>CM077079.1:46841734-47441734 GCA_039513925.1 Platanthera zijinensis | reverse complement strand
ATGAGGAAGCATCAGAGTCTGAGCTGGACTCATAACCTGAGTAATAAGAAGAACCAGACAGAGATTACACCTGATCTGGGCCAGCTGATTCTGGCTGATCCTGGCTGAATTCTTCTTCTTCTGGTGTAGCAATCAGCCCATAGCATCTGCATTCACATTCCTCAGCTTCATCCACCTCTAAGTCACTATCTGAGTGTGATAGAGGGGCCCTGATCTCAATTCTTGCATCTGCATAGACATCATCATCTATAAGAGATACGAACAGTCCAATGTGGTCCTTGCTCTTACTGTATACTTAAGACTTCATTGAGCTCCACTATATATGGTTCTCTTTTGAACCCACCAATGCAAACCTTTTAGCTATCCCTTGAGGTCTACTCAAACTGTTAAGTCCTTTTTGAGCAACCTCCCTCTGATACCACTTAAAAGACTTTAATTCAAGGATAGCTAAATCTTCTAGAGGGGGGTGAACAGGTTATTAGTCTCTTATGAGTTCTTTTATGTTCCTTATTTAAGAGCTTTGGATTTTAGTTGTTATGCTTATAAGATGTACATAACCTGCATAAAGAAAAAACACAGCAAAGCACACATATATTTATAGTGGTTCCCCAACTGGGTACATCCACTTTATCTGCCACATATCCAACTATCTTGTTGGACTAGACACTTCTCCAAAGCTTGCTTTAAAGAGCTTACACCTCAGATCCCTTAGGACCACTAAGTATCCTCCAAGACTTACTTCTCAGCCACAAGGGCCTACAACTTAGTGGTCAGAAGACCACCTACCTCTGGATATTAAGCCCTACACTCAAGCTAGGAGGACACCCCTACCTCAGATCCACTAGGGATCCTACCTCAGAGCTCTTTAGTGCTCCTACACTCAGTGACCATTAAGCCACCTACCTCAGCCTTATCTCTAAGGCCTACAGCTCAAGCTTTTCAGCCCTATAACTTTAGGCAAAAGGACCTACTCCCAGAGTGTTGTAACACTCTTATAACTCAGTACCCTTCCAGGTACCTACCTTAGTGCCCTTCCAGAAACCTACATCTCGGTGAAAAACTTGTCACCTACCTTAGGACAAATGTCCCTATACTCAGATCCACACTTGGATCCTACCTCAGAGAGCAGCACTCTCCTAGCTTAGGCAGTTAAGCCCTACAGCTCAGATTCACACTTAGATCCTACAGGATGAATGTGGGTTGGTTGTAACTCTTGACACAAGAGATGTTTCTCTGTGTAAAGCTTCTTGATTGAGGTAAACTCACCCTAACTTATGACTACTAGAATCTAATTCCTAAGTCTACCTTTACTGAACTAAGAGTTACTTAGTCCTAACTAATTTCATAGCAACAAGTATATATTTACTTGAACTAGAAGTGACTTGCAGTTCAATGTTCTGCTTCTTTCTAAACTGAGCCTGAAGCTCAGCCTTAACTACTACTTCACAACACCAGGGATTTTTCCTGCTGGAACTGAGAAGTTACTATAATTAATTACTGCTACCTGAGCTAAGAAATTTCAACTCTAACTTTGCAGACTAAGATAGCTCTTCCTCTTCTTTCTTTCCTGGGATGAGGTGATTTAGTACTAACTTTGACTCATGAGGAATAATCCCCTGAGCCTTCTTTCAGATTTCTGCTTCTTCAAGCTTCTTCTCTTTATAACTTCAAGATTAAGATCTTCAGGATGTTGCTTGTACAGCTTGAACTGTGAAGAACTTGAAGCAAGGATCGGCCCTTGGCTGCATCCTATTTCCTAAGAGAAATACTCTGAACTACTAAAGTCGATGAAGATGACAACAACTAACTTGCTGTTGAAGATGTTGATACGAACAGCTACCTTGCTCTTTGTCTTGCTGACTTGAGCTTCCTGTTCTTCAGCTCCACAATAATGGCGGAGAAGAAGAACTGCCTGATGCTTTTTCCTCAAAAAACTTTCTTTCAATTTAAAAGCCTTTTTCTTTTGTTGATTTTGTCCCAATGGCTCTTGAGCAGAGGGCCCCACATAATTAATGGCCTGTAGTAACTTTGCTTTAACGCCAACTATCATGCAGTAGGTCTGCGATAACATTTGTCACGTACTGTAGCCAGCCCATCACTAATTTGAAATATATTGACTTGTTGACTTGCTGACATCATCATTTGTGGACTTAGCCAAAAATCAAACAACATTAGCATAGACATTGAGTGAGTAAGCATCACTCAACGTCAAAACACTTAGAAATATTTACTGTCTCTTCTAGGTGTTGACAGCGTGGAGTGAGCAACCTCCACTCAACGATTTTTGCCTTAGCCATATTTCTGCCTCTGCACCATCTTAGACATTGAGAGCGTTGAGTGAGCACGCCTCACTCAACGCTTTCTGCCTTAGCCAATTTTCTGCCTCTGCAGCATCTTAGGCGTTGAGAGCGTTGAGTGGGCACGCCTCACTAAACGCTTTCTGCCTTAGCCAATTTTCTGCCTCTGCAGCATCTTAGGCATTTAGAGCGTTGAGTGAGCACGCCTCACTCAACGCTTTTTGTCTTAGTCAATTTACTGTGTTTAAAAACACTGGCTTGGACTGTCTTACTTTGAAATGAGTTCGACGAATTGTGAACTGAGCTCGACGAACTTTAAACTCAGTACAACGAATTCTCAATTGATCTCGACAAACTCAGAATCTCAAGCTCTTAATTTAGCTCGACGAATAGTGAGCTGCGATCGACAAACTCTGAACTTAGTTCGATGAATTCTCAACTGAGCTCAACGAATGGTGAGCTCAGCTCGACGAACTCTGAACTGTCTCAACGCTTCCTTCTCAGCTGTCTCTGCGGTTATGTTGAGACATTTTTCTCAGCTGTCTCGACATTTTTGCCTTAGTCAAATTAGCTTACTTCCAGCTTACTCTTTTTGTTCATCTCAGCGGTTATGCTGAGACATTCTTCTCAGTTGTCTCAGATGTCTTGACGTTTTTGCCTTAGTCAAATTATCTTACTTCCAGCTTACTCTTTTTGTTCACCTGTCCAATCAAGGACAACCTGCATGCATGAACTTTAGAACACATCAAATGCAACTATGATCTTATTCTTGATGGCGATGCCTCTTTAAATCAACTATAGGGAACATTGTGGGCAATGGAACCAATAGCAACAAATAGTAGCAATAATAGCAGCCCTGTAAACTCCACTCTAACTTCACATACTGCAACTGCTCCCGGCCCGGGGCATTCAAAAGAAAATAATGTCTCGGCAAGAAGTACAAGTGGTAACTAAAACAAAATAAGGATATCCGAAGAAAATCACATGAATAGTGAGCATGATAGTTCATATTAATTTAGTCAGGAGACAAATTTTGCACCAAGTATAAATAAAATATATATTATAATTTTATATTGATATAATGAAGTAATTGAGGTTGATCAGCTCAAAAAAGGTACTGTGTTGTGGCTTGCTTACCAACACAACCCATCAATCCTAAGCAAAAGGTACTATGGAGTGGCTTCCTTACCAACACAACCCAATAGTACTAAACAAAAAAGTACCGTGGGGGTGGCATGCTTACTAATACAACCCCAACAACCCTAAACAAAAAGGTACTGTTGGTGTGGCTTGCTTACCAACACCACCCAACAGCCCTAAAAAAAGATACTGTAGGGGGTGGCTTTCTTATCAACACAACACAACAGTCCTAAAAAAAGAGATTGTGATGATGGTATAGTCTACTGGCACTCACAACCCAACATTTATTATTCATAAACAGCTTACTAGCACCAAATAAAACTGGGCATGACTATAAGGACAGAAAAAACTATGCAGTCAAATTTCACTTATGTAGTTGAATTTCACTTATGTAGTCAAATTTCACTTATGCAGTCGAATTTGAAGTCATGCAGTCGATTTCATACTTATACAGAAATCATGCAGTAGAACTTGATCATGCAGTCGAATTTAATCATAATTCAAAATTAGTCTTAGCCATAAATCATGCAGTCGAATTTGGACTTAAGCAGATTTAATGGAGTTGAAAATGACTTAGTGTAGAAATTAACTATCTAGTCGAATTCATGTAGTAGAATCATGAAGTCAAGTTCATGCAGTCGAATCCATGCAATCAAATCTGAACTTAGGCAGATTTCATGCAGTTTTACCTAGTATAGAAATGTACTATACAGTCGAATTCATGCATGTGAATCTAGACTTAGGCAGATTTCATGTAGTTGAAAATGAATTAGTGCAGAAATGAACTATTTTCTCAAATTCATGCAATCAAATCATGCAGTCGAATTCATGCAATCGAATCTAGACTTACCCAGACTTTATGCAGTTTAACATGACTTAGTACAGAATGAACTATGCAGTTGAATTATGTAGTTGAATCCATGCAGTCGAATCTGGACTTAGGCAGATTCCATGCAGTTGAAAATAACTTAGTACAGAAATGAACTATGCAGTCGAATTCATATAGTCGAACTTGTTGAAACTGAAAAATCGGTGTCTGTGGAGTTCACCCATGGGTATAGGGTGATTGCACACTTACTTCTCTCTCGCAAGAAAAATAACTAAGGGATTAGAACAAGGGACATACCTAAAGCTCCGGCATAGAGGTCCCACCACACACCCGAAAGATTTTAGAGAGCTTCCCCTCCTTAGCCAAGTGTCGAGCTTAGAATACCTCTGAAAGCGCAAGAAGACCGAGTCACAAGTAAGCATGCCTTCTGAGGTACCCCCTTGGGTCTATTTATAGATTCCTTAAAATGACCTGCAAACAGCCAACCTCGGCTATTCAAAATAGCTATGTGCAGCCCAAGTTGGCTTGCCAACAACGTAACTCCGATTTTCTGAAAGGCTATGGGAAGTCCAGCTGGGGTGGAATGGTAAAAATACATCATACAAAAGTTGGGCGAGTGGCCCTCTGAAACCTCCACTCGCTTGGGGCGGCGAGTGCTCGATGGAGCTAGCACTCGCCGTCTCTTCTGGCCCTGGGCGAGTGCAAGCACGGCCTGCCCCACTTGCTTACTACTCATCGAGAACTATGGGTGAGCGCGAGCATGCTTCTCCATTTGTCCCTCTTCCGCTCCACCCCACCTGGGCGAGCCGACAGGTCTGCTGAGATCTCAATGCCAAGAGAGACGTTGACAATGCTTACCCCACTCAACACTGTGGCAGGAGGAGTCGGGTGAACATGCCTCACTCAATGCAGAGGTCAAGAGGATCCGAGTAGACTCAATGCTAGGGTCCCGGCTCGCCTGTGACTTAGACCACCTATCATGGCTAGTCTGGCTCCCGTCTCCCACTACTCGCCGGATATGGGGTTGTACACAATCCCCGCTCTCTGCAAGGTTGGCCCAAGCTCGGAAACAAACATCCAACCCCGCAATATGCGGCAAGTGCGATAGGAGTTAGAGAATCTTTTGGTGGGATCCACCAGCAACAATATATATCTCTGCATACCTGGGCGACGTTTGCGATTCCCCTTACTTTGAATTGTCGAGATGTCTCTTCCCAAAGAGCTCCAAGAGAGATTTGCCTGTGCTTGGCAGCTAAATGCTGCCCACGCAACCGAGCTGACCACGGTGACCCCCAACTCGGCATAGCGCGAGCCACCACCAAACAAGCCTGCAAAGAAGTCTAAGTCCACCACCAAGGTTGTCGAGCCAATCCCTCAAGATCTGGCCTCCACTTCAAACCATGGGCTCATTTCCTCTCGTGTACCAGCCGCCGAGTTAAAAGTGAAGGAGGCCATCGAGCTACCTACCGACAAGGACAACCGCCAGACTGATGGTGGCGCTTCCACGCTGCGAGTAAACACTCCCCACGATGACTCACGACTTTGGTATTCTCCTGACACTTGCCTTTAGAACAAATCGCCTCCCTTCGGGACCACGAGGCTTGACCAGCTGAAGCCAAAGTCGCCAGCTCATGTAACTTCTCTGTAACCCACACCCGCTCCTGCACTCGGGGGGGGGGGGGGTGCTGAAGACATCCTAGTTCCCAACTTACTCCTTCATTCTCCCAGGGCTCGTCCTCCGGGTCGTGGCAAGAATCTATCCTTGCCCCCTTAATACACACTCGAAGAAATGTGGAGCTCATCCCGTAAGCACTCATTTCACAAGGCCATTTCGGGTAGTTGTCGTGAGGTACTCTCCCCTTTTGTAACCTCATCGAGGCGAGCTCCCTTTTTTGTAACAATATTTTCTTTTAATAAAAGGGACTTCATGAATTTTTCTATCTTTATTTTCTGAATTTACTTACTGTGATGCACTTACCTGCGAGCTGCCCTCCTTCATTGGGCAGCCTGGCTAGGATAGAACTTGCCGCTAGAATGTATTTGAGTTAAGATGCGTACCTGTGGGGAGACCTTGAGAACTCGCCAGCCCTAGACAATCAGGAGACGGACCACTGGTTGTGCTAGGCTCGCGACCACCCAGCTTGCCCGTGGGTTATCTCCATTTTTGCCAATGTTAAGCTGAAGTTGTTGAAAATCCCAAGTAAAACCTCCAAATGGTGGAAAGTACTCGGCGAGGACCGCCTCGCCTCGTCTTCCTTAGTAGATGCCGAAATCTCAGCACGCCACCCATTATCCCTGCCTTACATACATAATGACACCCCATGGTAGTAGTGCTAGATAGTTTGCCGAGCTGGGCCCGCGAACACCCAGCTCGCCTGTGACGGCTCTTCTTCTTCGAGACTCGACAAGCTGAAAACCTTCCAAATAAAACCTTGGTGGGCTGGAATGTAACTATTGATAATAGCCACGGCTCGCCTACCTGCCAAGGCCTCGTCTTGCCCTTACCAGCTCGCCTAGCAATTGTCGGGTCCAATTCCTTATCACCCACATATTTTTTGCCTTTGAAGTCCAAATGTCAAGGTCCTGGATTTAGTTGTAGCCATGTCTAGCGAGAATCCCATCCCTGTCATCTAGGTGGAATCCTGACAGTGGAAGCATCTCGGGACTTTGCTTCAAGGTCATAATGATGTCCATCAAAGATCTCGGCCCTACCAGCTAGGTGGAGGCCTGGCAGCCAAAGCATCCCGATAACTAACCCCAGAGCGATAATGTCCACTGAGGACCTCTGCCCTCCTAACTAGATTAGAGCCTAACAGTAGGATAAAGCATGAGAATTAGCTCCAGAGCAACAACTGAAAGTCTCTAGCGTCTACCTAATTCACCTAGAGAGGGGTGAATAGGTGATGTTTGTGTCTTTTCGCGGATTAACAATTACTCAAAAATAAACAAGCACACAAACATAGAGATCTATAGTGGTTCCCCGTATTGGGTACATCCACTGTCCCGCCTCGCTTATCTACCACGAAGGGTTAGATTCTGCTATTTCACATTCCTCAGATTATAGAAAATCTTACAACTCGGAGCAACGCTCCTACACCTCGGAGAACAAACTCTCCTACACCTCGATCCACAATCAGATCTACAACTCGATCCACAAACGGATCTACAAACTCGATCCACAATCGGATCTACAAACTCGGTCCTCAAATGGATCTACAAACTCGATCCTCAAACGGATCTACAAACTCGGAGATAAATCTCCTACAATATGTAAAGTAATATTACAAAACAAAAATGATTGCAAGTCTTCGATCCGACGTGCTTCGTAGAAGTAGATCTTGAACCTAGTAGAACTCGGAAACTTGAAAGCCTTGTAGAACTTGAATCTTGAGCCTTCGATCATCGAACAACTAGGACTGTAGTATAATAGATCTTGAGAGAGGAATCGATCCAGTCGAAGAAGTCATTGAAGAAGATGATTGCTAG
Source organism: Platanthera zijinensis (assembly GCA_039513925.1). Taxonomy (NCBI): domain Eukaryota; kingdom Viridiplantae; phylum Streptophyta; class Magnoliopsida; order Asparagales; family Orchidaceae; genus Platanthera; species Platanthera zijinensis. Next base: position 47,433,982 of record CM077079.1, on the reverse strand, counting down.
TCGCCGGCGGCCAGTCGGGAAAAAATTCGTGAATTGCGTATGGGGGGCTGACGATATATGAGTTTTGAATCTTTTGATATCGAAATGTAATTCGGGCAAGATTGGTCATTTCGAAAGTCAACCTAATAAATATATATAGTGAGATTTTAAATAACGACTATAAAAGAATTCCAAAAACGTAACCTAGAAGTTACTGTGCATGGCTGACTGAAATCCGAACAAAAGAAAATTTTCGGAAAACGACCTAAGTCAAATTCGGCGAAAATTCGTCAAATATCAATTATGATACTCGTCAAATGTATATGTGATATATGTCAAAATTGACTTAGAAGAAAATCCAGAAGGAGTCAAAATTTGACTTAATGAATTCGGCGAGTATTGCCTCGGATACTCGAAGAATTCGGCGAGTATCGCCTGGTATACTCGATGAATTCAACGAGTATCCCCAGTGATACTCGGCGAATATTCCTTGGCAAATTTTCTAATTTTCAATGAATTTTCCCTAAGTATATACTACGAATTCGACGGGTATCGGGAATTATACACGATGAATTCGGCGAGTATCAAGATGATACTCGACGAACTCGACGAATTCGACGTGTATGCCTAACCATACTCGCCGAATTTTACTTAGGTAAAATTCCAATTTCTCTGAGCCCAGTCTTTGGCCATCCTTGGTCCTTCTCCTGTACTTGGGATAGAAGTACACCCCAATAGAAATATTACACATAATTCAATATATTGGCCTATACAATGAAGGATTATATTGTATAGTCCCGTTTTTACTGACCTACTATAACATGGCATTGGTGTGTACTTATCAAAGTAAACCTACAAGTATAAAACTAGAATAACAACATCAAATACAATCTCAATTCGTCTCAACTTAACCGGTCCCTTCTTCAAATCAGGGTTATTGTGGATGCAATACCCTACAATCTCCCTCTATTTGAAGAAGCCAAAATCATAAAAGCTAAGGTTAATTGCATATAATAAATAATAAAACAATAATGTAAACAGAAATATAAGTGAAATTAAAACAACTGCGCATTCCAGATAAACAGCGAGTCATATAAATATTTATATATATATCAAATTGTTCAGATTTTAAGAGGGCAGCCCACAACATTCAATAATATAAATAGAATTCATTGATTTTGTCTGTTCTGCCTCTTTGCACTCTGTCTTGAAAAATAAGCTCTGGGCTTTAGATAGTATCTAGGAGGGGGTGGAGGCATCAGATTAGCACCGTGGTTGTTCCTGAAATGTATTCTCCTCTTTGTGGAAGACACTTTGTATTTGTTCCATTCCTCTTGGTCATAGTGATGTTGATGCTTTTCTACTCCAAGATTGACCAAGGAGAATGTATCCAAAATGATTCCTTTGGAGATAGGGCTCCAGACCTCTTCCATTTCTCTATTCGATTCTGGTTTGATTGGATCTGGATCTGGCCAGACTTCAGACGTGCCTTCCCCATATCTTCTTCTCTTGAGAACTGGGGGAGCAGGGTCTTTTGTCCTCTAAACCTCTGGAAAGAACGTTGTAGCAGCAGCAAAATCTTGATCAAAATTCTGTAGATTCTGAGTGTCTGACCAGTATTAAGTGTAATCTTGAGATGGATGAACCTCATCAGATGCTGGTACAGGCACAACAGGAACTTGATTTCTAGTCAGCTGATTATGCAGCCACATATCATTGTTATAATTATAGTCAATAAACTTTTGGAAGTTTACTATCATGGCAGCTTCAACAACATTCAGCCTAGCTTTCATACCTTCCTCCCCCTTTTTGACTTCTGTAGCTAGAGCATTCACATATGCCTTCAAGTTGTCGTCATAATGAGTCATTGATGTATTGTGTGCTTCAATCATAGTTTTTTTATTTGTATCAACATTGTCCATAGTTTCCGTTGTATATTTGAGGCCATCCATGTTCAGCTTTACAATTTTTTCACCCTCAACAAATAATAAGTCAATCTTTGTATCGAGCTCTTCAATTTTAATTTTGACTTCAACAAGGCCTTTGTTGACGTCCTGCTCTGTCTCTTTTACCTTTTCTAGGACTTTCTTCATTGTTGCTTCAATTTGTGCTTGCTTTCTTGCCAACAAGACCTCTACTTTCTTGAGAATAGAACTGTCAGCACTGGAGGTGGCAACTGTCTCAGAAACAATCGGTGGGAGAGAGGGTAGATCTTCATTGAAAGACTCATCGATCGGGGATAATCGAGCTTTAGAATTCAGTAGAGGCACTTCAGCAGCTAGGGCAGTAGGATGATCCTCTGCATCTCCTCCCTCATCACAAATCTAGACTACTTCCTTAAGAATTGTTGGAGGTATACCAGTTATCTTGGAAACTTTTTTATCAAGGTTGCGGATAAACCTGTCAACCTCAGTGCAAATTGATATCAAAGTCTTAGTCACCTCCGCCTTAGAAGATGCAGCAGGAACAATCTCTGGGAGAGGGACAATCAGATTCTCTATAGAAACTAGCTCAGTCCCATCATTTGCTTTAGCAGCATCATTGGGCTCATCAACAACACTCATATCCTCAGCAACATCGATCTCATAGTCATCCACATTCAAATCAGCATCAGCAAACTTATCTGAATCAATCCTCATCTCAGAATCAGCATCATCATCAACCTCATCCAAATCCTCTTCCTCAGCAGAATTTTCCTCATCTTTAGCAACCTCTGTCTCCTCAGGAACCAACTCCAATACAGTTGTTAGTAGAATCTGAGTAACCTCTGTTAGAGATTTTGTCTCTACAGCTGGAGTATCTGACTCCCCACTATTCCTGCCCTCAAACTCTTAGGAATGTAACTAGGGTGAGGAGAGGTAATCTTGACCTCAAGAGCTTGATCATCCACTTCCACAGCCAAGTTTGGGACTCCCCCTTGCTTGACTATCCGCCTATCCAATCCAGAGAAGATAGTAGAGTCGATCTTATTTATGTGATGGATAGGTACTCCTTTGGTCATATCAAACTTGTTACCATCAAGCTGATTCAGGTACAAGGTGAGAATCCTTCCAAAGTTGGGTGTGCGGGAACTGTCTTTGATCTTGTCAAATTCATTCTGTTGAATTTCATGCAAACGAATCTGGACTTAATAAAAGTTATGAATCATGCAGTTGAATTTTATAGTCTTTAAGCGGGTTTTACATACAAAATTTCCAGAAGTAAATTCCTAGCAATTTTAAATGCAAAATTTTTCTGAAATTGTATCTTTAAGGAGGAGAAGAACAAGCAATTTTTAAAGCTAATCTACACCCATACAACAAGTTTAAACAGAGAAACATAGTTGAATAAATAAAAAAATTAAGAGAGAGAAAGCAGGGGAGCAAACACCACTTGCCTCAACTATAACCACCATAAATCAATCTTACAGGCCCTCCACGCCATGGATTGGCTCACACTCGAGCTCGGTAAAAAAATCTATGAAGATTTAGCAAACACAAAGGTTAGGGCCGCCAACCCTAATGATAAAAACTCAAAAAATAGAAAACACTTATCATGCACACGAAGAACTCGACGAGAGATTTCCAAATGTAGGCTCCATCGAGAAATTCGAGCATCAAACCTCCAGAACGAGCAGTCGGAAAGCATCAGGTAAATAGTAACCCACTCTCTCTCACTCTCCCAGGCTCAGATTAGATTGAGGAAGAAGAAGGGCTTTGGGAAAATAAAGGTAAAGCTAGCTCCCACTTCTTAATAAATGAGGGGATTAATTTCCAAGATGGAATATTAATGTTTTTTGGTTATTTTCAAGACTAGTTTGACTTAATTGAATAGAGATTAGTGAAAAGGAATCCTAATTAATTAAGTTTGTTTTAACTAAGACTTAGAAAATTTGAATTCTTATATTAAAATCTTAAAATTAATTAATTTAATTTTCTATAGTCCATGATCTAAATTTTGACAAGCTCAAAATTTTGTTGCCTTGACCAAACGGACACGAAAACACATTAACAATAGCGCTATACAAAAATCACCACACAAATGTAATGCCTTACGCTAAATATTATGCCAAGTAGAGGATTGAAATTAATTATCGACATTTCGGGTGTGTTCCAGTCACCCTGCCTAAAAAGAAGTTTTGTTTCGAAATTTAGAGCGTAAGACAAACCCTAAGTGCAAAAGAGGTAAATAAGATTTTTTTTATTGGATAGAAACACTCATCGAAGAAAACTAGGAGAACAGATCAGGGTAAGATTCACCAATTGCAGACTCCAATTCCCAGGTTGCGCACCTAACGTCATGATTTCTCCAAAGGACTATAACCATAAGAATTGTCTATTTCCTCAACACTCGACCTTGCATCTCCAGAATATGGACAGACTCCTCGACAGAGGAAAGATTAGGCTACAACTGGGGAACAGAGATAAGAACTTGACGATCACTGCGCAAGCACTTTCGCAACTGTCTCACATGAAACACATTGTGAACACGAGGGAAAGTCGTAGGCAACTCTAACTTAAAATTAGACACTCTAATGCGCTCAATAATCAGAAAAGGTCTCACATATCTAGGATCCAAATTATGTACCTTCCTAAATCTCTAAACACCCAGCATCGGAGAAAATTTTAATAAAACTATGTCCCCAACAATGAACTCCAGATCAACCCTCCGTCGATTTGCATACTTCTCGTAACTCTCTTGAGCAAATCAAAGGTTCTTACGGATATGTGTCACAGAAACGCTGAACTCTTCCAAGGCCTCTGGATCCAACAATGTCTTCTCACTAACCTCGGCCCAAAATAAGGGTGTTCGGCAATGCCTCACATACAAAGCTTAAAAAGGGGCCATCTGCATGCTTTCTTGGTAGATGTTATTATAGGCTAACTCCATGAGTCTGAGACGCTTGTCCCAAGCTCCACAATTGTCCGGGATATAACACCTAATCTTGTCTTACACAATCCGATTGACCCTTTCCATTTGAAAATTAGTTTGTAGATGATAAGCGGTAGAATACTTAAGGTCAGTGCCCAACGCTCCCTCCAAGCTTTGCCAAAAATGAGACATAAAACTGGAGTCCGGATCTAACACTATACTCAGTGGAACACCAGAAAACCTGATAACCCCATTCAAATAAAGCTCAGTTATCTTCTTCATAGAATAGTCAATCTTAAAAGGAACAAAATGGGCACACTCTGTAAATCTGTCGACTATAACTTAAACAACATCATGCCTTCAAGGAGACCTTGGCAAATCGGTAATGAAATCCATAAAAATACTCTCCCACTTCTAGCTTGGAATATCCAAATGTGTCAACTTACTTCCAGGACTCCTATGATATGCCTTAACATGCTGGCAAGTATAGCACTCAGATACAAATCTTACTATATCATTCTTCATACCTGACCACCGGACAATCTGCTTCCGATCTCGGTACATATTTGTAGAATCGGGATGATAAACAACACTAGAACAATGCACATTTTCACAAATCTTTGCTCGAATATCCTCAACAGTAGAAATGCAAATTCTATTGTGGTACTTCAGGGTACAAACATCATCAATGGTAAAATCTGGTAATTCCACCTTTTCAGCTCTAGTCCGGATATGCTGTAAATCCACATCATCCTTCTGATGTAATCTTGCAAGCATAATACATGAAGGCTCTTCAAATTCTCAACAACTCGGCAAGATGCTACCCCCCAATAGTTATGTTCATCAATTAGAAATCCTCCACCAGGGATTGCATGAAAGATTAAAGACAAGCGTCGCCTTTCGACTCAATACATCGCCCACCACGTTAGCTTGCCCGAATGATAAAGAATATCAACATCATACTCTGCAACATACTCTAACCATCTTCGCTGGCGCAGATTCAGCTTCTTTTGAGTGAAACTATACTTCAAGCTCTTAAGATCCGTGAAGATCTTGCACGACACTCCATATAAAAGATGTCTCCACAACATCCAAACATAAATAACTACGGCAAATTCCAAGTCATGCATAGGGTAATTCCTCTCATGAACCTTCAATTATCTTGAACCATACGCAATAATGTTTCCTTCTTGCATCAAAACAAAACCGAGCTCAACTCTAGAAGCATCCAAATAAACGACAAACTCCAACCACTCACTAGGCAAAGCCAAAACTAGAGCAGAACATAACCTCTTATTTAACTCCTGAAAAGCTTCCTTACAAGCATCGCTCCAAACAAAAGCTACGGACTTCTACGTAAGCTTGGTTAAAGGCGCATACAAAGCTGAGAATCCTTGCACAAATCCTCTATAATAGCATTCCAACCCCAAGAAGCTTCTTATCTCCTTAGGTGTTATAGGTCTCTTCCAATCCAACACTGCAGTTATCTTATATGGGTCCACAGAGATATCATCTTTACTTATAGTGTGACCCAAAAAGGACACTTGAGATAACCAAAATTCACACTTAGTTAACTTCGCATACAACTTGTGCTCCGTCAGAGTAGCCAAAACTATGCATAGATGCAGAGCATTCTCTTTAGCACTTCTAGAATATACTATAACATCATTGATGAACACCGTCATGAAATGATTGAGACAGTCCTTGAACACTCTATTCATCATGTCCATGAAAGTGGAGGGTGCATTACTTAAACCAAACAACATCACCAAAATTCAAAATGGTCGTACTAGGAATGAAAAGCAGTATGCAATGCATCCGACTCGCAGATCCTTAACTTATGATAGACTGAGCAAAGGTCAATCTTTGAGAAAATTGAACTACCACGCAAATTGTCAAACAAATTGTCAATCTAAGGCAACGGATATCTGTTCTTGATCTTCACCTTATTAAGCTCACGATAGTCTATACATAACCTCATTGATCCATCCTTATTCTTCACAAAGAGGATTGGAGCACCCCAGGGAGAAGAACTAGGCCTGATAAAGCCAACCTACACTAACTCATCCAACTGTGTGTGCAACTCCTTCAACTCATGTGGCTCTATGTGGTAAGGTACTTTTGCAATAGGACGAGTACCTAGCTCGTGATCTATAACAAACTCCACATCTCTCTCCAGAGGAAGTCTAAGAAGACTATCTAGAAAAACATTCAAAAATTCTCACACTACGGGAATGTCCTCAACACGAGGCACACTACTAGCAGCTTCCAAAATAGAAACAAGATAAGCCTCACAGCTAAACTTTAAGAATTGTAAAGCATGTACCACAAAAATGATTGGGGAGTCCTGATGTGACAAGCCATAAATGCTCATGGGTTGGCCACTGTCCATCCTAAAATCTGATATGCTTAACCTTGCATAGGATGACTGCATCATAGCTAGAGAACCAAACCATGCCCAAGATTATGTCAAAATCCTCCAAATCTAATATCTTTAGGTCTGTAAATGCAAGGAATCCTCCTAACAAGATAGGGAACTTCTGAACACCTTGATTTGACACCACCAGATCTCCTAAGGGAAACTTGATGTTAAGAGGATCTTCTAACTAGTCGACAACCCAACAATGTCGGCCTACAAAATTCCTTGCCACGAATGAGTGGGTAGCACCCAAATCAAAAAGAAAGTGCGGTCACTTATTCATCACTTTAAACTTGCCTAAAATGGTCATGCACATAATTAAAGCAAATTGGAAACTTGAATCCACAATAAAAGGTTATTAACAAGGTAAAAATCTAACCTAAGATGACTTGGTCTGCAAAATTCATCTTTCCCCTTCACCTATCCACATATTGTGGTGGTAGTGGCAATGGTAAGGCCTGTAGTGGAGCCGCCCAGAGTGTGGATCGGGACTGCGGGCACTTATCCCTCATATGCCCCCTCCGACCACACTAGAAGTAAACTCATGACCATTGAAAGCAACAGGCAACATCGTTCCCTCTCTTCTTGCAGTAGGAACAAGTAAGATCTCCCTTATGTTCATCCTGGATTGCGTGTAATTGAAGCTATTTTTAACACCCAGTCTCTTAAAATACTTCTCTGAAGGATGTCCTGGCCGACCATAATAATTGGGTGCTTATTTGTTTCCTTTCTTCAGAGCAAGGCCGGATGCTTGAGATCTTCCACTATCTTCAACCTTTCTCTTATCCTTCCTCGCCTTCAGCCCATGACTTTTAGCATTCTCAATCGTCTCTACCTTCCAGGCTAGAAGACTATTACAAGGGTAGCTAATCACCTAGAGGGGGTGGGGTGAATAGGTTATTGCAATCTTTTCTTGAGTCTTTAAAATCTTCTATGACTTATGTCCTACTGTGCATACTTATTTCAGCTTTCGAGAAAATAATAATCATCACAGCACAACACAAAGTATTGCACACCAGATTTTATAGTGGTTCCCCAGTATATGGGTACATCCACTGTCCCTCTCCGCCTTTATAACAGTATGTTATACAAGGCTCTTCTCCAAAAAATATGGATCCTCAAAGATTACAGCATGATCCCACTGGATAAGTCAATCTCCACCGACACTTACAATACAGGCTCACATCCCTCCACACAGTAATCACCTGACAACCACACAGGCACAAATGCCTTTCACACAGGCTAGGAGAAACAACCCCACACAGATTCACACAGGAAACCAATCATGCAGCCTTTATAATTTATGCTTTACAATTAGATCTCATAGATCTCACACCCAGCCAAATCAATCTAGTCCTCAACACAGATATTTCACAGATCCACTGGTTTTGAAAGAGTTTCTTGATTTGACTCAAGAGAAATTATTCTCTGAGTAAATTTCTTCCTGGGCTAAGAAATTCTCAGCTGTATCTGCTTCCCAGCAACAAGGATGACAATCTTTGACTATCTGCTGCTTGTGCTTGAAGTTCCTCAGGACCTTGATCCTATTCTTGCTGATGAAAGGGAAGTTTCAGAATGAAAATCTTCAATCAGCTAACCTTTATTGATAGGAAATGAAATCCTCTACCTCTCCTTCTATCCAGAGAAAACTCTGTGCAGATCTCTTCTTCTTCAACGATCCATAGATTGATCTTCAAATTTGGCTCAGCTTGGATCGAGAATTAACTTAAGCTAGGGTTTTCCTAGACTGATTTGTCTTCCTCAAAGAAATCCTCTGATCTTACTATATCAGATGTTGATTGCACCAGCGAACTCAGAAACCCTTCAGATTTTTCAATTGAATTTCTTGGTTCTGTAACAATAGCGGATGAAGACGATGAACTCTCGCTTCTCATTTTTTTAGAATGTTAATCAGAATGACTGATTTGATCTTAATCTCAGCTGTTATTTATAACCCCGTTAATTTGTGGGATGTTTGACACCTGTCCCAATGATAACGGTGGTTAAGACTTCGTCTTAATCAAATTGAGAACCACAGTAGACTGACGGGGACGTTAATGTCGATTTACAGCAATTATATAATGAATCAGAAAATTGTTGACTTGTTGACTTTGTTGACGTAAGCATCATTCTGGACTTAGACAAAATCAAGCAATACTTCAGAAATCCTCAGTTCGACGAACTTATAACTCAGTTCGACAAACCCAGAGCTCAGCTTGACGAAATCAAGCAATACTTCAGAAAAGTTGAAGGGAAATCTCGGTCTCCAAGCTTCCTGAGACAAACCACTAGACCGCTTGGACCCCAGACAGCAATAACTCAGCAACCAAATAGTTGAAGGGAAATCTCCAGGCCGCGCGATCATCAATCCGCCAAGACAAGCCGCCAGACCGCCCGGTCACTAACTCCAACACCCCCCCTCAAGCTGGAGCATATATATCGATCATGCCCAGCTTATCACAAATATGAAGAAATGATGCAGATACTGGCTTGGTGAAGATGTCAACCAACTCTTTATCAGAAGTGACTAAGGGAGTGAAAATTTGTTCCTTCAAAATCTCTTCACGAATGAAATGACAGCCAACCTCAATGTTCTTAGTTCTTTCATGAAAGACGGGATTTTTGGAGATGTATATGGCAGCCTTGTTATCACAGAACATAGGTAGAGGATTGTTGTAGACCTCTCCTAAATCAATCATGAGTGCCCGTAACCACTTTAACTCACAAGTGGTCGATGCCATACTACGATACTCTGCTTCTACACTGGACCTGGAAACAACAGACTACTTCTTGCTCTTCTAGCTCACCAGATTTCCCCCCAACAAAGGTTCAAAAACCCGAGGTTGACTTGCGATCCCCTTTATCATCAGCGTAACTCGCATCTGAGTATGCTTAAACCCTCAGATGACCATTTTTCTGAAAGAGTAATCCTTTCCCAGGCGCTTCTTTGACATACTCCAAGATCCGCAAGGTGAACTGTAGATGGCACTCCCTAGGCGCTTGCATGAATTGACTCACCTTGCCCACAGCATAGGAAATGTCAGGCCTGGTCACTGTGAGATATATGAGCTTACCAACCAGACGCCTGTATCGCGTAATATCTGAAAGAGGAGTCGAATCATATGTCTAGGTTTTGTCTTCTCCAGTTGCCATGGGGAATCGGGCAGGTTTGTCCCCAGTCAATCCTGCCTCTTTTAATAGATCAAGAGCATACTTACGTTGGGATAGGACTAAGGAGTTGGGCTTTCGAGAGATTTCAATCCCCAGAAAGTACTTCGGAGAGCCCATATCTTTCGTGACCAGATGTTGACAAAGATGCCGCTTTGTCAAGGCTATCCCTTCCTGGTCATCCCTAGTGAGAAGAATATCATCGACGTACACATCAAGAACCACCAATCCCAAGGAAGTTTTGCGAATGAATATCGAGTGATTGGCAGAGCTTCGTGCAAGACCAATGGCCGCCACGATGTCGCTGAACTTGTCAAACCAAGCTCGAGGGCTCTGCTTGAGGCCATATATTGCCTTATTCAGCCAGCATACTCGTGTCTCCCCCTGAGAAACATACCCAGGAAGTTGCTCCATGTAGATGGACTCCTGAAGTTCACCATAAAGGAAGGCATTCTTGACATCCAGCTAGGAAATCGGCCAATCTCTATTGACAGCCACAGAGAGTAGGACCCGGATAGTGCTGATACGAGCCACGGGAGACAAGGTGTCAAAGTAATCAACCCCATAGGTCTGAGTAAAGCCCTTAGTAATAAGGCAGGCCTTATAACGATCCACAGTGGTGTCCGGGCCAAATTTGACCACAAAGACCCAGCAACAGCCAACCACATCAGTACCAAAGGGAGGAGAAACAAGATTCCAAGTACACCGCTCAGTTAGGGTCTCCATTTCCTCATCCATGGCCATCTTCCAATGAGGAATAGCAAGAGCCTCCTGGTAGAAATGGGGTGTGGCAGTGGAAGAGATAGCCAGTGCAAAGGCCCTGCGAGAAAAGGTAAGGAGATCATATGAAACAACAACAGCAAGGGGGTGTAGAGTACATGTCCTCACCCCATTGCAAAGAGATACAGGAAGATCCAGGTCGTCGGGTCCCTCGGAATCCGGAGCATCCATGGAAGAGAGAGCTGGCCCGGGAGTAGAGAATGACGGCGACGGAGATGACGGAGATGGTGGCGGAGAAGAGGGAGAGAAAGGCGGAGGGAGAGGAGTGGGCGGAGATGGAGTAATGGTTGAGATCTCAGTAGGAGGCGAGGGAACAAAGGGACAAACAGGAGGTTCAGAAGCTGGGGGAGAGGAGAGGAGTCATCCGAGAAGTAGGAGGCATTCTCGAAGAAGGTGACGTCAGCAAAGATGAACTGCTTACAAAGAACGGGGTCAAAGCAACAATAGCCTTTCTGAGTGGTGGAGTACCCCATAAAGACACATTTGGTTGAGCGAGAGGAGAGCTTATCAAGGGTGGCAGATGGGGCATGCACAAAGGCAGTGCACCCAAAGATTCGGAGAGGGAGAGGAAAAGGCTCCTTGCCCGGATACAGAATGGAGAATGGGGTTTTCCCGTGGAGAATCGTGGAGGGAATGTGATTGATGAGGTAGCAGGCAAGGAGAACAGCATAGCCCCAATAAGAGCGAGGAACATGCATCTGGGTCATCAAGGTATGAGTGACATCGAGGAGATGTCGGTTTTTGCGTTTCGCCACCCCATCTTGCTGGGAGGTATAAACACTGCTAGTCTGATGAATAATGACATGTTGCACATAGAAAGTTGTAAAAGCATGACTCAGATATTCTTTAGCATTGTCAGAGCGAAAAGTTTTAATACAAACATCAAACTGAGTTTTAATTAACTGATAAAAAGAGATCCATACATCCAAAAGTTCAAAGCGATCTCGTAAGAGATACACCCAAGTACATCTAGAAAAGTCATCAATAAAAGTAACAAAATAAGAACTACCCTGACCAATGATGAGGGTAGGAGCAGGTCCCCAGACATCAGAGTTGACTAGATAAAACAGACGGGTAGAGGCCCGACCTTGCTTCAGCGGGAAGGAGGAACGGTGGTGCTTGCCATGCTGACAAGCGTCGCAGTTGAGAGGAGCACTAGAAGGAGGGAGGTGGGGCAGAAGTTGATGTATAAGTCGTGTAGGAGGATGACAGAGGCAGAGATGCCACTAGAGAAGATCCGTATAAGAAGAAGAGAAGGCGGACAAGGCGGAAACGTTGTTTAGGAAGTAGAGGCCGCCACTCTCAGTCCTAGTAGCAATCGTCCATTGGGCGCTCGGATCCTGAAAAGAACAAGAAGTCGGAGTAAACGTCACAGAGCACTGAAGCTGCTTGCATAAAGAGGTAATCGACAATAAGTTGCACGGAAATTTGGGCACATAGAGAGTGTCCGCTAGGCGAAGAGACGGAGTAACATGAACCACTCCCGACCCATGAACCGGGGAGGGAGAACCATCTGCGATGAGGACCGAAGGCAATCGGTCATGGTGTTCGAGGAGAGAGAAGCACTAAGGATTGCCCGTCATGTGATTAGTCGCACCAGAGTTTATAAGCCAATTATCTTGAGTAACCACGTGGGCACTACCTGATGATGTGACCACGGAGGCAGACGGCTTGGAAGTAGAGGTGGAAGAGTCACCTGAGGGGCGAAGATGGGGATGCTTCAACCAGCAGCAATCCACCGTGTGGCCGGTGCGGCCACAGTGAGGGCAAAGGTAGCGGGAAGGAGCACGTCTGCTAGACTGGTGACTGTGGCTACCAGAGCCACTCCGCTGAGTGATAGCGGCGATGCAGGCAGCGGTGGCATTTAAGGAAGGAGATTCTGCCTCACCCAGAATTTGTTAGCGGATCATATCATAAGTATCAGGAAGCCGGAGAAGGTAGAACACAACAAGAAGCTCCTGGAAGTGCTTGTGTTGTTGAGACAAATCCGTAGAAAAGGGGCGATTCTGAAGAATATCAGCCCCGAGAGCCTGAACCTATTTGTAGGCAGTAGTAGGAGATAAGGTAGGATGAGAAAAGAGATCCGCATACAATATATAGATGCGGGACGTCTGTGCCCCCTTTGAGTACATAGCGGCAAGATGAATCCATGCGGCCTTGACCGTCTCATCATGACGGATGACGGGAAGGCATTCATCGGAGAGGGTGTTAGTGAGCCAAGTACGCATAAGCGCGTCACTCGCATCCCAGTCATCAAAGAGAGGTGAAGTGGTGGGAGGAGGTTCATCAAAGAGATGGTGGCATTTGCGTTGCGAGTGAAGGAGAAAGGTGAAGGAGACGCTCCAATCCGGGTAGTTGGAGCCGACAAGTTTGGAAACGGTGCCAAGGTTCCCGGAAGGACTAGGAGGAGGAGGCGGAGTCAGATTGGCGACAAGAGTGGTGGTAGTAGAAGCATCAGAAAGAGCCATAGGAGAAAAAAAAACAGGAAGCCGCACGGTTAGGAAGCAAACCGTGCGGTTAGGAAACAAGCCGCGCAAACAGGGAGAGATCGCAGCGATTAGGAGAGAGAGATCTGCGGTGGTCACAATGATAGACACCAGCATCCAGGAAAGCCACGACCAAGCCGCAAAACCAAGTAGAGGAGAAGAAGTCGAGTGGCTAGAAAGCAGACCGCTCGAACAGAAGAAGAAGGAGAAGAGTTCGCGGGAAGGCAAACAAGGAGAATAGGTCGCGACGATAGACCTCAGCGACTAAAGACGAGGTCGCGACGACTAAGCACAGGTCGCGGCGAGAAGAAAAAGGAACCAAAGAGGTTGCGCATACAAAGGGAAATGATAAGGAGAGAAAGAGGACATGCGAACAGGGCGCAAGAAGGCGGAAGAAATAAGCCGCGAGGACAGGTCACGAGAAGAAGAAGCAAGCCGTGCAGACAGGTCACGCGGTCAGAAAAGGCACACAGAATCAGGAGGATTAGATCGAGTCCTCTGATACCATTTAAGAAATGAACAAGAACAAACCAGATGTTGTATAACAGAAATTTTATTATCTGAAAAAGGTATCTATTACAAAGGTATGACCTCCCTTTTATAGAATGGAGGAGAGAAGAGAGAATACAAATTAGAGATGTGGGACTAAAAAATTACAGGGCAAGCGGCCTATACAAAAAACAAACCGCACAAGCCGCGCAGTTAGATGTGAAGGGCTAACCGCTAGGCTACCACCATAGAGAGAGAAGCCGCCATGGGAGACCACTAGATTGCTCAGTCTCCAAGCCGCCTGAGACAAACCGCTAGACCACTTGGACCCCAGACAGTAACAGTGTTGGGGCTGCGGTCCGGAATCGCCCCCGCGCTGCGGTGCTATGCGGTAATGGCTTAACTGGCTGCCCCGTGGATCCGCCCGAGGACCTTTGATATAAAGATTAGTGGCGCCGTCCTCCAACAGTTCGGGCTTTTGGTGCGAGTGGTTGCGCTAAGTCCTCTCAATTGGTATCAGAGGGGGTCGCGGGTTCGAAACCCCGGGGTCATTTTCGGGGGGGGGGGGGGGATTGTTGGGGCTGCGGTCCGGAATCGCCCCCGCGCTGCGGTGCTATGCGGTAATGGCTTAACTGGCTGCCCCGTGGATCCGCCCGAGGACCTTTGATATAAAGATTAGTGGCCGCCCGAGGACCTTTGATATAAAGATTAGTGGTGCCATCCTCCAACAGTCCGGGCTTTTGGTGCGAGTGGTTGCGCTAAGTCCTCTCAATTGGTATCAGAGGGAGGTTGCGGGTTCGAAACCCTGGGGTCGTTTCCGGGGGGGATTGTTGGGGCTGCGGTCCGGAATCGCCCCCGCGCTGCGGTGCTATGCGGTAATAGCTTAACTGGCTGCCCTGTGGATCCGCCCGAGGACCTTTGATATAAAGATTAGTGGCGCCGTCCTCCAACAGTCCGGGCTTTTGGTGCGAGTGGTTGCGCTAAGTCCTCTCAAACAGCTCAGTAACCAAACCGCTGAAGGGAAACTGCTAGACTGCGCGGTCATCAATCTGCCAAGACAAGCCGCCAGACCGCCTAGTCACTAACTCCAACACTCTTATATATACCCCTGAGCCATCATTCTAGCTTTATTCTTAACTATAATGCCATTTTCATCAAGCTTATTCATGTAGATCCACTTAATTCCAATGACATTATGTCCTTGAGGTCTGGGAACTAGATTCCAGACCTTACATCTTTTAAACTGGTTCAATTCCTCTTACATAGTTCTAATCCAAAACTGTTCTTGGTTAGCCTCTTCAAATTTCTTAGGTTCTACCTGTGATAAGAAACAAGAGTACATTGCTATGTTGGAACAACTGCTCCTTATCACTACTCCTTGTCTTGTATCTCCAATAATCTGATGGTCTGGATGATCCCTCAGATATCTTACTGCTGGAGGAAGTATTGCTTCAACATTATGTTCTTCATGATGTTGATCTTCATCCACTTCCTGTGGTCCTTGTGCTTCCTCTAGAATGCACACACCTTCTTCTTGGTCTTGCATTGTTGGAGCATCTTCTTCATTTCTCTAGAGAGTGATCTTTTTTAACATTAGTTCAGTACCTGTAGAACTAGAAGAAGAGCTTGACATCTCATTGTTAATCCTATTTGCTTCATCAAACACTACATTAACTAACTCCTTTACAACTTGACTTGTCAAGTTATAGATCATATAAGCCTTACTACGATTGTTGTACCCAACAAATATCCCCTCATAGGCTTTGGAAGCAAACTTAGTTTTATAGGATTTCCCATTATTGAGTACAAAGAACTTGCTCCCAAATATTCCGAGATATGCAAGGTTTAGTTTCATACCCTTCATAATTTCATAGGGAGTCATATTATGGATCTTCATGATAGAAGACCTGTTAAGGACATGATAAGCTGTAATTACAGCCTCAGCCCAGAAATATTCTGGTAGAGAAGTGTCAATAAGTAGTATTCTATCAGCCTCAATGAGAGTTCTAATCTTCCTCTCAGCTATCCCATTTTGCTGGGGTATTCTTGGAGAGGATAACTCTTGTTGAATCCCATGATGTTCACAGATGCTTGTCATGCATTCAGACGGAAACTCAGTCCCATGGTCACTTCTGATTTTGACCACAGTACAATTCATCTCATTCTGTATTTGCAAGACAAATGTCTTGAAAACATTTGGGATTTCAGACTTTTTCTTCAAAAAGAATACCCAAAAAAATCTGGAAAAGTCATCAACCAGCATAAATGTGTAGGCCTTCCTACCTAGACTATAAACTGGCATTGGACCAAACAAGTCCATATGCAAGAGGTATAAACACCTCACAGAATTTTTAGTCTCAATGCTTTTGAAAGGAACTTTTGTCTACTTGCCCTTTTGGAATGTAGTGCAAATACCTTCCTTAGAGCATTTCATGCTAGGACCATTCCAAACTAACTCTTGACTATAGAGCTTTCCTGTAGTCATATAATTCAAATGAGCTAGCCTCTTGTGCTATTTGACACAGTATGAGTCTTTCTCATTTACAACTAGACCAATGGGAGAGTTTGATGATAAATAAAGAAAATTAAGACAATAAATATTCTCACTCCTAGTTCCAGATAAAGTGACCTCTTGGTCACTTGATCTTATTATATGACACTTATCCTTGTGGAAAGAAATGTTATAGCCAAGAACACATAGTTGGCTTTATCTTATAAGGTTGTGTTGCAACCCTTCCACATAAGCCACTTTTGTGAAAGTGATTAAGCCATTAGTGATCTTACCAAAACCTTTGGTGATCCCTTTGTCTGATCCACCAAATATCACCTTAGGTCCATCCTTTAATGGAAAGAAATCCTTCAAGATTCTCTTTGTTCCAGTCATGTGCCTGGAAAAACCACTGTCCAAGTACCATATAGAGGTATGGCTACTTGGACTCGCCTACAAGAAATAAATCACTTATCCTTAGGACCACAATTCTCATTGGGTCCTAGGTGCATGTTAGGCTTAAGATGAATATGCCTGGCTACAGCTCTTCTGATAGGTAAGTGTATATTAGTTCTCTACACACTCTTATTGTGCTAGCAATCAATGGCATAGTGGCCCACTTTGCCATAACACCAGCACTCAAAGATGTTGTATCTCCTTTTAAGGGCTGGTTTAACAGCATTACTGTCAGTAGCTCTTAGTCCAACAGGTACAGCAGCAGACTTTTTCTTGAGTGTTGGGGCAGGTACATCAAACCTAAATGGTCCAAGATGAGCCATTTGAACCTCCTCATGGGTTTCCTTGTAGCCACTAGCACCCTTGTCATTCCTACCACCATAGTGGTGAATAGCTTTATTCTTCCTTATGAATTACCAGCTCTAGTGTTCCCTTTGAAGCCTTTCCCTTTCCTATCCTTTTGGGAGGAGAAGGAATCTATCAAAGGCAACACAACACATGGCTTTGAGAACTTAGCCACTAGCTCCTTCTCCTTTTATAGCTTACTTTCTAAATTCCTGATAAACTCATTCTTAAAAATTATGGTGCCCATCTAAATAAAAGTAATATTTTTTAGCTTGCTAACTTCCCTAATTTTATGCTCTAACAAAGTTGCTGTTTCAGAATGCTGGGAAGCAGCAAGCTTCAGAGATGCAATCTCCTGATCCTACTGTTTGGTCAGCTGCTTACTTCTTCTGAATGCTTCTAAAAGTTCATCATATCTTTCAATTATTTGATCTATGTCTTCCTCAAATTCAGAGCCATCTTCATCTCTTAATGAAGAAGCACTTGAATCTGAACTAGTCACATATTTGTACTTGGATGAAGAGTTAGATGAAGAGTGTGCCTTAGATGGTCCAGGCTGATCATGGCAGGATTCCTCATGTGATCTTGCTATCAACCAAATATAGGCTTCATCATCCTCTTCTGATTCTGATGAGGAAGACTAGTCCATCTTTTCTCCCTCTTAGCAAAGAAGGTTTTCTCCTTCTTGCTTCTCTTGTGGTGATGATTCTTTTCACCAGCTTCTTTCTTCTCAGGACACTCAGCCACAACATGACCTGGCTTGCTGAAACAGAAACAATCAATCTTTTTAGAAAAATGTTTACCAAGTTTTGGATCATACCTGCCCTATTTGGAGGGTTTCTTCTTATTTATGTAGTAGTCCTCTTTGTGCTGGAAAGAAGAGATAGGTTTGCTCCTCTGCCACTTATTTTTCATCAACCTCATAAACTACTTTGAGAAAGCAGCAAACTCCTCATCCTCTTGATCTGAATCTTATGACTCAGTTAGCCTTCTTAGAGGAGAAGGATTCTTCTCCTTACTCCTCTTGGAGATATCAACCTTGAAGGCCACAGTAGTTTCTTTGGCTTGACCTCTGCTAGTCTTCTCTTCCTCCTTCCTTACTGTCAGCTGCATCTCATATGAAAGCAACTTACCAAATAGTATGGATGGTGGAGTATCTGCCAAATTTGCCACTTCTCTAATAGCACATATCTTAGTGTCCCAGTCTCTAGTAAGAGACCTAAGAAACTAATCATTTATCTTATATAGGTCTTTAACACATTGACTGTCCTAATGAACCTTTCATAACATCTAGTTATGGTATCCTCCTTGATCTGTCTGAAAGCTTCATACTCTTGATTCAGCACTATTAAGTTGTCCCACATTTCCTTTGAGGTCTTGCAGTGCACCAGATTTTGAAAGGTGGAGTCATCTCTGGCACTAACTATGATGTTTTGTGCCCTCTTATCCTTTGTTGCTAAAATGACTTCATCCTTAGTCATTTTAGTGTACTTCTTTGGAGTCTGAATATTTTCATCAAGGACAGATACCTTCATTGGGATGAAGGGTCCTTCTTGAACTGTGATATAGATCCTAGGATCAGATGCTTCCAAGAACAATCTGACCATTTCTTTCCATATAACAAAATTTTCCTTCCTATGGAGAGAAAGTTTCATGGATCCAAGCTCTTTATGACTCTCTCCTGAACCCATCTTAATCTTCTGACAGCTACCTTGGAGATCTCCTCAGACTATTAAGTCTTTTCTTGAGTAACCTCCCTTTGATACCACTTGAAAGTCTTTGATTACAAGGGTAGCAAATCACCTATAGGGGGTGAATAGGTTATTGCAGTCTTTTCTTGAGTCTTTAAAATCTTCTATGACTTATGTCCTATTGTGTATACTTATTTCAGCTTTCAAGAAAACAATATTCATCGCAACATAACACAAAGTATAGCACACTAGATTTTATAGTGGTTCCCCAGTGTATGGGTACAACCACTGTCCCTCTCCGCCTTTCTAACAGTATGTTAGACAAGGCTCTTCTCCAAATACTATGGCTCCTCAAAGATTACAGCATGATCCAACTGTGAAAGTTAGGGTTAGATCTGATATACTCTAGAGGGGGGGGGGTGTGAATAGAGTATGTCTTAAAATTTTCTTATTTAACAATATATTATCTTTACCTTTAACAACTATATCTAACTATCACAGATTAAAGTAAATAAAAGATCACAGAATATCTAACTAACACAGCCACAACAAGAATAGAAAAGAAAGAGCCACCAGACAACACAAGAAATTTATAGTGGTTCCCCAAACTGGGTACATCCACTCTTCTACCACCCTTGGTAGGAATCCACTACAGGTTTTCATCAGGTGACTGTCACCAGTGAGCTTTTGATCAGGTGCTCAAAAACCAACCCAGGTCTTTTGGAAGGAGACTTGCAACTAGAATAATTTTGAAGGGAATTAAAACTCTATACAGAGGTGGGAATGAGAGAGTGATGCAAGTCTTCTTTTCTCAAGTCAAAATGAGAAGACTGTGTGGATTCTTATTTGTTGTCAAAGCTCCCCCTGAGATCTTGAATGGTTCAGGAGTGGAAGCTTTGTTCAAGGGTGAAGGCCCTCCAGCTTTTCAGAGATCCTTGACTGATTTGAATGTTGTTGTCACTTGAGATCCCTGAAAACAAAGAGAGAGAGAGAAAGAAAGACTCTTAATAGTGATGGTTGTTCTTTTTTTCTTCTCTTGAGAGCAGTCAATCTTCTGAGAAATGTTTTTCACTGCCATTTTGGATGTCTTCTTTTCTGTGACTCTCGTTGATCATCAATCTCTTGCTCTTGTGTATGTTATAGTTTTCTTGGCAGGGAGATGTATGTGATAACGGCAACTTTTTCGAATTCAAAAAGAAAACTAGGCAATAAATGTTCAGCCGAAATCTTGGAAATGAAAAACGGCAAGAATGCTGTCAATTATTCTATTCTATGTCTATCTCGAGATATAAGCAATTAATTCCATGAGGATATTAACAATCAATGCTGCCAGTAACGGCTTTATTCAGAGAATATAAGTACATTGATTTACAAGGGAATTAATAGCCTATAATAGATATAGAATTATGAGACAGAAAGAGAAAGAATAAATAACAAAATGTATTACAGTTTTCGTCAACCTGAGATTAGCTTTCGTCAACCTCTAACCAGCTTTCGTCAAACTGAGATTTCGTCGACCTTTGATCAGCCTTCGTCGAACTGAGATAAGCTTTCGTCGACCTGAGCTCTGTGAATGAACTACTGTGCATAAACTGACTAATTCTGCGCTCAATTTTCGTCGACCTGAGACTGTGACGTTAGTCGACCTAAGAACTTGGTCAATCTGTCAGCATTGAGTGAATAGCACATCTGGCATTGAGTTTTCTTTGTCTCTGAGTCAACCTTGGCTTTAAGTGAATTATGGCGCTGAGTGTTCTTTGTCTCTGAGTCAGCCTTGGCTTTGAGTGAATTATGGCGCTGAGTGTTGAAGAGTTAGTCGATCTGAGAATGAAGTTCGTCGAGCTCAGCTTAGAGATTTTAGCTCTGAGTTAGTCGAGCTGAGCACGATTATCGTCAAACTGAGATCGACGAACGTAGATATCTTTCTCTAAATCTTGATTTCTCTAAGTCTTGAGTCTCTGGCAGTGATGGAGGCTGGTCCTTTGTACTGTTGACTTTAAGGACATGGCCTCGACTTAATAAACACATAAAGTTTGACCCTTCTATACAACATGGGTCACAACCTAAGAAGACAACCTAGCCCAATTCACCTAGGGGTTCCAATAATCTCCCCCTACTTGGGTGAGGTTACTTCAAATAAACAAAGAAAGAATCACAAAACAAAATGAAGTAAACATAGTATGAAAACTTAGATAACTGATAGAATAAATAAGCTATCATCACCTTTATAAAGCTATGTACCCAGATTGTTCACAGAAAACACAGAAAATAAACAGTTTAAATGTTCTTGTGAAGGTCAGAAGACTTAGAAAATATGATTTTCCTGCTTGGGTCTTGAGCTTGTCTCATAGTCATGGTCATATCAGCATCTCCAAGAGTCTTTTGAGAGGTGGTTCTTGGAACCACAGCTTCAGGATATAGACTCATATATTCCTCAGCATTGAACAGCTTCCCTACATGGTATCTTTTAGACTCTTTCTTTCTGTAGTTTGACATGGTAGATAATTGAGATGGATCTTGGCCTTTTTCTCTTGCTTGCCTGATTTGAGATAGAGCCACAGATTCCTTGAATCTAACCATTCTTGTAGTTGGACTAGCTTCAGGATCATAAGCTGGAGTTGGAAGTTCTTTAGGGCTATTAGCTTTGCCAGGAGATGGAGGAGGGGAAAATGCTGGCTGAGAGATAGGCTGTTGAGCTGACAGATATCTGCGATAAGACTGATTCTCTGTTTGTGCTGACTGTCTCCATAAGAATGAGAAGGTCTTCCCTGTCTCTAATAAGTATTAGTGAGAGTAGGTTTAGTGAATCCTTCTGAGCTCTGAGGTAAGGTTCCTGAGGCACCTGCAGTTGGATGAGGAGGAGGAGGAGGAGGAGGATCTCTTCTAAACCTTTGTGGAGAAGGAGAATACCTCCTACTTTTCTTCCTTGCTTTTTGTTCATTTTTAGATAGCCACATCCATGCTGGCATACCCTTGTATGGAGTTATGTTTTATAGGATATAATATGGTGTATCATTGGGATTTCCAGGTTTGGGAGCAGGTGGAGGAGGTGGAGCTTTCCTTTTCTTGGAGATTTGTTTCCTCTTTGTAGCATCATCAGAATCATCATCATCGTAAGACAAAGGATTGTCATACATTTCATCAATCTGACTGATCAAATCCTTGGGAATTTCTTTGCTAGCTTGAGTGGGAACAACTTCAGCTTCCATAGCAATGTCCTGATTTATTAGATCATCTAAACTGGGAATAGTGCTATTATCCATGATATAAGTTGGCCTAGGAGGGCTAGATCTTTGTTCATATAGTACTACTGGAGGAGCTATCAGACTTTTCTTTATAATGGCTAATACTTCTGAACTTGCAGGGGAGGTATAGCATACTATTGCTCTAGATGATTGAGTATGAGAAGAGAGGCAGAACTGAATATAAGATCCAAAAATTTTCAGCGAGAACGTAGATATGCTTTAGATTTAATGAACTAGATTCTTCTAGGAAGAACTTCTGGCAAGCTAGTCTCTTGAGCATTGGATACTATAATATATGTACATTGATTATCTACATCTACTACTGAGTCAGTTATCTCTATATCATCTGATTCCATATCAGTATCAAGAAAATTCAGAAAATCTGTTTCCAAGTCAACATTTGTTCCTGCTGCTGCTGCTGGTTCTGCTGCTGCGGCTTCATCATTAGTATCTCCCCCTTCTTGGTTTCAGTATGTACTAAAGCCAAGCCTCCAGAAGAAGAGAGGGTAGAGGTGAGGGTAGATATTTGAGTAGAAAGAGATAATATGGAGATAGACAGAGGGGAAATAGCCTCTACAATGATGGTTTGGAGGATAGGCTTGAGGAGCTCAAGAAGTGGTTGGATGATAGAGGGATTGAAAGATGTCGAGTCAAATGTTTGGGCAGGAGGTGGTTGAGAAGGGATAGAGGTAGTGAAGGTAGTTGTTAGAGGAGATGGTTGGTTGGAAGTGTCTGCAAGGGGGTCCTGTTGAGGAGATTGGTGAGGAGAAGGAGTGTTCATAGAAAATGAAAGTAAATTGAGAGATGGGATTGAAGAGAGAGTGGAGAGGGGGATATCAGCAATATGAGATGGAAAAGGAGATTGGGGAGGAGTAGGAATAAGATCAACCAAATGAGATGGTAGAGGGGATAGAGGTGGTGTAGGGATGGAAGTGTCATTTTGAGGTGAAGGATGAGGAGATGGGAGATGTGTAGGTGAAGAGGGAATTGGAGAGGCTGGAGGTGTTGGGGTATAGATGTGGATGGTAGTGGAAGGTGTGGGTAACTGGACTTGTTGTTGTTGGGATGGAACTGGAGGGACAGGAGGTGGTGGAGGAGTGGAGAGGAGCCCTTCATAGGGGTGGGGAGTGGCTGTAGAAGCCCTTGTACTTCTTGAAGCTTGGGTGGCAGAGGATGAAGCCTTAGAGGGCTTTGTGATTGTTCTCTCCCACCTGCCAAACAAGGTACATGTGAGCCTCTTGCTGGAATTGATGAATGTGGTCTAGGAGACCAGTGATTCAGCAGACTTTGCTGTCAAGAAGATCCCTAGGATCCTTCCAAAGTTCACTTCCTTCTTTCTGTTTCTTTTCCTGATAAGATCAAAAATGATCTGAGCCCAGTCCACCTGCCTTTTGTTTACCACTGCACACATGACTAGAAATTGATGCCTGGTTATATAATCATGTGCAGTGTGCTTGCCCAGCAAGATTTTCCCAACAATATCTGCGAGAAATTTGAACTCGGCAGATAGGTGTTTCTTCAGTAGTTTATTAGGGTTGTCCTCAGAGTACCCCATTGTGTTCAGCATTATATCAGACTCTTCCGAATCAATTTCTAACTCTTCCTCACCATTTTTCAATCCAAACAATTCAGTAAGAATATCGGGGGTAAGAGAGATTTGTTACCCGCGATGCTGCCGATCATCTTGTTCTCATTGACGGTAGCCGTGTACACCCATTCTCTGATTTCTGTGCTGGGTAGTTTGATTCTCATGGTCAGTAGTTGTTTCAGTTGTTGCTCTTCAGGTAGTTGCAGGATGGAAAGAAATATCAGATCTGAATGCTGGAATGAGTCAAAATCCATGTCGAATCCTGTGTCAAATTTCATTGCCGTAAGAGCGCCTGCTAGAATCGCCATGAATGCACCTGCAAGAGAGAAAATGAAAATCAAGTGCAAGAGAACTGAAAGCGCGGGACGGAGGTCGAAGAAAACCTAAATATAGTGTTTTCCTGAATATGAACCGACAGACTCCATTCAACGAAAAATGAATAGATCTTCGATCTGAGGTCGACAAAATAATTTTGAATTAAATGATTCATCGATCTCAGTCTGAAGGGTTGAATACATTTCGTCGATCTTCGGTCGACAAAAGTTTTCTGAAGTAGGTTCGTCGATCTTAGTTTGATGAAACTAACTCCACATAGAGATTTTGTCGATCTCCGTTCGACGAATATCTCACAAACTTCCCCCAGTTCGTCGATCTCCGTTCGACGAACTTTGAAAAATTTGTCGAGTGTAGACAGAAATAAAACTAATTCTTCTCCATTTATCATTCCAAGCTGATTTATGAAGAAGAAATGATCTCTTTCATCCAGAGGTTTGGTGAAGATATCAGCTCTTTGTAAATCAGTGTAGATATAGACAAGATTAATTTTATTTTTGTCTACACACTCTCTAATGAAATGATGCCTAATGTCTATATGCTTAGTTCTGCTATGATGAACTGGATTTCATGCTATGACTATAGCACTTGTGTTATCACATAGTAATGTTGAATTATTTAAGTTGAAACCATAGTCCAGTTGTTGGTTTTGAATCCACAACATTTTGGAACAGCAACTGCCAGCTGCAATATATTCTACTTCAGCAGTTGATGTAGACACAGATGACTGCTTCTTGTAAAACCAAGACACTAATCTTATACCAAGAAACTGATAGGTTCCTGAGGTACTTTTTCTGTCCACTCTGCATCCAGCAAAGTCAGTATTTGAGTATCCAGTTAACTCAAACTCTTACTCAGTAGGAAACCAGAGACCTAGACTAGGACAACCCTTTATATATCTCAAAATTCTTTTTAGAAAAACTAGATGAGATTCTTTAGGGTTCACCTGGAACCTAGCACAAAGGCATATAGCAAACATAATATCAGGTCTGCTTGCTGTAAGGTATAGTACAACATTAGTAGGCATGGGTGTTTTCTTTGCTGAGGCATCAGCCATCCCAAACTTCTTTATAAGCTCTTTGGCATATTTAGCCTGGGAAATGAAGATGCCATCAGGGAGCTGCTTCACTTGGAGACCAAGGAAGTAGGAAAGCTCACCCAAGCTACTCATCTCAAATTTTGAATGCATTAGATCAGAAAATCTCTTGCATAATTTGGGATCAGTAGAGCCAAATATTATATCATCTACATTTATTTGTACTAACAGTATTTTATCATTATGCAAATTGGTAAACAAAGTCCTATCAACTATGCCTCTTGAAAAACCATGCTCTAATAGAAAGCTGGCTAAGGTCTCATACCAAGCTCTTGGAGCTTGCTTTAAACCATAGAGAGCCTTGTGCAACTTAAACACAAAAGAGGGATGCGTTGGAGAAATAAACCTGGAGGCTGTTCAACATAAACCTCTTCTTTAAGTTCCCCATTCAAGAAGGCACTCTTCACATCCATTTGATAGACTTTGAACTTTTTGAATGAAGCATAGGCCAGAAATATCCTTATTGCTTCTAGCCTGGCAACTAGAGCAAAGGTTTGATCATAGTCAATCCCTTCCTCTTGTCTATACCCTTGAGCAACACGCCTAGCCTTGTACCTCATAATCACACCTTGGGCATCAAGCTTATTTCTGAATACCTATTTGGTTCCAATTACTGGGTAGTCTTTTGGTCTTGGAACCAAATCCAAAACCCTGCATCTCTCAAACTGATTGAGCTCTTCTTGCATTGCAATGATCTAGTGGGGATCTTGCGCTGCATCAGATATGGTTTGAGGCTCAATTTGAGAGAGGAAACATGCATGCATCAAGTCCTGGTTAAGTTGATGCCTTGTCTGTACACCTACTATTATGTCTCCAATCACTTGGGATCTGGGATGATCCCTCAGTGTGACAAGATCAGTAGGTAGAGTTGGTTCAGCAATAACGTTTGTCAAGGATTCCTCTTATGGAATTACTTATGTTGTTGTGGGGGGTTCAACTGCATCCAGATTTTCTTCATCACTTTCTTCATTGGCTTGTTGAGAAGTCTGGGATGTAAATTTTAATTCATCCAATTTATCACACAAGTTGTTTACCTGCAAGGGGTTTCTGGTAGAAATTTCTTTCTCCTTGTAAAACATGTTAGCCTCATCAAATATAACATGCATGGATTCTTTTATTTTCAATATGGATTTATTAAAAACCCTATAAGCTTTGCTTACTTGGGAATATCCTAAAAAAATTCCCACTGCAGCCTTTGCTTCAAACTTTCTAATGTGCTTTTTATCATTATTATGAATATAGCATACAAAACCAAAAACTTTAAAATTGTTAATTATTGGTTTCTTCCCTTTGAGCAATTCATAGGGAATCTTATGTTTTAGTTTGTGTATCAAGCTTCTGTTCAGGACATAGTTTATTGTGCTCACTGCCTCTGCCCAATAGGATAGGGGCATGTAAGCATCTGCAAGTAATGTGCCTGCAGCTTCAATGAGTGTTCTATTTTTCCTTTAAGCTACTTAATTTTGTTGAGGTGTTCTTTGAGCTGAGAAGCAGTGTCTTATACCTTCTTTCCTACAGAACTCTAGCATAAGAAGAGACTCAAACTCAGTGCCATGATCACTTCTGATCAATGCAACTTGAGTAGAATACTCAATCTGTATGTTCTTGAGAAAATCTGTAAGAACTTGAAAAGTATCTGACTTTGCTCTCAAAAAGAAAATCGAAGTGAATCTGGAGAAGTCATCTACAACCACTAAGGTATAAGACTTCCCTCCTAGGCTTTGTACAACAATAGGGCCAAAAAGGTCCATATGTAGTAAGTACAAAATCCTAGGTGAATCACTCTTATTAATGGATTTAAAACTAGATTTAGTTTGCTTGCCTAGTTGACAAGCCTTGTAGAGGCCTTCCTTCTTGTAGGGGGTAGAAGATAAACCTCTCACAAGGTTGTCCTTAGATAGCCTAGCAATGTTTTTCATATTTACATGTCCCAATCTCTTATGCAATAAGTCATTTTGACTACTAACTAAGTTAAGCAGACAGATATATGAAGTAATAGACTTGAAATTAACTAAATATATGTTTCCTTGTCTACTGCTAATTAAAACTGGTTTGTTTTCTCTTGAGGTAATAGTACAGGATTCAGAGTTGAATGATACCTGATAACCTTCATCACAGAGTTGGCTTATGGAGATGAGATTGTGCTTCAGTCCACTCATATATGCAACTTTCTTGAAAGTTATAGCTCCAATCTTGATTTTACCATAGCCCTCTGTTTGGCCACAATTTGAATCACCAAAGATGACCTTTGGTCCCAGCTTGGACTTATAGTCAATTAATTTGTCCTTGCTACCTGTCACGTGCTTGGAGTAGCCACTATCCAGATACTAGTGTTGATTATATTCTGGATAGGTCTTCATCTACAAGTATAACACTTAGTTGTTCTTGACCCAGGTGACCTTGGGTCCTTGTTGATTTATATAGGAATAACTGGAAATATATGAGCATTCAGGTTGATCTTTATAGCCTTTGGGATGATATCTTCTGGGTGGTATTATCCATGTGCTAAAGGGATTAAGTTTCTCTTAGAACTTGGATTTCTGTTGTTAAAATCTGGGATCGACGATTTCTGGTTGGATCGTCGAACTGAGCTCGACGATGTTTGATGAGATCGTCGATCTCTAATTGAAGAATAAGAGTATTCATTCTTGGAGTACCAAAATTGTCGATCTTTGTTCGACGAACCATGCTGATCTCGTCGATCATAGATCGAAGAATGATTATTACTCAAGTTTGCGTTCAGAGATCGTCGTTCTGAGTTCGATGATCTGTTTATATATCGTCGATCTGTGTTCGACGATAATTACTGAACATTGTCATTTTTGTTTTTCTGTTTATTGAGGTTATTTTTAATTTCAATCTGTTCAAGAACTTTATTGACCCTAATGACCTGTTCAGTATTTTCTTTCTTTTGTCGGATATAAACTTTACTGGTTTGGAAAGATTGTTTTTCTGAATTATAGGTGGATTACTAGGGGAGGCACCTAATCCTAGTTTACTATTATTGATCCTAGCATTTACAGTACTAGTGATATCTAATAATTGTAGACTTCTCCCATTTAAGGATTTTTCTAATATCTTGGCCTTGCTAAGTTCAGATTTCAAAAAGGATATTTGTTGATTAGTAGAGATAAGTTCATTTGTTAGGTTAGCATTCTCTGCAGTAGTTTTATCTAGGTCATTTAATTTTTCTATGAGGAGTTTGATTTCCTTCTTAGAGCTAATTAAGTCTAAGCATAAATTTTTATATTCAAGTTTAAATTCCTCTGATTCAAAATCATAAGAGGCTATTACCTGATCCTCAGCTGATAAGAGCTCTTCATCTTCAGACTCATCAGCATCTGATCTGCTACTGCTTGCCTCAATAGCCATGAGGCAAACTTCTTTGGCCTTCTTCTCTTCTTCATCCTTACTGGAGCTGGAGGAGGTTGACTCTTCTTCAGTGTCACTCCATGACTCAACAATAAAGCCTTTGTCCTTCCTCTTGTGCTTGCTTGAGAAAGGCTTGTTGTAGTGACCCTTCCTTGAGTCACCCTCCTTTCTTCTATCCTTCTTCTAAACTTCTGGGCACTCAGAGATGAAATGCCCAGGTTTCCTGTAGCCAAAACACACCACTTCTTTAGATGGTTTTTTTTGTCATACCTTGGCTTGTCTTCATACTTGGATGGTTTTCTTCTGAAATCTTTTCTAGCCATCTTAAAGAATCTCTTGGCAAAGAGACTCATCAATTCTTCATTCACAGGAATGACTTCAGAGTCTCCTGTAGCTTTGAAAGCTATGTTGTGCTCTTTCCTAGTTGGTGTAGGAGTCTTGACTTAAGCTACTACTTCCCTTGATTTTATTAGCTACTCATAGTACTTTAGCTTTCCTAGTAGAGCTTCAGTTGAGATCTCTGTTGTGCTTCTGGCTTCTCTAATGGGCCAGATTCTTGAGTCCCATGTACTGGGCAAGCACATAAGGATCTTGTCATTCACTTCAATCAAAGTGATTTCCTTATCTAGAGTCCTTGCTCACTGATAATGGAGCTGAGTCTGTTGTACATCACTTCCACTATTTCAGCTTCATGCTTTTTGAAGTTTTCATATTGAGTGATGAGGTTGGATCTTCTATCCTTCCTCTCATCTACTGATCCATCCACAATCTGGTTCAGGGAGTCCCAGATGGCCTTGGCTGATGTGCACTCAGCAACCTTTTGAAATATCTCATCTGACATTGTTTGAGCCAATATGTTCATGGCTCTGGCATCTTCTATCTTTGCCTTCTTTGTGCATCTGTCCATCCAGGGGTGGAACTGCACTCATGTATGTTGAAGTTGATGAGGTTGAAGCCACTGGAGCTGGTGGTCCTGTTAAGATGGAATTAAATATATCCTCATCAATAGAATTCATGTAGAGTCTGATTCTTGCCTTCTAGAGTATGAACTTGGACAAGTTACACACTGGAGTTCTGGTGCTTGCATATTCTTTGTTCTGTGCCATGCTGTATAGATCTAGAAGATGTAAGAGAATAGGTCTAACTTAGGATCTTTGGTTCAAGGGTTAGCTTGTACAACCAAAAGAACCTCCCCTGATACTAATTGAAAGTTAGGGTTAGATCTGATATACTCTAGAGGGGGGGTGTGAATAGAGTATGTCTTAAAATTTTCTTATTTAACAAAATATTATCTTTACCTTTAACAACTATATCTAACTATCACAGATTAAAGTAAATAAAAGATCACAGAATATCTAACTAACATAGCCACAGCAAGAATAGAAAAGAAAGAGCCACCAGACAACACAAGAAATTTATAGTGGTTCCCCAAACTGGGTACATCCACTCTTCTACCACCCTTGGTAGGAATCCACTACAGGTTTTCATCAGGTGACTGTCACCAGTGAGCTTTTGATCAGGTGCTCAAAAACCAACCCAGGTCTTTTGAAAGGAGACTTGCAACCAGAATAATTTTAAAAGGAATTAAAACCCTATACAGAGGTGGGAATAAGAGAGTGATGTAAGTCTTCTTTTCTCAAGTCAAAATGAGAAGATTGTGTGGATTCTTATTTGTTGTCAAAGCTCCCCCTCAGATCTTGAATGGTTCAGGAGTGGAAGCTTTGTTCAAGGGTGTAGGCCTTCAGCTTTTTAGAGATCCTTGACTGATTTGAATGTTGCTGTCACTTGAGATCCCTGAAAACAAAGAGAGAGAGAAAGAAAGACTCTTAATAGTGATGGTTGTTCTTTTTTTCTTCTCTTGAAAGCAGTCAATCTTCTGAGAAATGTTTTTCACTGCACTTTTGGATGTTTTCTTTTCTGTGACTCTCGTTGATCATCAATCTCTTGCTCTTGTGTATGTTATAGTTTTCTTGGCAGGGAGATGTATGTGATAACGACAACTTTTTCGATTTCAAAAAGAAAACTCTGCAATAAATGTTAAGCCGAAATCTTGGGAATGAAAAACGGCAAGAATGTTGTCAATTATTCTATTCTATGTCTGTCCCGAGATATAAGCAATTAATTCCATGAGGATGTTAGCAATCAATGCTGCCAGTAACGGCTTTATTCAGAGAATATAAGTGCACTGATTTACAAGGGAATTAATAGCTTATAATAGATATAGAATGATGAGACAAAAAGAGAAAGAATAAATAACAAAATGTCTTACAGTTTTCGTCGACCTGAGATCAGCTTTCGTCGACCTCTAATCAGCTTTTGTCGAACTGAGATTTCGTTGACCTTTGATCAGCCTTCGTCTAAATGAGATCAGCTTTTGTCGACCTGAGCTCTGTTAATCAACTGATGTGCATAAACTGACTAATTCTGCGCTCAATGTTCGTCGACCTGAGACTGTGACGTTAGTCGACCTAAGAACTTGGTCAATCTATCGGCGTTGAGTGAATAGCACATCTGGTGTTGAGTGTTATTTGTCTCTGACGACGCCTTGGCATTGAGTGAATTATGGCGCTGAGTGTTCTTTGTCTCTGAGTCAACCTTTGCTTTGAGTGAATTATGGCGCTGAGTGTTGAAGAGTTAGTCGATCTTAGAATGAAGTTCGTCGAGCTCAGCTCAGAGATTTTAGCTCTTAGTTAGTCGAGCTTAGCACGATTATCGTCGACTTGAGATCGACGAACGTAGATCTCTTTCTCTAAATCTTGATTTCTCTAAGTCTTGAGTCTCTGGCAGTGATGGAGGCTGGTCCTTTGTACTGTTGACTCTAAGGACATGGCCTCGACTTAATAAACACATGAAGTTTGACCCTTCTATACAACACGGGTCACAACCTAAGAAGACAACCTAGCCCAAATCACCTAGGGGTTCCAACAAAATGGATCAGTCAGACTCCACTGAGACTTACAACACAAGCTCACAACCCTCCACATAGTAATCACCTGACAACCACACAGGCATAAAAGCCCTTCACACGGGCTGGGAGAAACAACCCTTCACAGATTCACACAGGAATCCAATCACACAGCCTTTATAATTTAGGCTTTACAATTAGATCTCACAGATCTTACACACCACCTAATCAATCTAGGCCTCAACATAAATCTTTCACAGATCCACTGGTTTTGAAAGACTTTGTTGATTTGACTCAAGAGAAATTGTTCCTGAGTCAATTTCTTTGACTATCTGCTGCTAGTGCTGGAAGTTCCTCAGGACCTTGATCCTGTTCTTACTAATGAAAGGTAAGATTCAAAATAAAAATCTTCAATCATCTAACCTTTATTGACAGGAAATGAATTCCTCTACCTCTCCTTCTGTCCAAAGAAAACTCTCTGCAGATCTCTTCTTCATTTTCAACGATCCAGAGATTGATCTTCATATTTGGCTCAGCTTGGATCGAGAATCAACTTAAGCTAGGGTTTGCCTAGACTGATTCCTTTGATCTTGTTGTAACAGATGTTGATTACACCAGCGAACTCAGAAACCCTTCAGATTTTTAATTGAAGTTCTTGATTATGTAACAATGGCGGATGAAGATGACGAACTCCTGCTTCTCGCTTTTTTAGAATGTTAATCAGAATGACTGATTTGATCTTAATCTCAGCTGTTATTTATAACCCCTTCGATTTATGGGATGTTTGACACGTGTCCCCATTTTAATGTTGGTTAAAACGTCAGCTTAATCAAATTGAGATCCACAGTAAACTGACGGCAACGTTAATGTCGATTTGTAGCAATTACATAATGAATCAGAAAATTGTTGACTTGTTGACTTTGCTGACTTCAGCATCATTCTGGACTTAGCCAAAATCAAGCAATACTTCAGAAATCCTCAGTTCGATGAGCTTAAAACTCAGTTCGATGAATCCAGAGCTTAGCTCGACGAAATCAAGCAATACTTCAAAAAACTTCAGTTCGATGAACTCAAAACTTAGTTTGATGAATTTAGGGCTCAGCTCGATGAAATCAAGCATCATATCAGAAAACTTCAGTTCGACGAACTCAAAATATAGTTTGAAGAATCCAGAACTAAGCTCGACGAAATCAAATATTATTCCAGAAATCCTCAGGTCGACGAACAGGTGAAAGCTGAGTTCGACGAAATCTTAACTTAGTTCGACAAAATCAAAGCTCAGCTCGACGAAAAATGGATAAGCAATGCTTCGACAATTCTGGACTTAGAATTTTCTTCAGCTCTGCTAGGCGTTGAGTGGCATTGAGTGAATAGGACATACTCAACGAATCTTGACTTAGAAATATTTCATCTCTACTAGGCATTGAAAGCATTGAGTGAATATCCCTCACTTAATACTTTTTGCCTTAGCAATATTCTTCAGCTTTTTGTCTGATGGCATTGAGAGCATTGAGTGTATAAGCTTCACTCAACGCTTTATGCCTTAGCCAAATTCTTCAGCTTTCTGACTGATGGCGTTGAGAGCGTTGAGTGTATAAGCTTCACTCAACGTTTCTGGACTTAGTCGATTTTCTGCAATCTTGCCTTCTTGCTGAAGTTTGGCATTGACAAGTTCAGTATGGCGTTGAGTGATGAAGCTTCACTCAACGCTTCTAGACTTAGTCAATTTTCTGTCTTCCACTGCTAAGGATTTGACATGATATCCTTGTCTTAACGATTCTGTCCATATGGCGTTGAGAGCGTTGAGTGTATAAGCTTCACTCAACGCTTTTGGACTTAGTTGATTTTATGCCTTATCAATACTATAAGCTTTTACTATCAGCCTTCTCTCAGTGTTATTAGCTGTATGACATTGGGAGCGTCAACGCCTATGGACTTAGCCAAATTTCTGACTTTCCAGCCTATCACTTTGAGTCCACCTGTTATTATCTCTAAAACTATATGTTCATTCATTGTGATAAAGACCAACCTGTATGCATGAACTTAAACATACATCAAATACAACTATGTGTATACCATTGACCTGTTTAACTTCTTACAAATCTAGGACATTGGGATCAATGGACCCAACAAGGCTACTTCAACAGCTTCAATATAACACTCAGATTTGTATACGCAGGACAACTACTTAATGTCACTTCTAAGACCGCCTAGAAAATGCTTCACTCTGCCTCCCTTAGTAGCGACCATCTCCGGAGCAATTCTTCTTAACTTACTAAATACTACCTCGTACTCACCAACTGTGAGTTACCGCTGCTTTAAGTGCAAAAATCTGTTCATCAGCCTGCCTTGCTCAACCGAAGGAAAGATCTTCTACAACATCATCGTCTTAAACCTTTCCCACGAGAATCCACTGATGAGGGTCTCCTTCTCCCTAATCCACCAGCCCTTAGCAAGGCCCTTCAACTGTTAAGCAACTATCATGACCTTCTGGTCCGCAGGAATCACTAAATAGGACAATATCTCCTCCATCGCTATAATCCAATCATCTAATGTCATAAAGTAGGCCTTGTCATCATAGGTAGGACGTCCTAGACGCTAGAAATATGAAATGAAATTCATTTCTGATTGCAACTGAGCAGCAGGTATAATATGAGCGAGAGGGTCAGGTAAAGTCTAACCCACCGCAGAGTCTTGCACCCTAAGCTGTTGTGATAAGGTGTCCTTCAACAAGGTATGGATCTGGGCATGCATCGCGACCATCTATCTCGACAATGTCTCATTTCTTTGACGTTGTTCCTCGATCACATTCTCGATGTGAGTACATGAAGACTCACCTTTAGACTGAGGATTCTACCTCAACGGATTAAATTTGGAGGCATCGCCTAAGAATACGAACAGACATTTATCAATAACTACCTTACGATACCTCAGCTTGAAAACTAGAATTACTTAACTCAAACTAGATCAAAAATGTTTAGATACTTTCTCTTATTGTTACCTTGCTTTGGAATTCATAAAACGATGTTATGATTATACTTAGGATGATGTACCATCATCCACTTGACTCATGTGTATATATTATGAATGCATGAATTGAATATTTTAATCTTTCTTTTAAATTATGTGTGTACGAGTGTCATTATATAGATCTTAACTTGGCATGCGTGCTAATGCTATGATATATTATGCATGTTGTGTTGTGCATTCTAAAAAGACTTTAATACATGCCATGAGTGGTGCATACATGAAATATTATGCATCTCATGCTATATAATATCACATGTAACACAAAAAATAAAATCAAAGCATACATGTGATAATGTTAAGTCGCACATTTCTACTTTACTGTCACATATTGCTATGCCTATGAGAATCCACATACAGCATATATTGTGCATCACATACTACATAATATATGTCGTATACTTCTGTCATGCATATGAGTGTAGTGTTCAAGCTTTCGCTAAGATATACTGATGACACATTGATGTGTGTATGCAATGAAATGAGATAAGGTAAAAATGGAATTTGATTAAAAACGTTTGTTTCTCGAAAAATTCCAACCTACCAAATTTAACAAAACCTATCCCCAAACCTTGCTCTGATACCAAATATCATGACCCGCATTTTTTCAGCAATTATATATTCTCATAGTGAGAGAAAATATGCGTTGTGATGCCACGTCTTGTAGAGAACAACTACAGACGCTTAGGAGACACCATCTTTTACTTTGTTTTTATAAAATGGCATTTATTTTTATGTTTGAAAATATACTTCAAATTGAAGCTTTTATAGACCATATCACTCGGTTCAGGGATCAACTAGTCCATAAGTAAAAAGTATTTACGCAGTGAAAAAATACGTAGCTTAATTCGTTTTATCATACAAGAGCATGGGGACTCACAAGCATTCTAATTGTACAACCCAATGTTTGCCAAGTGGGTCCAACAAGGCAGAAGAGGGGTAACTCGGTACACACCCACCGAAGCAGATAGGAGAGCGAGAAATCTAGCCTGCACCCGCCTAGTAGCCGAGTGAGCCAGCCCATGTCCGCTTGGCAGGAGAGCAAGCAAGGCCCGCTTGCCCGCATCTGCCTGAGTTGCCGCCAAACCTTGGGTACTCGGCCCGCTTTCGTATAAGAGGCGGGTGAGCCGCAGGAATCCGGCACGCACCCGCCTAAGAGGGACACAAACTGTGGGAGACGGGCCGCACCAATCCCAGAGACTGGAGAGTTGGTTCGCGTCCTCCCCCGCGTGTGGTGTGCAAATAACATGTATTTATTATTATTTGGTCTGCCAGTAGCCTCACCAAACAACGGAGTTTCACTGTTGGCAGACCCACTTTAGGCTGCATATAGTAAAATAAAAATGCAGAGCAATGCTATTTGCAGGCTAGACTAATAAATCTATAAATAGACCTGCAGGGTTACCTTAGAAGGCAAGCTTTCTCATTCTTTGATCTTGTAGTTCTTTTTGAGGTATCCTTAGCTCAGTACTAGCTAAGGAGGGGAAGAAGTCTAAGATATTTCGGGTGTGTGGTGGGATCTTCATGTTGTAGCCTTGGGTCAGTCTCAAATCCTAAGTCCTCGATCAAGCAAGCTTATGAGGATAAGTAAGTGTGTAGTCACCCCTTTCTAGGGTCTGAACTCCACAGAAGCTGGTGTCCAGTTTCAACACTTTGGTGTGGTGTGCGTGCAGTGTGACCAGCATAGAAAATTCTTAAGTGAGTTCAACGACTGGAGGCGAAGGACAAGGATTTGACCAGGCCGACTCGCTACCTCCCCGTCCTCTCACCAACCTCGGAATGTTCAAGGAATTCAAGCAGGAAGTCCGGAATCTTGTACTCTTCACACTAGGGGTTTGCGACGAGTGCTCGACACCTGCCGTTATAGTTGTCGCTGCCCAAACTTTGGGCGAGAATGCCCCCGTCAGACGACCTAGGAAGGAAGTTGCGGAGGAAGACAGTAAGCGAGATCTGCCTAGGCGAGCCTTGTTCCCCAGCTCGACAAGTGCGGGTAGGATCGACGAGGTGGATGTGGATGCCCCAGTACTAGAGGGGTTCCGCGAGCTAGAGATGTCCTACTACACCGGAAGGGATGATCTGGTCCAACACTTCTAGTGTTTCAAGAATATGGTCTCGATTCGGTAGATGTCAGATGCTTTTAAGTGTTGACTCTTTAACATAACTCTCAAGGAGAAGGCAAGGGATTGGTTTGATTAGCTTCTCGCCAGCTCCACCTTCTACTTTGAGGACCTACGCTGGGGGTTTCTACTGAGGTTTACCACTTCGAAGAAGAGGAAGAAGGAGTCGGAGTCCCTGTTTCTTATTAAGCATGACGTAGATGAGATGCTGGGAAGTTACGTTGAAAGGTTCCAAGAGGAGGTCCTCCATGTTCAGGAGATGCCCTGGCATACCCTCATGGTAGCCTTCACTTTGGGACTATAGTAGGGGTTCTTCAGGATGGTGTTGAAGCAGATGTCTCTGCTATCCTTCGAAGAGCTGATGGAAAGGGCAGTAAGGGAATTGGAGGGAGAAACATCAAACCTGGTGTTTGATAGGAAGCTAGCCAAGTGGGCTGTAGAGAAGGAGAGAGCCAGGAGGTGGCAAGGGTTAGGAAGTATGGAGGGTAGAGCATTGTCAACGGGAGCAGTAGCACCAGCAGCTGCAGCCGAGATGGTGCCGCCAAGAGACAAATAATAAGCTAGACTGGAAGCAGCAAGTGGCATGACAAGGTACAAAGGAGAGGTTTACACAGAGGGGAAAACTGCCAAGGGGGAATGGCCAATTCAACCCTCTGGGCTGGAGGCAAGGCTAGAGACCCCCATCTACCCAAGCAATACAGGGCAATGGCAATAATTATGGGGAATGGGAGGATTGGTGTCTAAAGGAGGAGGCCGGGAGGCAGAGCGGAGCTGCCCTACTGTAATTTCCACCAAGAGGAGGTCCACGCAATGGCTACCTGCCCGGAGTTCTTGAAAATGAGGGGAGTAAGGCAGCATACCCAACAGTAGTATCTGCAACACCACCAGGAGGTGCGGATAGAAAAAGTCTTATCTGGAGCAGAGGAGTACAAGGGCGAGGATCGGGCCGACGTAGGAGGTAGAGGAGGGATCGAGGTGATCCATGTAGGGGGGGGGTCAAGGTCGGCCATAAGGCGAGTCTCCATACCATGTATAGCTGGATCATCGCCTTGACGTCCCTAACCCCACCCCCAAATGAGGAGATTATATTCTCTCAGAAGGACATGTCGGATCATGAGGATCCATTCTACGATGCTCTAGTAGTTCAGGCCACCATTGAGAATTTCACGGTCGCCTGAATCCTCATCGATAATGGGAGCTTCGTCAACAACATCTTCAAGAAGGCGTTTGACACAATGAATGTGGAGGCAAGGAGGGTGTTGTCCTCAAATGGGCCTTTGTTTGGATTCTCCGGAGAGAGGAAGGAGGTAGAAGGGGGAGTATGCCTCCATGTTACCTTAGGGGACAAGTCCAGGAACTACAAGTTTGTCATTGTATGCGCTCCTAGCAGCTACAATGCAATATTCAGGAGGCCCCTCATTAGCTCCTTCTACTGCGTACCCTCTGCATTCCACTAATGCCTCAAATTCAATGACGAAGGAATCCAGGTCTAGATCCGGGGATATCCGAAGGTGGCAATGGAATGCTACGCCACTGCGATCAATAACATTTCATGGCAGGAAGGAGCCGAGGAGATGGAGAGTAGGATGGAGGAGCTGTCTAGGCTTGAGTTCATGGGAGAAGTTTAGGAGATGGAGGTGGAGGAGGAAGAGGTCTGCGCCCATACAAGGGCAGTAGAGGAAGCTCTGGGAGAGCAGGCCGAGGTAATGGTCATAGAGGTAGCCGAGAAGGAGGAAGCTCGTGCCCCAGGAGAGGGTTCCACGGGCGAGTGAGAAGAGCAGTCCCGGCTG
The DNA here is from genome assembly GCA_039513925.1 of Platanthera zijinensis. Taxonomy (NCBI): domain Eukaryota; kingdom Viridiplantae; phylum Streptophyta; class Magnoliopsida; order Asparagales; family Orchidaceae; genus Platanthera; species Platanthera zijinensis. The sequence goes on along the minus strand of CM077079.1, from coordinate 47,395,357 downwards.
GAAGTGGCGAAAGAGGCAGTGGAGGTGGAAGTTCACACCCGGGGAGGAATGGTGGAGAAAGTACGGGTCAGTGGGGAACTGAGCTTGAAGGATCAAGGGAAGATGTTGGTGTGCATCCAGAGGAACGTGGACATCTTTGCATGGAGCGCGGCAGACATGTCAGGAATTTTTGTGGATATGGCTTGCCACTGCCTCAACCTTGATGTCGATGTCCGTCCCATCCGGCAGAAGAAGAGGTCCACCGTCGACAAACTGGCCGAGCCCATCCGAGAAGAGGTGTGAAAGCTCCTTAATGCAAGATTCTTATCGGAGATCCAGTATCTAGGTTGGGTCTTCAACATATTGATGGTCAAAAAAGGAGACGAGTGTTGGAGAATGTGTATCAATTTTTCACTTTTAAATGAAGCCTATCCCAAGGATTGTAATCCCCTGCCTCAAATCGACTCGCTGGTTGACTCAGTCGTCAGTTTTTCTCTAATGAGTTTTCTAGATCCCTTTTCAGGATATCACCAGATCAGGATGCACCCGCCCGACGTAAAAGATGTTTCCTTCATCATGGGAGATGGTGCTACTGCTAGAAAATGATTCCCTTTGGGTTGAAGAATGCAGGGGCAACATATCAGAAAATTACGGGTCGGGTCTTCCGGGAGCAGAAGGGAAGGAACTTGGAGGTGTATGTGGATTACCTCATGGTAAAGAGTCAGGATACAAACTCTCATCTCCAAGATTTGGAGGAGACCTTTAGCACCCTATAGAAGTACTAGATGAGGCTGAATCGCCTGAAGTGTGTTTTCGGGGCAAGTTGGGGAAAGTTCCTTGGTCACCTCCTTATTCCTGTGGTGGTGGAACTAAGCCTTGATAAAGTGAGGGCGATCATGAAGTAGGGGTAACCATGAAACACTAAGGAAGTCCAGTGCCTGATAGGGAAGCTTGCGAGTCTGAGCAGGTTCCTCTTTCGGGCAGGAGAGAAGTGCTTGCCTTTCTTCAAAGTACTGAGGGGAGTCCAAAAGTTTGAATTGTTCGAGGAATGCGAGAAGGCTTTCCAAGCCTTGAAGAGGAAGCTAACTCTGGCTCCGCTTCTCCAGGTACCAAAGAAGGGGGAAGATTTGTCCCTATACCTTGGGGTCGGGGTCGGTGTCAGGGTCGGGGTCGAGGTCTGAGCTCTGTCCTGGTCCGAGAGGAAGACAAGAAATAGCTGCCGATCTACTATGTGAGTAGGGCGCTGAGGAAGGCAGAGCTTCGATACTTGATTTTGGAGAAGTTGTCTTTCACTCTGGTCATCTCGGCTCGGAGGCTCCGACCGTACTTCCAGGCGGATTCCATTTAGGTAGTGACTGACCATCCCCTCTGCAACAGTTTTGAAGGGGTGGAGCACTCTGTAAGGCTAGTAAAGTGGTCGGTGGAGCTAAGCTAGTTTGACATTTCTTTTGTCCCATGCCTCTCGATAAAAGCCTAGGCAATAGCCGACTTCATGGCCAATTATGTAGTTGAGTTGGCAGATATGGAGATCACTCGTCTGGTTCACTGGTAGGTGATGGTGGATGGTGCATCCGGAAGGCACTCGTTGGGAGTAGGAGTAATCCTGAAGAGTACTTAAGGAATGAAGATAGAGCAGACGGTGGTCATCCACATTCCCATTACCAACAACCAAGAGAATATGAGACAGTAATAGAGGGTCTACGTCTGGCAGGAGATCAAGGGGTGCATGATGTAGAGGTGCTAACAGACTCTATGGTGATGTCCTATTAAATCAACGGTGAGTTCGAGGCAAGGGATCCTACTCTCCAATTGTACCTGGCAAAGGTGAAGGGAGTCATAAGTATGTTCCAAACATTTGACATCCGATAAGTGTCACATGAGGAAATGAACAAGTGGATCAATTGGACAAGTTCAGGACCCGTGATGGAGAAACCTTGACCGACCTATTCTGCCCTTCCATTGAAGAGGGGGAGCTGATGGAAGTGTATCAACGCCCCTCCTGGATGGACCCCTTCACAACTTTCTTATCCACAGGGGAGTTCCCGGAAGGCCTGGACAAAAAGCGCTTCAAGTACAAGTTGGAATATTACCTTATGCGTGAGGGGAAGCTATACAGAAAGACCCTCTCTGGATTGCTAACATGTTGCGTGGCTGAGGGGGAGGTCCCGAAATTTTTTGAGGAAGTCCATTCTACGAAGTGCCGGAGCCACTCAGGAAGCAGAACTCTGGAGGGGAGGATAGTAAGTCAAGGGTATTTTTTGCCGACCCTAGGAAAGGATGCCTCCAAATTTGCAATGAAGTGTTAGAAGTGCCAGCTGTTTGCTCCTCTCCAACTGCTACCAACTCAGAGGCTTAGAAGCATAACTGCCCCCTGGCCCTTCACCATTTGGGGAATGGATCTGGTGGGGCCCGTTCCCTAGGCCAGCGGTTATAGAAGGTTCCTTCTAGTCATGATCGACTATTTCTCTAAGTGATTCGAGGTCAAGGCACTGGCCCAGGTGACCTCCCAAGTGATTCAAAACTTTGTATGGGGAGAGATCATTTGTCGACATGGGTTGCCTTGGGGAATTATCACGGATAATGGGTCACAATTTGCTAGTATAGAATTCATCAGTTTTTGTGGTCAGCTCAGGATTGATCTTAGGTTTGCGTCGGTCCACCACCCCAGGAATAACAGGCAGGTTGAGGCGGCAAAAAATATCATCGTGAACTTGTTGAAAAAGAAGGTGGAAAATCTGAAGGGGAGCTGGGTGTAGCAAATCCCCTCAGTCTTGTGGTCCCTGAGAACCACTCCCAACATGGCCACTAGGGAGACCCCCTTCAAGCTCTCCTACGGCTGCGAAGCTGTGTTCCTGATAGACTTTGAGGTCCGGACACCGTGAGTAGTGGAGGACGAGGAAGGTGGAGAGGAATGGAGGACCAAGAATGAGGATGAGTTTTGACTCTCCCTAGATTTGGTGGAGGAGTTGCGCGACTTGTCAGCCATCCGACAGGAAGAGGTCAAGCGGTGGATGGCCAAGTACTCTTACAAGCATGTGAGGATCAAGAAGCTCACAAAGGAATACTTGCTCTTGAAATAGTTCGATGCGGCTGGGAGGTTGGCAGCCATTAGAAATTTGAATCCCAATTGGGGGGCTCCCTATATTATTAATGAGGCCTTGAAGTAGGGAGGATACCACCTCCAGAATGTGGAACGGGAGCCCCTCAGGCATGCCTGGAGCAACGATGACTTAAAACACTTCGTTCCATGAAAGAAAGTAATAAAATAGTGATTTTCCTCATTCTTATCTGACATTGATGGTCCATTTGCTCGATATAAGTAATATGGGTCTTGGCTGGCCAAAAGGAAAGTCCGTTTGATGCGCCCGATAGTTGGCCAAAAAGAAAAGTCTGGTTTATGCTCAACTCCCATCATCAGGCTCCTACTAGCTGATTGGGCCGGTAGTAGCACCCAGTGGTTGGCAAAAAGGAAAGTCTTATTTATGCTCAACACTCGCCATCAGAATCCTACTAGCTGATTGGGTTGGTGGTAGTGCCCGGTGGCTGGCCGAGAAGAAAATCTGGTTGATGTTCAACACTCGTCGTCAGGCTCCTACTAGTTGATTGGGCTTGTGGTTGTTCCTGGTGGTTGGCCAAAAGGAAAAGTCTGGTTAATGCTCAACACCTGCCACCAGGATCTTACTAGCTGATTAGGCCGATGGTAGCGCCCAGTGGCTAGCCAAGAAGAAAGTTCGGTTGTTGTTCAAAACCCACCGTCAGGCTCCTACTAGTTGATTGGGTCGGTGGTTGGAAAAAAGTAAAAGTTTGTTTAATGATCAACACCCGCCGTTAGGCTCATACTAGCGGATAGGGCCGGTGGTAGTGCCCGGTGGTTGTCCAAAAGGAAAGTTCGGTTAATTCTCAACACCCGATGTCAGGCTCCTACTAGCTAACTGGGTCGGTGGTAGCGCCTGGTGGCTGGCCAAGAAGAATGTTTGGTTGATGCTCAACAGCAGCCATTAGACTCCTACTAGTTGATTGGGCAGGTGGTAGCGCCCGGTGGTTGGCCGAAAAGAAAAAGTCTGGTTGATTCTCAACACCCGGCGCCAGGCTCATACTAACTGATTGGGCCGGTGGTAGCGCCCGGTGGCTGGACAAGAAGAAAGTCTGGTTGATGCTCAACACTTGCCGTCAGGCTCCTACTAGCTGATTGGGCCGATGGTAGCGCCCGGTTGTTTCCAAAAGAAAAGTCTGGTTGATTCTCAACACCCGCCATCAGGCTCCTAATAGCTGATTGGATCGGTGGTAATGCCTGGTGGTTGGACAAAAGGAAAGTCCGGTTGATGCTCAACACCGGCCGTTAGACTCCTACAAGATGATTGGGTCAGTGGTAGCGCCCGATGGTTGGCCAAAAGGAAAGTCCGGTTGATGTTCAACACAAGCCATCAGGCTCCTACTAGGTTATTGGGCCAGTGGAAGTGCCCAGTGGTTGGTAAAAAGGAGAGTCATATTGATGCTCATCTCCCGCCGTCAAGCTTCTATCAGCTGATAGAAAAAAGGAGAGGAAAAGTGGAAACTCTTAATGGCTCACCAGAGGAATAATGGGAGGAGTGTGTACTACTAAGGGAGAGCACTACGCGCGAGCTGGATCTCACCCCTCAGGCGCCCCTTCGGCAAGCATCTTCTCCGGCACCGATGAGGCGACCCAAGTTGTTTGGGTTCGATTATGCGAGGCGCTCGCGAACACCTCAAACCGCAACTTGACCCCTGGTTCGCGCGAGCCAAACACTTAGGATGCGGATCGGAAGGTTCCAAGACCTAGATCTCACGAGCACCACAAAAGCTCCCTGAATGGAGGCGGCGAGTCACCACTCACAGTCAGATGGTCAAGGGTCTAGTAACTATGCTAAGTCCTTAAGAATCGTGTGACCTCACTATCGAGGCATGGGCTCAGATGCGGTGAGCGAGAAGACCGAGCCAGGTCGCGTGCAAAGAAAAAAATCATCAAAAGCAATACAAATTACACAAGGCCAAACATCATTCATTCAAGGGAAGTATATATGCATTGACAATCAGTGACTACAAAGTATGAGCTCAGACCGTGAGTACAACATTACAAAATAATGACAAAAATTTACATGCTTTACAAAAAGAAAAAAATAGTACTCTTCAATGCAAGAACCCGGGTGGCGCATTGTCCCGCAGGGGGAGAAAGGAGTCGTCGCCCGGCTTCGAGACCGGGATAAAAATATCTAGGACCACGTGACTCGCCGAGAGCCATGCAGCCTCGCTTGTCACCAGGCTGGCCCACTGCATGGTCTGGAGGGTTAACTTTGCCCCTTGTTGGAGTTCATCTACATCAACTCCTTGAGCTCTTACTCAGTGTATTAGGTGAGCTTTTCGTTGCTGCTAGAGGGTGGTGGGAGAGCCGCGGATTCCAGTTCTCGCACCCGCATATTCAGCTCCTCATTCTACTTCTCAAGGGTGGCGATTCAGAAGCTAAGGCGCTCATCCATCGCCGCGTCCTGCAAAAGGAGGCAAAAGTATTAAGGCAGGAAGATATCTAAAGGAAAAAAGAATTTTGTTTAAGTTTCGGAACTTACCACCCCTCCCAGGTACTCGGTGAGAACAGCGTCGGACGTGTCCACTCTCTTCTTGTACAACTCTACCTCCTCAAGTGCGAGGCGATGGGCTTGCTCCTTATCGGCGAAATTCTTCAAATGCTCAACGAAATTCCTTTCAGACTGTATGCAGCGGCGACCTGCCATGTAAGCTAGCTCTAGACCGTAAAGTTGGGCAAGTGCTCTCTCATGTATGAGTGCTCGCGTGAACTCCTCGACAAAGATCGTGGCATCCTCCCTCAAGTAAAGGCCGAAGGAAAAGGCAAAGGCTTAACCGTTGGTCATATCTTGCTCCAGCCAGCTCGACATAAGGGTCGAGATGGATGCCCTGTTCTCTCCTTTGTCCCACAGCAGGAGGGGATTGTCGAGCTCGTCGAGAGGCCTCTCACCAAAGCCAAAGTTTCGGTGCCCCCTGGGAAAAGGCTTGGTGGCGACCTCCTATTCTCGCGCCTTGGTGGAGTCGGTCGCCTCGCTAAGAGGTCCGCTAGTAGCCTTCTCATGCTGTGGATCCGCTGACTCCTTCCCTTTTTCCCAAGCCTTAGATTTCTTGGATGTCGGAGGTGGGGAAGAATGCTCGCGGATTACTCGCTTTTGAGACGAGAGTTGGCAGGACCTCACGACGCACGACAGCGGCCACCTCAGTGAGGGCGAGCTTTGCAGGATCGACCCAAGTGCTCTCATATGGTTAGTGTTGGGGAAGGTCTCGCTCACCTATAGCATTCTAGGGTCAGAATCTAAAGCAAAGTAAAAAAAAAAAGAAAGGCGAGTAAGAATAGTGTTACATTCCCTAGGAGGGACGGGGATGAGGGCATCGACGTTCCTTCGAAGAAATGCGACCTCAAAGTTCTTCCCCATGTAGAATTCAAAGAGGTCAGCTTTGTTGCCCCCCAGGCTGGGAGTGAGGTAGCTCGGCTCAGTGATCTGTAATGGTGAGAAGGGGACGTTGGCGAAGTCCGCCTTCATGAAAACAAACTTCCTTATCCAATAATTCCTCTTATTCACCGTATCCCGCACCTTGACATGGTTGCTGGAGAAGTAAGCGGTGTCATCCTTGTTCGCCAGGAAGGAAAAAAGCTTGTAGAAGCCCGTAAAGCTGAATTTCATCCTCTCCTCCCCCAGTAAGAAGGAAAATGTGGTCACCACTGCGACAGAATTCAGGGTTTGCTGTCCCAGGAAGACCCTAAAGTACTTTAGTATCTGCCGAATCTCGGGCCACAGAGGAAGCTACAGGCCCGCATTGAAATGGCGATAGGGATCGCGAGCTCAACATCAGAGAGATCGTTGATCTTCTCCTCCTCTCCCTGACGCCTCGCCTCAAACCCAGGTGTGATAGAAAGGGATACCACCGAGAGGTACTCGTTATCGGTGAGGTTGGAGGAGAAGAAAGCATAATCAAAGAAGGTTCGCGCACACTTGCCTAGCCCCTCACTGTCGCCACCATCTCCTCCCATCTTGCGATCTAGTAAGCGGGCTAAATGCTGAAGTTCTCGCGAAAAATAACAAGCTGAGAATCATACTCGAGTGCTAAGGCAGTGCAGGGGAAGAGTTTAATGTGGTAGGTGGATTAAGGGGGTGGGAAAACGTCCTTTTGGCGGGAGTTGTGCGGATAGCAAAAATGCGTTTTAACGCTTCGATACTCGAGCCTTCCCCGAATTCCTACCTACTCGCCACAATCCTATGAAAGCTAAGCGATAGCGAGCCTAAGAGGAGAGCAAGCCAGGGCCGTCTCGCATCCGCCTAGGAGGTGGGCAAGCCACGCTAGCCCGCATCCATCTAGAAGGCGAGCGAGCACGGTAGCTCGCCCTCACCTACCTAAGAGAAGCTAAGTAGTGACAAAATAAGCTGCAAGCAAACAAGATAATTACATACAAACACAGTCCCATTAGCGGGAGAGCGGTCCCAAATAAATAAAGGATAGGGGAAAGCCCTCCAAAAGAAATAAATAATAATATTTCACAACTGAGTCACGCGGACTGAGGTCTTGGAAGCGTACACGGCCTAGGTCTACGAGCTAACAGCAAGGGGGCGGGTGGTTCATTACTTAATCCATTTCCACCTACCCACCCTCGCACGCCGGAACGGGGAGGTAAGCGAGGGTAGAAATACTCGTGAACCACCAGGAGTTCTTGTTGGGCCTGGCCGACCTATTACGTGGTATGCCTCAGTCTTTCCTTAGCCGGCATGAGGTGTACTCCTGGTGAAAGTGTTCCATCACCGTCTTCTTGGCGCCTCACGCCCTCCAATACACAGAAGCGTGCCTCTGCATCCTTCTTATCCTCGTCCACTCTGCCACAAACCTCCCGTAGCATGAGGGAATGTTTCCAGAATAGCTCGGTCACTCACTTCTTCATTCCCTCAGCATCGTGAGGGTCACCCAGGTTATCAGAGAAGAGGTCTGGGGAATGGGGAGGCGAGTACCCCTCGCTCATGTCGACTTCGGATGTTGACACCTTGTGGAAACCTGAAAAAGAGAAAGTTAACAGAAGGGCGGATAATAATAAGTAAGCAAGTATTTTATCTACAAGGAGTCGTCACATATCTCGTTTTAACATGCGGGCAGGAGGTTCCAGGTTGACCCTGGAAGAGCTCCACTTCAAGACTCGCAAAGGATTTTCCCAACCCGGGGCAGGTCGGTGATTGTTGAACTAGCGGAGGCAGTTCGGCGGCCCCTGGGGTGGAAGCTGCAACAACAAGCGATCATAAGGTGACGTGTGATCGGGAGAAAGGTGTTGGCGAGGAATCGTGAACACTCTAGTGGTTAGAGGAATGTTCGGGACTTACGAGAAGGGTGGATCCCACAATCCAGTGGCTTACGGCCCGCTCAGATACACGTAGGGAAGAATGTCTCAGATCCACTCCTCCATCTCCATCCTCACAAGCACCTCCTACGGGAGAGAAGATTTCAAAAGCAGAGTAACATGGAACCAAATAACTGGCATGTGTACCGGATAGGAGGCTTCCGAACCTGCCACTAGATTAGGAGGGGCACCATTCTGAGGGGGGCGCTTGATCATCTTGGACTTCCTATGCCTGAAAGAAGAGTTGGGCGACCCCCGAGCTAGCCAGGGGGTGAAATTAACGACCAATGACTGTGTTCCCTCCCTTGCGGCCGCTAGGCAAGCGCGCATCTCTTCGAATATAGGCATCACTCAGCTGCAGTAACTCGCGAAGGAAAAGAGAAGAGGAAAGTAGGTTAATTCCTTTGTGACTGGTGATATATATAGAACACGAAGGTGGGACCCTCCAAAAGATTCCCTCCAGCTCAGCAGGTACTCACCGAACACGTGAGGTTGGATGATTCTTTTCGAGCTTTTCAAAAGCTCATAATATTGGGTACACTGGAAACTGTGTACCAGATTTGGAGAAGCCTCACTTAACTCAATGATATACATCAATGTGTATTTGATGGGATGTTGAGTTTCAATGTGCAGGTTAAAGAAATGCAGGAAAATTTTCTAAGTACAAGTGTCGACACTGGTGAAGGAAATGTGTCGACACCAGAAGCCAGTTTGTTTTGACACACAGGACTTGTGTCGATACACAGAAATTCTGTCAGCAGCAGTTGTGTCGACACACTGGACTTGTGTCGACACACAGAAATTCTGTCAGCGACAATTATGTCGACATACGGGACTTGTGTCGACACACAGAAGTTCAGACTAGAAGCAGTTGTGTCAACACACAGGACTTGTGTCGACACACACTCAAGACATCTATCAACACCAGCTATGTCGAGACTAGAAGCAGTTGTGTTGACACACAAGACTTGTGTCAACACATCCAACAGAAGCTGTGTCGAGAAGATAAAGAATGACTGTTTCGACATATTAGGAGCTATGTCGACACCATCAAGACATGTGTCTACACATTGTCTATTTGTGTTGATATATTTGGAGTATTGTCTCGATGCTTTCTCTATTGTGATAGAAGTTCAATGAGGGGTCAGGTATTAAGACTGAAGACCTGACAGCTGTCATAAGTAACAAAGTTGTCACATCTGTCAGAGTTGTCAGAAGGCCATTATGAATCGGATCAATCGGTAACCTTGGATGGGTTCTATATAAAGACCTATTCTATCACAAACAAAAAAATGGTGAACTTATAGACAAACACAGAGGATGTAAAGTAAGATGAAGGCATATCCTAAACAAGTCTGTAAGAGGAGTTCAGATCTAATTCTAAATAAAAGAAGGATGCTGGATTGAAGATCATCTCCAACTTCATTAAAAGATCAACCTTACTTTATTCAGATTCAAGAAGCTTTGAAGAAGCTAAGACAGGTTGGATAATAAGAAGTCAGTTCAATCAAGAACTAATCAAGAAAGTCTTCACCTCATTCTCTTTCTATCTGGGTGAAGAATTTATTATTTTAAACAACCAATTTTTCTGTAAGATCTCTTGTAGATCTAAGTGTAGGAGAGTTGTCTCTCTGAGTTCTAATCCTAAATTTATAAAGGCTGAGGTAGGGATGAGAGCCTGAGGTAGGATCTTGGTGATCTGAGTAGTAGGCCTGGTGATAAGGGTTGAGGTAGGGTTATTGCCTGATGTAGGATTCTTGGGAAGAATCTGAGGTGTAGGACTTGAAGAAGTCTGGGTTGTATGAACTAGTTGGGTTCTGAGTTGTAAGATCTATGAATCTGAGATAGTGGAAGAAAGTTTGGCTGAATACAGTACTCTACTAGATAGGTGAAGGGGGAGAGTTGACGTACCCAGAAATTGGGGAACCACTACAAACCATTGTGTGATGTGCTGTGAATTTTCTGTGATTGTTATTCTTTGTGCTGTGATAGTTGTGATGTGTTTAAAATTTTAATTGCCTAAATAGTTAAAAAGGATTTGAACCTATTCACCCCCCCTCTAGGTGTTTAGGCTTTATAAACCAAATCTTTCACATAAAGAGCGGGGATTATGTACAACCCAGTGTTCGCCAAGTGGGTCCAGCAGGTAGAAGAGGGGCCCTCGATATAACTCGGCCTGCACTCGCCCAAGCAGTCTGGCGATCTGGGAAAGCCAGCTCGCACCTGCCTAGTAGGCGAGCAAGCTAGCATGTGTCCGCCTGGCTGGCGAGTAAGCCAGACCCGCTGGCCCTCATCCTCCTGAGTAGCTGCCGAACCTCGGGTAGCCGGCCCTCCTTCATATAAGAGGCGGGTGACCCGCAGGAATCCGGCCAGCACCCTCCTAAGTGGGAGGCGAGATGCCGGAGCTGGTCCGTACCCATCCCAGAGACTGGAGAGTTAGTTTGCATCCTCCCCCGTATGTGGGGTGTAGATAGCATGTATTTAATATTATTTGGTCTACCAATAGCCTCACCAAAAAGCGGAGTTTTGTTGTTAGCAGACCCACTTTGGGCTGCATATAGTAAAACAAAAGGACAGTGTTATGATATTTGCAGGCCAGACTCAGAAATATATAAATAGACCCGCAGGGGTATCTCAAAAGGCAAGCTTTATCATTCTCTTATCTTGTAGCGCTTTTTGAGGTATCCTTAGCTCAGCACTGGCCAAGGAGGGGAAGCACTCTAAGATCTTCCAGGTGTGTGGTGGGACCTCCGTTCTGTAGTCTTGGGTTAGTCTCAAATTCTAAGTCCTTGGCCAAGCAGGCTTACTATGAGAAGTAAGTGTGCGGTCATCCTTTTCTAGGGTCTGAACTCCACAAAAGACGGTTTTTGATTTCAACACTAATGACGTGCAAGATTCTAAATTTAGTAGAAATAAAAATAAATTTTTTAATTCTTAAAATAAATTGACATTCAGTTAAAAGAGATGTCATGAGTTTACGCTAAAATGCAATTTTATATTTTTTTAAAAAAACCTAACATACATTCTAACATAAAACCTTCCCATAGAGCAAGATCTGAAAACAACAGCAGAATACTAGCAAGTAGTCTAACATCAACAACTAAAACTATGGGTGTTAACAACCTAACACAAATCTCTAGAACTAAGTCACAAGTCTAATCTAGAAAAAAATGACAACTACCTCACAACGGTGAGGGAGCAACAAACAGTAGTAACAATAGTAACCCTGGAAACTCTGCTTTAACTTCTCCTTTTCCAACTACTCCGGGACTAGGACACTCAAAAGAAAAGAATGCATCAGCAAGAAAGTACAAGTGTAACTAGAATAAAATAAGGATATCCGAAGAAAATCACATGAATAGTGAGCATAATACTTCACATTAATTTAGTCATGAGAATAATTTTGTTCTAAGTGAAAATCAAATCTATATTATAATTCTATATATATATATATATAATGAAGAAATTGAGACAGATCAGCTCAGAAAATGTATTATGGGGGTGTCTTGCTTACCAACACAACCCATCAATCCTAAATAAAAGGTACTGTGGGGTGGCTTGCTTACCAACACAACCCAACAGTCCTAAACAAAAAGGTACGATAGGGTGGCTTTATTACCAACACTACCCAACACTCCTAAACAAAAAGGTACTATGGGGGTGGATTACATACCAACACAACCAAATAGTCCTAAACAAAAAAGGTACTCTGGGGGTGGCTTGCTTACCAACACAACCCAATAGTCCTAAATAAAAAGGTACTATGACGGTGGTATAATCCACTGACACTCACATCCCAACATCTATTATTCATAAATAGCTTACTCGAACCAAACAAGACTGGGCATGATAATAAGAACAAAAAAAACTATGCAGTCTAAATTCAGTCATACAGTCGAATTTCACTTATGCAGTCGAATTTCATTATGTAGTCAAATTTAACTTATACAGTCGAATTTGAAGTCATGTAGTTGATTTCATACTTAGACAAAAGTAATGCAATTGAACTTGATCATGCTGTCGAATTTTATCATGTAGTCGAATTTGGACTGAGCCATAAATCATGTAGTCGAATTCATACAGTCAAATCTGAACTTAGACATATTTTATTCAGTTCAAAATGACTTAGTGTAGAAATGAACTATACAGTTAAATTCATGCAGTCGAATTAAAGAAGTTGAAACCATCCAGTCGAATCTGTACATAGGCAGATTTCATGCTGTTAAAAATGACTTAGTGCAGCAATAAACTATGCAGTCAAATTCATTCAGTATGCAGTCGAATCCATGCACTCGAATTCATGCAGTCAAATATGGACTTAGGCAAATTTCATGTAGTTGAAAATGACTTAGTGTAGAAATGAGCTATGAAGTCGAATTCATGCAGTCAAATCATACGGTCGGGTACATGCAGTCAAATTCATGCAGTCAAATCTTGACCTAGGCAAATTTCATGCAGTTGAAAAAGATTTAGTATAAAAAGGAACTATTCAGTCGAATTCATGTAGTCGAATCATGCAGTTGAATCTGTACTTGGGCAGAATTCACGTAGTTGAAAATGACTTAGTGTGGAAATGAACTATGCAGTCAAATCATGCAGTCAAATTCAAGCAGATGAATCTGGACTTAGGTAGGTTTCATGCAATTGAAAATAACTTAGTGTAGAAATGAACTATGCAGTCGAATTCATGTAGTTGAATCATATAGTCGAATTTGTGTAGTTGAATTCATGCAGTCGAATTTAGACTTAGGCAGATTTTATGCAGTTGAAAATGACTTAGTGCAGAAATGAATTATGCAATCGGATCATGTAGTCAAATTTGTGTAGTCTAATATGGACATTATAAAGTTATGGATCAAGTAGTTGAGTTTTTTTCTTTAAGTAGGTTCTACATAACGAATTTCCAGAAGTAAATTTCTAGCAGGTTTTAAATGCAAAAATTTTCAGAAATTTAATCTTTAAGAAGGAGAGAAGAACAAGTAATTTCTTAAGTGATTCTACACCCATACATCAAGTTTAAACTAAAAATAGAGAGGAATAAATAAAAAATTAAGAGAGAAAAAGCAAGGAGACCAAACACCACTTCTCTCAACTATAATCACCATAAATCGGCCTCAAAGGCGCTCCACACCAAAGATCGGTTCACACTCGAGTTTGACAAGAAAAATCTACAGTGATTTGGCCAAAATGATGGTTAAGGCCGCAAACCCTAATGCTAAAAACTAAACAAAATGAAAAATACTTACCATGCACGCGAAGAGCTCGACAAGAGCTTTCCAAATCTAGGCTTCGCTGAGAAATTCGAGCACTGGAGCTCCCGAACGGGCGACCGAAAAGCTTGAGGTAAATAGTAACCCGCTCTCTTTATCACTCTCCCAGGCTTGGGTTGGATTTAGGAAGAAGAAGGGCTTTGGGAAAAGAAAGGTACAGTTTTCTCCCACTTCTTAATAAATGAAGGGTTCAATTTCCAAGATGGAATTTTAATGTTTTTTTGGTCATTTTCAAGGCTAGTTTGACTTAATTGAACATAGATTAGTGAAAAGAAATCCTAATAAATTAGGTTTGTTTCAACTAAGACTTAGGAAATTCCGATTTTTATAATAAAATCTTAAAATTAATTAATTTAATTTTCTATAGTCCAAGATCTAAATTTCGACACGCTCGAAATTCGGTCGTCTTGACCAAACGGACACAAAAATGCACTAACAATAGCGTTACAAAAAAAATCACCACGCTAATGTAACGCCCAAATGCTAAATATTATTCCAAGTAAAGGATTGAAATTAATTATCAAAATTTTGGGGGCGTTACATGAAGCGCTTTGGGATGTTTGAGGATGTTGAGAACGTGATTCCTTCTTATTTGGAGCGCGTTCAGAACCCTCCTCCGGGCTACTTCACAATTACGGAGGGATGCCTGAAAGCGACCTTTCGGGTTGCTCCTTTTGATAAAGCCATTGTCATTTTCCAGTTTTACGGTGTTTTAGTCATGCAATTTTCTTTTGTGCGACTTACGAAGATCATGGGATTGCTCTGATTTTTCAGGAGCACGGCTCCCTGATGACGATTCAGCTTTTTCACAAGTGGTATGATAGTTGCATCAGATTCAGCGATTGGGTAGAAGTGCAGAGCAATAAGCGATGATTATCCTTTGAAGACAAGATCGACTATCGTAGTAGGGGAATGTTTTTTGGGTTTGTCAAAAACCCATGGTAACTGCCTAAGATTTGGTGTGATCCTTCGGACCGCTATCACCGCCTTGTGGGGAGAGAGTATGACTTTTCCCCAATGTTCGGTTTTGAGGACCCACGTGAGCTAAGCGGCGCCTTTTTAAGATCAGTGTTTTCATTATCGAGAAAAGGCTGGTTCTTGCAGCCTTATCGACAGACACAAAGCAGAATCGTGTCGTGTCATTGGAGCGCGAAAAGAAGAGCAAGCGGAATTTTTCACAGTGATAGGGAGAAGATGGGTCATCCTCATCTACCCCTAAGGTCTTTATTGATGTTACTGACGATTGCCCTAATGACCAGGTAATTGCTCCCCTCTTGGAGAGACCGAGGATTCCTTAGAGCTCCCTGCGATCAAGTCAGTTTCTCGAGAGATTCCCGAGTCGCCATTAGTGATGGAGAAGGGGAAGGAGCGAGAGTGCTCCGTTTACCAAGCACTTCTCCAGAAGGTATTTTATTGCCCTTATTACGTTTACCCTTAACTTGTGTTGGGTTCTAGAGTAATTTGATCTTCGTGTTTTACCCTTAACATCACGCTTTCCTGGAACAGAACTTACGTGACTATGAAGGATGATTTTATTTCTCTGCGGACGAAGCTGGCTGCGGACGAAGCTGGCTGCGGACGAAGACTCTTTGTCTGTTGCTTAGAAGAAGAAGAAGAAGAAGAAGAAGAAGGAAGTTGTTTCTATTGGAACCGTGGTTTCACATTCCTTGTTTTTGAGAATATCAACTCCGGGGTTGTATTTGATCATATTGTATGTCGATAGAGTGTGCAGGTTGACAGGTGCAAGCAAAGAAAAAGGCATATATGAAAGCTACCGCCCGGCGTTAGTACTACCACATGCGCTAACAAGATGATTTATTTGGACCTAGCGCTCTGGATGGTTTCGACGCTAGTTCTACCGCATCGCATTAGCACACTCAACAGTGCGTCGAGACAATAGCTTTGAGTGAAGGATACCTCCCAGCGTTAATACTACCGTAGGCGCTAATGAGATGATTTATTTGGACCTAGTGCTCTGGATGGATTCGGCGCTAGCTCTACCGCGCCGCGCTAGGCCTTCGATGAGTTATGAAGGCAGAAACGTCGAGCTCAGCGCTACCTCCAGGCGACGATATTACCGTAGGCGGTAACTGAACGATTTATTTTGTCCTAGTGCTCTGGATGGTTTCGATGGTAGCACCTACTGCGCGGCGCTAGCCTTATCCATCGGGTGTTGCCTTTTCAGGAACGTCGCATCCTATGTTACCGCGCGGCGATAGGCTCTAACCCGCGGTGCTAGTTTAAATGAAAAGCTAAAAGATTGTTTCGTAAGATTATTTTCCAGATTTTGAGGACAGCTGACACAACAAGCACGCGAAATTACCGCAGGCGCTAGTCTTACCGCTGACATTAGCCAGTTTTCATGAAGACGTATAAAAGCTGCTGCGTTTCCTGTTGCCAGTGCGACTCCCAGGCGAATTTTGACGAAGGGTTTCAAAACACTAGATTTCGGCCTCCTCCTTGTGCCCGTCTCCACTTGTCTTCGTTAAAGTTAAAGGAAGTTTTCTCCCTCCCGTTCATGAACGAAAAACTCCGGCGATCCAGAATCTTCTTTGATAGTGTGAACCGACCGGTTGCTCTCCAACAAAGATCTCTAGCACCGGCCGTAGATCGCACACCGGAGAAGTTGTCAAGAGGGAGAACTTCATTTTCTTATCATCTTTACTTTTAATCCTTGTACTCCTTTTCTATTTTTGTTTAGTTTGTGGTGAGGAAAATCGATCGGTGAGGGTCGTGGGAATCCAGGTAGGATTCTGCGGTAAATCATCCCTGGATTTGGAACGTCTAGATCGGAGGATCTAGCCGGGCTCTAAGACCCTTCCTTGTATGGAGGTGAAGAGTGGGCTCTGATACCCTTCCTTGTATGGAGGTGAAGAGTGGGCTCTGAGACCCATCCTTGTGTGGAGGTGAAGAGTGGGCTCTGAGACCTTTCCTTGTATGGAGGTGAAGAGCAGCTCATAGTTCTTTCCAGGAAGGAAAGTGTGAGAGTCAACCGGTCCGGGTAGTGGGTCAGTATAAAAAACCCAATGCTTTTGATTTTCATCATCTCCGATCTTCTACGTCATGAAGATTAAGTGTTGATGTAAACTATTTATGAACTATATTTCATTATTATTTTAATGCAATGAGATTGCATTCTTCTGTGATTGTTGTTAGTACGTGAAAGTTTGTAAAATTTTATTTAACGTTATAGAACCTTATTCACACACCCCCCTCTAAGGTTAGCCACTAGATCCAACAAGTGGTATCAGAGGCAGGTTACTTCAAAAAGGCTTAACATCCTGAGGTAATAAGGCCAACACTGTGCACGCATTCACTGAGGGACAAGGTGTGAGTAGACCTCCACTATTTATGGGTAGTGACTATAGTCACTGGAGGAATTGGATGAACATTTTTCTAATGACTCACAGCATGGATGTATGGGCCATGATAGAGACAAAGTACACTCCACCCACTGTCACGGTTGGGGATACTGTTTTGGAAAAACCACGCGATAAGTGGGATGATGCAGATAAGCTGAGATTCACAAACAATACCAAGGCTATGAACTCCTTATTCTGTGCCTTAGATAAGACTGAATTCAATCAAGTTTGTAATTGTGAAACTGCTTTTGATATTTGGCGTCTTCTTGAGCTTACTCATGAAGGTACTTCGCAGGTGAAGGAGTCAAAGCTATTCCGACTTGAATCTGAATATGAGAAATTTCGGATGGAGATCGATGAGGATGTGGACAACATGTACGCGCGGTTCACCAAGATCATCAACGCTTCAAGGTCTCTCGGGAAGACCTTTCCAAATGGTGACTTAGTGAGGAAGATCCTGCGATCTTTGCCTCCTCGCTTCAACCCCAAGGTGACTGCAATTGCTGAGTCTCATGAAATCAACACCCTGGAGATTGAAAGCCTCATCGGAAATCTCAAGACACATAAAGTGGAGTTGAAGATTCAAGCAGAGGAATATCCCAAGGAAATGAATAAGAAGGGACTGGCACTGAAGGCTTCACGAGAGAGAAAAAGCATTTGAAGTCTCCGAGGAGGATGAGAAGGAGAACCTCTATGTATGGAAATTCAAGAAATTCATGAAGAATCCCAAGAAGCAGGGACAGCTCAAGAGATTCCTGAAGAGAGGAGTTGGAGAAGGCAGGAGATGGAACAAGCCGGTGAAAGAGATGGAAAGCGATGATGAAAATTTCCAGCCAGAGTGTTATCACTGCCACAGGCCAGGACATCTAAAAAGAGATTGCCCGAGACTCTAGAAGGAAGAAAAAGGGAAGGATAGCAGGTTCAAAGGAAAGAAGAAGGTACTGAAGGCACTTACTTGGGATGAGGATGGATCTGATGATTCGAGTACCTCAGACTCAGGGAGTGAAGATGAGGCAAATCTGTGACTCATGGGAAAGAGTCAAAAAGAATCTAATGATGAGTCCAGTGTCCAAAGTGACACAAAGGTAACTCCACCCACCTACTCTGAACTTCTTGAAATTTACGAACACTTAGTTGATATGTTAGAGTACATTATTTCTGTCAAAAAATCTTTGAAAGCTGAGAATAAGAAATTAAACAAGGATTTATACAAACAGAAAAAAGTGTTTATTAGAACTGGCAAAGAGAAGATTGGTTGTCTAGAGTTCCCTCAATTGATGGAAACTATCGAAGAACATAAGTCAAGTCTCTCCAAGTCATCCTTGAGAACGAACTCTCTCATAAATGAGAATATGTCTTGGAGAAGACACTTCATTTATCTCTTGGCAAGGTAGAGGAAGGCAAAAAACAATTTGCTAATCGGTGTGTGATGCTCCTGACAGTGTATACATTAGGATTTGCTAATCGGTGTTACTAAGAATGAAGATGTCATCCTATGTGCTCTGTGTCAAAAAGGGAAATTTCTTTAAGAATTCTTTCAAAAGCAAAACTGAGATTTCCATATCTAGACCGCTTGAACTCATACACATGGACTTGTTCGGACCTCTCAGCACATGTAGTCTAGGTGGGAAACGGTATACTTTTGTTATCATAGATGATTTTTCACGTTATTATTTGACAATATTCCTTACCAACAAATCTGACACTTTTAGCGAATTCTCAACCCTTTGCACGCGACTTCAAAATGAGAAAGTGCTAAAGATAAAGTGTATTAGATCAGATCATAGAGGAGAGTTTGAGAATGAGGATTTCTCAAATTTATGTGACTCGTTAGGAATTAAGCATGAATTCTCCTCCCCTCACACTCCTCATCAGAACGGAGTGGTTGAAAGAAAGAACCGCACTCTTCAAGAGTTAGCACACACGATGCTCGCTGAGTTCGGCTTACGACGATGTTTCTGGGCTGAAGCGGTAAACACGGCAAGCTATGTGATGAACCGTGTCATGCTTCGCCCTCTTCTAAAGCGTACTCCTTACAAGTTATACTTCGAAAGGAAACCTACTGTTTCATACTTTAAAGTTTTTGGATGCCCATGCTACATTCTAAACACTAAGGTTCATATAGGAAAATTTGATGAAAAATCCGATCTAGGCATCTTTCTAGGATACTCGAGCAAGAATCGTGCCTATAGGATCTACAATAAGAGGACCTTAGTTGTTGAAGAATCGGCTCATGTGCATTTAAATGAAAAATCCCCATCTAGCGAGCCTAAGGTGACTGAAGAGGAAGTTGTAGAGAGCGTGCCTATTGAGATTAATGGAGAGGAGAAAATGTGGAGAGTGAGACTCAAGGTGTTGATCAAGAATATAGGCCTCCTAAGGACTTAATTTTTTAAAAGCAGCATCCTCGTGATCTAGTCATAGGAGAGCCATCCCATGGAGTTAGAACCCGATCCGCACTTCATGAGTCTTTCTCAAACTTTTGCTTTCTATCTGATATTGAACCCAAGAATGTGTTAGAAGCCTTATGAGATGAATCATGGTTCTTGGCGATGAATGAGTAGTTGAGCCAATTTGAGCGTAGTAAGGTATGGGTGTTATTGAATCGTCCAGATAACCATCCCATCATAGGCTAAAAATGGGTTTTCAAAAACAAACTTGATGGTGATTCTAGGATAACTAGAAATAAAGCCAATTTGGTGTCTCAAGGGTACTCTCAAATAGAGGGTGTTGATTTTGAAGAGTCATTTGCCCCGGTTGCTCGTCTTGAGTCCATTCGTATGTTTTTAGCTTTTGCTAGTAATTAAAAAATTAAACTATTTCAAATGGACGTTAAGAGTGCCTTCCTAAATGGGTACATTAAGGAAGAAGTATATGTCGAGCAACCACCCAGTTTTCTGAATGCCGCCTACCCTCATCATGTTTATCGGCTAGTGAAGGCCCTGTACGGATTAAAGCAAGCACCCCGTGCTTGGTACGATTGGCTCACTACTTTTCTCTTAGATCATGGCTTTAGGATGGGCAGTGCGGACACCACTCTATTTATTCAAACCAAGAATTCTGATCTTATTATCCTTCAAATTTATGTTGATGATATAATTTTTGGGGCCACAAATGAGAAATTGTGTGAAGAAATCGTCACCTTAATGAAATAAAAATTTGAAATGAGCATAGTAGGAGAACTTACCTATTTCCTAAGTTTTCAAATTTCTCAACGCCAAGACGGGATTTTTATCAACCAATCAAAATATATTAAAGACATGCTTGTGCGTTTTGGGTTTGAGAATTTGAAACAAGTCAAAACTCCTATGAGTGCTTCTCTTAAACTAGGAAAAGATGAGAGTGGGATTTCTATTGATCAGATTGTGTTTTGGGGTATGATAGGATCGTTGCTATATTTGAGTGCCTCAAGGCCCGTTATCACATTTGTGGTAGGTATGTGTGCAAGGTATCAAGCCGACCCTAGAGAGTCTCATTTGAAAGCGATAAAACATACCTTTTGGTATCTTATAGGCACACAGAACCTTGGACTTAGGTACCCTCACTCCTCTGATTTATCTCATCACGAGTATTCAGACTCAGACTATGTCGGATGCTCTCTCGATCGCAAAAGCACAAGCGGTACTTTCAATTTCCTAGGCCCAGTACTAGTCTCATGGTCTAGCCGCAAACAAAACTCGGTTCCTCTATCAACCGCTGAGGCTGAGTACATAGCATTAGGAAGTTGTTGCACTCAAGCACTATGGATGTCTCAAACATTAGAAGACTTTGGTCTCACATATCGAAAGATAACACTTCGATGTGATAATAAGAGTGTCATTGACTTAACCTATAATCCAATGCACCATTCTCGGTCAAAACATATTGATGTGCATCATCATTTCATTCGTGATCATATCAAAAAGGACAACATGAGAGTCGTCTTTATTGGCATCGATGACCAACTTGCGGACATTCTAACTAAACCTCTCCCGGATGCCTGTTTTTCTCTACTCTGACTCGAGCGTGGCATTCTTGATCTCTCATCCTAGTTATATTTTATTATTTTTTTTGTTATATCACAAAACCAACACAAACATGTCTCCTTTTTGTGTGTTTTCTTTGCATTGTTTTAGTTTTTTTTTAAAAAAAAACAAAAACAAAAAAAAATTATGAATCGTTCTTTACATGGGCTCACGTGACTGCGTCTTAGACCATACTGTGTATGCACATTGTTTGAGTTTACTCGATTAATCTTTTTCAAACATTGTCCTCCGGTCATAGTGAGCTAAATCTCTAAGTGCTTAGCTATTGAGTGCGCAAATACTTGTGAGTGTATGTTGTCTATGCCTCTAGGTATGTGTGAGGATTTAGATAAGGGAATGACCAATCACACTGCACACATCTCTAGTTGAAGCACTCTTGTATAAATACAAGACTTACATACTATATCTCTTGACGTTGTATCCTAACACTTTCGAAATACTTTGAATAATCAATGTCATGACATGTATGTTCTTGTGAATTAAAACTTTGGGCAACCATCTCTATTGCTAAAGTCTTAAGCATACACGTTAAAGTGCATCTATCTAGGTTGATAGATTTCGATTGGCTTGGGGTCCCTTGAAATTAAAAAATTATCAACATGATAGCTCTAAGAAAATAAGCTCAAAACTCTATGCAAGCTATTCACTTTCTGTTCAAGGACCCCCCCAAGCACTACTCATTCCTCCTGATAAGTCTTTATGAGCATTGTGAGGATGAGCACCTTGGTTCAAAGAGTTGTTTCGATCGTGTGCCTAGACCCACACTAAGCTACGTGCCTCTAGTTCCAATCCTGATATAGCATCGTTAGATACGTGACGTGATTATTCCCTATATTTCTTCTATGTAAGTTATTTTAAAGCTCGAGAGCTCACATGTAATACTTGCTATTTCTTATTGGTTCTCTCTCTCTATTGATGTTTCACGTCCACGTCATTGTCTTATTTAAGACTTCCGCGCATAAGAACTGGACTGCGACTGCATAAATTCTTTGTAGAACAATACGTACTAGCACTTGATTTACACTCATGACGTTTTACAATGTTTGCTTAAATTAATTTCTTTCCTATCTCTTGCAACATTGTTACCGTACTCGTTGTGTGCTTTGATTCGTGTACGTTGTCAAATTTTTATTTACTCTGACTATTTGCTCCATTTTGCGCCCTCTCTAATTCTGATTTTTTTTGCACCATTGTGTGACCCCGATACTTCAAATTCTTTTATATTTATTACATTTTGGGTCACTCGTATACTTAATATATATACTGTTTTCATCCTACTTGTCTGGTTGGCCTTGCCCGCCCTTTTGATATTATCAAAGGGGGAGAATATATTGTTCTTGAGTACGTTCATGAGATATATTGTTCATGAGTATGGTCACAGGTTAGGAGGGTTAGGAGAGGTCATATGTAGGGGGAGAACGGCTAGGAGAGGTAAATTGTAGGGGAGCATGATGCTAATGTGTGCTCATAGATAGGGGGAGCAACACATAGATAGGGGGAGCAAGTAGAACGTATAGACTCTCCAATACACTGTAACCTGTTGTTAGCTTATATTTCCTATCTTCATTTTGCACTCTATCTCATGTTTATTTATCATTAACGGGAATTGATATTATCAAAAGGGGGAGTTTGTTGGAACCGTGGTTTCACATTCCTTGTGTTTGAGAATATCAAATCCCAGGTTGTATTTGATAATATTGTATGTCGATAGAGTGTGCAGGTTGACAGGTGCAAGCAAATAAAAAGGCATATATGAAAGCTACCGCCCGGCATTAGTACTACCGCAGGCGCTAACGAGATCATTTATTTGGACCTAGCGCTCTGGATGGTTTCGACGCTAGTTCTACCGTGCCGCGCTAGCCCACTCAATAGTGCATCGAGACAATAAATTTGAGTGAAGGCTACCGCCCGGCGTTAAAACTACCGCAGGAGCTAACGAGATGATTTATTTTGACCTAGCGCTCTGGATGGATTCGACGCTAGCTCTATCGCGCCGTGCTAGGCCTTCGACTAGTTATGAAGGCAGAAACGTCGAGCTCAGCGCTACTGCCAGGTGACTGTATTACCGCAGGAGGTAACTGAACGATTTATTTTGTCTTAGCACTCTGGATGGTTTCGGCGGTAGCACCTACCACACGGCGCTAGCCTTGTCCAACGGGTGTTGCCTTTCCAGGAACGCCACATCCTATGTTACCGCACGGCGGTAGGCTCTACCGCGCAGAGCTAGTTCAAATGAAAAGGCAAAAGATTGTTTCGTAAGATTATTTTACAGATTTGGAGGACAGCTAGCACAACAAGCGTGCGAAACTACCACAGGCGCTAGTCTTACCGATGACGTTAGCCTATTTTCATGAAGACGTATAAAATCCGCTGCGTTTCCTGTTGCCAGTGCGACTCCCAGATGAATTTTGACGAAGGGTTTCAAAACTCTAGATTTCGGCCGCCTCCTTGCGCCCGTCTCCACTTGTCTCCGTCAAAGTTGAAGGAAGTTTTCTCCCTCCCGTTCGTGAACAAAAAACTCCGGCGATCCAGAATCTTCATCGACACTGTGAACCGACCGATTGCTCGCCAATGGAGATCTCTAGCACCGGCCGTAGATTGCACACCGGAGAAGTTGTCAGGAGGGAGAACTTCATTTTCTTATCATCTTTACTTCTAATCCTTGTACTCCTTTTCTCTTTTCTGTTTAGTTTGTGGTGAGGAAAATCGACCTGTGAGGGTCGTGGGAATCCGGGTTGGATTCCGTGGTAAATCGTCCCGGGATTTGGGACGTCTAGATCGGAGGATCTAGTCGGGCTCTAAGACCCTTCCTTGTATGGAGGTGAAGAGTGGGCTCTGAGACCCTTCCTTGTGTGGAGGTGAAGAGTGGGCTCTGAGACCCTTCCTTGTGTGGTGGTGAAAAGTGGGCTCTGAGACGCTTCCTTGTGTGGAGGTGAAGAGCGGCTCAAAGTCCTTTCCAGGAAGGAAAGTGAGAGAGCCAACCGGTCCGGGTAGTGGGTCTGTTGGGTATTGTATCCACAATGTACCTGATTTAAAGAAGTCCCTGAACAAGCTAAGGTGAATAGATAATGTATTTGATGATTTTATTCAAGATGTGCTTGCAGCTATTCCATGCTAAGTACACACCAATGTCAGGGTGCAGTGGGTCAATATACACAGGTCTGCGCAACGTAATCCCTCGTTGAGCAGATCAGTGTGTTGGCTCGTGTGAACTCTCTCTATTGGAGTTTGCTTATTTTCAAGTACAGGGATGAGATAGATCAAGAGCAGAAGAGGAGCAAAGATGGGTCAAAGACCAAGTGTAGAGGAAGGAAGAAGAAATCTTCCAAGAAAAATTCGACGGGAATCACCAAGTGATTCTCGCTGATTCGACGGGAATCACTAGTGATTCTCGCCGAATCGTCGAGAATCACTCGCCGATTCCCGCCGACTGCATTCGGCTGACTCAACGCCTTCAAGAATTCTGCTAAGGCAAAATCGGCGGGAATCACCAAGTGATTCACGCCGATTCATCGAGAATCACCGCACATTCCCGTCGATTCCCTCCGGATGACCAGAATTCCAACTGGAATTCTACCAAGGAAAATTCGACAGGAATCGTAAGTGATTCCCGCCGACTTCGACGGGAATCACCAGCGATTCCCGCCGAATTTGCCTTAGGTATTTTTTTGTCTGCTCGATGGACCAGTCCTGGTCGTCACGTGTTGTTCCGGACCGTGCGTAGGGTTAACCTGGTGGGTCCCCCAACGGCTATCTTGGGATGCCTTTGGCTATAAATACTCATGTATTTTGAAACCCTAAAGGCAAGAAGAACAGTATATTCATATCTACGAAATCGAGCCGCTGTCGACCTAGCTGATCGCGGAACTCCACTGCTCGCTGTCGCCGCTCGCAAGATTGTCGTCGTTGCAGATCTCAGATCATCTCTGATCTCCCGACGACAGAAACGAAGCTAATCTTAGCGTATCATGTATCTATCTTGAGATCCTTTGTCTCTTGATTTGTTGAGCGGGAATATCTTTCCCCTCCGAATCGATTGAGATGATCAATCCAAGTAAGATCGTTGGTAGACCTCGCTAGCTTCGTCAAGAAGTTTGGATCTACAAAGCATCACCGCCGCAATCCTTTGCCGCCGCCGATCTCGGGAAGATCCTCTCCAAGAGAGTGCTTCGGTCGTGGACTCTTCATCTTCTTCAAGAACGCTTCATCGAACGAAGAGGGACACCGAGCTCTCCATACGTAGTTTGTATTTCTATATATTCTATTTTCATTTTGTTGTAATGGAATTTTGATTCCTAGTTGTAAGGGTTGGGTGAAACCCGTGGTGAAGGAGTAGTGACTCCTTTGGGTGGAAGGGTTTCTTCCATAGTGTGAGGATTGGATTTCAATCCGGTTGGTGAAGTGACCGAGTTGTCCCTTGTTGGAAGATAGGTCGAAGTGGGAAAGTGGACGTACCCAAATTGGGGAACCACTATAACTGCCTGTGTGTTTCTGTGTTGTGCTTGTCTTGTTTCTTGTGCAGGTTAATTATTAATTCTGCAAAAAGACTGCAAATCACCTATCCCCCCCCATAGGTGAAGGTAGTTGACACTAGATTGACTTTCAAGTGGTATCAGAGGGAGGTTACTCGTCAATAAGATTAACACCTTGAGTAAGTTCCCGCATCTAGTGTCAAGAAGAAAGAAGCTCTCTGAAATGGAAGGACTCAAGTATTCAGGGAAGATCCCAGTGTGCACCAAGTTGAACTTTCCTATCTGGAAGGAAAGGATCAGGTACTACATGGAAGCAGTCGACCCCCGACTCTTCATGGTAGTGGAGGAGGGACCTTATATTCCCACTAAGGCCTCCACCATTGATCCAACCAAGAAAGTGCCCAAGAAACTTTCGGAAATGGATAAGGATGAGATGGTGCTTGTTGGAATCGACAAGAAAGCTCAGAACATTCTGGTAAGCGCCGTCGATGATTCCATGATGCAGGTTTTCTGCAACTGCAGGACTGCCAAGGACATTTGGCACTGCCTAATCATCTTGATGGAAGGCACTAATGAAGTAAGGGATGATCGAAGATCCCTTCTGAACCAGAAGTACGAGGCCTTCAGGCAAGGTCCCAAGGAAGAAATCGGTGTGACATTCGAGAACTTCCTGAAGATCGTCAATGCCCTGAAGGGCTATGGAAGAGTGTTCACCGACGGTGAACTAAATGACAAGTTCCTTAGATCCCTTACTAAGGAATGGGACACCAAGATCTGCGCCATCAGAGAATTTTGCAGGCTGGCAGAAACAAATCCCCAGATTCTGTTTGGGAAACTTCTGTCCTATGAGATTCAGCTGAACACCAGAAAAGCTGAAGAAGAAGCCGATAAAGCCGCTGCTAGAGAGAAGACTGTGGCCCTAAAAGCCAATCACTCAAGGAAAGGCAAGGGTGCAGCCTCATCCCGCTCTCGGAAAATTGATGAGGAAGATGAATCTGAGCCATGCTCTTCCGGCTCAGAGCTATCTGAAGAAGACTTCTCCCTCATCACTCGGGAGTTCAAGAAGTTCCTCAAGTTGAGAAATCAAAGAAAGAGAGACGGCTCCTCCTCCAGACATCAGAAGAATCATTCTTCTGACAGGTATGAATCCAAACAGAACAAACATCGCTCTAATGACATTATTTGCTTTGGATGCAATAAGCCAGGTCACATCATCGCTAACTACCACCAAGGCAAGAGAGATAAGGGGAAGGGAGAGGAGCATAAGTCCTCTAGGGATAAGAAGAAGGAGAGGAGCTACATCGCCAAAAAGCCAAAGACACTGAGTGAGTCTGATTCCTCAGACTCCAGTGATGATGAGGAATCCTACTTCGGGCTAGTGGGTCGCTCTAACTCAGAAGGAGACTGCCCCCCATTTACTAGGAAGGTAAAAGATCGTACCCCCTCTCTGATTCTGACTATTAGTCTCCTGATGATGATCTCGAGGACAGCCCATCTTCCCGTGAAGCTGAGCTCCTCGAAAAGTATGAGCTTCTGCTCAATACCTTTGAGGAATATTGTAAGAGGTTGAGGGCTCAGAAAAAGGACGTCAAATTCCCTAAGGTTGAGGGTGTGTCTCTAAGAGAAGAGATAACTATCTTGATCTCTCTCCGATAGGAACACTTGGGCCTAACTCTTGAGCACTCAGAGTCTCCAAGGCTCCTTGACCTTAAACAGGAAGAAGTCAACAAGTTGGAAGAACAACTTGCGGCAGAAAGTAAGATTGTCAAAAGCTTCTCTATGCCAAAGACTATTCTTCCACTGGTTGATACCTTCTCTGCTCAGGCTAAGAGGGCTGGCTTGGGGCATGTGGGTGTGCCTGGTAAATCATCCAGGAGAAACAGAAAGCAGAGGAAAAATAAGGCTGCTAAGAAGGCCTCTGCTGCAGAAAAGGGAAAGGCCCCACTCAACCCTGTTGAATTCAGGAAGCCTGGCTTTCCCTGTAATGAACAGGACTTTGAGTCAACCTATGGCCGCTTCTTCTGGCCCTCGGTTGAAAAGCCCAAGAGCCGGTATGATGGTTGGGCCTTCCCCCACAACTACGGCGAGAGTGTCTTCAGGCACCTTATAAGGAAATCCAAGTGGAAAATTATGGCCACTTCTCTAGCGTCCATAATAGGAAGCAGGCACCAAAAGTTAAGCCTGTTATACTGAAGGAACAGGAAGTGAAGAAATCATGTGATTGCTGTCATCATGATGCCTCCACCTCCAGATCCAAGGCCCCAGCTGGACCCACCATTCCCAGGGTGAAGCTGGAGCCTAGGAAGCGGTACAACAGGTTCGATTGTTGGTGTTGTGGCAAAGTTGGTCACTTTGCCGTGGATTGCTGGTTTAATCCAAGATTCAACGAGACTCCTCATGTTAGCAATGCGAGGCCGACCACTCGTAAGGTTAACCACCCGAGGGGGAGTATGCTAACAAGGAATCTAGGACCTAAGTTCGATTGGGTTCCTAAGAGAAACTGATTCTGTTTTGCAGGTATGTCCAAAGGCCACCAAAACGCCTATCTGGTACTTGGACAGTGGATGTTCCCGGCATATGACCGGGACAAGAAGCCTGCTCCGTGATTACTCTCCAGTCGAAAATGGACCCAAAGTCATCTTTGGAGGATTAGATCGAGGAGTCACCAGAGGTTACGGTATGATTTCCAACGGTATAATCTCTATCACCGACGTGGCCTATGTTGAAGGGTTAAATCATAACCTAATCAGTGTAAGTCAGTTGTGTGATAAAGGTTATGACATTAAGTTCTACAAGGATAAATGCTTGATAATATCGTGTGCCTCTTCGGAGACGGTATTAACTGGCATTAGGAGCAGAAATATATTTTGTTTAGATTTTCTTAGCATAGATTCTTCTACCCCCGTGTGCCTAGTAGCAAAAGGCAGTGCATCTCTTTGTGAACAATGACACAAGAGATTGACACATATTAATTTCAAGACTATTAATATGTTGTTTTCTAAAAATTTAGTAAGGGATGCTCCCATTATTAAGTGCATCAAAGATAGCCCCTGTCCTGCATGCCAGAAGGTCAAACAGACTCGGGCTACCATCAAGGGCATTGCAGACAAAGACTCTTCCAGATGTCTTTATCTTCTGCATATGGACTTGTTTGGTCCATTGCAAGTTCATAGCTTGGGGGTCAAGTCATATATGCTAGTGATTGTTAATGATCACTCTCGATTTACATGGGTGTTCTTCTTAAAACGAAAGTCAGATATGTTTGACATCTTCACTAGCTTTGTCAAGCAAATTCAGAACAAACTTAACTGCTCAGTGGTAAAAATCAGAAGTGACCATGGAACAGAATTTGAATCTTGGGCTATGACAGAATTTTGTGAAGAACATGGTATCTTTCATGAGTTTTCCTCCCCGCATACTCCTCAGCAAAATGGAGTTACGGAGAGGAGAAATAGAACGCTCATTGAAGCTTGCACGACAATGTTGAATGTCGCTTCTCTCCCAGAATACTTCTGGGCAGAGGCTGTCAATACGGCTTGTCATGTACAAATCCGAGCATTGATCAACAAGAATCATCGTAAGATGCCTTATGAGCTACTGAAAGGCAGGAAACCAACCATGTCCTATTTAAGGATCTTCGGCTGCAAATGCTATGTACTCAATAACGGGAAGTACCCGCGTACTAAATTTTGTGAAAAATGCTTCGAAGGCATATTCATGGGCTATAGTAGCCAAAGTCGGGCATATAGGGTTTTTAATAAGAAAACCCTAGTGGTAGAGGAATCCATTAATGTTGTATTTGATGAAGGAAGCTTGCTTAACAACAATTCTTCCAGTGGAATTATTGAAGATGCAGGTGCAAGACTTGAACAGCTAAGTCTCGATGAGACTACTAAGGATGTAACTCCCAAGTACGTCAAGGTTTCCACCTCAACGCCAACTGGATAAGTTGACGATCAAGATGGAGAAAATCTCCTAGAACAAGGAGGAGCCCGAGAAGATGTCAGAGCTCCAGATGCCAGACTCATAGAGCTCCGACACGTGAGGGATCATCCTAGAGATCAGATCATCGGAGATCCTCGTGACGGTGTCAGAACTCAAAGAGGTACAATTAACGAGATTTTGCACCTTAGTTTCCTGTCACAGGTTGAGCCAAAGAAGTTCGACGAAGCGAACAAAAATGCAGCATGGATACTGGCCATGCAAGATGAACATTATCAATTCGAACGATGCAACGTCTGGACGCTTATTCCCAGACCAAAGAACCAGAATGTGATCGGCACCAAGTGGATCTTCAGAAACAAACTGGATGAACACAGTGTCATCATAAAGAACAAGGCCAGGCTGGTGGCTCAAGGTTACAGACAAGAGGAGGGGATTGACTTCGACCAGACCTTTGCACCAGTTGCAAGGCTCGAGGCGACCAGATTGTTCCTGGCGTATGCTTCGCACAAAGGTTTCACTGTCTATCAGATGGACGTGAAATCTGCATTCCTCAATGGAAAATTGAAAGAGGAAGTATATGTCACGCAACTCCCAGGTTTTGTTAATCCTACATTCCCTAGTCATGTTTATTTTCTTAATAAAGCATTATATGGCTTGAAACAAGCTCCTCGAGCTTGGTATGAGACTCTGTCTAG
Organism: Platanthera zijinensis; assembly: GCA_039513925.1. Classification (NCBI taxonomy): domain Eukaryota; kingdom Viridiplantae; phylum Streptophyta; class Magnoliopsida; order Asparagales; family Orchidaceae; genus Platanthera; species Platanthera zijinensis. The sequence goes on along the minus strand of CM077079.1, from coordinate 47,365,211 downwards.
TTTCCTTCTTGAGAACAAGTTCTCGAGAGGAAAAATAGATAAGACATTGTTTCTTAGGGAAGTCAAAGGCAAGATATTGCTGGTGCAAATCTATGTCGATGACATAATTTTTGGCTCTACGGACAACAATCTTTACAAAAAGTTTTCTAAACTTATGCAAGGAAAGTTTGAAATGAGTAGCATGAGAGAGCTAAAGTATTTCTTGGGACTTCAAGTGAAACAGTCTGAGGATGGAATTTTCATCTCTCAGACGAAGTTCACAAATGAACTCCTCAAGAAATTTGGAATGGAGAATGCAACCTCTATGAGGACTCCGATGGGATCCACTGTGTCTCTGGACAAGGATGAGAAAGGGAAACCTTTTGATGAAACCAAATATAGAAGCATAATTGGATCCCTGCTCTACCTTACTGCTAGTAGACCGGATATTATGTTCTCCACGTGCGTATGTGCCAGATATGAGGTGAACACTAAGGAATCTCATTATGTCGCTGCAAAGCGAATTCTTAGATACCTTAAAGGTACACCAAATCTTGGCTTGTGGTACCCAAGAAACAATGATGTCGAGCTGATAGGCTTTTCAGATGCTGACTTTGCAGGAAGCAAGGATGATAGGAAAAGCACTTCCGGGACGTGCCAATTCCTCGGAAGAATGCTTATTTCATGGAACAGTAAAAAGCAGAATTGTGTTGCAACCTCTAAGGCTGAATTTGAGTACATCTCAGCAAGCAGCTGTTGCGTACAACTTCTATGGATCAGAAATCAGCTCAAGGATTATGACTTGCAGTTGAGAGAGGTTCCGATGTATTGCGACTCCTCGAGCGCAATAGCAATTGCGAACAATCCTGTGTCGCATAGCAGAATGAAGAATATTGAAGTGTGCTATTTCTTTATTCGGGAGCATGTGGAAAACAAAGATATATCTCTCTACTATGTCCCCACGGATAAGCAGGTTGCAGATATCTTCACAAAGCCCTTAGACGAGGCCAAGTTCAGTCTCTTCAAAACTAAACTTGGCATGGTAAACTCTGAAGAGTGAAGACTGTACGGCTCAAGGCTCTTGGATCAAGGGGGAGCATCAGCAAGAAACTCAAGCTCGAGCTTGGATGCAATATCTGAGGGGGAGCATGTGGCTCCAAGTGAAGTACCAGATTTGCAGAAGCCGAAGAGGGGGAGATTACCCTCTCGGCTAAGGCTAAGGTGGCTGCCAACGTTAAGTATGCTCTCAGGAAAATGGTAATGAATCTAACTCTCAACTGAATTCTTCGGTTATGATTTTCATTCTCATATGTTCTATTCACCTTAGCTTGGGTTTAGGCTTCTTCAAATAGGGGGAGATTGTTGGGTATTGTATCCACAATGTACCTGATTTGAAGAAGTCCCTGAACAAGCTAAGGTGAATAGATAATGTATTTGATGATTTTCTTAAAGATGTGCTTGCAGCTATTCCATGCTAAGTACACACCAATGTCAGGGTGCAGTGGGTCAATATACACGGGTCTATGCAACGTAATCCCTCATTGAGCAGATCAGTGTGTTGGCTCATGTGTACTCTCTCTATTCGAGTGTACTTATTTGCAAGTACAGGGCTGATATAGATCAAGAGCAGAAGAGGAGCAAAGATGGGTCAATGACCAAGTGCAGAGGAAGGAAGAAGAAATCTTCCAAGGAAAATTCGACGGGAATCACCAAGTGATTCTCGCCGATTCGACGGGAATCAATAGTGATTCTCGCCGAATCATCGAGAATCACTCGCCGATTCCCGCCGACTGCATCCGGCTGACTCAACGCTTTCAAGAATTTTGCTAAGGCAGAATTGGCGGGAATCACCAAGTGATTCTCGCCGATTCGTCGAGAATCACCGCGCATTCCCGTCGATTCCCTCCGGATGACAAGAATTCCAACTAGAATTCCACTAAGGAAAATTCGACGGGAATCGTAAGTGATTCCCGCTGACTTCGATGGGAATCACCAGCGATTCCCGCCGAATTTTCCTTAGGTATTTTTTTGTCTGCTCGCTGGACCGGTCCTGGTCGTCATGCGCTGTTCCGCCCGTGCGTAGGGTTGACCTGGTGGGTCCCCCAACGGCTATCTTGGGATGCCTTTAGGTATAAATACTCATGTATTTTGAAACCCTAAAGACAAGTAGAACAGTATATTCATATCTACGAAATCGAGCCGTCGTCGACCTAGCTGATCGCGGAACTCCACTGCTCGTCGTCGCCGCTCGCAAGATCGTCGTCATTGCAGATCTCAGATCTTCTCTGATCTCCCGACGACAGAAACGAAGCTAAGCTTAGCATCTCACGTATCTATCTTGAGATCCTTTGTCTCTTGATTTGTTGAGCGGGAATATCTTTCCCCTCTGAATCGATTGAGACGATCGATCCAAGTAAGATCGTTGGTAGACCTCGCTAGCTTCGTCAAGAAGTTTGGATCTACAAAACATCGCCGCCGCAATCCTTTGCTGCCGCCGATCTCGGGAAGATCCTCTCCAAGAGAGTGCTTCGGTCATGGACTCTTCGTCTTCTTCAAGAACGCTTCATCGAACGAAGAGGGACACCGAGCTCTCCATACGTAGTTTGTATTTCTATACATTCTATTTTCATTTTGTTGTAAGGGAATTTTGATTCCTAGTTGTAAGGGTTGGGTGAAACCCGTGGTGAAGGAGTTGTGACTCGTTTGGGTGGAAGGGTTTCTTCTATAGTGTGAGGATTGGATTTAAATCCGATTGGTGAAATGACCGAGTCGTCCCTTGTTGGGAGATAGGTCGAAGGGGGAAAGTGGACGTACCCAAATCGGGGAACCACTATAACTGTCTGTGTGTTTCTGTGTTGTGCTTGTCTTGTTTCTTGTGCAGGTTAATTATTAATTCCACAAAAAGACTGCAAATCACCTATCCCCCCTCATAGGTGAAGGTAGTTGACACTAGATTGACTTTCAGGGTCGGTATACAAAACCCAAGAGCTTTTGATTTTTCATCGTCTCTGATCTTCTACGTCATGAAAATCAAGTGTTGATGTAAACTATTTATAAACTATATTTCATTATTATTTTAATGCAATGAGATTACATTCTTCTGTGATTGTTGTTAGTACGTGAAAGTTAGTAAAATTTTATTTTACGTTGTAGAACCTTATTCACCCACCCCTAAGGTTGACCACTAGATCCAACAGTTTCCTGTTTGGTTGGCGTGGAGTCCTAGTTTTCCTCTTCCCAAATTGAGGTCGAGACTCTTCGGGTGAAGCTGAGTGTTGTCGAGACTGAGATCATGGCTCTTCGTGGGAGGTTGGTTTCCACTGAGTCGACCCTTTTGGAGTCGTCCTGTTATACCAAGGCACAGGAACCTGTGATATACCAGCAAGAGGTGGACGTCGAGAAGCTAAAGAAGGAGAAGGCCTAGCTAATAGAGGAGTGGGAGGAGGTTGAGGGCGTGCAGACATCTACAGTGGCTGAGTACGGAGTCTCTCATGACTTTAAGGTGGAGTGGTCTCGCATTGCGGAGGCGGCGCGCTCAAAGATGATGGTGTAACATCCTTATTCCTACTAGACCCTTTGATAGTGTTAGGGAATGACAAGTTTCATGACATGTGTGTTATGGCAAGGAGGTGACCCAAGGGTTCCTTGAGCCAAGGTGAACTCACAAGGTGCACCCATTGGAGCACAAGTCAACTTATATCAATTTCCCTCAATTTGAACTCACAAGCATTAATTGACCTCACCACTATGTCCATAACCCTAAGTGAGACCAATTGAACATAGACCCCATGAATTGGTCAACTAATTTGGTCAAATTGACCAAAGTCAACTTTGGGTCAACATAGCTCAATTCAACACCATTAGGCTCAATTGACCCTCAATACTTCAAATTGACCTCACCCATGCCCTCCTAACCCCGAAGAGAGGTCATTAGATCAATAATCACACATTGGTTCCACCCAATTTCAAGGAATTGATCATAGTCAACTCTTGATCAACATAGCCCAAATCAACCCAACCAAGGTTCAATTAGTCTTTAATTGGTCAAATTGACCTCACCCCCAACCTTCTAACCCCATTAGAGACCCAATGGACCCAAAATCCCTAACAATCAGTCAACCAAATCATCCAATTTGACCAAAGCTAAACTTAGACCAATTTTGTTCAAACTCGCATCATATGGGTCAATTAGCTTTATTGGGGTCTCGCAATGGCCCAAACAATATTGGGTAGTATTAAGGGACTCAATACCAGCATGTGGTGCCAGCCCACTCATCAATTTGACAAGGTCAACCATAAAGTCAACCTTAATCAAACATTAGCTTTAAAAGGAATTAAGAGCCCACGACCATTGGCAATGGGCTAAAGCCCTCAACCCAAGCCCATTCTGCATCCTAAGGGTTAAAGACCCCTCTTACTCTTTGGATTTAGCATGGGATGGCATGCAAAGGGGTAGAATAGGAAAATCCCAAAATTTTGGAAGGGAACAAGAGGAAATCATGGATTGAGAGCCACTTATCCCTCCTCTCCTCTTCCCAAGCCCCTAATTGAGATTCTCAGTTAATTCCCTATCATTTTTTAGCTGGAGAGGTGACAATTGGCATCAAGGACGAGAAACCAAAGCTTGGCTAAAATCCCCTTAATGGCCTCTCCATGCATATACCAGCCTCCTCAGCCCCAAACACCCCTTCCATTAGCTTTAGAAGGCACTAAGCAATCAAAATACTATATTGGATCGAAGGTTTTGGTGGAGAATCGAGAGATCGGACAAGCTCGCCAAAGAGGAGATAATCCATGGCTAACTGTCGATATAGTCCCCGCCAAGCTCCATTTACGATGTGTTTCCTCCCCCACTCCTCCAGTGTTAGCTATCTAGATTTATTAGGGTTGATATCGGGATCAATTGAGCCTGATTCCATGTGAGCAAAGCGCGGGCAGCCAAATCAGCGACCATCGGCCGCCGACGAGCCTCTAGTGGACCAGCTTAGCCTGGTGTCATGTGATGTTTCCCAAAAACTCATCACTTATCCCAAAAGACTGGGATAACCCCTGCAATAGTACGTAGAGACTCTAGAGCACACTTAGGATGTGTACAGAGGTGTATGGGAGGTAAAGGTCAGGTAGTGTGTATACCTGCTTACTAGTGGAGATGCCCGCTCCAATGTCAGCGTGAGTCTTGACGGTTGGTACCAAAGAGGTTAACTACCTTAGAAAAGTGAGAAATAAAGTTTTGTGCGTATAGAGTCATGTGTGTGAGTTGCACTTATATGAAGCATAACATAGACATTGCATTGCATAGCATAACATTCATTTCTCTTAGATCCACATCATATATATTTGTATGGGCACTTTTATATAATGAGTTACTTATCGGAAATCATAACTTATAAGTTTGTATGAGCATTCATATAAGTTAACGTATACTTATATGATGTTAGATTAGATGCTCTAACTTTTCTTACTTACTGCGTTGCGCTTTACTTTTTTGTTTATTGTTGCTCTTTTTATATATAGAATTGCAAATATAATCTTTATATACTTATGTTGCATCACATATATACTTGCTAGGTAGGTCCACCGTCATCTGCCTTATTTTTTCATTTACTACCTGTACCTTTTCTTTCATCCTCCTGCTCAGTTCTTAGGAGTAATCGGGGGAGTGGATGCCGAAACGACTTAATTCATTTTGACTAACGGTCGGTTGGACCACAACAATTTAGGAGATCGAGGAGCTTATGCTGCAACACGACCTGAAGGGCCAGCAAAATAAGGTGCCGGGACCTGAGGAGCAGTTGTCGTGCATTACTACTACCCGATTACAGGTTGATAAGAATTACTACTTAGATTCCGCGTAGATGTTTTATTGAGTGTGTATTTTCTTTTGGATATATACCGGACATAAGTCCTTATACTCTTTCATTTTTTTCTCATTGTATACAATCATCATTTTGATATATATAAACATATATATATATATATATATATATATATATATATATATATATATATATATATATATATATATGATTGTGGACTTAGTTTATTTACAATTTACTTAATTTCTCATTGGTGTTGTGTTATGATAGCAAAATCTCGCAGGATAGGCGTCATGCAGTGGTAATTAGCTCGTGAGATGGTGTTACCATAAGGCGGCGGTTCTTGTTATAGAATCTCCCCTAAGTTGTGCTCAATTACTGGGAGGGGAGACTCTACAGAATGCGACAGAGGTTGACCCACTCAAGGAGGATGAGTGTGATGTTGCATACTACTTAGGCTTTGGAAAGGGGTTTCGAGTTGCTCGGAGGATTCTGGAGCGCAATGCTTTGGGCATGTAGGATGCCTCGAGCAACGATGTTGATGCTGTCGTGGAGGGATGATTATGCATATATCTTCCTTTCTTATTTGTTTTCATTGCTTGTTTTTGTTTTGTAGGCATTCTTTCGCACCACTGCATACTTTTACTTTTTATGATCATATTGCCCATGGGGAAATTTTTATTTGAGTGAAGATCCTTTTTCTTTTGGATTTGATGTGTTCTAGTTGTAGTTTTGGAGGAGTTACGCCCAGCTCGAGTGTTGGTACCTCGAAGGGCTTGCTAGCAAGAGATGTTCATTCGCACACCGTTTTAGAAGGGTTGTAGGATGATTAGGGTTTGGATACGATGTGCCCTTGTTCGCTCGTGTCTTGGTGAAGAACCTTCGTTTTTTGCACATTAGGAGAACTGGTGTTCGTCCAAGTGGAGGTGGTGAAAATCCTTCGTTCGTTCGCACATTAGGAAAATTGGGGTTCGTCCAAGTTGAGGAGGCGAGGAACTATCGTTCATTCGCACCCTAGGAGAACTAAGGTTCATCAGGTGGAGATGGCGAAAAACCTTTGTTTGTTGATGCCTTAGGAGTACTAGGGTCCATCCTGTTGGAGGTGGCAAAGAACCTTTGTTTGTTCATGTTTCAGGAGAATCGGGGTTCGTCCAGGTGGAGTTTGCGAAGCTCCTTTTTCATTAGTGTCTTAGAAGGACCAGGGTTCGTCTAGGTGAAGGTGGAAAATAACCTTTGTTCGTTCGAGCCTCAAGAGGACCGGGGTCTTTCTAGGTGGAGGTGGAGAAGAACTTTTGTTCTTTCATGGCTCGGGAGGACCGGTCCATCCAGTTAGAGGTCTCAAAGATCCTTTGTTCATTCATGCCTCAGGAGGACTAGGGTCCATCCGGGTAGAGGTGGCAAAGAACCTTTGTTCGTTCGCGCATTAGGAGAATCAGAGTTTGTCTGAGTAGGGTTATTGAAGAACCTTCACATATTCATGCATTTGGAGAACCGGGGATCGTCCAAGTGAAGGTCGCGATAAACCTTCATTTGTTCACACCCTAGGAAAACTGAGATTTGTCTAGGTGGAGGTGGCAAATAACTTTTTTTTGTTCTTGCCTTAATAGGACTAGGGTCCGTGTTGGTACCCTAGTTTGATTTGAGTTCAGTCCTCTCCTTTGTGCTCCTTGACCCAAGAAATATCTATGGTCAATGGTTAGGAGTCTAGCTGTAGAGTCCTCGCTTTTCCAAATTGAGAATTTGGTTAAGTAGTTTTTTCGTTCGACCATAGTCGAACGCCGTTCGACTATCGTCTATCGACTGATCGACGATCGTCTATCAGTTGGTCGACGCCTTGGTCTGCGCTGATAGTTCGACTATCTGTTGATAGGTCGACTATCTGTTCTGCGCTGATAGTTCGACTATCTGTTGATAGTTCGACTATCTGTTCTGCGCTGATAGTTCGACTATCTGTTGATAGGTCGACTATCTGTTCTGCGCTGATAGTTCGACTATCTGTTGATAGGTCGACTATCTGTTCTGCGCTGATAGGTCGACTATCTGTTGATAGGTCGACTATCTGTTTTCTGAGGTAGGTCGACTATCTGTTCGATAGGTCGACTATCTCTGTGCGCTTGATAGTTCGACTATCTGTCCTGATAGATCGACTATCTGGTAGTTCGACTATCTGCTCTGATAGATCGACTATCTCCTGGGGTAGTTCGACTATCTTCTTCGATAGGTCGACTATCTGGATCGTTCGACTATCTGCCCGATAGATTGACGATCTCCGTGCGTCGGTCGACGATCTCCGAAGGTCGTTCGACGCTTTCTGCCTGCTTGTGTATTTTGTATTTATTTATTATATTTAATTATTTAATACATTTTCTGGCACATTATTTCGAGCTGTATGATAAAGTTTCCAGGCATTATTTACTTCATTCTATTTGCCTGAGTTCAAATCTTTTAAGATAAAGTTGTTTGTCTTATTAGCTGTCTATTTAAATTACTTTATCTGCTGTCAACCCCTTTATAGCCGTTGGACTGAAAAGTCTCCTTCTTTGCTATAAAGAGATTATTTCTGATGTGACTTTATTTAGTCCTCTATTTATTTGATTTAAACCTGCAGCTTCTTAGAAAGAGATTTATTCCTTTTTATGGAATGTACTGCTGCAGAGATATTTCTGTCTTCTTGATATTTACAGCCCAGGTCTCAAGGCTCACAAGAAGACAAAGAATTCAAATGGAAGAGAGCCGTTGCTTGCTGCTAATATAAAAAGAACCCTTTGCAGAAGGATTCAAGCTAGTTTTGAGTTAACAGAAGTGCTACACACATATTCAAAAGCACTCAAGCCTTCATCAAGCTCAAGCTTCCTGCTCTCAGCAAACTCCATCTGTCTGAGAAGTGTTAAGATCTTCATCTCTTCTTCACCTGAGTTCTCCTGCTTTCAGGAAGTTCAACTCAGAGTTTCTTTGAAGAAGAAGAAGAAGAAGATTGCTGCTTGAAGACTATTTCTTTTTGCTATTTATTTTCTTCTTGTAGCTCTTTCCTTCAGTATTTTCTGAAGAGTTTCTGCACTGAAGCAAGACTTCACCTGGACATCTTTGAGCCAGGGGGAGCCTTGATTCTTTAGAGCATTCTAGCTCAGTGCAAGCTTTTTGTGCTTCTCTAATCTATTGAAAAATAGAGAAGACATCTTATCCTTCTTCCCCCTCCTGTACAGGGTTATTACTCCCTTCAAAAGTATCCCTTGGTGGCAGGGCACCTGATCAAAAACCTGTGCTTGGTTTTTAGACACCTGATCAAAAGTCTAAAGGGTTTCTGAATCTACCTGAAGCAGATTCTGTTGGTGGCAGGGCACCTGATCAAAAACCTGAGTGGATTCCTACCGTGTGGGTAGAAGAGTGGACGTACCCAAGTTGTTTGGGGAACCACTATAAATCTCCTTGTGTCGTCTGGATTCAACTGTTTAATTCATGTACTGTGGCTGTGAATAGATATAACTAGGTTGCTAGTTGCTGTTTAGGTTTTCCAAGCTTTAACTGTAATTACAGTTAGCTTGTGTTTGCACATCACTTGTGTTAGGCTTTAAGGTTAAATCAAAATCTATAATCTCTTCATTCCGCACTTCACTCCAAGGGAGTTGGGTAGACAGTTAAGTTTTGTATTGTGCAAAATTTGATTACTCTATTCACCCCCCTCTAGAGTAGTATCTATCCCTTCACTTTCAATTGGTATCAGAAGGAGGTTGACTGACTGTATAGGCTAACACCTAAGTCACAAGATCCTGATAGATACCAAGAGTTTATAGATATTCACTATCATGGCCCAGTCTAAGGATTATTCAAGCACCAGACCTCCAGCATGCAACTTAGCAAAGTTTGGCATCTGGAAGGCAAGGATTAAACTTTATATGAACTCTATTGATGAGAGTATTTTTGCTTCTATTTTGTCAGGTCCCCCAAGAGCACCTGCTGCTGCCACTGCCTCATCATCTGATATGAGTGCAGTGCCTCCTCCAGACTATAATGATGAGTACAAGAAGGCAAAAATTGCTGATGCCAAAGCAATGAACATACTGGCTCAGACTATGTCTGATGAAGTGTTCCAGAAGGTGGCTGACTGCTCCTCAGCTAAAGCCATGTGGGACACACTGAACCAGATTGTAGCTGGTTCAGCTGATGAAAGGAAGGACAGAAGGTCCAACCTTATCTCACAGTATGAGAACTTCAAAAAGACTGATGCTGAATCAGTTGAAGCAATGTACACCAGGCTCAGCTCAATCATCAATGAGCTGAGGACCCTTGACAAGGATATCTCATTGACAGAGGTCAATGACAAGATCCTTATGTGCTTCCCTAGCACATGGGATTTGAGGATCTGGCCAATCAAGGAAGCCAGAAGCACCAATGAGATATCAACTGAAGCCCTTCTCGGTAAGCTCAAATCTTTTGAGCAAGTGCTGAAGACAAGGGAAGCTGAAGCAGAAGCCAAGACCCCCACTCCAACAAGAAAAGAGCAATCTCTCGCTCTTAAAGCTGCTGAAGCCTCAGAAGGCAGCCAATCAAATGAGGAGCTCATGGCATTGTTTGCCAAGAGATTTCTCAAAATGGGGAGAAAAGAGTTCAGAAGAAAATCTTCAAAGTATGAAGAAAAGCCAAGGTATGATCGTACTCCAACTAAAGAAATTATTTGTTATGGGTGCAGGAAGCCTGGACACATCTTGCCAGAGTGTCCAGAGGAGAAAAACAAAGAAAAGAGAAAAGAAAAGGAGCAGCACAGGAAGCACTCCAAACCATCCTCCTACAAGAACAAGAAAAAGGAGAGAGGTTTCATTGCTGAAACCTGGAGTGATTCTGATGAAGAATCCTCCTCATCAAGCTCCAGTGAAGATGAGGAAGAGAAGAAGGCCAAAGAAGTTTGCCTCATGGCAATAGATGCCTGCAGCAACCACTCTGCTGCAGAGAGTTCTGACTCAGATGAAGAAATGCCTACTGAAGATGAGGTACTTTCATCTTATGATTTTACTTCAGAAGAGTTTAAGTTAGATTTTAAATCTTTATGTTTAGATTTAATTAGTTCAGAAAAGGAGATAAAAGAACTTAGAAATAGGCTAGCTGACTCTGAATTAATAGCCTCTGAAAACATTAGGTTAAAGGAAGATCTCACTACTTGTAGTGAAGAAATTAAATTTCTTAAAATAGAATTAGCTAAGTCTAAGAGACTAGAAGAATCCCTTAATGGTAGAAGCCTTAAGCTGTTAGAAATTACCAGCATGGCTAACACTAGGTCAGGTAATGATAAATTAGGCTTAGGAGCTTCTCCCAGTGAACCCCCAGTCTTGCTTAAAAATAACCTTTCAACTCCAGTGAACTTCATTTCAGCTAGTGGAAAGAAGAACACTGAGCAAGTAAACCTTGTAAACAAAACATTAAATAAGGCTAAGAGAGAAAAGAGAAAGAAATTTTTCAAAGAAATGCAAAGGGCGTCGAACGAAGCTCGACGATCGGAAGCTCCATGGTCGAACGAAGGTCGACGATCGGAGCGCCCATCGTCGAACGTCGATCGACGATTTCAACATGATTTTCGAAATCATAATCAGTATCATAGAAACCTAAATGAAAATAGAAACCCTAGGTTTGTTGACCCATCATCTGCATGGAGAATCCCACCTAGGAGATCTCACCCACTAGGTTATCACCCTCAGCCTGCATTTTCTTATATTTCCAGTTTTTCTTATGTGAAAAACAAGGGACCCAAGGTTACCTGGGTCCACTCTGTCTAAATAATTGATATGCAGGTGAAGGCCTATCCAATCACTCAAAACAAGTGGTATTTGGATAGTGGATGCTCTAAGCATATGACAGGAAACAAAGAGCTTCTGTCAAAGTACAAAGCTAAGCTCGGCCCAAAGGTTATCTTTGGAGACTCCAGCTGTGGTCAGACAGAAGGATATGGCAAGATCACGATTGGAGCTGTTACATTCAAGAGAGTTGCTTATGTCAATGGACTAAAGCATAATCTGATCTCAGTTAGCCAGCTATGTGATGCTGGCTACCAGGTTTCATTCTCTAACTCCTCTTGCAGTATTACTTTAAATAATAATGTTGTTTTAATAGGTAATAGAATAGGCAATATTTATTTGGTAGATTTTAATTCATCTCATTCTGAAATCTGCTTGTTTAATGAATTAACCCTTAATAATAATTCTTTATGGCATAAAAGGCTTAGTCATGTAAACCTGAAAAATATATCTAGGTTATCTAAGCACAACCTTGTTAGAGGTTTACCTTCTTGCCCCTACAAGAAGGAGAGTCTATGCAAGGCTTGTCAGCTAGGCAAGCAAACCAAGAACTCATTTAAATCTGTAAATAAAAGTGATTCTCCTAGAATCCTGTATTTATTACATTTGGACCTCTTTGGCCCAATAAATGTACAGAGTTTAGGAGGGAAGTATTACACCTTAGTAATTGTAGATGACTTCTCTAGGTTCAGTTGGGTTTTCTTTTTGAGAACTAAGTCTGATAACTTCAAAGCCCTTACAGACTTTCTACTTTGTGTGCAGACTGAGTACTCTACTCATGTGGCCTTGATCAGAAGTGATCATGGTACTGAGTTTGACTCTCTTCTCATGCAAGAATTCTGTGAGAGAGAAGGTATCAAACATAGCTTCTCAGCTCCTAGAACTCCCCAACAAAATGGGGTAGTTGAGAGGAAGAATAGAACACTAATTGAAGCTGCTAGCACATTGTTGGCAGATGCTAACATGCCTCTATCCTATTGGGCAGAAGCTGTTAGTACAGCCAACTATGTCTTGAATAGAAGTTTGATACACAAACTTAAGTGTAAAACTCCTTATGAGTTGCTTAAAGGAAAGAAACCAAAAATTAATTACTTTAGAATTTTTGGCTGTATTGTGTATATTCATAATAATAATAAAGAATATATTAGAAAGTTTGAAGCAAAAGCTTCAATGGGAATCATGCTTGGATATTCCCAAGTAAGCAAAGCTTATAGGGTTTATAACAAATCAACCTGTAAGATAGAAGAATCTGTGCATGTATCATTTGATGAGCATCAGATGTTTTACAAGGAGAAGGAAAATTCTCCTTCCTCCAGTTCTTTGCAGGTACATGATGCCCCTCAAGAAATCCTTCAACTTTCAACTCTTCAGATCACTGAATCAGACAGTGATGAAGACATTGCTGAAGCTGTTGAAGCTGTTGTTGTTCCACCAACAGTAGATCAAATTCCTCCTGAGGAATTAATCCCAACTGTTGCTGAAGATCACATCCCACCTGCTGATATTGTCACACTTAGAGATCACCCCACATCTCAAGTGATTGGAGACTTATCAGCTGGTGTGCAAACAAGACATCAATTAAGACAGGATGTGATGCATGCTTGTTTCCTCTCACAGGTTGAACCCCTCACCTTTAAAGATGCAGAGCTAGATCCCCACTGGATCATTGCAATGCAAGAGGAGCTCAATCAGTTTGAGAGATGTAAAGTTTGGACTTTGGTTCCAAGACCTAAAGGCCAACTGATCATAGGCACCAAGTGGGTGTATAGAAACAAGTTAGATGCAAATGGAATAATAGTAAGGAATAAAGCTAGGCTTGTAGCTCAGGGCTACAGACAGGAGGAAGGTATAGACTATGACCAAACCTTTGCTCCTGTTGCAAGGCTAGAAGCAATAAGGATCTTCTTGGCCTATGCAGCCTACATGAAGTTTAAGGTGTTCCAAATGGATGTCAAAAGTGCATTCCTAAATGGTGAGCTTAAGGAAGAAGTGTTTGTTGAACAACCACCAGGGTTTGTTTCTTCAACTCAGCCCTCTCATGTTTTCAAGTTGCAAAAAGCTCTTTATGGACTAAAGCAAGCTCCTAGGGCCTGGTATGAGACCTTAGCTAGTTTCCTGTTAGAGCACAACTTCACTAGGGGAGTAGTTGATAGAACCCTGTTCGTTAAGCATCACAAGGACACAATCCTGTTAGTTCAGGTGTATGTAGATGATATTATCTTTGGCTCCACTGATCCCAAACTTTGCAAAAAGTTTTCCAACTTGATGCACTCTAAGTTTGAGATGAGTAGCATGGGTGTGCTGTCTTACTTTCTTGGTCTCCAAGTTAAGCAAGATGCTGATGGTATCTTCATCTCCCAATCCAAATATGCCAAGGAATTGGTAAAGAAATTTGGGATGGCTGATGCTTCAGCAATGCCTACACCCATGTCTACTAATGTAGTTATTGATTCTGATGATCACGGCAAGCCAGTTGATCAAAAGAATTATAGGGCCATTGTTGGTTCCCTATTATATCTAACTGCAAGTAGGCCAGATATAATGTTTGCTACATGCCTTTGTGCTAGATTCCAGGTCAACCCCAAGGAATCTCATCTGATTCTTCTAAAGAGAATCCTGAGATACCTGAAAGGATGTCCAAATCTAGGACTTTGGTACCCAGCTGAGTCAGAGTTTGAATTAATTGGATATTCTGATTCTGATTATGCTGGTTGCAGAGTTGACAGGAAGAGCACCTCAGGAACTTGCCAGTTCCTGGGAGAGAGATTGGTCTCTTGGTTCTGTAAGAAGCAGGCTTCTGTCTCAACTTCAACTGCAGAGGCTGAATATATAGCTGCTGCTAGTTGTTGTTCACAGATCCTGTGGATTCAAAACCAGCTTGTGGATTATGGTTACTCACACAAGAACACCAAGATCATGTGTGATAGTACCAGTGCTATCTCAATTGCACAAAATCCAGTGCACCACTCTAGAACGAAGCACATTGAGATTAGGCACCATTTCCTGAGAGATTGTGTGGAAAAGAACAAGATCTGTCTTGAGTTCATATCCACTGAGTTTCATAGAGGTGATATATTCACCAAGCCTTTAGATGAACAGAAGCATCTGTTCTTTTTAGTCCAACTAGGCATGATCAATGGACGAGACTAAGTGTGACGATATCTGCCTATGTTGAGGTCTGTTTGAAGATAGTCGAACGACGTTCGAAGATAGTCGAACGGTTTAAGCCTATCGTCGACCTCTGGTTAATGATAGCTTATCTGTTTGAAGATCGTCGATCGACGTTCGACCATCGTCGAACGGCTTGGGCTCATCGTCGATCTCTGGACGACGACAGCCTGTTGTTTGAGAAGCCAGAAATAGTCGAACGATTGTCCGACTACTCTGCTTCTGAGCCGATCGTCGAACGACCGTTCGACCATCGGGTCAAGATCTTTTTAATAGACCGACTATATCCGGTTCAATATAAAGCCGATAGTCGACCTAGGTTAAAAGATCTGTTGCTTTATCGTCGACGGAGCGTGCCCTTTCGCATTCTGCTTTCCCGCTTGCGATTTTCTGCTGCTCCGTCCTCTTCGTCTTCCTCCTCCTTCTCGTGTTTCTCCAGCAAATCAAATGGCGATTTCTCCAGCTGTTTTAGCCGTAGTAAAGTTTGATGCCGGGTTCAGTGTAGATTTCGAAGCTTTCAGCGTTTGCGATGCCAGCATAGTAGAGGTTCTGCAGCTCTGCAAAGATCAAGGTTTAGAGAAGCTGATGTCTGAGAGGATCAAGATTAATATTCCAGAAATAAAAGAATGGGCTTTCACGTCGTCTTCCACAGACGAAGCGATGATCGGCACCATCGGCGGAGTAGAAGTTGCCCTGACTCCGGCCGTTCTTTCTGATGTTTTCGGTTTAGTTATTGGTGATGAAGACTATGAGCAAGATGCTCAGGAGTTCGGAAGGATGCTCGTCGAGCTGGGACATGCCGAGGGCATTCCCACCAAGTTGCTCAAGGTAAATTTTCCCTTCAAGATTAAGTTCCTCGCTGAGATAGTTGGAAAGGTGATTCTGGGCAAGCACTCCGCCCATGACAACATAACAAGGCAACAATTTGCACTTATGTGTGCAATTGTCAATCGAAAGAGGATCGATTGGGCAGCCGTTCTGTTTGATCTAATCAGGAAGAAGACAGGAAAGAAGGAAGTTACCCTGGGAAGGGTTATTGGAATTTTCCTGAAGGAGAAATTCCCCCAGCTGCTGAGTTCTGCCGCAACTACTATCAATGCCAGCAAGAAGATGGATCCCCACTTATTCTCTAAGTGGAAGAGGACTTTTGTGAAATCTGCTCCAGCCACATCAGAGGACACAAGGACTGCCTCAGTCGCTCCTCAACCTAGTGAAGCTGGCTCAGCTATCCCTTCCTCATCCTCTGTTTTGCCGTCTGCCTCAGTTGAAGTACCATCAACTTCAGCTGAGGTACGACCCTCTTCTTCTGCTGCACCTGAAACAGCTATGGTTGTTTCTCCTTCCTCTCCAGTCTCTCCCATTCCTTCTAATCAAACTGGGTTATCTATTCCTAGTTTTGATTTGTTAGGTTCTGAGAGATTTCCCTCTCCTCCTCCGTCCCCCAGTCATGTTAATTCCCCAATTAACTCACCTCCTCAGAGATCTCCTGCTCAATCTCTTGCTCTCACCACTCCTCATCCCAGCACATCTACCATATTTGCTGCAGCTCCATCCACCTCAAATTCATCATCTTTTGAAATTACCCTGAATTCCTATCCCGCATTGTGGAGTTGATTACCCCATCAATCAAAATCATGATTGAAGAGGCAATCACTCCCTTGCTGCCTCCATTAATCTTCTATCTGCCTCCATCAAATCTCTATCAAAATCAGCTGAGCCATCTTCCTCTTTGGGCCTGGTTTCAGTACCCACTGAAATCAGGCAGGGGGAGATGTCCAATGAAGATGTCTCAGGCCTCCTTGCCTCTCCTCAAGTTGTAAAAGATTCAGTTTTGTCTGCTCTTCCAGAATCTGCTCAAGTTGAGCCAGAAGAAGTTTCAGATGTGGTTATGTCTGCTGAGGAAGAGAATGCCCCTGCTGAGCAAGAGGTTGCTCCAGTTTTGACTGAGAAGGATATAGCAGATGCAATCTTGCAATCAGAATTTGCTGTAAAGGTATGCCTAGAAGATATTTCAACTCCTGAGATTGCAAAATTTATAGACGAAATTATAACAAAGTTTCTATCTGAGATTGAAGTCCAAATATGCCTAGATGATCTCACCACCCCAGTGATTGCAAGATATCTAGAAGGAATCGTAACCTCATATCTGGACAAGTCATGGGAAATGGTTAAATATGAAGGTAACGCTTTCATTCGCTTTGTTGATGAATCTATTAATTTGATAGTCTGTGAATACCTTGAAGGTATGATTCAAGTTTATTTAGCAGATCTGTATTCGTAATTTTTACAGATATTATTAAAGAAAATGTAACTGCCCAGAAAATAGCAGTTGTTTCTGTGGCTGTTCCAAGTGATTCTGATACTCAATTAGATCCAGAATTGGATGTGTTTTTAGATGATAAAGAGGATGAAAATCAAGAGGAAATCAAAGTTGATTCTCCTGTTTTAAGTTTGGAAGAAATTCAAGCAAGGGCTGCTTGGGACTTAAGAGTAAAATCTTTAAAAGAAAAAGAGAAAGATTTGCAATTTGAGAAGTCATCCATCTGGGATGATTCTCCTGGTTTAGATTTAGACTCTCTTATGGCTATGGATGTCATTGAAGAAGAAAAAGAGAAGTCGGCATTAAAGCTTAAAGAAAAGGCTGTCTCAGAAGCCTATGATCCCTATGAGAATCCTCCATCATCCAATTCTGATGATGATGATGAGTCTGATGTGTCTGAAAATTCAAAGAAAAAGAAATCTGCTGTTAAGAAGAGAAAAGCTCCTCCTCCACCTCCAAATAAGGACAATGACACTCCCTACTACATCCTGAAGGGCATTGACCCCAAATCTAAAGATTTTAAGCATTGGATGTGGTTCTCGAAAAACCAGCAAAAAGAAAGGAACAGAACTAAAAGGTATGATAGTCCAGTCTCCAGATGGACTCCCAAAGGTCCTCCTCCACCTCCAGGTGCAGGAGCCTCTGGGAATCTACCTGCAAATCAGTCTGCTGCCTATGGAAAATCTGCATCTGCTCAGCACCAACCAAGGCAAGGTCATCAAAGTTCTCAAAGCAAATCATCTTATGGATCTCAAAGACCAATGAAGGAGGTTGTGGCCCAAAGACCAACTTTTTCCCCACCTCCTTCTCCAGTTCAATCTGAGAAAAGTATTTCAAAAGGTAAATAGTTTACAGTGTTTTAAAACCTTCTAGAAAGTTCCTTTTGCTAAGTTCTCTAATGTTTTTATCTAGATATAATAGCTGCTGCTTCTCCAGAGCCCGTATATGAAAATCCTGAGCTCGATCCTAATTTTAGGATGGCTCGCTTTCAAGAGCTTGTAGGAGCAGCCCAAATAAGAAAAGCAAGAGCTGAAGGTAAAGATACATCTAGTTTTACTACAATGTCAGCATATAGAAAGAAAGAATTTGAGAAATTCCAAGTCAATCCTGAGATATTTGATCCAGCAAAGTATATGGAAAAACATCCTGAAGCTGTTGTTCCCAGAGCTACAGAGCTAAAGATTCTTGGAGCTCAGGATCTGAAGATGTCAAAGAAGGAATCAGATGACCCTCTTCGAAAAATTTCTTTTGTCTCTAGTTCTTCTGATCCATTACCTGACCCTAAAGATTCTTGATAGTTTGATTAAACTGCTGTGTTATATTTATTTATCTGATTGACAATCTGCCAGATTTATTGTTATCTATCTGTTGAAATTATTTTTTATTTTTTATTCTATTGCTAGCTGTTTTAGTTTCTGAGAGACTTAACTCAAATAGGGGGAGATTGTTGGTACCCTAGTTTGATTTGAGTTCAGTCCTCTCCTTTGTGCTCCTTGACCCAAGAAATATCTATGGTCAATGGTTAGGAGTCTAGCTGTAGAGTCCTCGCTTTTCCAAATTGAGAATTTGGTTAAGTAGTTTTTTCGTTCGACCATAGTCGAACGCCGTTCGACTATCGTCTATCGACTGATCGACGATCGTCTATCAGTTGGTCGACGCCTTGGTCTGCGCTGATAGTTCGACTATCTGTTGATAGGTCGACTATCTGTTCTGCGCTGATAGTTCGACTATCTGTTGATAGTTCGACTATCTGTTCTGCGCTGATAGTTCGACTATCTGTTGATAGGTCGACTATCTGTTCTGCGCTGATAGTTCGACTATCTGTTGATAGGTCGACTATCTGTTCTGCGCTGATAGGTCGACTATCTGTTGATAGGTCGACTATCTGTTTTCTGAGGTAGGTCGACTATCTGTTCGATAGGTCGACTATCTCTGTGCGCTTGATAGTTCGACTATCTGTCCTGATAGATCGACTATCTGGTAGTTCGACTATCTGCTCTGATAGATCGACTATCTCCTGGGGTAGTTCGACTATCTTCTTCGATAGGTCGACTATCTGGATCGTTCGACTATCTGCCCGATAGATCGACGATCTCCGTGCGTCGGTCGACGATCTCCGAAGGTCGTTCGACGCTTTCTGCCTGCTTGTGTATTTTGTATTTATTTATTATATTTAATTATTTAATACATTTTCTGGCACATTATTTCGAGCTGTATGATAAAGTTTCCAGGCATTATTTACTTCATTCTATTTGCCTGAGTTCAAATCTTTTAAGATAAAGTTGTTTGTCTTATTAGCTGTCTATTTAAATTACTTTATCTGCTGTCAACCCCTTTATAGCCGTTGGACTGAAAAGTCTCCTTCTTTGCTATAAAGAGATTATTTCTGATGTGACTTTATTTAGTCCTCTATTTATTTGATTTAAACCTGCAGCTTCTTAGAAAGAGATTTATTCCTTTTTATGGAATGTACTGCTGCAGAGATATTTCTGTCTTCTTGATATTTACAGCCCAGGTCTCAAGGCTCACAAGAAGACAAAGAATTCAAATGGAAGAGAGCCGTTGCTTGCTGCTAATATAAAAAGAACCCTTTGCAGAAGGATTCAAGCTAGTTTTGAGTTAACAGAAGTGCTACACACATATTCAAAAGCACTCAAGCCTTCATCAAGCTCAAGCTTCCTGCTCTCAGCAAACTCCATCTGTCTGAGAAGTGTTAAGATCTTCATCTCTTCTTCACCTGAGTTCTCCTGCTTTCAGGAAGTTCAACTCAGAGTTTCTTTGAAGAAGAAGAAGAAGAAGATTGCTGCTTGAAGACTATTTCTTTTTGCTATTTATTTTCTTCTTGTAGCTCTTTCCTTCAGTATTTTCTGAAGAGTTTCTGCACTGAAGCAAGACTTCACCTGGACATCTTTGAGCCAGGGGGAGCCTTGATTCTTTAGAGCATTCTAGCTCAGTGCAAGCTTTTGTGCTTCTCTAATCTATTGAAAAATAGAGAAGACATCTTATCCTTCTTCCCCCTCCTGTACAGGGTTATTACTCCCTTCAAAAGTATCCCTTGGTGGCAGGGCACCTGATCAAAAACCTGTGCTTGGTTTTTAGACACCTGATCAAAAGTCTAAAGGGTTTCTGAATCTACCTGAAGCAGATTCTGTTGGTGGCAGGGCACCTGATCAAAAACCTGAGTGGATTCCTACCGTGTGGGTAGAAGAGTGGACGTACCCAAGTTGTTTGGGGAACCACTATAAATCTCCTTGTGTCGTCTGGATTCAACTGTTTAATTCATGTACTGTGGCTGTGAATAGATATAACTAGGTTGCTAGTTGCTGTTTAGGTTTTCCAAGCTTTAACTGTAATTACAGTTAGCTTGTGTTTGCACATCACTTGTGTTAGGCTTTAAGGTTAAATCAAAATCTATAATCTCTTCATTCCGCACTTCACTCCAAGGGAGTTGGGTAGATAGTTAAGTTTTGTATTGTGCAAAATTTGATTACTCTATTCACCCCCCCTCTAGAGTAGTATCTATCCCTTCACTTTCAGTCCGTCCAGAGGTAGTGAATAACCTCTGTTCGTTTGTGTTTCAAGAGAACTGGGTTTCATCCAGGTGGAGGTGGTGAAGAACCTTTGTTCGTTCTATCCTCAGGAGGACTAGGGTCCATCCCGGTGAAGGTGGCAAAGAACCTTTGTTCTTTAATTCCTCAAGAGGACTAGTGTCCGTCCAGATGGAGGTCACGAAGAACCTTTGTTCTTTCACTCCTTATTAGTACCTGGGTCCGTCCGGGTGGAGGTGGTGAAGAACCTTTGTTTGTTCGCGCCTCAAGAGAACTGGAGATTGTCCGAATAGAGATGGTGAAGAACCTTTGTTCTTTCACGCCTCAGGAGAATCAGGCTCCGTCTGGGTGGAGATGGATTGGAACCTTTATTCGTTCTAACCTCACGAGAACCGGGATTTGTTCAAATGAAGGTGAAGACAAACCTTTGTCCATCTCGCCTAGGAGGTGCAGACAGGCCTTTGTTTATCTTGCCTAGGAGCTACAGAAGGTCTTTTTCCAGTCTCTCCTTGGAGGTGTAGAAAGGCTTTCACCATTCTCGATCGGGAGGTAAAGAAATGCTTTTGCCATTCTCGTTTGGGAGATGCAGAATGACTTTCATCGATCTCTCTAGGGAGGTGTAGAAAGTCTTGCGACATTCTTGTTTGGGAGGTGTAGAAAAGCTTTGGACATTCCTTCCTGGGAGGTATTGAATGGCTTTCACCGATATCGTCTGGAAGGTGTAGAAAGGCTTTCGTCATTCTCACCTGGGAGGTGCAGAAAGTCTTTCACCATTCTTGCCTTTGTGGTGGCCCATCTGTGGTGAAAGGGGAAACATATGCTTTATTGTCGAGAGGAAGATACATGTGCTCGCAGAATTATTCTCGTGAATTATTCTTCATAAAATAGAGAAAATAGAAATTAGGGGGCGTGTTGGCTTGAGTTCTGCCCAAACTTTCTTGTCCCACGTCCCTTGGGAGATGCGTCTTGCAAGCAAATATCCAGTGTGATGCCTTGAGCAAGTACGTCAACGTGAATCTCCTTTAACATTGGTCCCCTTAGGATGGCGTTGCATGTCGGGGATGCTTGTTCGATAATGAACTGAACTACGTGTGTGGCTAGCACCAGGGGAACTCCTAGAGTCAATGGAAGGATGATACTTCCCACGATTGGGATCGTCGGGTGTCCCTTAGCATATGAACCTCCGGAGACGGGCTGGGCATATCTCTTGGAGATTCCTAACCAGAGGAGAGTAAACATGAACAATACATTTGCTAACATTTCATCATTGATCACTACTTTGGCCACCTCAACCGTTAGGATTTCGAGAGTTGCCCGAATATGGTAAGGAGCATATCCTGGGGCACCAGGGGCGGTTGGCTGGAATGGCTCTTGCAGCTTCTAGAGTGATGCCCCCTCAGAGTATTATCCTTCTGTGGGCTTGTTCTGGGTTGGTGGTGTTGCATGAGTCTTTCCGTGAAATTCGTTGACGAGCCCATGGCGTGCGACCCTTTTGACTTCCTCCTTCAGACTCATGCACTCTTCGGTGTCGTGTTTGTTTACTTTGTGAAAGTGGCAATATTGGGACAGGTCATCCATGCCCTAGGGGAGTGCCTTTGCCCTCCAAAGTTGAGGGTTGTTCTTGAGGGCATACAAAACTTTCGTAAGAGAGACGCCGAGCTCGACAAAGCGTTGCTGCCCCTGGCTTGCGAGGTTTCTCTGTGGGTGGGGGGGGGGGTATTGAGCTTTCCGGGGTTCGGGCTTTTTATAGGCGGAGCCCCCACCCCCCCCCCCCCACCCCCACAGAGTTTCTGTGCGGCATATGGAGCGGGCCACCCGACTGAGCGATCAATGTCTCGAGGGGAATGATGCTCGGCCGCCTTCTTTGGGATATGCCCCCGAGGTATGGGATGGTCATATCTCCTTTAGTAAAGTAAGATCTTGTGCTTGGAGCTCTTCCATCTGGCGCATACGTTCTTCCATCGATGATGCTAGCTCGGCGATCACTTTCTCGAGGTGCGGTGCCGAGCTAGCGAGCAATTTGTTGGATGTTTGGTCTCTATGCTCTTTGAGAGCCGGCTGGCTGGCAGCGTGCATGCTTCCCTTTGTCTTTATTACGAGTTGGAGGAATGCCGAGACTTGTCATAGCTTTTGGGATCACTTTCCTACCGACAACGCCAAACTATTGTCGGTCACCCGTTCTTTCCCCGATCTGGAGAAATCGGACAGCCTTAGCTCAGAATTCGACTGAGTGCGCAAATAGTCAAAGTAAAAAACAACAAATGACAAGAGACTTTTTTGACGTGGAAAACCCGGAAAGGATGGAAAATCACATGGTCGTATCTGTGTGAAGCCAAAATCCACTAGTTTCTTGAATCTTACAGAGGTTGAGATTTTATCTTAGAGAGAGACAAGCCGCTTCTCTGTTATAAGTGCAAAATACACAAAAGCGATGAAAAAAAAATGAAGCCCTTGGAAGCCTTGATAGAAGTGATCCGGCCTTGGAATGTTGTCGAGTTCACGGGACCTTGGTGGGAGTGTTTCGGCTGAAAAAATTTCTAAGTCCATGAAGCTTTAGAGTGAGTGCTCTGGTTGAAGCGGAGTCATGATGGGAGCGCTCTCGCGGAGGTGGACGACTGGACTTGGAACTTGTTGGATGCTTAGCACAAGAAGAGAAGCAGAGCGAAGTTCTAAGTGGAGAATGGGCATAAGTACACGACCTCGCCGAAAAACCTCGGAGCGCTTTCTTGAAAAGTTTCTAAGTCCATGAAGCTTTAGAGTGAGCACTCTGGTTGAAGCGGAGTCATGATGGGAGCGCTCTCGCGGAGGTGGACGACTGGACTTAGAACTTGTTGGATCCTTAGCACAAGAAGAGAAGCAGAGCGAAGTTCTAAGTGGAGAATGGGCATAAGTACAAGATCTCGCCGAAAAACCTCGGAGCGCTTTCTTGCCTCTGGAGTTGCTTTCTTGCCTCTGGAGTTTCTTGTCTTTAAATGAAGGTCTGAGTCCTATTTATAGTTTTCTGGAGGAATGCGTAGGTAATTGCGCTGGAGTGGAATTCGTGCTGCCGAATGACGTCGCTCCATTTCGATCACCTAGATCTCCAATTTTAACAAAATGACGGATTTGTCCCCCCCCCCCCGGTCGGCGGGCGACTCGATCAAGGTGTCCGGAGGCGGCGTCGGCTGGAGCTAGCTGTGCGCGCGGGCCGCGCGGAGCGTAGCTGTGCAGGATGGCAGCGCGCGGTAGCGTGGATTGGCCACGCCCGACCGCATGTGACTGCGCGGGGCGCAGCCAGACGTGCTGGTTGCCTGCGACCGCGCAGGATGCAGTAGAACGAGCTGGCTGCGCGAGACGCGGCCGGGCACGTGCTGGCTGCGCGCGCAGGCCGCCCGCACCTGCGCGTTCTTGCCGTGTGCAGGGGGCTGCCTGCGGGTTTGACCCTCTTCTTGGGTGCTTCTGGGACTTGGGGGGAAGCGACTTTGCGCGTGCATCTTGTTTGGTCGGGTTGGCTTCCCCCATGCGCTCTTGGTTCAGGATCTTCTGGTTTGACTCAAAAAATTCAGGGGAACCACATCAATTT
Source organism: Platanthera zijinensis (assembly GCA_039513925.1). NCBI lineage: Eukaryota > Viridiplantae > Streptophyta > Magnoliopsida > Asparagales > Orchidaceae > Platanthera > Platanthera zijinensis. Next base: position 47,341,035 of record CM077079.1, on the reverse strand, counting down.
ATATAGACAATGTTATACTTATAGGAAAAGGATTGAGGATATGTCCTGTATTTCAGGAGAAGCCATGATCAGAATCCATATATTCTGCAGTTGTATCGATTGGGATGAAGAGGAAGTGTCAATGGGTAGAGTTGCATCCCCAGAAGGAAAAAATTATCTCTAAAACCCTAATAAAATATATGGTTATCCATGACAATTATCCCAAGTTATTTTTGTCATTTTTTAGCATTTTGTTTTCTAATCCGTTTGGCCCTTTTATAGATGCAAGTAATTTTCTGGAGAATTTATATTCACCTACTCTTTGGCTATAGTGTATTGGAATGCATGCTTTATAGATTGTATTTTGTTAAAAAAGAATTCTTGAGCTAAAGTTTGTTTTAATCAATAATCACAGTGAAAATACTAAACAATACAAAGCAATATAATAACTTTTATCTAAATATTCTTTGTAATTCACAATCATGAAAAAATTCTCATCTTTCAAAAAGTTATTCAGAAAGATGCTATATAAAACTTACTGTTAGGACAGACTCCATTTCGGTTGAGCAGAGAGCTACTACATTATCACGGCGTGGGTGTCCCTACAATTAAGATTAATATTAAATAAATTAATTCTCATAATAAGTTAGCTAATTAAAGAATATATATGTGTCGGTGTGTTTGTATAAATACATGTATATATATATATATATATGAAAATTTATGTTACCGGCAATTTTGAATGAATGACTCCACTCTCAACCAAATGCAATGGAATCTTCTGATCAATTTCCATGTTTAAACCTTTATAAAATTTTTGAATGTCTCGATATATTGGTTGGCACTCATCAATATCCATTATTGAAGATTCAAAACATTCCAGACAACTCATCACCTTATCATCCAACCGTACATAATTTGCACCTTGAGGCTGAATTCACAGTTCAAATATAACATTAGAAAGAATAAACTAGTCGTGCACAAAAATACTAGTCCTAATCGGTCAGGTTAGGACTGGCCCAATTAGGACCGGGTAGGGACGACCGGTCCCAGGGATCCTTTTCTTTCATCAAAGATCGATCCTGGACCGGGACCCGATAAAAGACAAGTCTTTGATCTAATTAGATTTTGTTTTTTAAAACTAAAAAAAAAATTAATTAAAATCTATAAATACGCCCTCTCTCTCATTTCTATTTACACTCCCGCTGTCCTGCACCCACTCAAAATTTTCAATTTCTCTCTCTCTCTCTCTCCACCACAAAGCGACATTATGAGAGAACTTTGATAAAATGTGAACCGGCGCGAAATTAAGGCGAAGTGCAAACTTTGTGCGAAGCTAATGACCGTGGACAGCAACACAACGCTCGTCCGACTTGTAAAATCTTATATTTCTAAACAAGTCCCGGAATCTACCCAAGTTAAAAGACCGGTCCGAGACCGTTTAGAACCGGTCCTCCTCAAGAGGAGGAAAACCGGTCCCAGACTGGGACCGATCTGAGCGGAACCGATCTGGCACCTGTAGGCTAAAAGACCGGTCTTTTAAAAGACCGGTCCGACAATTCTAATGTGCACGACTAGCAAAAACACATTAATAATAAAATGAGCATAATCCAAGAAATTTGTTTGCAAAAAAAAAAAAGATTTTAAGATAGAAACATTTTTTTTCTCAAACACACGGCCGAAGCCCGAAAGAGAGAAGTTCTACTTTTGTCACATAAAGCAAGTTTCAGTTTCAGCTGTGTTTTGAAATTTATTTTGATTTCCTAATTTATCATAATATTTCAAAACATATAGCACAGGAAATTTAGCGGGCCTTGCAACAAAATTTTAATGATTCAAGAGATATCAACATTTCTTCAAAATATGAGTTTCAGGAAAAATTTGTAAATTTCATCCAACACTCCATCAAAAGTCTTGATGGAGTTCCCCTTGAATTTTCTAAGTCAAATCGGTAATACTCCAACCGAGAATATTCAAGCGTGCGATACGACCAAACCGAGCGAGCCGTGCGAGCGCAAGCCCTGTCCGCTTCAAGGGCCCAAAATCACGATAAACGGAAAACGGGACCAAGCGCGCATGGAGGCCGCGCAAAACCCGCAAGCCCGCAGCAGGCGCGCATAGAGCGCGCAAGCGCTGCGCCCGCCACGCGTGCAAGCGCTGTGATCGCCTCGGGAAGGAGCGCGCAAGCGACTTGCGTGCGCACTCCCAAGCTCGTGCTTACTTGCGCGCGCACGCCGGCGGCCGTCGGTTCCTCTGGCCGCTGATGCCGCCTCCGACCACGACCCCTAGACAACTTGTCCGAGCCGCCATAACCGCTCGGGGGTACTTCCGTTATTTCATGAAAATTGGTGATACAGGTGACCGAAGCGGAACAACGTCATTCGCCACCACAAAATCCGTCCGGACATGATTACCAGCATGCCCCTCCAAAAAACTATAAAAGGACAATCACACCCTCATTTGAACACAAACAATTCCTGAGACTAGAGAGATGATAGATTATAATTAGTGGTAGTCTAAGTCACCTCGAGTAGAGGGTGCATATGTGTCTTGTACTTTAGTGGGTTCTTTTCAAGTTTCAACGGTTAAGAAAAAAGTAAACAAGCACACAATAAACACAAGGAGATTTATTATGATTTCCCAAGGTCTAGGTACATATACTTTCCCTCTACACCTATCTAGCTATGTGCTACACTAGGCGACCTCCAAAACTCGGCTCAACTGAGCTTACAACACAAATCCCTCAGGATTTCTCAGGTCTCCTCCAAGACCTGACCTTAAACTTATAAGGAAATCCTACCTCAGGCACATAGGCCCTACAACTCAGAAAGCTCCAACTCCTACAGCTCAAAAACCCAATAGGTTTCCTACCTCAGACTTATCCCAAGTCCGACCTCAGATTTATCAAGAAATCCTATCACTCAGGCTGGGAGCACAACCCTACTACTCAGGCACAAAGGCCCTACAGCTCAGGCACAAAGTCCCTACAGATAACGTTTAAAAGATAAGACCTTGAAGCTTCAGCACTTTTGTTGTTCTATCTTTGATGGTTAGATCTGGAGCAGATCCCCGAACAGAGTATTCTTCAGGTTGCACGGGATAGGGCTTGATCCTTCTTGATTTTTTTCTTGTAGATGGAAGAAGATCAACCTTGAGTCAATGAAACGACTCCACTTGTTCTTCTGGATGTCTTCAGTAAGAACTATCTTCCTTTTATTTGAGCATCATCAAGCTCTAAATTTTATGTGACGTTCATGTTCCATTACCTTAAGAGTTCCTCTTTATACTCTTTGACAATCAGCAATGACCTCAGAAAACATCTCGTCAATAACATGGACAAGAATAAAATAGTCTATCCAATCTTTATGCGCCACCACAAAAATTGAATCTCGTCAGTCTGTACAGGCTCAATGATAACATTTTGAATCTTCTCCACAGTGCCGTTGAGTGAAAACTTCATTCTCAGCGTTATCTGCCTTGTCGCTGAGTTCTGCGGCATTTAACGGCTTCTCAACAGTAACAGTGAAACGAGACTTTATTCTCAGCGGTATCTGCCATGGTGCTGAGATTTGTAGCTTTCTGCGGCTTCTCCACGGCAATGCTGAGACGATACTTTATTCTCAACGATATCTGCCATGGTACTGAGATCTATGACTTTTAGCGACTTCTCCACAGTAACGCTGAGACGAGACTTTATTGAAAGTATTTAAGTTCAAGATAGCTTACAACCTAGGGGGGTGAATAGGTTGTCTCACTGTTATTATTATCTTCTTTTTTAATTTCCTTTAGTACTTAGTGTGTTTGCAGTAATTAGCTTTCAATTACATGCACAAAGAAAAAAAACACTAAAAAGCACACACAGATTTATAGTGGTTCCCCAACTTGTGGGTACATCCACTCTCCTCTCACCTTGTCAACTCTCTGTTAGTCAAGGCACTTCTCCAAACCACTGCTCCAAAGAGCTTACATCTCACATCCCTCAGGACCTCTCAGTGTCCTCCAAGACTTACAACTCAGCCACAAAGGCATACAAATAAGAGATCCTGAGATCACCTACCTCAGGCTGTGAAGCCCTACAACTCAGGCTGGGAGGAAAACCCCACCTCAGATCCACTAGGGATCCTACCTCAGAGAGTATTACTCTCCTACCTCAGGCTGTTAAGCCCTACCTCACATCCAAAGGATCCTAAAGCTCAGCGACAAGTGCCTTACAACTCAGTGAGAATGACTCACCTACCTCAGACTTGATCCCAAGTCCATTAGCTTAGATCCAGCGGGATCCTACAACTCAGAGAGTTTAACTCTCCTATAGCTCAGGCAAGATTACCCTACCTCAGGCCTTACAAGCCCTACCCTCAGATCCAATTGGATCCTACAAGGAGAAAGGTGATTTAATTTATTTGACACAGAAATGTTTTTCGGTGTCAACAACAAGGGTTGAGATGTCTCAACACTATCTTACTTTACAGTAATAGGAAGAAGTTTTGCCTTTGTTGAAAGAGTTTCAAAATGAAGATTCTGATCTTACTGAAGAAGAAGATAAAACACTCGATCTTGAGTTTTTCAATCAGCCAACTGAGCTCAATAGAGAATGATGGCTGTACTCTCTTTCTCCAGAAATCTTTCTGATTATGCTGTAGCAGATGAAGATGCAACAGCTCACTGAACTTTTGGTTCTTGTAGGAAGACTTCAAGCTTTTTCTCGGCAGCAATGGCGAGGAAGATGAAGTCCAGCCCCAACTTTTGAAATCAATAAAGCCCTAAAAGTAGTTTTCGTCTTGGCAAATCTCTTCCTTCTGTAGTTCGCCGATCAACAACTCTAGGAATCAGTGGGGCCCATCTACATCTTCTAGCTGCACCTTGCTTTAACGGAAGAAGACGTACAGTAGCTCCTCTGCATAGTTTGTCGTGTTCTGTAGCTTCTCCGAACTTGATTTGAAATTAGTTGACTTTGTCAATTTTGCCGACTTTGCTGACGTCAGCACCTGTGGACTTATCCAAAATCGAGCATCAGTAGAATAGGCGTTAAGTGAGTAAGCATCACTCAACGCCAAAACACTTAGTTAGAATTCTGTTTCTATGCGTCGATTGATCCAACTTCACTCAACGCCAAACTATTTTACCATCTTTCCACTACTTGGCGTTAAGTGAGTAATCATCACTCAACATCAAACTAGTTAGACAGAATTTTATCTTATCAAGGCATTGAGAGCATTGAGTGAGCACTCCTCACTCAACTCTTTCTGTCTTAAACAATTCCTGCTTCTTCAATATCTTAAGCATTGAGAGCGTTGAGTGAGCACGCCTCACTCAACGCTTTTTGCTTTAGCCGAATTTTCTTAATTATGGCGCTGAGAGCGTTGAATAAGCATGTCTCTCTTAATGCTTTCTTCCTTAGCCAGATTTTCTGCTCCTTGGCATTGAGTGAGTAAGCTCCACTCAACTCTTTTGGACTTAGCCAAATTTCTGTGTCTGAAAACTCAGGTTCTGACTGATTGATGGTCAGTCAATGCTTTATCATATGATGTTGAGTGAGCTTGCCTCTCTCAATGTATGTGGACTTAGTCAAATATCAGCACAAATTTTCGGTGGCTTTACTTACAAAGCAATAATCAACTAATATAGAATATGATGTTTAGTGAGTGATACTCACTCAATGCCTGTGGACTTAGCCACTTTTCTGCCCTTTATTCTTAGGATTTTACTACATTAAACTATCTCACAACCTTTTGTTGTATGACGTTGAGCGAGTTGACTTCACTCAATGCCTGTGGACTTAGCCACTTTCTCAGCTTGCCACTACATTGGCTTTGACTGTATAGGCTCCACTCAGCGCTATAAGTCATCTAGCGTTGAGGGAGTTGTTCTCACTCAATGCCTTTGGACTTAGATAGATTTCTGTCTATCCACATCTTAGGTTAGTGTTTACCTGACCTAGCCACTTAGGCTATCTATCCCATCATTATTGCTAGGACATCCCTGTATGCATGAACTCAGGTACTCGTCAAATACAACTTTATGTATATCATTGACAAGATTGACATTCTCAAATCTAGGACATTGTGGGCAATAGACCCAACAATCTCCCCCTATTTGAGAAAGTCAAAACTCTTAAGCAAATGAGTCAATAATGAGTCAATGGCATACACAGCAATATGCAGCCATAAGAATTTTAAAAAGCATATAACTGGAGAATGATCTATCTTAATATGCAGCAATAAGAATTTAAAATGCATATAACTGGAGAATTATCTATAGTTACCACACCTCCTGGCTTGCAGGGTGAACATTACCACGCCTGCTCCCCCTAAATTGTTGCTACCATTCTTGATCATACACCTAATCATCTTTTCCTCCCCCTTTTTGAATTCAACAAATATCTAGCAAGGTTTTAATCATCTGCTCCCCCTTTTTGATTATAAATAGGCAGCAGTTGATCCTCATGAGAGTGCTGGAGCAGTGCTGGACATACTCCCCCTCAACTGATGCAGCATTTGTCATATTTCTTGGTAGACAATCTAGTCTATACTAGTTTGGACAGTTGTTGACCATGATGCCACTGAAGGTATATAACTTGAAGAGACTTCATTTTACTGAAGAACAATTCCATCTGCATAATACAAAATAACTTGCAACTAAATGAGGAGAAACTAAAGTTATTCCAGGTTTAACATACCCAACTCAAACTTGAAGGTATTAAACTTTACTTCATCTAGTGCCTTAGTGAAGATGTCAGCCACTTGCTTCTTGGTTAGGACAAACTCAAGGTTTATATCTTCACATTCTACATGCTCCCTAATGAAATAATATCTGATCTCAATGTGCTTAGTCCTGCTATGGGATACAAGAATCCAAGCAATTGAAATAGCACTAATAGAATCACAAAATAATGAACTTCTACTTATTTGATGGTTGTAGTCCTGGAGCTGATGCTGGATCCATATCAACTGAGCACAATAGCTACCTGCTGAGATATACTCTAACTCTGCAGTTGAAATTACAACACTAGTTTACTTCTTCCTGCTCCATGAAACTAGTCTTCCACCTATGAATTAATAGGTGCCAGAATTGCTCTTACTGTCCTCTTTGTAGCCTGCAAAGTCAGCATCTGAATAGTCAGTTACTTCAAACTCCCCAATCCTAGGGTACCACAGGCCAAGATTCTGTATGACCTTAAGATACCTCAAAATTCTTTTTGTAGCAGAGTAATGATATTCTTTGGGGCAATCCTAATACCTACCACAAACACATATAGCATGCATGATGTCTGGCATACTTGCAGTTAGATTGAGAAGGGAACTAGTTACCCCCACCCTATACAAAGTTTCATCAATAGGTTTCCCTGCTTCATCTTTGCATATAAGCATACTTGACCCTATGGGAGTTCTCATAGTGGAGGAATTATCCATACCAAATTTCTTTATTAACTCCCTAGTGAACTTAGACTGGGATATGAACAAACAATCATCAATTTGTCTTACTTGGAGACCTAAGTTCACCTATACTGCTCATCTCAAACTTCCCCTATATAAGTTTGGCAAACTTCCTATAGAGGTTGTCCTCAGTAGATCTAAAGATGATGTCATCTACATAGATCTGAATTAGGATGATCTTACCCTTAGATTCCCTTAAGAATACGGTCTTGTCTATCTTCCCCCTTGAAAATTTGTTCTCAAAGAGGAAGTTAGACAAAGTCTCATACCATGCTCTAGGTGTTTGCTTTAGCCCATATATAGCTTTCCTAAGTCTATAAACAGAATCAAGTGAGTTAGAAGCTACAAAACTGGAGGCTGCTCAACATAGACTTTCTCTTTTAAGTCACCATTCAGGAAGGCTGACTTCACATCCATCTGGTAGACCTTGAATCCTTTGTGAACAACATATGCAAGGAACAATCTTATGGCCTCCAACCTTGCTATAGGGGCAAAGGTTTGATCAAAATCAATGCCGTCTTCCTACATGTACCCCTCAGCCACTAACCTTTCTTTGTTCTTAATTATTATGCCATTTTCATCAAGTTTGTTTATGTAAACTCACTTAACTCCAATGACATTATGTCCATGAGGTCTGGGAACCCGCTTCCAGACTTTGCATCTTTTGAACTGGTTTAGTTCCTCTTGTATAGCCACTATCCAGAATTGATCTATGTTGGCCTCTTCAAACTTCTTTGGCTCCACTTGTGACAGGAAGCTGGCATACATATCTATATTCAAACTTTTGCTTCTTGTCACTGCTCTATGGATTGGTTCACCAATGATTTCGTGAACAGGATGGTCTCTTAAATGCCTAATTGCTAGAGGCAATCTTCTTTCAGTAATAGCTTTAGGAACAGCCTCTTACTGATCAGCCTCTGCTCCAAGTGTATCTGGTAGACCTTCTGGAGTATCCACTTCATCTTGGATAACTGGTGCAGCTTCCTTGATGGTCAGATTATACATCATATGTTCTTCACCTGCAGTATTGGAAGAGGAGCTTGCCAGCTCCCTATTAATCATACTAGACTCATCAAAGACTATATGCACAGACTCTTCTACAACATGGCTTTTCAAGTTGTATATCCTATAGGATTTACTATGATTGCTTTACCCAACAAAAATCCTAAAAAAGAGCTTGACAGCAAACTTAGTCACATAGCACTTACTACCAAAGATTCTGAGATAGCCCCGATTTAGTTTTCTACCCTTGAAGATCTTATAGGGAGTCATCTTGTTGCTTTTGGTGATAGAGGCCCTATTGAGGACATGACATGCAGTATTTACTGCCTCAGCCCAGAAATATTCCGGGAGAGATGTGTCACACAATAAGGTTCTTCTAGCCTCTATGAGAGTTCTGTTTTTTCTCTCAACAATACCATTTTGCTGCGGAGTTCTAGGAGAAGAAAATTCTTGATGAATCCCTTGCTCTTCATAAGACTCTATCATGCCTTCATACTGAAATTCAGTTCCATGATCACTTCTTATTTTGACCACAGAACTATTAAACTCATTCTGAACTTAATTGACAAACTTGATGAAGATATCAAGGGACTCATTCTTTTTTTTTTAGAAAGAACACCCAAGTAAAATTGAAATATTCATCAACCACCAAAAAGGTATAGACTTCCCTCCCAAGATTATGAACAAGAATAAGACCAAATAGGTCCATATGCAAGAGTTATAAGCACCTCATAGAGTCTTTGGAACTAATGCCCTTGATGTAAGCTTTGGTCTTCTTAACCTTTTGGCAAGCTGAGCAAATGTTGTCATTGGTGCATTTCACATTTGGACCATTCCTAACTAGCTCTTGACTAAAGAGCTTGCCAATAGTCTTGTAATTCAAGTGATCTAGCCTCTTGTGCCACTAGACACAATATGTGACTTTTTCATTTGCTACAAGACAAATAGGAGAATCTAAGTCCAGACATAGAAAGTTTAAACAGTAAACATTCCCACTCCTAGTGCTTATCATTATGACCTCTGTAACACCCCTATCCGTCACATAGCATATAGCAGTAGGTCCGGCCGGGGCCCGACGCCATATACTACGGATAGACCGGTTGGTTACTTATTGAGACCATTCAACCAATCACAACGTCCTACACAGAGCACCTAGCGGAAGCAAATTATTAAGTTGCAAGATAAAAGAACCCAGCCAAATCATGAATGTCCACTACAAAAGACCCATTGGAATGTACAATACACGAATAATGGACTTAAGGCCTTACAAAAGTTTGCTTAATAAGATTGTCTTCCGAACCTCGGCACGCAGGTCGGTCACACATAAGTACATAAGAAAAACACTCAAGGATTGGCCTTCGAGGGCCGGCACAGTAACTTTGGCTTTAGCCTGCTATTTGCAACTCGGCTCCGCAACACCTGCAAGCAACAATCCACCACACAGTGGTAAACAAAAGTTACGGTCAGCTATGCTGACCAAATTATAATGACCCCGCCCCCAACTCGGGGTGGCGATGATCTTCCCTGCATTTTGTTAACATAAACAAGCGGTATAGTGTAAACACACACTACATTACAGGTGCAGGCACGCACGACCACACACCACGTGTACTCAGGGCACATTCACGACGAACCGACCAACGTCACGTAAATTTAAGCCATAGACATTCCCGTCTCACCACCGTCCCTTGGACGGCCAACCATATGAGCATTTTGTCTTCCTGGCATTGGTCACGTCAATTTAAGCCATAGACTGCCGAAAACCCTCATCTATGCTAACGGTTCTGCCGAACGACATAGATTGGGTACGGTTTCGCCTGACCCGTGCTCATACCGCAACGACAATTTAAGCCATATGTGTAGGTCAAAACTCCCCGAGTCCCGTTTCCATCACACAATTCACATAACCTGGTTATGTTTAAGTTGGCTCCCCGGCTACTACGTTGGCAACATCCCACATTTGCCCAATTTTCCGGGTGCACCTTGGAGTTAGTCCCCAAGGCTCCCTGTTGCAATCTACCTCGTAGAAAACCCGAAAAACAACCATTCACACGGAGTTTTCTCCGGTTATTTTGCAATGCAACATCACCGAACCAGACCAACTTGTCCGGATAGGCTTCACACATCATGCCTATGTCCGTTTTCGCATACGGACTCTAAATAAGGGGGACTTTACATATCTACCCCAAGGAACGCCTCAACTCATCGCATACTTGCATGAGAGGGCTTCATATGCAAAGGAAAAGAGGACGGAAAGCACCGCAATCTCCTTGCCTCCGCGGATCTGAAGTCGGCTTGTGATTTGGAGCTCCGAAGCTCCTCCGGTGACCGGATCTAGCCCTTCTTCCTCCTCCTTGCTCTCCCTTCTCTTTAGGTTTTAGAGAGAGATAACCCAAATGAAATGAGGGTTTTCAAACCCTATTTTTGGTTTAAACTCATCAGGAATAGCCCCCAACCATTGGATCCCAAATCAAGGAAACGGACGGCTACGATTTGTCCTCATAATAGAAATCCTGGGCCGAACACAGGTTTTAACACGGCCGTGTGCATGGCCGTGTCACTCATTCGCCGTCACCAGGAATTCCCGACCAGAACACGGCCTCTGACACGGCCACCGACACGCCCGTATAAAATGTGACACGCCCGTGTCAGGGCCCGTATCACGGCCCGTGTGCAAAATCCAAGACTCCCCAGAGAAGGACACGACCATGTGACATGCCCCTGTCACATGCCGTGTACTAGACACGCCCTGGGACACGACCGTGTCTCAGGCCGTGTAATCTCCTTAGCACAAAACCGCAGACCGCCCGAGCAGGACACGGTCTAGGGACACGCCCGTTTCACAGGCCGTGTTCCCTGTCTCGACACTCAACGCCTGCAAATCGTCGCCTTCTTCCCCAAGTCGTCGACCCTGAACACGACACGGCCCTGGGACACGCCTGTGTCCAAGGCCGTGTGCCCACTACCAAGTCCCAGACTTGGCTTAAAATGCTGCCCATTGCTCTTTTGAGTTTTGGGGCGTTACAACTCTCTCCCTCTTAAAAGAATTTCGTCCACGAAATTATTAAAGGAAAGAAAACGGAATACTTTAAGCTGTACCTGAGCGGAATAACTTCGGGTACTCCTCAAGCATGGTTTGCTCCCGTTCCCAAGAGAGCTCCTCCCGATCGCAATTGTCCCACCAGACCTTGACCATCCGAATCTCCTTGTTACGGAGTCGTTTAACTTCAAAGTCCTCAATATGAACGGGCTTGACCTTAGTCGTCAACCCTTCGTCCACCGGCACTTGATCCACTGCGATCACCTGCGAAGGCTCTTGCACCGCCTTCCGCAACACTGAGATGTGGAATACATCGTGTAGTCTACTTAACTTCACTGATAGCTTCGAACGATTGGCCTCTTCGCCAACCCGCTCCAGAATCTCAAAGGGTCCAAGGTATCTTGGGCTCAGCTTCTTCAAGCGTCTCACCCGCGAAACACCCTTGAACGGCTTTATCTTCAAGTACACCCAATCCCCGACCGCAAACTCCACGTTCCGGTGCTTGGCATTGTAGAACTTAACTTGCCAGTCCCGAGCGATCAGCAAACGCTCTCGAATGATCCACACCAAAGAAGTAGTATTCTCCGCCTCCTGCTTCTTATACAACCTTGCCTCACCCATTTCTAGCCACTATAACGGCGTGCGACACTTCCTACCATACAGGGCCTCGAAGGACGCCATTTGAATACTAGCCTGGTAGCTATTGTTGTACGTAAACTCCACCAAATATAGGTGGTCTTCCCAATGCTTCCCGAAGTCTAGAACACACATGCGGAGCATGTCCTCCATAGTTTTGTTGACCCTCTCGGTCTGCCAATCTGTCTGCGGATGGAAGGCTGTGCTGAACTTCAATTTAGTCCCCAGCATCTGTTGCACCAACCTCCAATCATTGGACGTAAAATGCCCATCGCGATCACTCACGATGCTGCGAGGCACACCGTGCAATCTGACTATATTATCCACATATAATTTCGCCAGTCTCTCCACTGAATCATCCTTCCTATGCAGAATAAAGTGTGACACCTTTGTTAACCGGTCTACGATCACCCAGATGGCGTCGTTCCCTTTCTGCGACCTTCGCAAGCCATGCACAAAGTCCATCGATATGTCGTCGAACTTCCATTCCGGAATAGACAAGGATTTCAAGAATCCTCTAGGCTTTTGGCACTTCGCCTTTACCAAGGCGCAGGTTTGACACTTAGCCACAAACAGTGCCACATCCTTCTTGAGCCCTGGCCACCAAAACAGCTTCTTTAGGTCCCGGTACATCTTCTTACTCCCTGGGTGGATTGGGTACTTGGTATTATGAGCCTCGTACATCAACTCTGCCCGTAGATTTCCCTCGCTTGGGATGCACAAACGATTGTCCTTCCTTAATAGCCCATCCTCAACTGAAAGCTCGGAATTTGACCCATCCAACGCTGCATCCATAAGCTCCTTCATGATACCATCCAACTCCAATGCCTGCCAAACACGATCAGCCAGGTCATACTGAACTTCCGTCCAGTTCAACAATGCTTTAGCGCTAGAATGCTTATCCATGCAATAGATCTCCAATGCCTCCAACTCCCGAATTAGCCTCTCATCGTGTACCGACAACCAGTTGGCTTGGGCGGGAGCCCTGCGACTCAACGCATCCGTAACTGCATTGCCCTTGCCGGGTACATAATGAATCTTGAACGTATAGTCCCCCAGGAAATCCATCCATCTCCGTTGTCTCATGTTCAGATCCTTCTGATCCAACAGGTACTTCAGGCTCTTATGGTCGGTATAAATATCGACCTTTATGACGTACAAGTAGTGTCTCCACAGATTAAGCGCAAATATCACGGCCGCCAACTCTAAGTCGTGGACCAGATAATTCCTTTCGTGCACTTTTAGCTGACGCAATCCATACGTTATAATATTACCATGCTGCAGTAGCACGCATCCCAAACCACTACCTGAGGCATCACTATAAATCTTGAAGCCCTCGGTCCCACTCGGCGAACTTAGCACTGGCACTGTGGTCAACCGTCCCTTAGCTCCTCAAACGCTTGCACACACTCCTGCGTCCACAAGAACTTTTGATCCTTCCTTGTCAACTTCGTGAGAGGTAACGCTATCCGCGAGAAGTTCTCTATGAAGCGCCTTGTAATATCCGGCAAGCCCAAGAAAACTACAGACTTCCGCTACCGAAGACAACACAGGCCACTCCCGTATCGCAACAATCTTCGTCCGGATCCACCGCTATACCTTCCCCACTGACAATATGACCAAGAAATGCTACTAAGGGTAGCAAGAACTCGCATTTGGAGAATTTTGCATAGAGTTTATTCCTTCTCAGCGTCTCCAAGACTAGATGTAGATGATTGTAGTGATCTTCTTCGCACTGTGAGTACACCAATATATCGACAATGAAGACGATCACAAAACGGTCTAGGTACTCTTGGAACGTCCTGTTCATCAAATCCATAAACACCGATGGCGCATTCGTCAGTCCAAACGGCATGGTCGTTAACTCAAAGCGCCCATACCTTGTGTTGAATGCCGTCTTCGGGATATCACACTCCCTTATCCTCAACTGATAATACTCAGACTTCAGATCCAACTTGGAATATACCGACGATCCGACTAACTGATCGAAGAGATAATCAATCCTTGGGATCGGGTATTTATTCTTATCTGTTAGCTTGTTCAACTCCCTGTAGTCGATACATAGCCGCAAACTCCCGTCCTTCTTCTTAACGAAGAGGACTGGTGCGCTCCAAGGCGACGAGCTTGGACGCACATACCCTTGCTCCATCAACTACTCTAGTTGAACCTTCAACTCCGCCATCTCCTTAGGCGCTAACCTATAAGGAGAACGTGACACAGGTTTGGCACCATGCACTAGCTCGATAGTGAAATAAATTTCTCGCTGCGGTGGGGCTCCAGGAAGATCGCCCGGGAACACGTCGGGGTACTCACATACTACTAGGATACTATCCAAAGTGGCCTTAGGCTTTACAGCCTCCACTAACGTGAAGAACAGCTCTGCTCTAGCATGAACCGCCTTAACCACCTGAAGAGCAAACATCAGCGTCTTGCTCGACCCCTTCAGTCCCGCAAACATCGTCTCCTGCCCAACACCCAGCTTGACCTCCTTACGGTTGCAATTGATACAAGCCTTCTGCTCCAAAAGCCAATCCATACCAAAGATGACGTCGAACTCTGCTAGCGGCAGCAACGACGCTAGCAAGTCGAACTCTTGGCTTCCAATATGAACCTTTACGACGCATACTCTGTCCGCACGCATCAAACACTCATTCGGTAGCAACACATCCAATTTGTCCTTCGCCATCGAAGAAGGGACTCCAATGCGCATTACGAAACTTTCGGACAAAAAGGAGTGTGAAGCTCCCATATCAAAAATTGCTCGTGCCGGACTACCGCCAATCAGAACAAAGCCAATACAACAATATTAAGCTAACAAGCACTGGGTAACAGTATTTAAATCTAACTTGCTATAAATTAAACCGTACCTGTCACCACGTCGGCCTGTTTGATGGCCTCCTGTTGGCCCAAGTTATAGACTCTCCGTTGAGTCGGAGCATAGTGGGATGTGGTTGAATCAACCGCCTTGCCCTTCTCTTCATAAGTGGCTCCTTACTTTCTCTCAGACTTCGGACGTCCGCTCCAACAATCGCGGGCAAAATGCCCCGTCTTTCCACAAGTATAACAAGTGCCCTGGGTTCGGTTGGTAGATTCCCCCGAGGCACCTGAAGAAGGGGCTGGACCCGACGTCTTAGCCTTCTTGTAGAACCTACTATATCCAGACTTCGAAGTAGTCGGCACTTTAAAATCCGATTTCTTGCCACCGGATTCCTTCTTCGCTTGAACATTCTTCATGTCCTTTCCAAGGACCGGGCCGAGTTGACCAAGGTCATGAAACCCTGCACTATAGGCCCTGAAAGTAACAATCTCAGATCATCTCTTAACCCTTCATAGAAACGGTTCGTCTTGCGCTCCTCATTGGCAAAGGTAGCGCTTGCGTATCGTCCCAAACGAGTGAACTCGTGGAGATACTCATCCACAGTGCTATCTCCTTGCACCAACTTTTGAAACTCATTTTCCAACGCGATCCTATGCGCTGAGGGGAGGTATCGAGCCATAAACAACCTCGAAAATTCCTCCATAGAGACATCAACCAACTGCCTTCCCCTCAGGTGGTGTAGCTCCAGCCCTTCCCACCATAACCTCGCGTCCCTATCCAACAAGAACGTTACAATCGTGGTCTTCTGCCCCTCTTCCGTTTCCGTTGCTGTCAGCACTCTCTTGACTCTCGATAGCACATCCTCAGCCTGATTTGGGGTTCCCGTTCCCGAGAACACTGGCGGATGGAAACCCATCACATGCTTAAGTTGTTTCTCAGTTGCTCTCCGAGGCAACTCCGGTTCCACCATCACCTATTCCACCCTCCTAGGATCTGCCGCTTGGAGCAGTACTTGCTCCATAGTAGGAGGAGGCTGCTACACCTGCCTCGCAGGCTGCGCATTGATCATTGCAAGTACAGCTTTCGCCACCAATATAATGGTCTCGGCTGAAGGAGGTGTTGCAGGCGCATCATTTGGTGCGTTGCTTGCCTCAGAACCTGGCCGTTCCGACGGTCCAGCACCACTTCTGGTCACCTATAATCATGCAAAACACCGATAAGCGACCAAACAATATTGCAAACAGCAATTATAGGAACACGCAGGTTCCTCAAACATGTGTATTTTCATTCCTAAATGGATATTCATGGGTTCTTTTCATGTTATAACGATGACACACACATATGTGCTCACCACCCCTTAAAGTGAATTCGCCCACGAATTCAATTAAGCTAGACTGAAATCGGTAGTCTGATACCAAATTGTAACACCCCTATCTATCACATAGCATATAACAGTAGGTGCGGCCGGGGCCCGTTGCCATATACTACGGACAGACCGGTTGGTTACTTAATTGAGACCATTCAACCAATCACAACGTCCTACACAGAACACCTAGCGGAAGCAAATTATTAAGTTACAAGATAAAAGAACCCAGCCAAAGCATGAATGTCCACTACAAAAGACCCATAAGAATGTACGATAAACGAATAATAGCCTTAAGGCCTTATAAAAGTTTGCTTAATAAGAGTGTCTTCCAAACCTCGGCACGCAGGCCGGTCACACATGAGTACATAAGAAAACCACTAAAGGATTGGCCTTCGAGGGCCGGCACAGCAACTTAAGCTTTAGCCCGCTATTTGCCACTCGGCTCCGCAACACCTGCAAGCAACAATCCACCGCACGGTGGTAAACAAAAGTAACGGTCAGCTATGCTGACCAAAATTATAACGACCCCGCCCCCAACTCGGGGCGGCGATGCTCTTCCCTGAAATTTGTTAGCATAAACAAGCGGTATAGTGTAAATACACACTACATCACAGGTGCAGGCACGCACGGCCACACACCCCGTGCACTCAGGGCACATTTACGGCGAACTGGCAAACGTCACGTCAATTAGAGCCATAGAAATTCCCGTCTCACCACCGTACCTTGGACGGCCAACCATATGAGCATTTTGTCTTCCTAACATTGGTCACGTCAATTTAAGTCATAGACCGCCAAAGACCCTTATCTATGCCAACGGTTCTGCCGAACGACATAGATCGGGTACGGTTCCGCCTGACCCGTGCTCATACCGTAACAACAATTTAAGCCATATGCGCAGGTCAAGACTACCCGAGTCCCATTTCCATCACACAATTCACATAACCCGGTTATGTTCAAGTTGGCTCTTCGGCCACCATGTTGGCAACATCCCGCATTTGCCCAATTTTTTGGGTGCACCTTGGAGTTAGTCCCCAAGGCTCCCTGTTGCAATCCACCTCGTAGAAAACCCGAAAAAACAACCATTCACACGGAAGTCTTCTTCGATTATTATGCATTGCAACATCACCGATCCAGACCAACTTGTCCGGATAGGCTTCACACATCATGCTTATGTCCGTTTTCGCATACGGACTCTACACAAGGGGGACTTTACATATCTACCCCAAGGAACGCCTCAACTCATCGCACACTCGCGTGAGAGGGCTTCCTATGCAAAGGAAAAGAGGACTTCACATTTACTAGAATGAGAATCGTTATCCTAGCATTCTTACTCGCCGCCATGGAAAACTATGCGGATGGAAAGCACCGCAATCTCCTTGCCTCCGCGGATCCGAAGTCGGCTCGCGATTTGGAGCTCTGAAGCTCCACTGGTGACCGGATCTAGCCCTTCTTCCTCCTCCTTGCTCTCCCTTCTCTCTAGGTTTTAGAGAGAGATAACCCAAATGAAATGATAGTTTTCAAACCCTATTTCTGGTTTAAACTCATCAGGAATAACCCCCAGCCATTGGATCCCAAATCAAGGAAACAGACAACTACGATTTGTCCTCAGAATAGAAATCCTTGGCCGAACACGGGTTGCAACACGGCCGTGTGCATGGCCGTGTCACTCATTTGCCATCACCAGGAATTACCGACCAGAACACGGCCTCTGACACGGCCACCGACACGCCCGTGTCACATGTGACACGCCTCGTGTTAGGTCCCGTGTCATGACCCGTGTGCAAAATCCAAGACTCCCCGAGAAGGACACAGCCATATGACACGCACGTGTCACATGCCGTGTGCTAGACACGCCCTGGGACACGCCCGTGTTCCCAGGACGTGTAATCTCCTTAGCACAAAACCGCAGACCGCCCGAGCAGGACACGGCCTGGGGACACGCCCGTGTCACAGGCCGTGTTCCCTGTCTCGACACTCAACGCCTGCAAATCGTCGACCTCTTCCCCATGTTGTCGACCCTGAACACGACACGGTCATGGGACACGCCCGTGTACCAGGCCGTGTGCACACTACAAAGTCCCAGACTTGGCTCAAAACACTGCCCGTTGCTCTTTTGAGTTTTGGGGCGTTACAACCTCTTGGTCACTAGACCTCCTAATCAGTTACTCATCCTTGTGGAAGACAATATCATACCCAAGATCAGAGAGTTGACTTATGCTTATAAGGTTGTGTTGCTTCCCTTCAACATAAGCCAGTTTTGTGATGGTGACTATGTCATTGGTAATCTTACCATAGCCTCTAGTTACCCCTCTATCAGAACCACCAAAGATAATCTGGGGTCAATTTTTCACTTAGGTGAACTCCTTCAAGTTGCTCTTTGTCCCAGTCATATGCCTGGATTAACCACTGTCCAAGTACCATACTGGGGTATGACCACTTGAAATAACCTACATTAAGAATTTTGCTTTACTTTAGGACCCCAATTTCTATTGGGTCCTAGGTGCACATTAGTTTAAAACTAAACGTGTCCACCAGCAAGTTTTCTGACTGGTGGACTGACTCTAGCTCTAACCACATTTGGATTGTGCCAGTAGTCAATGGCATAATGGCCTAACTTTCCACAACACTAAAAATTGTGTATGTTGTATCTTCTTTTTGTGTAGGCCCTGCAGTTGGTTTGACTGCAGTCTTGACAGAAGAAAGAGGTACAACAGCCATTTTCTGATTCCTTTCAGCATGGATTTTACTGAAGGTTACTCTGCTTGTTGGCTTGTGTGGCCTATTCTGAATCCCATCAGTAGCACATTTCTTTTCTAATAGCATGCTCTTGATAGCATCAAAAACAACCATATTAGGCAAGCAAACGGACTAACCCTTAGTTAGATTTTGTGCTGACAGCTTCTGAAAATTGGGTGCAGCCACATTATTTAGAGAGGGGGCTGTAGCACCAAAAAAAATGGTCCATGAAGGTTCATATGAATTTCTTCATGGACAGCCTTAAAGGCACATATCCTGATATACCTTCCACAATGGATGAGAACATCTTTTGTTTCCACTTGTGGAAGCACCATTCATATAGTGACCATATATAATTTCTTGGTCATACATATTTGAAGGGAATATCAACTTCTTGAATGGGATAGGTGGCTTGGATGCCATAGGCACAACTGGAACTTTCCTTTTCCCTTTGGGATGGGTAGGTCTTGTGTTACCCATGAAGCCCAACCCCTTCTTACCCTTCTTTGAGGAGAAGGAGTCAATCAAGGGTAACACTGTATTAGGCTGAGAGAAACTGGCCACAATACCTTTCTCCCTCTGGAGTTTTTAATCAAGATTTCTAATGAGACTATTTTTTATCTTGATAGTCTCCATTAGGATGCCTGACAGGGTTTTTAGTTGACTGAGTTCCCTCATTATCTGATTTAGCACAGAAGCTGTTTCAGCAAGCTGAGGAGCAGCAGGCTGAAGAGACAATATCTTCTTAGCCTGCTTCTTAGTCAACTTCTTGCATTTCTTAAAGGCATCCAGAAGTTCATTATATGTCAATCAGTTGATTGACATCACTTTTTGAGCAGGAATCATCTTCACAATTAGATGAAGAGGATTCTACATAGGGACTTGTCTCATAACTAGACACCGAACTGGATAGAGAATGTACCTTACTTTGACCAGGCTTATCCTGGCTGCCCTCTTCATCAGTAATTTCCATCAGCCCATGGAAGCTCTAGGCATATTCTTTATCATCATCCACCTCTGAGTCACTATCCAACAGTGTCAGAGGGGCCCTGACTCCTATCCTTACATCAGGATAGTCTTCATCTGCTGAAATAGTTTCCTATTCAGCAGCAACAACAACTAGCCCAATGTAGGCTTCCTCTTCTTCAGACTCTAATGATGATGAGTCTATCCATATCTTCTCTTTCCTAGCCACAAGGTACTTTTCTTTCTTGCCCTTGTGCTTTTGGTGAGATTTCTTATCACCATCCTCCCTTCTCTTCACAAGACAATCAGCAATGCCATGCACTGGCTTGCTACAACAATAACAGACAATATTAAAAGAATTCTGTTTACTGGGTCTAGAGCCATACATGTCCTCCTTGGAGGTTTCTTCTAGTGATGAGCTAAGGTGGAGGGCCTGCTCTTCTAGTGCTTTTTATTCATCAGCCTATGGAGCTGCCTTGAGAAAACTGCAAAGTCCTCATCAGACATGCAGATGTCTGATGCCACTTCTTCAGAGCAGTCTGAATCTGCTGGTCTTCTTTGAGGATAAGGGGTCTCTCTCCTGCTTTTCCTTGTGGCTTAAGCTTTGAAAGCCACTGACTTCTCTTTGTCTTGAGATTTGTAGTTGGATTCTTCCCTTTTCCTGACTGTTAGCTGCATCTCATGAGAGCAGTTTTCCAAATAGGGTTATGATGTAGAGAGTCACCCAGCTTAGCCATTTCTCTGATGGCACTTATATTTGTGTCCCAATCTCTAGTGAGAGACCTAAGGAGCTTATCATTTAGCTCATAATGACTAAAGATCCTTCCATAGGTCCTTTGCTCATTTACTATCCTGAAGAATCTTTCATAGTAAGTGGCTATGTTCTCTCCCTTGGACTGTTTGAAGGCCTCATACTCCTGGTTGAGCATAGACTTTCTATCATTCCTGACCTCCTCTGTTCCTTCCATGTAGATAACCAGAGTGTCCCACATCTCCTTTGTAGTTGTGTAGTGAATCAGATTCTGAGTAGTAGAATCATCAATTGCACTAACAATGACATTCTGAGCCCTCTTGTCCATGCTGTCAAGAATGACTTCATCCTTTATCATCTCATCACAAGTCTTGGGTGTATGGATGTTTGCGTCCATGACAGACACTTTCATAGGGATGAAAGGTCCTTCTTTAACAATTATAAAGATTCTACGGTCAGCTTCTTCCATGAACAGCCTGACCCTCTCCTTCTAGATGTCAAATCTCTCCTTCCTATAGATAGGGAGCTTCATGTCACCCAGCTCCTTATAGTTTACTCCTGAACCCATAAGGACAGTCTGTAACTACCTTGGAAGATCACTCAGATGGTTAGATCCATTTTGAGCAACCTCCCTCTTATACCACTTGAAAGTCTTTAAGTTCAAGGTAGCTTACAACCTAAGGGGGGTGAATATGTTGTCTTATTATTATTATCTTCTTTTTAAATTTCCTTTAGTACTTAGTGTGTTGGCAGTAATTAGCTTTCAAGTGGCTGCACAAAGAAAATAACACAAAAAAGCACACACAGATTTATAGTGGTTCCCCAACTTATGGGTAGATCCACACTCCTCCCACCTTGCCAACTTTCTGTTAGTCAAAGCACTTCTCCAAACCATTGCTCTAAAGAGCTTATACCTCAGATCCCTCAGGACCTCTCAGTCTCCTCCAAGACTTACAACTCAACCATAAAGGCCTACAACTCAGTGATCCTAAGATCACCTACCTCAGGCTGTGAAGCCCTACAACTCAGGCTAGGCGGACATCGCTACCTTAGATCCAATAGGGATCCTACCTTAGAGAGAATGACTCTCCTACCTCAGGCTATTAAGCCCTACCTCAGATCCAAAAGATCCTAACGCTCAGGAAAACGTGCCCTACAACTCAGTGAGAATGAGTCACCTACCTCAGACTTGATCCCAAGTCCTACAGCTCAAATCCAGCAGGATCCTATAATTCAGAGAGTTTAACTCTCCTACAGCTTAGGCAAGATTGCCCTATCTCAGGGTTGACAAGCCCTACACTCAGATCCAATTGGATCCTACAAGGAGAAAAGTGATTTAATTTATTTGACACAAAAAATGTTTTTCTATGTCAACAACTAGGGCTGAGATGTCTCAGCAATATCTTACTTCACAACAACAGGAAAAAGTTTTGCCTCTGTTGGAAGAGTTTTAGAATGAAGATTCTGATTTTGCTGAAGAAGAAGATAAAACACTCGATCTTGAGTTCTTCAATCAGCCAACTGAGCCCACTAAGAGAATGATGGCTCTACTCTCTTTCTCTATCAGAAATCTTTTTGATTATGCTGTGGCAGATGAAGATGCAACAACTCACTAAACTTTTAGTTCTTGTAGGAAGAATTCAAGCTTTTTCACTGCAGCAATGGCGAGGAAGATGAAATCCATCCCCAACTTTTGAAATCAATAAAGCCCTAAAAGTTGTTTTTGTCTTGTCCAATCTCTTCCTTTTGTAGTTCGCCAATCAATGGCTCTAAGAATCAATGGGGCCCATCTGCAGCTTCCAGCTGCACCTTGCTTTAACGGAAGAAGACGTATAGTAGCTCCTCGGTAGAGTTTGACGTGCTCTGTAGCTTCTCTGTACTTGATTTGAAATTAGTTGACTTTATCGATTTTGCCGACTTTGCTGACGTCAGCACCTGTGGACTTAGCCAAAATCGAGCATCAGTAGAATAGGCGTTGAGTGAGTAAGAATCACTCAACGCCAAACCACTTAGATAGAATTCTGTTTCTAGGCGTCGAGTGATCCAACTTCACTCAATGCCAAACTGCTTTACAAACTTTTTGTTGTTTGGCGTTGAGTAAGTGCATCATTCAATGCCAAACTACATAGATAGAATTCTGTCTTATCAAGATGTTGAGCGTTGAGTGAGTACTCCTCACTCAACGCATTATACCTTAAAAAATTCCTGCTTCTTTAACATCTTAAACATTGATAGCGTTGAGTAAGCATGCCTCACTCAACACTTTTTGATTTTGCCAGATTGTCTGAATTATGGCGTTGAGAGCATTGAATAAGTATGCCTCTTGTTGGAGTTAGTGACCAGGCGGTCTAGCGGCTTGTCTTGGCGGATTGAAGACCGCGCGGTTTGGCGGTTTCCCTTCACCGGTTTGGTTGCTGGGCTGTTGCTATCTGGAGTCCAAGCGGCCTAGCAGTTTGTCTCAGGAGGCTTGGAGACCGGGCGGTCTAGCGGTCTCCCATGACGGCTTCTCTCTCTCTCGTGGTAGCCGAGCGGTTAGCCCTTCTTATCTAACCGTGCGGCTTGTGCGGTTTGTTTTTTGTATAGGCCGCTAAGTCTTGTAATTTTTTAGTCCCACATCTCTAATTTGTATTCTCTCTTCTCTCCTCCATTCTATAAAAGAGAGGTCATACCTTTGTAATAGATACCTTTTTCAGATAATAAAATTTCTGTTATACCACTTCCAGTTTGTTCTTGTTCATTTCTAACATGGTATCAGAGGACTCGATCTACTTCTCCTGATTCTGTGTGCCTTCTCTGACCGCATGACCTGTCAGCGCGGCTTGCTTATTCTTCTCGCGACCTGTTCTCGTGACTTATTTCTTCCTCCTGCTTGCGCCCTGTTCGCGCGGCTTCTTTCTCTCCTTTTCATTTCCCTTTGTGCACGCGACCTCTTTGGTTCCCTTTTCTTCTCGCTGTGACCTGTGCTTAGTCGTCGCGACCTCTTCTTTAGTCGCCGCAACCTGTTAGCCTTGTTCGCCTTGTTTTTCTTCCCGCGAACTCTTCTCCTTCTTCTTCTATTCGAGCGGTCTACTTTCTAGCCGCTCGACTTCTTCCCCGCTGCTTGGTTCCGAGGCTTGGTCGTGGTTTTTCTGGCCGCTGGTGTCTATCATCGTGAACGCCGCAGATCTCTTTCTCCTAACCGCTGCGATTTCTCCCTAGTTCGCGCGGCTTGTTTCCTAACCGCACTGGTTTGTTTCCTAACCGCGTGGCTTCCTATTGTTTTCTCCTATAGCTCTTTCTGATGCTTCTAATGCCACCACTCCTGTCGCCAATCCGGCTCCTCCTCTTCCTCCTACTCCTTCCAGGAACCTTGGCACCGTTTCCAAACTTGTAGGCTCCAACTACCCGGATTGGAGCGTCTCCTTCACCTTTCTCCTTCGCTCACAACGCAAATGCCACCATCTCTTTGATGACCCTCCTCCCACCACTTCACCTCTCTTTGATGACTGGGATGCAAGTGACGCGCTTGTGCGTACTTGGCTCGCTAATAGTCTCTCCGATGAATGCCTTCCTGTCATCCATCATGATGAGACGGTCAAGGCCGTCTGGCTTAATCTTGCCGCTCTGTACTCAAAGGGGGCTCATACGTCCCGCATTTATACGTTCTATGCGGACCTCTTTGCTCGTCCTACCTTGTCTCCTGCTGCTGCCTACCAACAGGTTAGGGCTCTTGGGGCTGAGATTCTTCAGAATCGCCCCTTTTATTCGGATTTGGCTCAACAACACAAGCACTTCCAGGAGCTTTTTGTTGTGTGCTACCTTATCCAGCTTCATGATACTTATGAGATGATCCGCTAACAAATTCTGGGTGAGGCGAAATTTCCTACCTTAGATGCCACCGCTGCCCGCATCGCCGCTATCACCTCCCTCCTTCAGCGCCCGCTTCTGCCCGCTCCTTCTCCACCGGATAACTATGCTCACCAAACTCAGCGGAGTGGCTCTGGTATCCGCAGTCACCAGTCTAGCAAACGTGCTCCTTCCCGCTACCTTTGCTCTCACTGTGGCCGCACGGGCCACACTAGTAGATCGCTGCTGGATGAAGCATCCCCATCTTCGCCCCTCGGGTGACTCTTCCGCCTCTCTTTCTAAGCCGTCTGCCTCTGTGGTCACATAATCAGTTAGTGCCCATGTGGTGACTCAAGGTAAATGGCTTATCGACTCTGGTGCGACTAATCACATGACGAGCAATCCTCAGTGCTTCTCTCTCCTCGAACAACATGATCGGTTGCCTCCTATCCTCGTTGCAAACGGTTCTCCCTCCCCAGTTCATGGGTCGGGAGTTGTTCATGTTACTCCGTCTCTTCTCCTAGCGGACACTCTCTATGTGCCCAAATTTACGTGCAACTTATTGTCGGTTACCTCTTTATGCAAGCAACTTCAGTGCTTTGTGACATTTACTCTGACTTCTTGTTCTTTTTAGGATCCGAACTACCAACGAACGATTGCTACTGGGACTGAGAGCGGCAGTCTCTACTTCCTCGACAACATTTTCGCCTTGTACGCCTTCTCCTCTTCTTGTACGGATCTTCTCCAGTGGCATCTCTGCCTCGGTCATCCTCCTCTACGACTTCTACATCAGCTTCTTCCCCACCTCCCTCCTTCCAGTACTCCTCTCAACTGCAACGCTTGTCAGCTTGACAAGCACCACCGTTCCTCCTTCCCGCAGAAGCAAGGTCGGGGCTCTACCCGTCCGTTTGATCTAGTCCACTCTGATGTCTAGGGCCCTGCTCCTACCCTCACCATTGGTCGGGGTAGTTCTTATTTTGTAACTTTTATGTATGATTTTTCTAGATGTAATTGGGTGTCTCTCTTACGAGATCGCTCTAAACTTTTGGATGTATGGATCTCTTTTTATCAATTAATTAAAACTCAGTTTACTATTTGTATTAAAACATTTCGCTCAGACAATGCTAAATAATATCTGAGTCATGCGTTTACCTCTTTCTGTGTGCAACATGATATTATTCATTATACTAGTTGTGTTTATACCTCCCAGCAAAATGGGGTGGCGGAACGCAAAAACCGTCATCTCCTTGATGTCGCTCAATACCTTGATGACCCAGATGCATGTTCCTCGCTCCTATTGGGGCTATACTGTTCTTCTTGCCTGCTACCTCATCAATCGCATTCCCTCCACGGTTCTCCATGGGAAAACCCCATTCCCCATTCTGTATCCGGGCAAGGACCCTTTCCCTCTCCCTCTTCAAATCTTTGGGTGCACTGCCTTTGTGCATGCCCCATCTGCCACCCGAGATAAGCTCTCCCCTCGCTCCACCAAATATGTCTTTCTGGGGTACTCCCTAACTCAGAAAGGCTATTGTTGCTTTGACCCCGTTCTTTGTAAACAGTTCGTCTCTGCTGACGTCACCTTCTTCGAGAGTGCCTCCTACTTATGAGATGAATCCTCTCCTCTCCCCTAGCTTCTGATACTCCTGCTATTCTCTTTGTTCCCTCGTCTCCTACTGCGATCTCAACCCCTATACCGTATCTCAAACCACTCCTCTCCCTCTTCTTCGCCACTGTCTCCCTCATCTCCGCCGCCATCGCTCTCTACTCTCGGGTCAGCTCTCTGCCACGGATGCTCCGGATGCCGAGGGACCCGCCGACCTGGATCTTCCTGTAGCTCTTCGCAAAGGGGTGTGGACGTGTACTCTACACCCCCTTGCTGATGTTCTTTCATATGATCGCCTTTCCTCTTCTCGCAGGGCTTTTGCACTGGCTATCTCTGCCACTGCCACACCCCGTTCCTACCAGGAGGCCCTTGCTATTCCTCATTGGAAGATGGCCATAGATGAGGAAATGTCAACCCTAACTTAGTGGGGTACTTGGACTCTTATTCCTCCTCCCTTCGGTACTGATGTTGTTGGCTGTCGTTGGGTCTTTGTGGTCAAATTTGGCCCGGATGGCACTGTGGATCGTTATAAGTCCCGCCTTGTTGCTAAGGGCTTTACTCAGACCTATGGGGTTGATTACTTTGACACATTCTCTCCCGTGGCTCGTCTCAGCACTATCCGAGTCCTACTCTTTGTGGCTATCAATAGAGATTGGCTGATTTCTCAGCTAGATGTCAAGAATGCCTTCCTTTATGGTGATCTTAAGGAGGCCGTCTACATGGAGCAACCTCCTGGGTATGTTGCTCAGGGGGAAACATGGGTATGCCGGCTGAAAAAGGCCATCTATGGCCTCAAGAAGAGCCCTCGAGCTTAGTTTGACAAGTTCAGTGACATCGTGGCAGCCGTTGGTTTTACGCGAAGCTCTGCTGATCACTCGCTATTCATTCGCAAACCTCCTCGGGACTGGTGGTTCTTGTTATGTACGTCGATGATATTCTTCTCACTGGCGATGACCAGGAAGGGGTAGCCTTGACAAAGCGACATCTTCGTCAACATCTGGTCACGAAAGATATGGGCTCTCCGAAGTACTTTCTGGGGATCGAAATCTCTCGAAAGTCCAACTCCTTAGTCCTCTCCCAACGTAAGTATGCTCTTAATCTATTAAAAGAGGCAGGATTAACTGGAGCAAAACCTGTCTGATGCCCCATGACAACTTGAGAAGACAAAACCTGGACAGATGATTCGCCTCCTCTTTCAGATATTACGCGGTACAGGTGTTTGGTTGGTAAGCTCATATATCTCACAGTGACCAGGCCCGACATTTCCTATGTTGTGGTCAAGGTGAGTTAATTCATGCAAGTGCCTAGGGAGTGCCATCTACAGTCCACCTTGTGGATCTTGGAGTATGTCAAAGCAGCACTTGGGAAAGGATTACTCTTTCAGAAGAATTGTCATCTGAGGATTGAAGCATACTAAGATGCGAGTTACGCTGATGATAAAGGGGATCGCAAGTCAACCTCCGGTTTTTACACCTTTATTAGGAGAAATCTGGTGAGCTGGAAGAGCAAGAAGCAGTCTGTTGTTTCCAGGTCTAGTGCAGAAGCAAAGTATCGTAGTATGGCATCGACAACTTGTGAGTAAAAGTGGTTACAAACGCTCATGATGGATTTAGGATAGGTCTACAACAATCCTCTACCTATGTTCTGTGATAACAAGGCGGCCATATACATCTCCAAAAATCCGGTCTTTCATGAAAGAACCAAGCACATTGAGGTCGACTGTCATTTCATTCGTGAAGAGATTTTGAAGGAACAAATTTGCACTCCCTTCGTCACTTTTGATAAAGAGTTGGCTGACATCTTCACCAAGCTAGTATCCGCCTCGTTTCTTCATATTTGTGACAAGCTGGGCATGATCGAAATATATTCTCCAGCTTGAGGGGGAGTGTTGGACTTAGTGACCGGGTGGTCTGGCTATCTTTGCGGATTGAAGACCGCGCGCTCTGGCAGTTTCGCTTCAGCGGTTTGGTTGCTGGGCTGTTGCTGTCTAGAGTCCAAGCGGTCTAGCAGTTTGTCTCAAGCGGCTTGGAGACTGGGCGGTCTAGCGGTCTCCCATGGCGGCTTCTCTCTCTGGTGGCAGCCGAGCGGTTAGCCCTTCTCATCTAACCGCACGGCTTGTGCGGTTTGTTTTTTGTATAGGCAACTTAGTCCTGTAATTTTTTAGTCCCACATCTCTAATTTGTATTCTCTCTTCTCTCCTCCATTCTATAAAAGGGAGGCCATACTTTTGTAATAAATACCTTTTTCAGATAATAAAATTTCTCTTATACCACTTCCGGTTTATTCTTGTTCGTTTCTAACATCTCTCTTAGCACTTTCTGCCTTAGCCAGATTTTTCTGCTCTTTGGCATTGAGTGAGTGAGCTCCACTCAACGCATTTGGACTTAGCCAAATTTCTGTGTTTGAAAACACAAGTTCTGACTGAATGATGGTCAGTCAACGCTTTATCATATGGTGTTGAGTGAGCTTGCCTCTCTCAACGCCTGTGGACTTAGTCAAATATCAACACAGATTTTCTGTGGCTTTGAATTACAAGGCAATACTCAACAAATATAGAGCATGACATTGAGTGAGTGATTCTCACTCAACGCCTGTGGACTTAGCCACTTTTCTGCCCATTTCTTCTTAGGCTTTTACTGCATTAGCATATCTCACAGCCTTTTGTTGTATGGTGTTGAGCGAGTTGACTTCACTCAATGCCTGTAGACTTAGCCACTTTTTCGGATTGCCACTACTTTGTCTTTGACTGTATAGGCTCCACTTAGCGCAATAAGTCATCTAGAGTTGAGTGAGTTGTTCTCACTCAACGCATGTGGACTTAGATAGATTTATATCTATCCACATCTTAGGTTAGTGTTTACCTGACCTAGCCACTTAGGCTACATGTCCCATCATTTTTGCTAGGACATCCCTGCATGCATGAACTCAGGCATTCATCAAATACAATTATATATATATATATAATTGACAAGATTGACTTCATCAAATCTAGGACATTGTGGGCAATGGACCTAACATTTATTCTCAGCAGTATGTCTCTAATATACCTGCTTAGCGGTAAGACTCTGATATACCTACTCGGCGGTATATCGACTATACAGTTTACACTTGTATACTAACTTAGTGGTATAACCCCTTTTTTTCTCTAAACCTGTTTATAGATTCAATACTGTTGCATAGAAATGAAATAGATGTACTATCAAATACAATATGCACTTAGCATTGTAGGTGATGTTTCTTCAAATCTAGGAATATTTAGGGAAATATTTCTAACAATCCCCCTATTTGAAAAAGGCAGAACACACTTAAATGATTAGGTGCATTAACTCATAAATCAATATTTGACAACAGATCAAATTAACAACACATGCATCATGATAATGGTAGTAAATAAAATGTTATCATGAACAAAGTAAACATCAAGCATAAGGCACAAAGTATAAATCATTCTAGATTTATATATATAAAACCATGTTTACTGAGACAAATAAGTTCATTACAGTTTTAACATAGGTATTGTTAACAGAATTTTTGATCAAAAAATTTAATGTAATTTATGTATATCAACTTGATGATTTGATCATGATCCTTCGTCCTAAGAAACTGCTTTATCCTGAACATCAGCATCCTGCTGAACAACTTCCTCTTTCTGAACAGCAGCTTCATTTTGAACAGTTACTTCTCTTTCAGCTGACTTGTTCTTCTTAATTTTGAAGTATAGGAATGGTTTAGAGATATATTTGGAAGGTATCCTCATTAGGTGCCTTTTCCTTACCAAGTTCTCTTTTAAGACCCTTTCCCTTAGAGAGTTCCTATCTTGGTGTTTGATCCTCTATTCACTTGGATACACACTGTCAATGTTTTTCAGAAGTTGACCATGACGGATCTAGGCATTGATGTTGATTTTCTTGGAATAATTACTCCAATACTCATAGTTTGGATCTTCTACTTGTTCAGTTCTCCTCTGGGCCATGAATTCTTCAAGCAGCATAACCCCTTCTCTCTTCCTTCTCTTTGCAAGTTGTTCATCTTATGCAACTCTTTCTGGTGCTGGAAAATCAAAATTTTCTTTGCGATGAATCTCTTCTCCCCCATCTTCTTACCTTTGAAGGGTCTCCTCTATTCCTTCTTAGATCCATCCTTCTTCTTGTAAGGACAATCAACGATCATATTCCCTTCCTTATTGCAACAGTAGCACACGATGTCATTTGAAATATGTTTGTTTGGTTTTGATTTATACCGGTCGTTACTATGGTAGCTTTTCTTGTGGTAATCATCGTTACCACGTGATCTCCTATAATTGGAAGAGGAGGAATGATTTCTCATTTGGATCCTCTTGATGAGCATCCTCTTGAACTGTTTGGAGAGTAAAGATAACTCTCCATCTTACATTTTAGGGCATGAGGTGCTCGGCTCTGAGTCTTCATGATCACATGATTTGTGTTCTGGCAGGAGACATAGCTCTAGCCTTCCCTGACCCTTCAGCTTTAGGGTCACTGACCTTTCTATGGTTGAGGATCTGCTTCCTTCTTCTTCATCTTTCCTAGTGTTAATTTGAAGCTCATAAGAAAGCAGCTTCACAAACAGATTTTGAGGGTCAGTGTCAGCTAGTCTTCCAAACTCCCTTATTGGGTAAACCTTGTTATCCCATTCTTTCGTCTGGGATCTCAAGAATTTGCTGTTAAGTTCACTATTTGTAAATGTGCAACCATAATTCCTTAGCCCGTTAAAAATCCCGAAGAACTTCTTGTAACAGTCGGCTATGGAGTCTCTTCTGTCTTGTTTGAAGGCTTCGTACTCCTGATTGAGGAGGGATTTCTGGTCATCCCTAACCTCCTTCGTACCTTCCATGAGGACAATCAGATAAGTCCACATGTCTTTGGACGACTTGCAGTGGATTAGATTCTGCAACATTGAGTCATCTACAACACTTGCAATGATGTTTTTGGCTTTCTTGTCCAGCGAGATAAGAGAAATCTCATCCTTAGTCAGAGCTAACATTTTATTAGGAACCTCAGAGTTATGTTGATGATTGAAGCAGTCGTGGGCACATGCGGACCTTATTTGAAATTCTGAAAAATTTCAGGATCGGCAGCATCCATGAAAAAACTGAATCTTTCCTTCCATATATGGAAGTTTTCATTTGAACACACAAGCAGCTTCATGGGGGACATATCCTTGCTTCTATCCATGACAGAAAATCTTGTGCTTTGACAACTAGATGGAGATCTTATTCAAGGTGTTAACCTTTTAACGAATAACTTCCCTCTGATACCAATTGAAAGTATCTAGTTGGCTACCTAAATCAGCAATAGGGTGAATATGTGAGTTCTGCGTCTTTTTGAGGAATAAAAAATCAATAATTAACAAGCACACAGAAACATACAAGAATTTATAGTGTTTCCCCAGAATGGGTACGCTCATTGTCCCGCCTCGCCTATCTAGACCCTTTGGTCAAGACTCAGCTACTTCACAAAAACTCAGATTATGTAAATCTTACATCTCAGAGCCTGAACTCCTACAACTTAGAGAACAACCTCTCCTATTACTCAGAGACAAATCTCCTACAACTCGATCCAAACACGGATCTACAAAATCAGAAGTGAAAACCTACTATAATATGAAAAGTAGTTTTTACAATTTTCGAGATTAAAAACAATCTACTTCATCAGATCTAAATGGAATAAATCTTCTTCCTCCTTGGAGAATAGAGCTTGAAATTAAATATAATAAGAATACTTCAAATTTGAAAAATCTTGATCTGAAAACTTGAAAACTAGATCAAAACCACCATTGAGTAATCTGAACTCAACGATCTTGTCGAATTTATCTTGTAGAAGAATCGATGATCGTGAACTTTAGGTCCTCAGGAAGAACAATTCCGAGAATAGTAGATCGAGAAAAAATAGATGTCGGTCGTTCACGATCTTAGAAATTAGGTCTTGAGAAATTTGCAATTCTTTGCAAGTTAATTACTGTCGAAATGAATCCTTGATATATATATGAAATCCATCTTCAACGGCTAGAAATTTATTTCCAAATATAAGCTTGCACGTACAATGTACATGACCGTCATTTGAAACAAAACCCGTTAGAAAAAGACTGAATAAGAAAAATGTTAAGACCATTTGTCGAAATGACACGAGTAACATTTAGAACTATACAACCCCAAATTCGCTGAGTGAGTTCTTGGGCCTAGGTTGGTTAGGTCAGGTGAATGAGGTAGGCGGGAAATGCTTCTATCCAGGTATGCGAGAAGCCTCCCGCCTAGTATCGTTCAGGGGGGAAATTACCAGTATGCCCTTAGAGGTCTGCATTTAGATCCTTAGAACAGCGGAGTTATGCTAGTGGAAAACCAATTTGGGCTGCAATTATCATGTTAGAACAGCGGAGTTACGCTGTTGGCAGACCAAATACTTGGAATCTATAAATAGACCCACAGGGTACCTCAGAAGGCAAGCTTTCATAATTTCTTAAGTCTTATAACACTTTCAGAGGTACTCTTAGCTCAGCAATTGGCTAGGGAGGGGGGCGCTCTGAGATCTCTCGGGTTAGTGGAGGGACCTCCAAGCTGAAGCCTGATGTCAATTCTTTAGTTCCTAGTCACTGGTCAAGGGTCTTGGTTTGGGAGAAGTAGGTATTAGCTACACCTCAGTGTCCAAACTCTCTTTGGGGGCAGTTTTTTGTTCCAACAAGAACACTCGATGAATTACTCTATTTACACAAGAGCTTTCGATGAATTAATGAGTTCATTAGACAAATTTGACTTAGAAATTCTTTTCTTAATAGTCATTGGACTAATGGAGTATATTCGACGAATTCAATGAGTATTAACGTTATGTCTCGACAAATGACACGAGAAATAAAGTGTATACTCGACAAATTTTACTTAGGAAAATTCCTGTATATTCCTGAACAAAGTAACCTTCCTTTTCCTTAATTTCTATGCACTTGAAAATAAATTACACCATAACAGAGAGATTACACATGAGTCAACACCATGTCTTACACAATGAGGGATTACATTGCATAATCCTATGTTTGATGACCCATTGTAATCTGACATTAGTATGTACTTGTCAATTAAGTTCTACAAGTACACAACATGAAAGTAATGTCAAATATAATTAAATTAATCTTTGTTCAAGGGAGACTTCTTCAAATCAAGATTATTGTGGAAAAAATACCCAATATAGTTCAATCTCAATTACCAAAAATTGTGTATCTCATAGTAGGACCAAGCATACTGAGATAAGATATCACTTTATCAGAGAGCATGCAGAAAAGGAAGATTTCTACCTTGAGTATGTCCCCACTGACAGGGAAGTGGCAAACATCTTCATTAAGCCTCTAGATAAAGAGAAATTAAATTATTTTAAAATTAAACTAGAGATGCTAAATTTTGATTAAATTCAATGTCTAGCCTCTACACTAGACGATGTGTTTAGTATTTTAGTTAATTTTCTCTCATTTGGTCTGCAAATAGAAATTTAGGATTCACTTTATTACTATTTTGTGGTTTGCCAATAGTATGTAGGATACTAACCAAGATGCAGCGAAGAAGATTAATCTCAAACAAAACTAAAGGGAAAAAGGATTTGGGCATTGTGGGTAATCAGTAACTAAATCAAAAGGATATCGACACACTATTTTTCGTATTTTATTCCTTAAACAGGTATGTGCCTTTTGGAATTCCTTTTTATATTAATATTATGAGAAATATCGGGTAATGTTAAGATATATAAGCTCTAAAACCGCAAATATCGACACCCTTATTTTCATACTTCCACTCCCGTATCGAAACTGAAAACCCAGTTTCCCTTCAAACCATAGTTTCATCAATGGCACCAAAGAAGAGCTCATCAGAAAGAATCTACACCAAAAGCGAAGCCGTCAGAGGTGGCTTCAGGGCATGTTTGGAATAAATACAAAATGTGATATTCTTCTTGAGCGCGGCCGGCTTAGAGTTAATACCGTCAGAGCCAACCCGAATTGTTCCAACAATGGTAGAAGAATTCTTCCAAAATATAGAGTTAAGTTGTTCCAGGTCCAAAATCAAAAATTTTGTCCTCAACCCCTGCCTAAGAGTCATAGCAAGAAGTTTAATCCGTCACCTAGAACTTCCTGCCTTTCAAGTGTGAGAAGAAGAGGAAATCACTAAAGTGTACACAGTTGCCACACTCGGATGGTGCAATTTTACAGGAAAAGAATACGAGTCACTGGAGAAAAGTGACATGAACTCATAAGGCAGGTTATTGGCCTACATAAAAGGAAGAGCTTTGCTATGAAAGCCTGGATCACATGACAGGATCTCTAGGGAGAAGTTCAAGGTCATGACTGTAGTTATCTTGACAAAAAGAACTGACTAGAGTAGACTAGTTTTGAGTAAATTGAGAGCTTGCATATCAGCCCCCAACATGGGGAGGATACTTTCTCTTTATCTTTCCAAGATCCTAGGAGATAGGTTGGATAAAGTACATGAGGTCCCACTCCACTACTTCTAGAGGATGTACCACAGGACCATAGAAAGGTGGGATAAACCCATTACCAAATCCGAGAAGGGATGGTCAAGCTCAAGGCACTCCCTGGGAGAGGAGAAGAATAAAAAGAAGGAAAGGACCGTTGCTAATGCCAAAAATCAAGCACCTACAGGAAAGAGGAGACGTTTGGAAAACTCATCAAGGTGAAATCTCTTACTCAACCCCCACCCATACTGAGGGGGAGAAAACAGGAGATCATCAACCTGATATCCATAAGGAGATGGATCCTGAGGATCTGGAAAGCTCTGCCCCCATAGAAGTAGTCAGGGGGTCGATGGTAAAGACATATCTTTGATGGGACAAGTTCACCATGAACTTGCTGCCCTAGAACCGGTTGATGTACACCAAAGACAAGTCCATGAGGAACATGTTCCACAGTTCATAGCTACAAAAGTATAAGAAGCCTCCACATTACACACAAAAATGATGAAAGGAGAGAGTCATCCACCCTTACTCTTGACAGACACAGTTGAAGGGGAGCCTACACCTGAAGTTCTGCCCAAGAGATTGAAATTGTTAAATCTCATGCAGAAGTTCAAGAAGAGGCCACCATGGAGAAAGTAGAGAAGGTGATATGCAAGGTAATAGCCTTCACAACCAAAGTCCCCCATGATGAGGACACATATATAGAATTCCATCCAACTGGTCATTAGATAGTAGTATGGAAAGGAAAAAGTGTTCTTGAGGATCAAGATACTGAGATAGGAATCTCCAAGAAGTCAACTCCTGACTATCTATATGAGGACTATAATGGTCCTGTAGAGACCTCTCAACAAGCTGCTGAGGCTGAGCCCCAACTCCCAACTCCACAACCTGTTAAAGAGCCCAACTCTTTCCTGACTCAGCTATAAAGAATGATAGATACTCAGAGAAAGAGTTTTGAAGTTTTTGTGGAAAATACATTCCAAGGTCTGAGGACTAAAATGCATGGAGGAATTTCATAAGTGGAAAGGGAGATGCATCACTTGAACACTCAACCTTCCAGTTTTTCATGAAGGTTGCAAGAGCAGTGGACTATACTACAACACAAAATGATATGACCCATCGGGGTATTCAAATAGTTATAGACAACCATGGTTCTATTGGTGAAAATTTAAAGCAGGCATTCCAGGAAACACATGCAAGACTAGCTGACAACATAATGATCATAAAGAATGGATTCATGTAACAAGCTACTAGATGTACACCTTCTATAAACTAAGAACACTGGAGTAGTTGGTGTAAAAATGCTACAAGATAAGATTAGTAAAGCCCACGAGGCCATCTGCAAAGAAATAGAAGAAGTCAAAAAGGGGGAGGGGAAGAAAATTACCCACTACTCGGTCTAGCAAGCAATATGGAATACAAATTTTTTCAGTGAAGCATTAGGACTTGAACTTTTGAACTTATCTCCTCAGTCTATCAATCCTGAGGCTAGCCCAGCTATAGATATTGATTATCTCCCTCTAAGGATTATGAAGCAGCTTGGGGGGTGGGTGATGAGCTTACTCTGCCAACATAAGAACAAGAGGAATCTTCTTCCAAAAAGAATAGGGTTGATCAAGATCAAGCTGAGATTATAGAGGCTAGACAGAGGAGGAGAATTGAAATACAGAACATGCTAAGATATAAGGAATGGAGTCCCATATCCAAGGACATAATTTTATACACTTGGAACAATTTTGGCCAGCATGAGATCAACATCTCTAGATATTATAACTTGGTGGAGTGGAATAAACATGAAGACTAGGAGATAAGGAGGAGACTTCACAAAAGGAAAAAAACCTTTATGGACCTCCTCCTTCTCCTAGGTACATTCCAAATCCACTGGGATACTTTGAGAGGCAAAAGAGAAAGGTTGAAGGAGAAGAATTTTAAAGTGTTGAGAACTTTGGGATGTCCTAGTTGATGTTAGGGATTTTTTATTTGATTTAACTTAATTATAATCCCCAATATTTTAAATCTTATGAATATAAATCTGAATTGCTTCTCTGCCTATATTTGTTTTAGCATATTTTTTTATCTATGGTTATTGTCATATGAGGTTCTGACTTCTTCAAATAGGGGTAAATTTTTGGGAATATTGTACCCAAGATTTCTGATTTGAAGAAGACCTCAAGATGACAATAAACATCTTGTATTTGATGGTTGTTTGAGTTTTAGTGTGACACGTATAACTTAGGTGCATGGCTAATGTATAGTTAGACACCTGGTCACCCAAACTGGTCTTTGCCCATATAATCCCTCTAGTATCAAAATTCATGTTGATATATATACTAATCATATATTAGACATGTCACTATAATGAGAAATTTCACCAAGGGCAAAAGGTATCATAGGTAGAAACAGAATATTCTCTAAGGAAAAATTTGACTAGAACGACTTCTTGACTAAGTAAAGGTTCGATTGCATCGACTGTTTGGCTAAGTAAAAGTTTGACTGCATCGACTTTTTAGCTAATTAGAAGTTTGACTGCATCGAATTTATAGCTATGTAAAAGCTCGACTGCATCGACTTCTTGGCTAAGTAGAAGTTCAACTGCATCGACTTTATAGTTAAATAAAGGTTCGACTGCATCGACTTCTTGGCTAAGTAAAAGTTTGACTTCAATCACTTTATAACCAAGTAAATATTCGACTGCATCGAAGGCATGACTCAGTATAGATTCGACTACACAGTGATAGAATGTTCCACAGGCTGAAATGACTAAGTGTTAGGAGTTTCTTTATTTAACCTCTATATGTTTTATGGTGACCATACATACTTCATGTAGGCAAATTGACTTTATTTATGGCACTATGTCATGGTCACCCTGAACCATTTACTCCAGCTTGACACGTGGCACAACGGCTATGTCCATGATTTTAGGCGCAGTTCAAGCATAAAATTTAAATCAAATTAATTCATGGGATTTGCTGCATAAAGTATGGGATTGCCAGCAAGGGGAATTATTCTCATGCATTGGATAATATTTCCAAGACTTCTAAATCATTCCTTTATTATATTTTGATAGCCGTTGAATTTTTTATTTCCAGATTGCTTCCTAAAGTGTTGCTAGCCATTTGAAGATCTCCAGCCAGAATATTTCCTATTCTATAAACCTTCCTTAGGTTAGTTTAAAAACAGTGGTTTAAGGTTTCCTATTCAAGAATTTGCTAGGATGATTGACTAGCCGTTTGAAAGTTCAAATTCAATCCTGGTCTGCCGGCTAAGTCCAGTATAAAAGAAAGACATGGAGATTTGAGAAATGTTGTTGTTTTGAATTCATGCTCTATCCCTTGAGAAAAAGGATTGCAAGCACTAAGTATTCACAGAGATTCTTCATGACTTGCTCTTCTAAGTTTTGTAAAAGTTTTTAATAATGGTCAATCTTCAACTAGACCATCTTCAACCACTGTAAGTTCTGAGAGAGATTCTTCTTCCACTTTAGCAATATCTCTTTTGAAGAACTCTCTTTCAGATATAAGTTTTCTTGATCAAGCCAGGCATTTTAGGAAGATAATTCAGGTGCTGATCAAGACAAGAAAGAAGGAGCATGTTGTGTGTGCTCCTACTTGAAGACTCAAGGTCTTGAGTGTTGGGTCAAAATATTCTTGATATTAATTTGTAAGATCAATGAAGGATCTTAGTTTGTAAGATTCTTTTGTGAATCTAAGTGTATGATCTATTTTCAGACTTGAGGTTGTAGGGATTAAGGAAAGCTTGAGTTTGTAGGGCTTCTGTTTAAAACCTGAGGTGTATGATCTGTTTGGAGATCAGAGGTGTAGGACCAATGTGTAAGGGTCTAAGGTAAGGAACTTGTGTTCTTGAGATTATAAGATCTAAGGATCAGATAAGATAATTTGGAGAAGTTTTGCCTAAGTTAGCTCTCTGCTAGATAGGTGTAGAGGGAAATTAGATGTACTCATTCTTAGGGAACTACTACAAATCACTTTGTGTTGTATGGTGTGCTGTGTTTATTTGTTGTGATCTACTTTCTCTTTGTACTCTCTAAGTTTAACTCAAGAGATTTCAAAGCTAAGTAAATCACCTTTTCACCCCTCTCTATGTGAGCAACAACCCTCAACTTTCAGAATATTTCTGTCAGGCGCACATTTTCACCCGGGCATGCGCTTTTTGCCCGCTCACACATTTTTATCCTAGGCGCAGTTGTTATCCCTAACACCCATTTCCCCGATGTACTTTTTTCACGACTCGCGTTTCACATCATTGTTTGTGCTTTCCTCCCGGGTGCATGCTTCCCCCATATCTTCCATTTACATTCATATTGGCACATTATTTTATTTTTGTTTGTGTTTTATGATTTTATTTTTTTCAATTCTTAAAAGTCAATGTCTTCAATTAGACAAACAAAAGTGATCAATATGAATTCCTTTGATAGAAATTATCACGCAACATATAACAAAATTAAAATTAAACCTAATGTCAATTTTTGTATGTATTGGCATTGAATTGAAGGTCAATTCTTAAAAACCAATGTCTTCAAACAAACGAACCCTTAGGTTCCGTTCATTTTGCTGGAATTGAGATGTAGGAATTGGAATCGAAGTCAATTCCAATTCTGTAGTTTTGTTGAATAAAGGATTTCTGTCACAGAAATTGAAATTAGTAATTCCACTATTCAGTTGCATAATAGAATTTGTTGCCCGGACGTGCTTTTTTTAATGTCGGGCATGCTTTTTTTTGCTCGGGAGAGCATTTTTCGCCCAGGCACGCATTTTTCCCCCGGGCGCACATTTTCGCTCGAATGCGCATTTTTCGGCCTGACGCGCATTTTTCTACCCGAGCGCGTTGGTGCGATAAATGTGCGCCCGATCGAAAAATGTGTCTGTGCGGAAAATGAGCGCCCGTGCGGAAATTGCGCCCCCGACCGAAAAATGCATGCTCGTGTGAAAAAATGTGCGCCTGACCGAAAAATGGTCGCCCAACTGAAATACGCGCGGACAGGAGAAAAATGCGCGCTTGGGCGAAAATGTGCTCACAGGTGAAAAATGCGCGCCCGGAGGAAAAATACCTGCCCAATGAAAAATGCACGCTAGGGCAGAAAAAACGCGCCCGACGAAAAATGCGCGCCCGGCAAAAAATGCGTGCCCGATGAAAAATGCATCCCCGACGAAAAATGTGCGTCATGGAGAAAAATGCGCGTCCGAGCGGAAAATATGATCCCGGGGAAAAAAATGCGCACTCGACGAAAAATGCGTGCCCGACGAAAAATGTGCTCCCGGGCAGAAAATGCGCGCCCGGGTGGAAATCAGCGTCTGGGCAGAAAAAAGTGCATTCGGGAGTAAAATGCGTGCCAGGGCAGAATAATGTGTACCCAGGCAAGAAATGCGCACCCGGGCAAAAAATACCGAAAAAATCACGCCCTGTTTGAAAAATGCACGGTCATGGTAAAAATGCGCACTCAGACGAAAATTGCACGCCCAACCGAAAAATATGCGCCCGGGAGAAAAATGCGCGCCTGGGGGAAAAATGTGCGCCCGGGCGAAAATTGCGCGCCTGTGCGAAAAATGCGCCCATGCAGAAAAATGCCCTCCCAGGCGAACAACAAAGTTTGCGTTGAGGTCTTTTTGAGAGTTTCGGGGGGCGTGCCGGTAGGGGTGGGAATCACGAATGAAGATATCACGAGGTCAGAATTGAGGGATGCGTGTTTCTTCTTTGGGAATTGAAATGTATTCAAATTCCATGGTAATTTTATGACCGCGGAACGTTGGAATTGGATGGTTCAATTAATTTCAATTCCAACGCTCCAATTCCAATCTAACGTACAGACCCTTAATGAACTCTACAAAGTAATTCTGAAATACTAATTTTGAAGATAAACCAGAGTGTTGAAAATCATTACCAAATCAAAGGATAAGGATATCAACATGTAATAGTCACATTTATCATGGATATACTAACCTCCATCCTATGGCAAGAGATGCAATAATGAGTACCATCATGCTGGTGAGAATCACATGTCCTTTGCATCCAAATAGGAAGTACCCAGTGGTCATTTGGCAACTGCAAGAAAGATGTTGGATAACTCTAAGGATAAAAAAATATTTCATGAATGAGTCATCAAAAACACATTTCATGAGAATACCACCATAATAAATGAATTATGCCCTGGATTAATATAATTTATTAGGAAGGAAAAAAATTAAAGTTTATAATCAGGTGATGCATACTTATTTCCTTCAATATAAGAAGCACTAAATAAATGTTTTGCAACCATGCTAGTAGTTCGCACTGAGCTTTCATTTCCCTTGAAAACATAATCCTACATGTCATCTCTCATACTAAGCCTTACATTAATACATTATCTAGTCCCTTGACTCAATAATACAAAACGACAATTAGACCAGTTTCTGTCACAACAACATGCTTAAATAATACTATTTGAAGTATCGAGTAACTATTAATATCTCTAATGAGGCGAATGGGCCATGCAGTGAAAAAAATACTAGAAAACGAGCATGCATAAGAAAGTAGGCAATGTGTAACACTTACAAATTCCTGACAAACATCACATTTATGATGATATAGATTCCGACCGCATGACATGTGATAGGGATGATCTTCAT
Organism: Platanthera zijinensis; assembly: GCA_039513925.1. Taxonomy (NCBI): domain Eukaryota; kingdom Viridiplantae; phylum Streptophyta; class Magnoliopsida; order Asparagales; family Orchidaceae; genus Platanthera; species Platanthera zijinensis. The sequence continues at coordinate 47,299,789 of CM077079.1, read as the reverse complement.
ATATCGAGAACTACAATAAAATTAAAGTAAAAATTGGATGGTCTTAATTAAAGGTGCTTTCATTTGGATAGAATTAAGACTTAAGAATTGACATTAGAGACTAATTATAATGAAAATGGACATCCAATTTCAATTCCAATGGATCAACTTAGGCTCCGTTTGGGGGGACTTATTTTCACCGGTCAAGCGGTTACGACCACATGAACCGGACCTTAATCAAAAGGAATAGAGCATAAATGATTTATAAGTTCCCCAAACGGAGCCTTAGTCCAAAGGAATGGAGCATAAATGATTTATAATGACATATATTAACATTCTTACATCTTGTCCGACTATTGGTTGGTCGCAAGCATAACATCTAAAGCACCCTCGGTGCCAAACGACATCCATTGAACTAAGAAATTCTCCACGACCAATTTCATTCTCGCATCCAGCACAAATCCTAAACCAAATATCATGAGTCCTCACAAGAAAGCATCAATTGTATTAGGAAATACAATATTTTGTTTAAGATATTAGGCTCCGTTCGGGGGGACTTATTTTAACCGGTCAAGCGATTACGACCGCATTAGCTGGACCTTATTGAACGGTGAAAATAAGTCCCCCCAAATGAGGCCTAAATAAAGACCACCAACTTTTGTCATGTTAGAAACATCAATAAATCACTAGAAATTAGTTTTTAATAATAATTCACTTAATTGGAATGCCAATTCTTAGCATTGGCCAAGTAAAATAAGCATCAATAAGGCTTTTGAGTTTTTTGTGTAGATTTTCCAAGTAATGAAAATATGAATCTTTAATAAAAAAATTAAAAAGGAAAACCGAAAGAATGATATTTGTGAGAAACGAACTAAAACAAGCCGAATCGGTTTAAACTGAAACTTTATTATCCGAAAAAGGTATCTATTACAAAGGTATGACCTCCCTTATATAGAATGGAGGAGAGAAGAGAGAATACAAATAAGAGATGTGGCACTAAAAAATTAAATGACACAAGCAGACTGTACAGACACAAACCGCACAAGCCGCGCGGTTAGACAGAAGGGCTAACCGCTCGGCAACTGTCAGAGAGAGGAGAGAGATCGCCATGTGAGACCGCTAGACCGCCCGATCTCCAAGTTGCCAGTGACAAACTGCTAGACCGCTTGGACCACAGACAGCAACACACAGCAACCAGACCGCTGAAGGAAAACTGCCAGACCGCGCGGTCATCAACCCGCCAAGCCAGACCGCCAGACCGCCAGACCGCACGGTCACCAACTTCAACACTCCCCCTCAAGCTGGAGCATATATATCGATCATGCCCAGCTTGTCACAAATATGGAAAAACGAGGCGGATACTGGCTTGGTGAAGATGTCAGCCAGCTCTTTATCAGAAGTGACGAAGGGAGTGCAAATTTGGTCCTTCAAAATCTCTTCATGAATGAAATGACAATCGACCTCAATGTGCTTGGTTCTTTCATGGAAGACTGGATTTTTGGAGATGTATATGGCAACCTTGTTGTCACAGAACATAGGTAGAGGATGGTTGTAGATCTCTCCTAAATCCAGCATGAGAGCCCGTAGCCATTTTAACTCACAAGTGGTCGATGTCATACTCCGATACTCTGCTTCAGCACTGGACCTGGAAACAACAGACTGCTTCTTGCTCTTCCAGCTTACCAGATTTCCCCCAACAAAGGTGCAGAAACCGGAGGTTGACTTGCGATCCCTTTTGTCATCAGCGTAACTTGCATCTGAGTGTGCTTCAACCCTCAGATGACCATTCTCCTGAAAGAGTAATCCTTTCCCAGGGGCTACTTTGACATACTCTGTTGGGGCTGCGATCCGGAATCGCCCCCGCGCTGCAGTGCTATGCGGTAATGGCTTAACTGGCTGCCCCGTGGATCTGCCCGAGGACCTTTGATATAAAGATTAGTGGCGCCATCCTCCATCAGTCTGGGCTTTTGGTGCGAGTGGTTGCGCTAAGTCCTCTCAATTGGTATTAGAGGGGGTTGCGGGTTCGAAACCCCGGGGTCGTTTCCAGGGGGGGATTGTTGGGGCTGCGGTCCGGAAACGCCCCCGCGCTGCGGTGCTATGCGGTAATGGCTTAACTGGCTGCCCCGTGGATCCGCCCGAGGACCTTTGATATAAAGATTAGTGGCACCGTCCTCCATCAGTCCGGGCTTTTGGTGCGAGTGGTTGCGCTAAGTCCTCTCAATTGGTATCAGAGATGGTCGCGGGTTCGAAACCCCGGGGTCGTTTCCGGGGGGGATTGTTGGGGCTGCGGTCCGGAATCGCCCCCGCGCTGCGGTTCTATGCGGTAATGGCTTAACTGGCTGCCCCGTGGATCCTCCCGAGGACCTTTGATATAAAGATTAGTGGCGCCGTCCTCCATCAGTCCGGGCTTTTGGTGCGAGTGGTTGCGCTAAGTCCTCTCATACTCCAATATCCGTAAGGCGGACTGAAGATGGCACTCCCTGGGTGCTTGCATGAATTGACTCACCTTGCCCACAACATAAGAAATGCCGGGCCTGGTCACTGTGAGATATATGAGCTTGCCAACAAGACGCCTGTACCGCGTAGTATTTGAAAGATGAGGCGAATCATCTGCCCATGTTTTGTCTTCTCCAATAGCCATAAGGTATCGGGCAGGTTTGGCTCCAGTTAATCCTGCTTCTTTTAGAAGGTCAAGGGCATACTTACGCTGGGAGAGAACTAAGAAGTTGGGCTTTCGAGAGATTTCGATCCCCAAAAAGTACTTCGGAGAGCCCATATCTTTTGTGACCAGATGTTGACGAAGATGCCGCTTTGTCAAGGCTACCCCTTCCTTGTAATTTTTAGTGAGAAGAATATCATCAACATACACAGCAAGAACCACCAGCCCTGACGAGGTTTTGCGAATAAATAGAGAGCGATCGGCAGAGCTGCGCGCAAAACCAATTGCCACCATAATGCTGTTGAACTTGTCAAACCAAGCTCGAGGGCTCTGCTTGAGACCATAGATTGCCTTCTTCAGCAGGCATACTCGTGTCTCCCCCTGAGAAACATACCCAGGAGGTTGCTCCATGTAGACGTCCTCCTGAAGATCACCATAAAGGAAGGCATTCTTAAAATCCAGGTAGGAAATCGGCCAATCTTTATTGACCACCACAGAGAGAAGGACCCGTATAGTGCTGAGACGAGCCACGGGAGAGAAGGTGTCAAAGTAATCAACCCCATAGGTCTGAGAAAAGCCCTTTGCAACAAGACGAGCCTTATAACGGTCCACAACGCAATCCGTGCTAAATTTTACCACAAAGACCCAGCGACAGCCAACAACCTCAGTACCGAAGGGGGGAGGAACAAGAGTCCAGGTACCTCGCTCCATCAGGGTCGCCATTTCCTAGTCCATGGTCATCTTATAGTGAGGAATAACAAGGGCCTCCTGGTAGGAACGAGGTGTGGCAGTGGAAGAGATAGCCAGCGCAAAGGCCCTGCAAGAAGAAGTAAGACGATCATATGAAACAACAACAGCAAGGGGGTGTAGGGTACACGTCCGCACCCCTTTGCGAAGAGCTACAGGAAGATCCAGGTCATCGGGTTCCTCGGCATCCAGAGCATCCGTGGCAGAGAGAGCTGGCCCGGGAGGAGAGAGCGACGGCATCGGAGATGAGGTAGATGGAGGCGGAGAGAGAGGAGTGGACGAAGATGGAGCAAGGGTGGATATCTAGGAGGAGACGAGGGAACGAAGGGAATAACAGGTGAATCAGAGACTGGGGGAAGAGAAGAGGAAGATTGGGGAAGAGAAGAGGAGTCATCCGAGAAGTAGGAGGCATTCTCAAAGAAGATAATGTCAGCGGAGATGAACTGCTTACGAAGAACAGGGTCAAAGCAACAGTAGCCTTTTTGAGTGGTGGAGTACCCCAGAAAGACACATTTGGTGGAGCGAGGGGAGAGCTTATCACGGGTGGCAGACGGGGCATGCACAAATGCAGTGCACCCAAAGATTCGAAGAGGGAGAGGAAAAGTCTCCTTGCCCAGATACAGTATGGAGAATGGGGTTTTCCCGTGGAGAACTGAGAAGGGAATGCGATTGATGAGGTAGCAGGCAAGGAGAACCGCATAGCCCCAATATGTGCGAGGGACATACATCTGAGTCATCAATGTGCGAGCGACATCGAGGAGGTGACGGTTTTTGCGTTCCGCCACCCAATTTTGTTGGGATGTATAAACACAGCTCGTCTGATGAATAATTCCATGTTGTACACAAAAAGAGGAGAAAGCATGACTCAAGTATTCTTTAGCATTGTCAGAGCGAAATGTTTTAATAGAAACACCAAACTGATTTTTAATTAAATGATAAAAGGAGAGCCATACATCAAACAGTTCAGAGCGATCTCGTAAGAGATACACCCAAGTACATCTAGAAAAATCATCAATGAAGGTTACAAAATAAGAACTACCCCGACCAATGGTGAGGGTAGGAGCAGGTCCCCAGACATCGGAGTACACTAGATCGAAAGGACGAGTGGAGCCCCGACCTTGCTTCGGCGGGAAGGAGGAACGGTGATGCTTGCCAAGTTGACAAGCTTCACAGTTGAGAGGAGTACTGGAGGGTGAGAGGTGGGGTAGAAGCTGATGTAGAAGCCGTGGTGTAGGATGACCGAGACGGAGATGCCATTGGAGAAGATCCGTACAAGAAGAGGAGAAGGCGGACAAAGCGGAAAAGTTGTCGAGGAAGTAGAGGTCGTCACTCTCAGTCCCAGTAGCAATCATCCGCTGGGAGCTCAGATCCTAAAAAGAACAAGAAGTCAGAGTAAACGTCACAGAACACTGAAGCTGCTTGCATAAAGAGGTAACCGACAATAGATTGCACGGAAACTTGGGCACATAGAGAGTGTCCGCTAGTCGAAGGGATGAAGTAACATGAACCACTCCCGACCCATGAACCGGGGAGGGAGAACTGTCTGCAACGAGGACCGGGTGCAACCTATCATGCTGTTCGAGGATAGAGAAGCACTAAGGATTGCCCGTCATATGATTAGTTGCTCCAGAGTCAATAAGCCATTTACCTTGAGTCACCACGTGGGCACTACCTGATGATGTGACCACAGAAGCATACAGCGTGAAGTGGAGGCAGAGGAGTCACCGGAGGGGAGAAGATGGGGATGCTTCATCCAGCAGCGATCTGAAGTATGTCCGGTGCGGCCACAGTGAGAGCAGAGGTAGCGGGAAGAAGTACATCCGCCAGATTGGTGACTGCGGTTACCAGAGCCACTCCGCTGAGTTTGATTAGCATAGAGGTCTAGTGGAGAAGGAGCAGGCAGAAGCGGGCGCTAAAGGAGAGAGGTGACAACGGCGATGCGGGTAGCGATGACATCTAAGGTAGGAGATTCCGCCTCACCTAGAATTTGTTGGCAGATCATGTCATAAGTATCAGGAAGCCGGAGCAGATAATACACAACCAGAAGTTCCTGGAAGTGCTTGTGTTGTTGAGCCAAATCTGCAAAAAAGGGGCGATTTTGAAGAATCTCAACCCCAAGGGCCTGAACCTGTTGGTAGGCGGCAGCAGGAGACAAGGAAGGTCGGGCAAAGAGGTCCGCATACAATGTATAGATGCGGGACGTCTGAGCCCCTTTGGAGTACAGGACGGCCAGATGAATCCAAGCGGCCTTGACCGTCTCATCATGATGGATGACGGGAAGGCACTCATCGGATAGGCTGTTAGCGAGCCAAGTACGCATAAGAGCGTCACTCGCATCCCAGTCATCAAAGAGAGGTGAAGTGGTATGAGGAGGGTCATCAACGAGATGGCGGTGTTTGCGTTGCGAGCGAAGAAGAAAGGTGAAAGAGACGCTCCAATCCGGGTAGTTGGAGCCGACTAGCTTAGCAACGGTGCAGAGGTTCCCGGAAGGAGTAGGAGGGAGAGGCGGAGCCGGATTGGCGATAGGGGTGGTGGTAGGAGTGGTGGCAGTGGAACCATCAGAAAGAGCCATAGGAGCGAACAACAGGAAGCCGCGCGGTTAGGCAACAAGCCGGGCGGTAAGGAAGAAGATCTGCAGCGGTCACGATGTCAGACACCAGTGGCCAGAGAAGCCACGACCAAGCCGCAGAAGGCAACAAGCCGCGCGATTAGGCAACAATCCCCGCGTTTAAGAAGAAGAAGATCTGCAGCGGTCACGATGTCAGACACCAGCGGCTAGAAAAGCCACGACCAAGCCGCAGAATCAGGCAGAGGGATAGAAGTCGAGCGGCTAAAAGACAGTCCGCCCGAACATAAGCAACGGGCAAAATAAGGCACAGGGCAACGCGGCGAACAGGGCAGCAGGCCGTGGCGAACAAGGACGGCGACTAAGCACAGGAACAAAGAGGTCGCGCACACCGAGGGCCACGACAAGGAGAGAAAGAGACCGCGCAGATAGGTCGCAAGCAGGCGAAGCAAACTGCACGGATAGGTAGGGCGCACAATCAGGAGGAAAGGATCAAGTCCTCTGATACCATGTGAGAAATGAACTAAAACAAGCCGAATCGGTTTAAACTGAAACTTTATTATCCGAAAAGGTATCTATTACAAAGGTATGACCTCCCTTATATAGAATGGAGGAGAGAAGAGAGAATACAAATAAGAGATGTGGGACTAAAAAATTACATGACACAAGCGGACTGTACAGACACAAACCGCACAAGCCGCGCGGTTAGACAGAAGGGCTAACCGCTCGGCAACTGTCAGAGAGAGGAGAGAGATAGCCATGTGAGACCGCTAGACTGCCCGGTCTCCAAGTTGCCAGTGACAAACCGCTAGACCGCTTGGACCACAGACAGCAACACACAGCAACCAGACCGCTGAAGGGAAACCGCCAGACCGCGCGGTCATCAACCCGCCAAGCCAGACCGCCAGATAGCCCGGTCACCAACTTCAACAATATTCCCACAATAAGAAAGCATGTTGTCATCAGCAGACCCATCTGTGTATATCTTTAATACGAGAACCTCCACCTTTGTATAAATAGGATAATAATTCATATGATAAAATTTGTATAACCAATATTTATTAAGACTTAAAGAAGGATACATGGAAAATAGTAGGATATTGAAGGCATAATGTCCAAAGTGGATACCTGAAGTGTTCACACAAAAAACCATCTTGCGTGGATTTCACGAACACCACATGGATGAATCAATTCACACGAGATCTTGTCAATGACCTTGCAAACTTAGCAAACTTATCAATCTTTGCATGGTCGTGATGTAACATCCTAAAGCTATTAGGGGGCATAAGAGCATGAGATACTAACTAGTAGATCTAATGGCCCCCTAGAACCCAGTGAACCCCTAAGTGTGTAGGTGGAACCCTTAGGTGATAGGATCACCAAAGTATTCCGGCCATAGATCATGAGCTATGCAAGGTCTTATAGAAGTGTAAAACTATGAAGAACTAGATCTGAGTTAACATAGGCTTCATTAGGATCACCTCAACTCTAAGCCTTGATCAAACTCTTCCTATCCCTGGAGTGCTCACCCTACCCCATAAGTATCCATTAACTTTGGTGGACCTCTATTGAGTGTAATGAGATCCCAAGGAGACCTACCCCACCTCTATGATTAGGCATGTCAACCCTAGGGTTGACTTGGTCAACCTTGGCTCAAATTAAGTCTTGGTGCACCAATAAGACTAACTTGGAAAACCAGTGATCACCTTGACCCAAGATTGTGGGCATAGACCCACACGGACCCCCACATCACTATGGTTACTGGCATTGGTCAACACTGAATAGTTGACTTCGTCTAACTTTAGTATAAACCTAAATTTATGAGTGTTCTTGGTCCAAATGGATTCACTAAGGATTGTAAAGGCTTAGACATGACTTGGCATAGTGCACCTCATTGACGCATGGACTGACACATCACATAGTGGTCAAACCCTAGCTTAATTAGGTAAAAATAGGGTTGACTCAACCTTTTTTCCTTGGTTTGACCAAACCTCTTTATATGTTTACTTTTCCTTATGTCCATCACATCTACCTCCTTAAACTTGACTTCCACCTCAACATCAGGTCAATGAGATAATCAATAGGTCAATGAGGCATCTTTTATCAACCAATAATGAAGGGAGGAGGTTTCCATCACATGTGAACTCTGTAGGAATTAAGGAAGCATCATAAAGGCTAGATCCACCCATAATGAAGAAAGACTAAACTCGTTAAAAGTGCAGAAAAAAATGAGAGTTACTCTAGAGAGAGGATAATAGAGATTTAAGCTTCATTTGGCGCAACATTTGGAACTCTCCGTTTAAGGCAAACATTACCGCACAGCGCCAAACAGTTATCGTCGGCGTTTGATCTGTTTGCACCCACCACGCCATGAGAAATGGAGAAAAATGGAGGGATTCCAACCGCGCCCTCCCCCTCCGGTTCCAAAAACCCTCCTCCTCCCGTCGCAGAAGCAAAATGCCAAACCAAACGAAGTCTTAAAATATTTACACTATAAATCACAGTACATGCCATAGATTATTAAATTAGTAATAAGAGTTTATATAATATAGTAAATTAAACTATAGACTAGATCAATCTAGAAGACATAAGTGTTTATAGAGCTTCCCCAAATGGTTGTAGTCCTCTCTTCTACCCCTTTGTTGGAATACAGTAAATAGTGTCAAGTGTTTTGATAAAGACTCTTAGAATCACTATTGATTCTTTTGATAGGTAGATTCTTAGAACCATTAAATTCTTTTAAAGCTGGATTCTTAATACTCGTTAACTTAATCCTTTAAAATCGATTCTTAAAACTCTATTATTGAATTCTTTAAAGAGATTCTAAAAAATCCATCATTAAATCCATTAAAGAGAGATTTTAAAAACTCCATCATTGAATGTTTTGTATAGGGTTTCTTAAAACTTTTTTATCTGAATAATGTTAGGGTCTTACGTGATAAGAAAGTAATCAAGGAGTTAGTTACATTGCCAATGTAATATGAGCTAATGAGCTTGCACATAATAACATGTGAGAATTTGGATAAATGATTTGGGTGGCTCAACACATATACGATATGAGTGAAGAGACAAACTTGGAATAATTGAGAGAAAGTTTGTGTCAGTTAAACTCTATGTCGATATGGTGATATCGACTAGAGATCAAGTCGACATAATGTATGTCGACTTGATAATCTGCCGATAGAACTGTTTCAGTATCTATTGAACAATATCAGATAGACATTAAGCCAATCGGCTATGTTATAAGTTGGCATAGTGTTTGTCGACTTAATGTAAAGTTGACATAGTGTACTTTAAGTCGATATAATGTATATCAGCTAGAATTTAAGTCAACATAGTGTATGTCGACTTAATGTCAAGTTCACACAGTGGGCTTTATGTTGATATAGTGTATATTAGCTAGGCTTTGAGTCGACATAATGTATGCTGACTTAATGTCAAGTCAGTACAATGAGCTTTAAGTCACTAAAAGGTATATCAACTATGGCTTAAAGTCAATATAGTGTATGATGACTTAATTTCAAGTCGACACATGAGACTTTAAGTCGATATAGTATATATCAGCTTGGTTTTAAGTCGACATAGTGTATGTTTACTTATGTCATGTTGACACAGTGAGCTTAAAGTCAAAAAAGTGTATATCTGCTAGGCTTTAAGTCAACATAGTGTATGTCGACTTAAAGTCAAGTCAACACAATGGGATTTAAGTTGATATAGTATATATCAGCTAGAATTTAATTCAACATAGTGTATGTCGACTTAATGTCAGGTTGAAAAAGCAAGAGATAGCTTTTTCTCCTGTTTATAAACCTTGAACCAGATTCACTTATTCTTAGAGTAATTTTATTGAAGCTAAACTCGGTTCACTGATATTATATACAAATATAATTTCAAATATTAGGTTAAGATTTTACTATTCACCCGACCACTTTCTGAAAAGTTGAGAGCGCCAAAATCAATGGCAGCTTCCCTTTTGTGATCTGGAAACCTAGCGCTGACAATCCTCTCTTAAAATCAGACCTCACAATTTGTGGAGATGAAAAAGTCGATCATCTTCCAGTTTCTGTCATTTAACGATATGAGGTGTTCCTAGGTGTTAGTGTGGACAACCCATGAAGGTGCAGATCTATTTCTGCATTCTCGAAACTCAAGCGACCGCCGATTTTGAATCAAGTGCGGATTGTGTATGCAGACCAAGGATTTGGATTCTGGCAGCATCACAACAACTTTTGGAGCATTTAGATCTACTTGAGACTCGATTCCACACACGTGCCTGCTATTTATTTTCTCGAATCATGGTTTTCACAAGATCTAGTTTATCTTTGGGGCTTTTCTAGAAATTATTCTACTATACATATACGATTATACCCACTTAGAAAAACCAATAATGGTATCAAAGTTAGGTTCTTTGATTTTTCTTATTTCAGAAATTTTCCCCTTAGCAGTAACCATCTTCTCTATATTAGTTTGTGAAACTATAGAACATATAAAGGCGAGCTTGTCTACTGTCATAAGGAAGAATGTTTTTTCCTGTTTCCAATACATGCAAATCTTAAATTTAGAATGGCTCAACATGTTCAGATTTATTCCTTAACATCAATAGTTGATGGTATTCTTTATAGAAAATCAAGAATGTGGATGGTTTTTTTTATTTTCATGATTTTTTATAAATGTGTGCAAGTGATTATGTGTTAATTATACAACCCCATATTCCCTGAGTTGGACCCAGAAGCATCAAGGGCTAAGTTTGGGCTAGCTTTGGACTAGCCTTGGGTGAGACTCAGAGAACTCCATAGGCGATAACCTTTTCGCGCAGTTAGGAGTAGGCGAGAGCGCTCGTGCTCCAGGTAAGCCGTTCGTCGAGTAGAACTCCGTAGGCGAGAAGTGTTCTCTCCCAGTCGGGATTAAGCTCGACTTTCGCTGAGCAGGCTTTGAACAAGAGAGCTCTCTCATGGGTTAGGAGAGAAGGCTCATGTCTAGTAAGTGCGGGGAAGTTCTCGGCAGGTAGTAAACGCGAGAGCCTTCAGTTCTCGGCAAGGAGGTTTTCGCTGGGTGGGGCCCAGGGTGAAATTACCTGGATGCCCTCAAGTAAAATTACTGATATACCCCTAGGGTCTGCATTTAGCTCCTCAGAACAGCGGAGTTTGGATGTTGGCAGACCAGCCAGGGGTAATTTAGTAATTTCAGGTCAGCAAAGGCTATAAATATACCCATAGGGGCTCCTCAGAAGGCAAGCTTTCATATTTTCCTAAAATCTTCTAGTGCTTGCTGAGGAGCTCCTAGCCTAGCTTTTGGCTTTGGAGGGGAAGCTCTCAGAGATCTTCTGGGTTAGAGGTTAGACCTCCTAGCTGAGACTTTATGTCGGTTTTTGGTACTTTAGTGCCAGTCAGAGGTTGGAGCTTGGGAGAAGTAGGCGTTGGCTACACACCTGTTTTCGAACTTTCGTTGAGGTCAAATTTTGGCTTCAACAGTTCTAGTGCGGTGAGCGTAGAAGGTAGACAATACAAGAAAATCTTGAGTTGAGTCCCATGGCCGGAGGTGAAGGCGAAGAATCAGGATCAGGAGGTTCCCTCTCGGGAAGAAGAGGCGACAAGGAAGATGCTGGAGGACTTCAAGCGAGAGGTCTTGCAGACCATCAATCTTGCCTTCTCGATAAGGAGCGAGTGGGCTACGCCCCAGGATCCAATAGAGTCATCCCTCACTTAGGCGAGAATGCTCCTGGGCAGTGCCCCGGAAAGGAGGTGCTGGCAGAGGCCGGCGAGAGGGACGTCGTTGTGTGAGAGCTGTTCCCCGAGCAAGGCAGTACAGACCGAGCAAGCCAGCCAAGGCCGCGAGACGTGCCTTCTCGGCAGGCAGGGGGCGAGATCCCTTTTAGTGAGCTCATCATCTCGGCTCCGGTTCTGGAGGGGTTTCGGGAACCCGACATGTCCTACTACTCGGGGAAGGATGACCCTGTGCAGCATGTGCAGTGCTTTGAGGATGTTGTTTCGATAAGGTAGATGACAGACGCCTTCAAGTGTCGGCTCTTTGCCATCACGTTGAAGTAGAAGGCCTGGGATTGGTTCCACCAGTTGCCGGCTAGCTCGATTTACAGTTTTAATGATCTGCGTCGAGGGTTCCTATTGAGATTCTCAACATCGAAGAAATGAAAGAAGGAGGCAGAGTTCCTATTTGCGGTGAGGCAGAACAAGATGAGACGTTGGATCACTATTTTGACTGGTTTCAGGAGGAAATCCTCCTAGTCTAGAAAGTCCCAAGGTATGCACTGATGCTCGCCTTCACCCTGGGGATGAGGTCATGATTCTTTAGCATGGAGATAAAGAGAATTCCCCCATCTCTTTTGACGATCTCATGGAGAGGGCGGCGAAGGAGATAGAATTCAAAAGGGCCGACCCGGCTTTTAACAGGAAGCTGGCCAGGTTGGGGGAAGTTGACGAGAAGGAGCCAGGAGCAGGAAGGCAAAGGAAGCAGAGAGAAGAAGAGAAGAGCCCCGAGGGCAGCATCAAGGATGGGGGCCCGGGAGCCAAAAAACCGGTTGGGTTTGAGGCCCCATGAGTGTCGTCCCCAGGGATAGGGCAGAGGCTTCCAAAGGGACAACTTCCGCGAGCCAAGGTGGTTTGATCAGCCGGTCTGGAGAAGGGGGTAGAGGGGTAACTTCCCGCCACATCAAGAAGTGATGGAGTTCGACCGAGGTAGAGGAGGAAGGAGAGGAGCTCTGGGAGGAGTTGGAAGAAGAGGAGACAGAGAAGGAAGATAGGGCAGGGTGGCGTTGCCTTTTTGTGACTTTCACTAGGAGGAGGGTCACGCGATGGCCACCTGCCAAGAGTTCCTGGAGATGAGAGAGTCCAGGGGGTGGGGAGGCAGGATCCACCGATAAGGATCGTGGAGGTTCAGCAGGGAGAAGGGGAAGACAGGTGTGAGGATCGGGCGGATGTAGGAACCCGGGGAGGGATCGTGGTGATCCATGACGAAGTCGGGATTGAGGCAACCGGAAAGGGAAGCCTTCAAACCATGTTCTGAAGGGGGGTCGCCTCGACCTCCAAGGCTCCCCCTCCGGAGGAAAAAAATACTTTCGCATTGGCGTATATGCCAGACTTCGAGGACCCGTTCTGTGATGCCTTGGTGATCAAGATGTCGGTAGAGAACTTCACGGTCTCCAGGATCCTGGTCGACAACGGGAGCTCCGTGAACGTGATCTTCAAGAAAGCTTTCGACGAGATGAAGGCTGAGGCCGAGAGGATCTTAGCTTTGGATGGACCATTGTTTGGGTTTTCAAGAGAGAGGAAGGAGGTAGAAGGAGGAGTAGGGCTGCATGTGAAGTTGGGGGCATATCATGAAACTGTAGGTTCGTTATAGTGGATGCCCCGAGCAGTTATAACGCCATCTTTTGATGCCCCCTCATCAGCGCCTTTCGTTGCATCCCCTCCTCATTCCACCAATGCCTCTAGTTCAATAATGGAGGGGTGTAGGTTAGGATCAGGGAGGACCCGAAGGTGGCGAGACAATGTTACATGACGGCAGTCAACACCATATCATGGATGGCAGAGGCGGAGGAGTTGGAAAGGTAGATGGCAGAGCAGTGTTGGGTACATTGGAAACTGTGTACCTGCTTTGGAAGAAGCCTCACTTAACTCAATGATATACATCAATGTGTATTTGATGGGATGTTGAGTTTCAATGTGCAAATTAAAAAATGCAGAAAAATATTCTAAGTATAAGTGTCGACACTTGTGAAGGAAATGTGTCGACACCAGAAGTCAGATTGTGTCGACACACAGGACTTATGTCGACACACGGAAATTCTGTCGGCAGCAATTGTGTCGACACACAGACTTTTGTCGACACATACAAGAATTCTGTCAACACTAACTATGTCGAGACTATAAGTTATTGTGTCGACACACAGGACTTGTGTCGACACATTCTACAGAAGCTGTGTCGTGAAGATAAAGAAGGGTTGTGTCGACATTGGTTTAGCTGTGTCGACATCATCAAGAATTGTGTCAACACATGGTATATTTGTGTTGACACATATGAAGTATTGTTTCGACGCTTTTCTGCTGAGATTGAGTACAATAAGGTATCATGTGTCAAGACTGAAGACTTGACAGCTATCATAACTAACAAAGCTGTCGCATCTGTCAGATCTGTCAAGAGGCGGTTATGAACCGGATCAACCAGTAACCTCAGATGGAATCTATATAAAGACCTATTCTATCGTAAAAAGAGAGAGATCGAAGAAGGAAGGACTTGACATTTTTCTAACAGTTGAAATTTACAAGTCATCAAGAGAAGGCAGATCCTTAACAAGTTTGCAAGAAGAATTAAGATCTAATTCTGAATAGAAGAAGGAAGCTGGATTGGGTATCATCTCCAACTTCATAAGAAGATCAACTTTATAAGAAACTTTGAATAAGCTAAGACAGGTTGGATCTTAAGAAGTCAGATCAATCAAGATTTGATCAAGAAGCCTTCACCCCTTTGTCTCTCTACCTGGGTGAAGGATTTATCATCTTAATAATCAATTTTTCTGTGAGATCTTTTATAGATCTGAGTGTAGGAGAGTTATCTCTATGAGTTGTAAGACTAAATTTATAAAGGCTAAGGTAGGGCCGAGTGCCTGAGGTGGGATCTTTGTGATCTTAGTTGTAGGCCTAGTGATAAGGGCTGAGGTAGGGCTGTTTGCCTGAGGTAGGATTCTTTGGAAGAATCTGAGTTGTAGGACTTAAAGAAGTCTGAGCTGTAGGAACCAGTTGGGTCTTGAGTTATAAGATCTGAGGATCTAAGTTAGTGGAAGGAAGTTTGGCCGAATCCAGCTCTCAGCTGGAAAGGTGAAGGGGGAGAGTGGACGTACCAACGAATTGGGGAACCACTATAAAACACTGTGTGTTGTGTTATGTTTTCTATGCTTGTTTTATCCTGTGCTATGATATTTGTAGCTTAATTAACAATGTTGAGATTAACCTTTAATTGCCTAAGTTAAAATTGGATTTGAACCAATTCACCCCCCCCCCATCCCATCTAGGTGTTTAGGATCTTTAAACCAAATATTTCAAGTGGTATCTGAGGGAGGTTCACTCAAACATAGACCTAACAGTCTGAGTTGATCTCTAAGGCAGTTATATGTTAGCCAAAATGGGTTCAGGTAAAAATCAGAAGGAACTTGGATCCATGAAACTTCCTATCTGTAGGAAAGAAAATATTGGCATATAGAAAGAGAGGGTCAGATTATTCATGAAAGCATCTGATCCAAGAATTTACATCACAGTTCTAGAAGGGCCATTTATTCTTATGAACATTTTAGTTCTTGATGCCAACCTCAAGACTCCAAAAAGTTATTCTGAAATGACTAAGGAAGAGATCATCCTAGCAACCTTAGACAAGAGAGTATAGAATATAATTATGAGTGTCATAGATTATTATACATTCCAGAATCTGGTCCATTACAAAACCTCTAAGGAGATGTGGGATACTTTGATTGTCTACATGGAGGGAATAGAAGAAGTAAGAGAGGATAGGAAGTCTATGCTAAATCAAGAATATGAGAGTTTTAGACAAGCCAAGACAGATAGCATAGCTAAATGTTATAAGAAATTCTTTAGAATTATAAATGAGCTAATGACCTATGGAAGAGTCTTTAGAATATATGAACTAAATGACAAGTTTCTCAGATCACTAATCAAGGACTGGGATACTAAAATATGTGCCATCAGAGAGGTGGCCAGGCTTGATAATACATCTCCACCAACTTTATTTGAAAAACTGTTATCATATGAGATGCAGCTCACTGCCAGAAAGGAGGAGGAGAAAAGCAATAGGTCTTAATACAAAGAGAAGTTAGTAGCCTTCAAGGCTGAAGCCACGAGAAAGGGAAGGAGAAAATCTCCTCCTCCCAAGAGAATTGCTGAAGTTGAATCAGAAAATACTGACATACACACTTCAGACAGCCACAACTCTGATGAAGACTTTGCTGCCTTCACAAGGCAGTTTCAAAGGTTCATGAAGAAGAAGCAATGGAGAACAAAGCCATCTTCATCTTCCTTCAAGGATGACTACTATAAGAAGAAGAAAACTTCTAAGGATGACAGGTATGACTCTAATCCCAGTAAACAAACTTTTTCTAAAATTGTTTGTTATTATTGCAACAGTCCAGGACATGTCATAGCTGACTGTCCTGATACAAGAAAGGAATCTAGTGATAAAAATAAGCATCAGCAGAAGGGCAAGAAGGAGAAATCCTTTTTTGCTAAGAAATAGAAAACTTGGACTGATTCATCTTCATCAGAATTTGAAAGAGAAGATGAAGCTGAAGCCTACATTGGGCTGTTCACAACTGAAGAAGATTCAGTGGAAACTGAATTCTTGCAAATGTTGGATTCTATAAATGGAATAAAAGAACATCAATGTAGAGGGATGATGGCCTTATCTGAGGAAGATCATTGCCAGGAACAGTTTAATCCTAGTAAAGTATACACTCTATCATCACCTTCTGAGTATTATACTAGATCAGAATCAGAAGCTTCTACATCAAGAGATGTGGATGGTTCTGAATCTGAAGGGGATGTTCATCAACTAATTGATGAGTATGGTGATCTGTTGCAAGCTCTTAAGAGAAGCAGAATCCTTGTCAAAAAGCAGGCTAAGGAAATTGCATCTCTCAAATTGATTTCATCAGATTCAGCAAAAGTGCTGGATTTGAAGTTGAATGAAGTTTCTAAACTAAAAAACATAATTGTTATTCAGATGGGTATAATTATCTTCAAAAATGATCACATCAAGAGTCTGGAAGTCAGACTTCAAAGAGAGAAGTATCTTGTGGCTTAATTCTCAAAGTCAAAGTCAGTCTTACCCTTAATTGATAACTTCATTTCCCAAAAGGGTAAGACAGGATTAGGCTTCAAGGGAAGAACAAGGGCAGCTAATTCCAAAAGAAAAGGCAAAGCCCCAATTAAGCCATTAGCTTCCAAACCCCCTATTTCTTTCAGGAAAGTGATGTAGCCTACTAACAGGTATGATCATGACATCACACATGGTCACTGTAAGCATGGTGATCAGGATAGCAAGGGTATAAATGCTAATAGAGCATCCCATAAGCAAACACACCATATTATTCAGGAATCATTAGTGTTTGATGCACCAGCCGTAGCACTTAAAAAGACTGCTATTCCTACAGACTTGAGGAATGCTGACAGCAATGCTGTTAAGCCTATACTTAAAAGAAGGTATAATAGATATGAGTGTATGTGTTGTGGCAAAGTGGGCCACTATGCCATTGATTGTTGGCACAATGCTAGTGTCCAGAAAAATGTCAGCTTACCTGTCAGAAAGGTTGTAGGCAAGTATGTCAAATTTCAAGCTAACCTGAACCTAGGACCCAATAACAATTGGGGTTCTAAAGTTAGGTAATTTTATTTGATGCAGGTGAGTCTAAGTGGCTATGCCTCAATATGTTACTTGGACAGTGGATGTTCAAGGCACATGACTGGAACAAGAAGAATGTTGAAGGATTACTCTCCCATAGATAATGGACCCAAAGTGATCTTTGGTGGATCTGAAAAAGGGTCATCAAAGGTTTTGGTAAAATTTCCAATAGCTCTATAACTATCACCCAAGTGGCTTATGTTAAAGTTCTGAAACATAACCTAATAAGCATAAGTCAACTAAGTGATCTTGGTTATGACACTTCTTTCCTCAAGGGTGTGTGCAAAATAAGAAGGCCAAGTGATTAAGAGATCATTCTGACAGACACTAGGAAAGGAAATGTCTACTGTCTTAATTTTGGTTGTAAGAGTATGAACTCTCCTATTTATCTAGTTGCAGATGAGAAAGCATCTCATTATGTCCAATGGCACAAGAGGCTAGCTCACCTGAACTACAAGTCAATAGGCCAACTCTTTGGTATGGAGTTAGTGAGGAATGATCCTCAGGTCAAGTGTATTAAAAAGGGTGTATGTTCAGCTTGCCAAAAGGGCAAACAAACCAAGACCTCTTTCCATGGCCGTGATACCAAAAATTCTGTGAGATGTTTATACCTCCTGTATATGGATTTATTTGGTCCTATGCCAGTTCATAGTCTAGGTAGGAAAGCTTACACATTTGTGGTTGTTGATGAGTATTTTATATTTACATGGGTTTTCTTCCCGAGGCAGAAATCTGAAACCCCTACTATCTTCCAGAATTTTATTAGGCAAATTTAGAATGAACTTTACAATTCAGTGGTTAAAATCTAAAGTGACCATGGGACAGAATTTCAGTCTGAATGCATGACAAGGTTCTGTGAAGAACTTGGGATTCATCAAGAGTTCTCATCACCTAGAACTCCCCAGCAAAATGGGATTGCTGAAAGAAAGAATAGGACTCTTATTGAGGTTGGTAGAACACTACTAAGTGACACTTCTCTCCTAGAATATTTTTGGGTTGAGGCAGTAAACACTGTTTGTCATGTTCTCAATAGAGCTTCCATCACCAAAAGCAACAAGAAGACACCCTATGCGATTATGAAAGGCAGAAAACCAAATTTAGCCTGCTTTAGAATCTTTGGTAGCAAGTGTTATTTTCCTAATAATGGCAAGTACTATTTAACTAAGTTTGCTGCCAAATCCAAGAAGGGATATTTGTTGGGTACAATAATAATAGTAAGGCATACAGGGTCTACAACTTGACTACTCAAGTTGTAGAAGAATCTATCAATGTAGTCTTTGATGAATCTAGGTTAATTAACTGTGAGCTATCAAGCACTTCTTCTAGCTCTATAGGTTTGAAAGATAAGATGGACAAGCTAATCATCAGTGAAGACCAACCTATGAGACAGGATGAGGAAAATGATGGATGCTGTCAAGGGGGAGTACAAGACCCACAAGCTGATGATGAAGACAATGAAGTATAGCTTGGTGAGGAGAATGAAGAAAATAAAGAGGTTGACAGATTTCCTCCAGTAATAATACATCTAAGGGATCATCCTGCACACCAAATCATTGGTGATGCAAGATATGGAGTTCTGACCAGAAGCAAGAGCATAACACATTTCTATGTTCAAGCTTCCTGTCCTAGATGGAACCTAAGAAATTTGTAGAGGCTATACAAGACCCAAATTGGATTGATGCCATGTAGGAAGAGTTAAATCAATTCAAAAGATGTAAAGGCTGGAAGTTGTTTCCTAAACCAAAGAATCACAATGTCATAAGGACTATGTGGATCTACAGGAATAAGTTAGATGAAAATGGCATTATAGTCAAGAACAAAGCCAGACTGGTAGCAAAAGGCTATAGGCAGGAAGAAGGAATAGACTTTGACCAGACATTTGCCCCAGTGATAAGGTTGGAAGCAATAATACTGTTCATTGCCTATGCAGCTTACCAAGGGTTCAAGGTATTCCAGATGGATGTAAAGTCAGCATTTTTGAATGGTGACTTAAAAGAGAAAGTTTATGTTGAACAACCATCAGGTTTTGTTGATCCTCTTTATTCTATCTATGTTTATAGGCTTAATAAAGCCCTATATGGATTGAAATAAGCCCCTAAGGCTTGGTATGAAACTCTGTCTACTTTCCTCATTGAGAATAAATTCTCAAGGGGGAAATTGACAAGACTCTATTCTTTAGGGAATCAAAAGGAAAGATCATCCCAGTCTAGATATATGTTGATGACATTATCTTTGGATCAACTGAAAACAACCTTTCTAGAAAGCCAAACTTATGCAAGGTAAGTTTGAGATGATCAGTATGGGTGAGCTGAAATTCTTCATTGGACTCCAAGTTAGATAGACTGATGATGGCTTGTCCATATCCCAGTATAAGTTCACCAAGGAGTTAATTAAGAAATATGGCATGGAGTCAGCCTCCACCATGAGAACTCCAATGGGTTCAAGTATGTCTATAGGCAAAGATAAGGTAGGAAAACCTGTTGATGAGTCTTTGTATAGAGTGATAATTTGCTCCCTTCTTTACTTGACTGCTAGTAGACCTGACATCATGTATGCAACATGTGTCTATGTTAGATACCAAGTTTGCCCAAAGGAACCTCATTATTCTGCTGTCAAGAGAATTTTAAGATATCTTAAGGGCACACCAAATCTTGGTCTTTGGTACCCTAAGAATAGAGATTTTCTGCTAACAGGTTATTCAGATGCAGACTTGTAGGCTGCAAAGAAGATAGGAAAAGCACCACGGGCACATGTCAGTTCCTAAGTGGAAGATTGGTGTCATGGAGCAGCAAAAAGCAGACAAGTGTGACTATATCCACTGCTGAGTCAGAATATGTAACTGCGGGCAGTTGCTGTGCTCCGCTGTTATGGATACAACATCAACTTGAAGACTATGACATCAAGGTAAGTAGAACTCCATTATATTGTAATTATACTAGTGTCATATCAATTGCTAGAAATCCTGTTTCACATAGCAGAACTAAGCATATAGAAATTAGGTTTCATTTTATTACAGAACATGTTGAAAAAGAAGACATAAGTGTAGAATTTGTCAACACTAACAATCAAATTGCTGACATATTTACAAAACATCTGGATGAAAGTAAATTCAATTATTTTAAGATTGAATTAGGTATGTTAAACATAGAATAAAATGTTAGGTCAGCACAAAATTTCTTTAAAAAATTGGCGAAGTTAGAAAGTTTGTGTCGACACAAGCTCACTGTGTCGGCACTATCAGCGAGTTGTGTCTACAAAGGAATAAACTATGTCGACATAGAAATAAAATATGTGTCGATGGAAAAGGTTTGTATCGACACAACTCTGTCGAGACCTTGAATTAGAAGATTTCTGTGTTGACACACAAAAATCTATGTCGACGCATAGACTTGACGACACTTACAATTCTCTGTCGAGACCTTATATTAGAAGATTTCTGTGTCGACACACAAAAATCTATGTCGACACATAGACATGACGACACTTACAATTCTCTGTCGAGACCTAAGTTATCTATGTCGACACATGCAATATTATGTCGACTCATAAGATTCTTATTTAGGCGCATCTTTTGACCTGCCCTTCACAAGAATTCTATAAATAAGAGAAAACAAAATCTAGTCGACTGTACTATATAGAACTCTCGACTCTAAACCCTGTATCGACAAGAAATTCTACAGTCTACTCTCTTCTATCTCTTTCATCTATGGCGCCACAGATGGAAGACAAAGTAATTGAGGGATATGAACTAGTTCGCACTGCGTTTGAGACTACCACACATGAAATCAGAGCCGTAATTACCCTAATCACTGACAATGGATTGGATTACCTAGTCTCAGAACCTACTAGGATATGGAAGAAGGAGGTTCTTGAATTATACACATCAGCATAAATGGATTCGAAGTGCATGAAGATTAAATCATCTGTCCAAGGTACTAAGGTGAAACTCACACTGAAAAGTTTAAGTAAAACACTTCAGCTTCTCAGAATTAAGGAAGAAGATGACACAACATCTTCCATGACAAAAAAAAGATGCTCTCCAATGGTGTGGACTGGATCCCACTACCAAGATTGGATCATCAATGAACAGGAAGGGAATGAATTCCCAGGGAAAATTCCTGTGTGAGATTCTCGACAAGTTATTTTGTGCAAATCAGGAAGACATGATAGGATTTCAGCCTATATGTTCAATCTCATAACAAGAGTCACATTTAAGGTGAAAACTGACTGGTCTGCTATTGTGTTTGAAAAGATCAAAGAAAGTCTCAAGAAACCTAATATGGGCAGAATATTAAGCCTGTATCTGGCTATAAATATTCCAGAAGTGATAAATCAGACAACTGGTTCTAAGATTAATCACATGAGGAAGATGGACTTACGAATCCTGTCTAGATGGCAAAGAGTATTGACTAAAGATGTTCCTACACCTCAAAAATAGTAGAAGAAAGTTAAGGAAAAGAACACACCAGCCAAGCTCCCTGAATCCTCTAGTGATTTAGAAGAGCAAGTTAACTTCAACACAGATGAAGAACAACCAAAGAAAAGGAAATCAACTACACCATCACCTGACAATGAGGTTCAGGCCCAAGGGGAGACCATCCAAGTTCCAGACAACCAGGTGGTATCAACTCCAGGGGGATACACCACTAAAACTACACTTGTCCATCAACCAGAAAATTCACAGATATCAGACCTAGGGGTAAGTATAAATGAAGTTGAACTGGATAGTGAAAATGCAACTAACACAGTCATGAGCATAGTTTCAGAAATCAACAATGCTACAGTCACCAATACTGAGAAAGAAGCACAGAATGTTCATATGTCTGATCCTGATCAATCTGAGCAACAAAACTCTCCAAATATAGAGAAAACCCTAGAATAGGAATTTTACTTCCAGGGGGAGAAAACTGCTGAAGATAAGGAAGTTGTTCCTGAAATTCAAATGCAACAAGGGGATCCACTGGAGGAGATCTTGTCTAATATACCAGCAGCAAGGACTGAGGGGGAGCAGCCAATCCTTGACCTAAGTTAAAAAGAACCAGTGAACATAGCCAATTCATCTGAGTCCTCTAAGGACAAAGAAGCCTCAAGGGAAAAGAAAAGAAAACTTATAGAGCTCAAGAAGAGGAGCTTAGGCTATAAGAGAGACTTGAAGACTGCTCCATAAACACCAGCTCCTGTAGTAGACTTCAATTCACTTTTGGTGCAACTACAATTTAAATTGGAAGCGCAAAGAGTTTCTCTTGAAAAATATATGGATGAGAAAAATAAAGATCTGCAATTTCACTTGGCCCAGGATATCAAATCCATTAGGTTTGAAGTAAACTTGAACAAGAAGGAAATGACAGATTACTTCCAAAAGGGAGGTAATGTTGTAGTCTACTTGGCCAAGCAACAACAGGAGGTCAAGACTGCAATAGAGGACATTGCAGTCAAACAAGGTTATGTCCTGGAGAATCAAATCAGAATGAATGAAAATCTAGTAGACTCTTATAATATTATTCTAACAGATCTTGGGAGTAAAGCAACTGCTATCACTGAACAAATGGTTACAGTAATGTCTGAGTTTGACAAACAACTCAAAGAGGATTTAGCAGCTATCCAAACCGCTATCCAGGCGTCTAAAAAGACAATCTCTGATCAAATGCAGAATTTAAAGCCTACTATAAATAAGGAACCAATTATCTAGCTGATCAGGTAAGATTTCAAAAGGATGATCTAAGAGACCATATAGAAAGAGAAGTCATAAAGGGGGAGAGGGTATTAGTCAAAGCAAGCTCAGATCATGTTAAATGGATAACCAATAGCATCAGAGCAACTCTTGGTTATCCACCCCTTTGTGATGATGACAACACTACAGAATCAGGAATTCAACCTGCTTACATTGAAGCGGTTCAGCAAGAAGTAGCCCAAGTCATTTATCCACCTTAGGACTTTGAAGGAATTCAGCATGCAATACAACAAATGTATAGTCCTCCAAAGGAGGCACAAAATGTTATTATTTAAGAGATAGAAATGTATGCAGCTGCATTACAAAGAGAAAGAGAAGCACAAAGTATAAGGGATGCTCAGAGAGAAGCTAAGCTACTTAAGAAGAGGTTCAGAGATCAGGCAGAATTAAAGCCTGATTTTGAACAATGGAGTCCAACCTGCAGGAATATTATTCTGACTGCTTGGCATGCTATTAAAGAGAATATGCATGATAGAGGCAAGTGGTATTTTGAACAGGAATGGAGCAAATATCAGGAGCGACAAGATACCATATACCAGTTAAGAAGAGAC
Source organism: Platanthera zijinensis (assembly GCA_039513925.1). Taxonomy (NCBI): domain Eukaryota; kingdom Viridiplantae; phylum Streptophyta; class Magnoliopsida; order Asparagales; family Orchidaceae; genus Platanthera; species Platanthera zijinensis. The sequence goes on along the minus strand of CM077079.1, from coordinate 47,276,135 downwards.
CTTAGAGCTCGGAAGATACCTGCTAACTCTGTGGAGCCTAGCAAGTATTTCCCAAAGTCTTTTCATTACCTTGAAAGGCAAAAGATCAAGGATGAAGAGCTCAAGAAGAAGGATCTGAAAGGAAAGAAGCTGGCTGATGACACAGGAGCTAATGTAGAAGCTAAGATTCAGTCTAGCAAAGGAATTGTCATCAAGGAGCCTAATCAATCCTAGGTGTTAGAACCTTAGGTTCTGATTTGGGTTAGGATCACTATTAGGATGATTAGTTTGACCCAAAATGTATAGTCTAAGGGTCATAGGTCTTTCCAGGTATTCCTCAGAAAGAATCCCAGAAGAAGTGCAGAAGAATTCCAGAGAAAATCAGTTTTGAAGTTCAGAAATTGCAGTCCAGAAATAGTCGAACGGAGTTCAACTATTGCAGTCCAGAAATAGTCAAACGGAGTTCAACTATTGCAGTCCAGAAATAGTCGAACGGAGTTTAACTATTGCAGTCCAGAAATAGTCGAACGGAGTTCTACTATTGCAGTCCAGAAATAGTCGAACGGAGTTCAACTATTGCAGTCCAGAAATAGTTGAACGTAGAATCTCTGAACGCAGAATCTCTGAACTCAGAAATCTCTGAACGCAGGAATCTCTGAACGCAGAATCTCTGAACGCAGAATCTTTGAACGCAGAAATCTTTGAACGTAGAAATCTCTGAATGCAGAAATCTCTGAACGCAGAATCTTTGAACGCAGAAATCTTTGAACGCAGAAATCTTTGAACGCAGAAATCTTTGAACGCAGAAATCTCTGAACGCAGAATCTTTGAACGCAGAAATCTTTGAACGCAGAAATCTTTGAATGCAGAAATCTCTGAACGAAGAATCTTTGAGCTCAGCTCAACGATCTCCGAGCTGAGCTCAACGATCTTCGAACGCAGTTTGAAGAAGCTTTAAAATTCAGTGTTGTGATTTCCTGTGCCGTTTTTCAGACAGATTTATTTACAGCTGGCAGATTTAATTAAGGTTATTGAGGCAATTACAGCTATCAGAATTAATGTTATATATTCTTAAGAATATAGCCGTTTGGAGGCTGCATTAATTATGGATTAAATCATAGATTTAATGCCAATTGATTCCCAGAATAAATTACCATTCTTGGGAAAAGGCTTCAGCCGTTTCAAGGCAAGAATTCAAATGTTTGAATTAGTTCAAGGGATATATGTATATGATATACAGAAGATTGAAAATATATATAATATATATCATAAAGTGACAGAGAAAAAGTAGCAGGCATATACAGATCATCTTCATCTTCTTCATCTGCTCCAGGCTTTCAAGAGACACAAAATCAACATCAGTCTAAAAGCTTGCTGGAGAGCGACATCAACTTGAAGGCCTACACCCTGAAGCAAAGCTTCCACTCCTGAACCTGTATACATCTCAGGAGGAGCTTTGACAACAATAATCCACTAGTCTTCTCTCATTTGATTTGAGAACAGAGAAGACAATATCAACTCTTCCTTCCTCCTGTACAAAGGGTTCTTGAACTCCCTTCAAAAGTTCTGCTTGGTTTTTGAGACCTTGTCAAAACTCAGTGGTGGCAAGACACCTGATCAAAAAATCCAGTTTTGGTTTTTGAGCACCTTATCAAAAGCTCATTGGTGCCCAGGACACCTGATCAACTCATCCTGCAGTGGATTCCTACCAGGGTGGTAGAAGAGTGGACGTACCTATTGAGAGGGAACCACTATAGTTCCTTGTGCGTCTGAATTGCTTGCTCTATTTTCTTCCTTATGTGTTGTGAATTTTATTTTGCATTTTATTTTCTAAAAACTCTTAAGCATATCAGATCTATCACCTCACTTTCAATTGGTATCAGAGGGAGGTTGGTTGCTCATACAGGCTAACACCTGAACCAAAAGATCCTTGATAGATCTTATTGTTCTTAAGAGTTTTTCATGGCACAAAATGAAGAATGGTCAAGCACTGGACCTCCTAAGTGCAATCTGGACAAGCTTGCACTATGGAAGACAAGGATTAGGATTTTTATGAACTCTATTGATGAAGCCATTTATAATTCTATTTTGTCAGGTCCCTTTACACCATCTGCAGCTACAGAAGCTCAAAAACAGCTTAAGATGGCTGATGCACAAGCAATGAACATTCTTGCAGAATCAATGTCTGATGACATTTTTCAAGAGATTGCTGAATGTTCATCTGCAAAGGAAATTTGGGACTCTCTCTCAGTAATGGCTGCTGGATCAACAAAAGAAAGAACATCAAATGCTAATTCCTGGAGTAACTCTGAAGCTTCATCTTGCACAACTGAGGATGAAGAAGAAGCAAGAGCAAGAGAATTTTGTCTAATGGCAATAGATGCATCTTGCAAAAGGTATGATGAAGATAAAGAATCTGAATCAGATGATGATGAAGATCAGGTTATCTCTACCCTTGACTTTTCATCAGAAGAACTTAAAACAGATTTTAAATTATTATGTAAAGATCTGATTCAATCTAAGAAGGAAATAAAACTTCTTAGAGAGAAAGTAAATAAACTTTCTTCTAAAAACATAAAATTCAATAAAGATTTAGAAATTGCTTTAAATCATATATCCTCATTAAAATCAGTTAAAGATTTTCAGAAAATTTGTGTTCAACATAATTCGTCGAGCTCAGGTCGACGAAAATACTATTCGTTGAGATCAGATTTTCATAGCAAAGATTTTAAATCATTTTATAATCAAAAATTTAAAAATCCTTATACCCAGTGGTTCATCCCTTCTAGGAAACTTCATCCACTTGGCTATAAAGATTTCCCTGGATATTACTTTACTTCAAATTATTATTGTGAAAGAAAATTAAGACCCAAGGCAAATCTGGGTCAAGAATTCCTAACATCTCCTTTCAGGAAAATTGTTCAGAAGGCTACAACTATAGGGGGAGATTATCAGAATCTCAGAATGAAAATGAACAGAAGTACAGCTGTCACTTTATTAGATTCTATGCAGCTGCCCCTTAGTTTCTGTTTGTATTTCTTTTATTTTGAATCCCTTTTTAACAAAGCACCCATTTACATCTGCTATTATATTATAATTCAGGCAGATCTTTTTGCTTTGTATTTTGTTTTTATATAAATAGTATCCTCACCCAAATAGGGGGAGATTGTTGGAACCTTAGGTTATGATTTGGGTTAGGATCACTATTAGGATGATTAGTTTGACCCAAAATGTATAGTCTAAGGGTCATAGGTCTTTCCAGGTATTCCTCAGAAAGAATCCCAGAAGAAGTGCAGAAGAATTCCAGAGAAAATCAGTTTTGAAGTTCAGAAATTGCAGTCCAGAAATAGTCGAACGGAGTTCAACTATTGCAGTCCAGAAATAGTCGAATGGAGTTCAACTATTGCAGTCCAGAAATAGTCGAACGGAGTTCAACTATTACAGTCCAGAAATAGTCGAACGGAGTTCAACTATTGCAGTCCAGAAATAGTCGAACGGAGTTCTACTATTACAGTCCAGAAATAGTCGAACGGAGTTCAACTATTGCAGTCTAGAAATAGTTGAACGCAGAATCTCTGAACGCAGAATCTCTGAACTCAGAAATCTCTGAACGCAGGAATCTCTGAATGCAGAATCTCTGAACGCAGAATCTTCGAACGCAGAAATCTTTGAACGTAGAAATCTCTGAACGCAGAAATCTCTGAACGCAGAATCTTTGAACGCAGAAATCTTTGAACGCAGAAATCTTTGAACGCAGAAATCTCTGAACGCAGAATCTTTGAACGCAGAAATCTTTGAACGCAGAAATCTTTGAACGCAGAAATCTCTGAACGAAGAATCTCTGAGCTCAACTCAACGATCTCCGAGCTGAGCTCAACGATCTTCGAACGCAGTTTGAAGAAGCTTTAAAATTCAGTGTTGTGATTTCCTGTGCCGTTTTTCAGACAGATTTATTTACAGCTGGCAGATTTAATTAAGGTTATTGAGGCAATTACAGCTATCAGAATTAATGTTATATATTCTTAAGAATATAGCCGTTTGGAGGCTGCATTAATTATGGATTAAATCATAGATTTAATGCCAATTGATTCCCAGAATAAATTACCATTCTTGGGAAAAGGCTTCAGCCGTTTCAAGGCAAGAATTCAAATGTTTGAATTAGTCCAAGGGATATATGTATATGATATACAGAAGATTGAAAATATATATAATATATATCATAAAGTGACAGAGAAAAAGTAGCAGGCATATACAGATCATCTTCATCTTCTTCATCTGCTCCAGGCTTTCAAGAGACACAAAATCAACATCAGTCTAAAAGCTTGCTGGAGAGCGACATCAACTTGAAGGCCTACACCCTGAAGCAAAGCTTCCACTCCTGAACCTGTATACATCTCAGGAGGAGCTTTGACAACAATAATCCACTAGTCTTCTCTCATTTGATTTGAGAACAGAGAAGACAATATCAACTCTTCCTTCCTCCTGTACAAAGGGTTCTTGAACTCCCTTCAAAAGTTCTGCTTGGTTTCTGAGACCTTGTCAAAACTCAGTGGTGGCAAGACACCTGATCAAAAAATCCAGTTTTGGTTTTTGAGCACCTTATCAAAAGCTCATTGGTGCCCAGGACACCTGATCAACTCATCCTGCAGTGGATTCCTACCAGGGTGGTAGAAGAGTGGACGTACCTATTGAGAGGGAACCACTATAGTTCCTTGTGCGTCTGAATTGCTTGCTCTATTTTCTTCCTTATGTGTTGTGAATTTTATTTTGCATTTTATTTTCTAAAAACTCTTAAGCATATCAGATCTATCACCTCACTTTCACTAGGGATAGATTGACTAGGTTTAGAACTATGTAATCTTTTGTTCTAAAATCCTTGTAATTTAATGCTGATTCTTGTTTACTGTATTTTATCATATTTTGTGATAATATTACATGCTATTTCTGCTTATGAGTTACCCTATCTGAGTAATGATTTTATACATCATAATCTTTGTTTTATTATAAGTGGTATATATCATTGACTAAGGGTTAGGACTTCTCCAAATAGGGGGAGATTGTTGGGTACATTGGAAACTGTGTACCTGATTTGAAAGAAGCCTCACTTAACTCAATGATATACAGGTTAAACAAATGCAGAAAAATATTCTAAGTACAAGTGTCAACACTTGTGAAGGAAATGTGTCGACACCAGAAGCCAGATTGTGTCGACAAACAGGACTTGTGTCGACACACAGAAATTCTGTCGGCAACAATTGTGTTAACACACAGGACTTGTGTCGACACACAAAAGAATTCTGTTAACACCAACTATGTCGAGACTAGAAGCTATTGTGTCGACACACAGGACTTATGTCGACACATTCTACAGAAGCTGTGTCGAGAAGATAAAGAAGGGTTGTGTTGACATTGTGTGAGCTGTGTCGACATCATCAAGAATTGTGTCGACACATGGTCTATATGTGTTGACACATATGAAGTATTGTCTCGATGATTTTCTACTGAGATAGAGTATAATTAGGAATCAGGTGTCAAGATTGAAGACTTGACAGCTGTCATAACTAACAAAGCTGTCGCATCTGTTAGAGCTGTCAGAAGGCGGTTATGAACCGGATCAACCGGTGACCTTAGATGGGATCTATATAAAGACATGTTCTATCGTAAAAAGAGAGAGATCGAAGAAGGAAGGACTTGACATTTTTCTAACAGTTGAAATTTACAAGTCATCAATAGAAGGCAGATCCTGAACAAGTCTGCAAGAAGAATTCAAATCTAATTTTGAATAGAAGAAGGAAGCTGGATTGAGGATCATCTCCAACTTCATAAGAAGATCAACCTTACTTTGTTTAGATTCAAGAAGCTTTGAAGAAGCTAAGACAGGTTGGATCTTTAGAAGTACGATCAATCAAGATCTGATCAAGAAGCCTTCACCCCTTTCTCTCTCAACCTAGGTGAAGGATTTATCATCTTAATAATCAATTTTTCTGTAAGATCTTTTATAGATCTGAGTGTAGGAGAGTTATCTCTCTGAGTTATAAGCCTAAATTTATAAAGGCTGAGGTAGGGCCGAGTGCCTGAGGTAGGATCTTTGTGATCTGAGTTGTAGGCATGGTGATAAGGGCTGAGGTAGGGCTGTTTTCCTGAGGTAGGATTCTTGGGAAGAATTTGAGTTGTAGGACATGAAGAAATCTGAGCTACAGAAATAAGTTGGGTTTTGAGTTATAGCATCTGAGGATATGAGTTAGTAGAAGGAAGTTTGACTAAATCAAGCTCTCAGCTAGATAGGTGAAGGGAGAGAGTGGACGTACCCACGAATTGGGGAACCACTATAAAACACTGTGTATTGTGCTGTGTTTTCTCTGCTTGTTTTATCTTGTGCTGTGATATTTGTAGCTTAATTAGCTATGCTGAGATTAACCTTTAATTGTCTAAGTTAAAATTGGATTTGAACATATTAACCCCCCCCCCTTTTAGGTGTTTAGGATCTTTAAACCAAATCTTTCAAGCAGAAAGAGGTGGTCGGGGAGGAGGAGGTGAGTTAAAATTGCATGAGGTCCAGAGGGACGAGGGGTCGAATTCGCAAGAGGTTTGGCAGGAGGAAGGAGTAGAGGAAGGGCGAGGAGGAGTTGAGATGGAAGCCCTAAGGGGCGTGGAAGTTGAGCAGCATGAGAGCCTGGGGTAGGTGATGGAAATTTAGGAAGCGGGAGGGGATGAAGTGTTTGGGGAGGAAGAGGAGGCAAGGGACGGCTAGGAGTAGTCGCAGCTGGAGTAGTGCCAGCCATGCGCAAAGGGTGCGGATCAGCGGGGGCTTAGGTCCCGAGGACTAGGAGCGAGTGCGGGCTTGCATCCAGAGCAACGTCGACATTTTTTATTGGAGCGCGGCTGACATGTCGAGCATCGATGCAGATGTAGCCTGCCATCGCCTGAACTTGGACCCCCGGATGCGCCCCATTCGCCAGAAGATGAGGACCATCGCTACTAAGCTGGAGGAACCCATCCGAGAGGAGGTCAAGAAGCTTTTGGAGGCCGGATTCATCTCAGAGATCAAGTATCCGGGCTGGATCTCCAATGTGGTAATGGTAAAAAAAGGGGGAGGAAAATGGCGCATGTGTATAGACTTTTCTCTATTAAATAAATCATGCCCCACGGATTACTACCCACTGCCTCGGATCGACGCGCTGGTTGATTCAGCCGTTGGTTTTTCTATTATAAGTTTTTTAGATGCTTTTTTAGGTTACCACCAAATTCGAATGCCTCCTCCTGATGTCAAGGATGTCTCCTTCATCACGAGAGAGGGATGCTTCAGTTATAAAATGATGCCCTTTGGGTTAAAGAATGCAGGGGCTACATACCAGCGCATGATGGATCGAGTCTTCCTGGGCCAAAGGGGGAGGAACCTGGAGGTCTATGTTGACGATCTTATGGTCAAAAGCAAGGGTGTGGACTCGCACCTACGTGACCTGGAGGAGACATTATCTACCCTGCGGAAGTTCAATATGAGGTTGAACCCCCTGAAGTGTGTCTTCGGGGCAAGTCGAGGGAAGTTCCTTGGACATATTCTGACCCCGGCAGGGGTAGAACCTAACCTAGATAAGTTGAAGGCCATCCTAGAGCTAGAGTCACCACGCAATGCTAAGGAAGTCCGACGCTTGACAGGAAAGCTGGCCGGGCTAAGCAGGTTCCTCTCCAAGTCGGGAGAGAAATGCTCATCGTTCTAAAAATTTGAATGGACCACCTAGTGTGAAGAGGCTTTCTAAATGCTCAAGAGGCAGCTCTCCCAGGCTTCGCTACTTCAAAGCCCAAAGGAGTAGGAGGTGTTAGGTATATTGGAAAATGTGTACCTGATTTGGACAAGCCAAGCCTAGCTCAATTATATACATCAAGGTGTATTTGATGTTATTTTGAGTTTATATGTGCAGGTTAAGAATGTGCTAAAATGTAAGAAAAATTTCTAAGTCCATGTGTCGACACCTGAGGAAGCTGTGTCGACACTTCGGTAAGATTGTGTCGACACTTGGAAATGGCTGAGTTGACACTTCAGTGAGTTTGTGTCGACACCGGGAGGCTGTGTTGACACACATAAGCAGAGTCGACATCAACTGTGTCGACACCTGGAGGCAGTGTCGACACACAAAGTCTGAGTCTACAACAACTGTGTCGACACACAGGACTTGTGTCGACACTCAGCAGAGTTTCAATAATGTCAAGTGTTGTGTAGTGATGAAGTGTTTGTGTCAACACAAATAATCAGTGTCGACACATTCTCAAGATGCAGTGTCAAGAAGCTGTGTCGACATCAAGGCAGCTATGTCGACATCACCAAAGGCTGTGTCGACACTTAAGTCACTTGTGTCGACACATATTGACAGATGGTCTCGACACTTTATGACAGTCAGTCTCAACGCTTTGCTGACAAAGACAAAGACACAAGATCTGTTTAAAGACTTGACAGCTGTGAGTTACAATAGGTGTACTGAAGCTATCAAACTTGTCAGAGGTTAGTTATAAACCGGATCAGCCGGTTATCATGGATGAAGTCTATAAATAGATGGATTCAGAAGAAGCAAAGAATAATTAAGAATTGACACAACTAACACAACTATTGTGAGATTGATCTCTGATCAAGAAAGTGCATGGCACAGAAGAAGATCTTCGTGAGAAGATCTGAGAAGACATTCTGAAGTGATCATCCACTCAGATTCAGTCTAAGTTGAATTCAATCAAGAATTCAGAAGTATCTTCAAGAGCTTTGGAGAGAGAGAGAGATCCAGCTATTTGGAGTCAAGAAGGAGACAATCATAGGTCTCTTAAGAAGCAGATACTGAACTAATCTGTCAAGGAGATTCAGATCTATTTCTGGAATCTAAGGAGGAAGCTGTCAGTCAGTTATATTCAAAGGAAATCAACTCAACTAAGTTCAGATTCAAGAAGCTTTGAAGAAAGCTAAGATCAAGTTGATTTCAGTCATCAGCCTCTTCAAGAAGCTGATCAAGAAAGTTCTTATCCCTTCTCTCTCAACAGAGGTAAGAGATTATAAAATTCCTTATTAAATTCTATTGGATCTATTCATAGATCTGAGTTGTAAGCCTGTTTTATAAAGTCTGAGTGTAGGAGATTTATTCTCTGAGTGGTAGGGCTGTTTGTGCCTGAGTTATAGGAGAAGGTATTCTCTGAGTTGTAGGCCTTGTGGCAAGGCTGAGGTAGGGCTTGTTATCCAGAGTTGTAGGAATGTGGAAACATTCTGAGTTGTAGGAATCCTTCTGGATTCTGAGCTGTAGGATCTGAGGATCTGAGTTAAAGGAAGAAGTTAGGCCGAATCTATCATACTGCTAGATAGGTGAAGGGGGAAAGTGGATGTACCCAGACCTTGGGGAACCACTATAAATACTGTGTGCAATCTATGAATTGTGTAGCTGTAGAATCTGTGAATGTGTGTGCTGAATTTGCTGCAGAATTTTCTATTTTATATTACAGTATTGAACTGATATTCTTTCTTAATTTAAAAAAAAAATTAGAACCTATTCACCCCCCCCCCTCTAGGTGTTTAGGTAGTCTTGAAAGTAAAACAATCAAGTGGTATCAGAGGGAGATTGCTCAAAGAAGGACTTAACAGTCTGAGTTAGATCCCTAAGGCAGAATGAAGAATCAAGAAAATTGGTTCTGGAGAGAATCACAAGGAACTAGGGTCAATGAAATTACCCATCTGCAGAAAAGAGATTTTTGGAATCTGGAAAGAAAGGGTTAGGTTGTTTATGGATGCCTCTGACCCAAGAATATATATCACAGTAAAAAAAGGTCCATATATCCCAATGAATGTGTTTGTTCTAGATGCAAATCAAAGAACTCCTAAGGATTTTTCTTAAATGACAAAGGATTAGATTATACTGGCAACTATGGATAAAAGAGCTCAGAATATCATAATGAGTGTCATAGATGATTCTACTTTCCAAAATTCGATTCACTACAAAACCTCCAAGGAAATGTGGGACACTTTGTTTGTCTACATGGAGGGTTCTAAAGAAATTAGACAAGACAGAAAGTCTATGCTCAATCAAGAATATGAGAGTTTCAGACAAGGGAAGTCTGATAGCATCTCTGAATGCTACAAGAAATTCTACAGGATAGTGAATGAACTAATGTCCTATGGAAGGGTCTTCAGTACATATGAGCTGAATGACAAATTCCTAAGATCCTTGACAAAGGATTGGGATACTAAGATTTGTGCCATTAGAGAAGTGGCCAAATTAGCAGACATTTCTCCTCCAACCTTATTTGGAAAGTTGCAATCATATGAAATGCAACTAATGGCTAGGAAGGAGGAAGAAAGAAATACAAAAGGATAGTATAGAGAAAAGTCAGTGGCCTTCAAGGTTGAAGCCACTAGAAAGAGCAGGAGGATGTCTCTATCACCTCCCAAGGAAGTTGCTGAAGTTATCTCAGAGAATTCAGACAATCAGAACTCAGATAGCAGTGATTCAGATACAGATTTTGCTGCCTTTACAAGGCAGTTTCAAAGGTTCTTGAATAAGAAGCAGTGGAAGTCAAGGCCCTCCACATCACAGCAAGTTGATGACTACTATCAGAAGAGAAAATCATCAAGAAAGGAAAGGAGCAGGTCTAAGCCACGCAAAGCTACAACATCAAAAATTGTTTATTATGTCTGCAATAGGCCTGGACATATGGTAGCTGAGTGTCCAGAAAAGAGGAAGGAGTCAGCAGACAGAAAGAAGACTCAACAAAAGGGTAAGAAGGAGAAATCCTTTGTTGCTAAGAAGGAGAAGAGTCTTACAGATCAATCCTCCTCAGAGTCAAAATCTGAAGCTGAAGCATACATTGGACTGTATGCAGCTAGTGAAGAAGATTAGTTTATGCAATTGCTGAACTCCATCTATGATCAAGAAGACCATCAGTGCATGGGACTGATGGCTGAATCAGAAGACAACAAGTGCCAGGATCAGCCTGGTCCCAGTAAGGTACAAAGTAATTCTAGAATTTCTGATTACAGTACTGGTTCAGAGTCAGATTCATCTTCATCAAGTGATGAGGATGGATCTGAATCTGAATCTGAATCTGAAAGAGATATTCATCAGTTGATAGATGAATATGGGGACTTATTGCAGGCACTTAATAAAAGCAAAAACCTGGCCAAAAATCATGCTAAGGAAATTGCAGATCTTAAGATGACTGCATCTGGTTTAGAGAAAGAATTGAATCAACAAATGAATGAGGTTGCCAAGCTGAAAACTATTACTGCTATTCAGATGGGTACAATCACATATCAAAATGATCTAATTAAAAGTCTGGAAGTCAGACTTCAAGTAGAGAAAGATTTGGTGGCTAGTTACTCTAAGCCAAAATCAGTCTTACCCTTAATAGATGAGTTTGTGGCTCAAAAGGGTAAGGCTGGAATAGGCTATAAAGGTAACACCAGGGCTACCCATTTCAAGAGAAAGGGCAAAGCCTCTGTTCAGCCATTGAATTTTAAAGTCCCTGTAGTTTTTAGAAAGGTGCATGAGCCTTCTAACAAGTATGACTTTGAGAATACTCAAGGTCATAATAAGACTGAAGTTCTGAATGACAAGGGTGCTTATGTCAATAAGGCAGCCCATGTTCATAAACCCTATGGTTATAAGAAACCAGTGGGTGTAGCTGCAGCAGCACTAGCACAGAACAGAAATTTTTCTGCCAAAAATGTATCTAGACCTAGATACAACAAGTATGAATGCTGGTGCTGTGGCAAGACAGGCAATTTTGCCTTAGACTGCTGGCATAACATAAGTGTGAGGATGAAAAACAGTCTACCAGTTAGAAGAGCTGCTGATAGATTTGATATGAATGGTGCTAACTTGAACCAAGGACCCAAGACTTACTTGGGTTCTAAGGGAAAGTAATTCTGTATTGCAGGAAAGTCCAAGTTGGCATGCCCCTATATGGTACTTGGACAGTGGATGTTCCAGGCACATGACTAGGAACAAAGGGGCTGCTGAAGGAGTACACACCTATAAAGGATGGGCCTAAAGTAATATTTGGTGGATCTGAAAGAGGAATCATGAAAGGATTTGGTAACATTTCTTCAAACCAAATTACCATCACTCAAGTGGCTTATGTAAAAGGTTTGAAACATAACCTGATAAGCATAAGTCAGTTGAGTGATCTAGGATATGACATTTCATTTGTTAAAAATAGATGTCATATCAAATGGTCAAGTGATCAAAAGGTCATATTGACTGGGTATAGAAAAAGAAATGTTTATTGTCTTGGCTTTGTGTGTGAGAAAAGGTTTCTCATATTTGTCTTGTAGCTGATGAGAAAGCCTCTCATTGTGTCAAATGGAACAAGAGGCTTGCCCATCTTAACTACAAGACAATTGGCCAACTCTTTAGCAAAGAGTTAGTGATGAATGGTCCTCAAGTTAAGTGTATAAAGGAAGGGATATGTTCAGCTTGTCAAAAGGGCAAGCAGACAAAATCCTCCTTTCATAGTCTTGAAAACAAGGATTCAGTCAGGTGTCTATACCTACTGCATATGGATTTATTTGGTCCTATGCCAGTTCATAGTCTAAGAAGGAAGGTATACACTTTTGTGGTTGTAGATGACTATTCTAGATATTCCTAGGGTGTTCTTTCTGAGACAGAAATCTGAAACACCAAGTGTTTTACATAGTTTTGTCAAACAAATTCAGAATGAACTAAACAGTACAGTAATCAAAATCAGAAGTGACCATGGCACTGAATTTCAATCTGAAAGTATGACAAGATTATGTAAAGAATTTGGGATTTTCCAAGAATTATCCTCACCTAGAACATCACAGCAAAATGGTATTGCTGAAAGAAAGAATAGGACATTGATTGAGGCTGGTAGAACTCTATTGAGTGACACTTCTCTCCCAGAATATTTCTGGGCTGAGGCAGTAAACACTGCATGTCATGTGCTCAACAGGGCTTCTATCACCAAGTACCACAAAAAGACTTCCTATGAGATCATGAAAGGTAGAAAGCCAAATCTATCCTATTTTAGAATCTTTGGTTCTAAGTGTTATATCCTTAACAATGGCAAGTCTTATCTAACAAATTTTTCTGCCAAATCCCAAGATGGGATATTTGTTGGGTACAGCAACAATAGTAAGACTTATAGGGTCTACAACTGGATTACCTAGGTTGTAGAAGAATCTGTACATGTTGTATTTGATGAAACTAGATTAATCAACAGTGAGTTGCCTTGTAGTTCATGCAGTCCAACAAGTATAAGCAATAGAATGGACAAGCTTTCCATTACAGAAGGCTCAACTGCAGATGAAGTATTGGAAAATGATAGCTACTGTCAAGGGGGAGTACAAGACTCTCTAGAAGATGATGACAACCAAGAGGTGCAGCATAATGAAGAAACTGGAGGTGTTCAGCCATAAGGAAGTTTACCTCCAGCTGTAAGACATCTAAAGGATCATCTAGCAAATCAAATAATTGGTGATCAAAGACAAGGAGTGCAAACTAGAAGCAGAAATATGAATACAGTCCTGGACTCAAGTTTTCTATCTCAACTGGAGCCAAAGAAATTTGAAGAAGCTATCCAAGACCAACACTGGATTAATGCTATACAAGAGGAGCTTAATCAGTTTAGAAGATGCAAGGTTTGGGAGTTAGTTCCTAAACCAAAAGACCACAACATCATTGGTACAAAGTGGATTTTTAGGAACAAGTTGGATGAGAATGGATTTATTGTGAAGAACAAAGCAAGATTGGTTGCAAAAGGATACAGGCAAGAAGTGGGAATAGACTTTGATCAAACATTTGCTCCAGTAGCAAGATTGGAAGCAATCAGGATGTTCCTTGCCTATGCAGCATATCAAGGATTCAAGGTATACCAAATGGATGTGAAATCAGCATTCCTGAATGGATATCTAAAAGAAGAAGTCTATGTAGAGCAGCCATCAGGTTTTGTAGATTCTCTTAAACCTGGTTATGTCTATAGACTTAGGAAAGCATTGTATGGGTTAAAGCAAGCCCTAAGGGCTTGGTATGAAACCATATCTACTTTCCTTACTGAGAACAAATTCTCAAGAGGTAAAATAGACAAAACTCTATTCCTAAGGGAATCTAAAGGTAAGATAATCTTAGTTCAGATCTATGTAGATGACATAATTTTTGGGTCTAGTGAGAACAACCTTTGCAAAAAGTTTGCCAAACTTATGAAAGGGAAGTTTGAAATGAGCAGTATAGGGGAACTTAAGTTCTTCTTGGGACTCCAAGTAAGACAGACTGAAGATGGCTTATCCATATCCCAGTCTAAGTTCACCAAGGAGTTAATTAAGAAGTATGGTATGGAATCATCCTCCGCCATGAGAACTCCTATGGGAACAAGTATGCCTGTATGCAAAGATGATGCAGGTAAACCTGTAGATAAGTTTTTGTATAGAGGAATAATTGACTCTCTATTATATCTCACTGCTAGTAGACCAGACATTATATATGCTACATGTGTCTGTGCTAGGTCCCAAACATGCCCTAAAGAATCACATTATACTGCAGTCAAGAGGATTTTTAGATATCTAAAGGGCATACCTAATCTAGGCCTTTGGTACCCTAGGAATGGAGATTTTCAACTAACAGGTTATTCAGATGCAGATTTTGCAGGCTGTAGAGAAGATAGAAAAAGTACTACAGGTACATGCCAATTCTTGGGAGGAAGGTTGATATCTTGGAGCAGTAAGAAGCAGACTAGTGTGGCAATGTCCACAGCTTAGTCTGAAATATGTGGCAGCAGGAAGTTGTTGTGCACAGCTGTTGTGGATTCAACATCAGCTAAGGGACTATAGGTATTCAAGTAAGTAGAACACCTTTACTTGTGTGATTCTAAAAGTGCTATTTCTATTGCAAACAATCGTGTTTCACATAGTAGGACTAAGTCATATAGAGATTAGATACCATTTTCTAAGAGAACATGTAGAAAAAGAAGACATCTCATTAGAATTTGTTAAAACTGATTTTCAAATTGCAGATGTATTTACTAAGCCTCTGGATGAAACTAAATTCAATAAATTTAAAATTGAATTAGGAATGCTGACCATAGGTTAGTTTACCAAAAATTGGCTAAGTAAAATGGTGTCGACACATTCAGTGATAAAGTGTCGACACAGAAAAGTCATGTCGACAATTCAGGGAAATTGTGTCGACACAGAGAAAATGTGTCGACACCTAAGAGACAAAGAGTCGACACATCCAAAAATGTAGTGTCGACACAACAAGAGTAGTGGTGTCGACACTTCCAGATTTTGTGTTGACACTTGTACTAAGAGTCGACACAGAATTTCTGATGAACTACTAAGTATCTCCTGTGTCGACATATCATCAATTGGTATTGACACATAGTAGTCAGCGCCGTGGTAGAGACAATAGAAGTTTGTGTCGACACTTTTCAACTGTGTCGACACTTTTAGACAATTTTTTCCCTCCTTTTGACCTTCTTTGATTAGAAGGGTATAAATAGGTCAAGAACTTATTCTGTCGACACGCTCACTAGGGTTTCGAGACAAAAACCTTGTGTCGACAAACTCTCTTCTCTCCAACCAAGCTTTCTGTTCATTCCAATGGCACCTAAGGTTGAAGACAACATCAATGAAGGATATGAGTTGGTTAGGCAAGCATTCGACGATGCCGAATCGGAGATCAAACAGGTCATTTCTCTTCTTGCAGACAACGGATTAGAATATCTTATCTCTAAACCTACAAAAATATGGAAGAAAGAAGTATTCGAGTTCTACACTGCATCGTCAATGGACTCAAATGGATTGAAGATCAAATCCACTATACATGGATAAAAAGTCAAGCTGTCTCAGAAAATGTTGAGCAAGATTCTCCATCTTCCTAGAATACATGATGAGGAAGAGGTCCCAGCCTCAAGGACCAGGGAGGCACTTCAATGGTGTGGATTGGATCCTACCTTAAAGAAAGGATCAGCCATCAACAGAATAGGCATGAATCATCAAGGGAAATTCCTATCTGAAATAGTAGGAAAAGTGATATTATGTAAACCAGGTTGCCATGATAGGATATCAGCCTATATGTTTAGCCTGATGACGAGGGTAATCTTTAAGATTCAAACCAATTGGTCTGCAGTACTGTTTGATAAGATAAAAGAAGGGATCAAGAAGCCAAACTTGGCTAGGATCATGAGTCTGTACCTGGCTGGAATAATTCCAGAGGTGATGCAACAGATTCCTGGATCAAAGATTAATCACATTAGGAGAAATGGACATAAGGTTATTCTCAAGATGGGATAGATTTCTTTCAAAGGAGATGCCTGATGTGGACAGGCAAGAGCATGGTCATGAAGATGCACCAGAACAGGAAGCACAAGTTAGAGAAAAAGTTCAAGGATCAGACTGAGTCTACCCAAGTCCAGGAAGAGACTATATCTGCATAGGTGCAAGGGGAGCCAATTACTGCACATTTGTAGGGGGAGACAGATTCTGAAAAGGGTGCAAGAAGAAGAAAGAATCAATTTATCAAAGGACATTGTTTCTCAAACTGATCTTGATATTTCTGGAGTTGCTGCTGCTGCTGAGAAAGTACTTTCTCCTGCTCTCACACAACAAGTATTCACTCTTGAAGAGTTGTTTCCTGATCTTGGAGGAGCAGCAGATAAAGTGGAGCAAGTCAGGATTGAAGGGGGAGCAGGTTAATATGGAGGAGGAGCAACATGGAGCTGAGAAAGAAATTTCTTCCACTCCTCAAGAGAGAGTTACTATTGAAAGTTCTTCAGAGTCTGAGCATGAAGAAGTTAGGGAGGCCAAGAAAAAAAAACTAATGGTCTTTAAGAGAAGAAGTCAAAGCTATAAGAAGGCTCTCCGAAACAACTACTTCACAATCTACTCCTGAGATTGATTACAGCAAGTATTTGTTTGATTTACAAGTAAAATTTGATGAGCAGAGACTGCTTTCTTGAAAAATATGTGGATACAAGCCAAAAGGCTCTTCAATTTGATCTAGCCCAAGAGATAAAGTCTATCAGATTTGAGGTCAATCAGAATAAAAAAGAGATGACAGATTACTTCCACAAGGGAGGCAATGCTGTGGTATTTCTTGCAAACAACAAGTAGAAATAAAGAAGCAAGTGTATGAGATGGCTTGTTAAACAAGGTTATGTCCTTGAAAATCAAATAAGAATGAATGACAATCTGACAGAATCTCACAATGTGATTGTCACTGAGTTAACAAATGCTGTTACTGGAATGACTGCTGCAAGGGCTAAAGAAATGGAAGACTGATAAGAAGCTACAGGCTGCCCTAGAATCAGTTAAAACTACCATCACTTCATCTGAGAAGTTAATTAGTGGCAAGCTTCAAAAGTTAAAGCCATTCTTTAAAGATGGAATCAATTACCTGGATGGGCAAATAAGATTTCAAAAAGAGGAGTTGAGAGATCATATGACCAGAGAAGTCATAAAGGGGGAGAGGGTGTTAGTCTATGCTGGTTCTGATCATGCCAAATGGGTAACCAATAGCATAAGATCCACTCTGGGATATCCACCCTTGTGTGATGATGATAATGTGGCTGAGTCAGGTGTGCAAACAGCTCTACTTGAAGGTGATCTACCTATGATGTTGCCCAAGTCATTTACCCACTTGCAGATATTGAAATGGTACATCAACAAGTTGAGTCTATGTACATCCCTCCTCTACCAGTTCAGCAAGATGCTCTATTATCAAAGAAAGGATTCAAAGAGCAAGCAGAACTAAAGTGATACTTTGAGCAGTGGAGCCCCACTTCAAGGAATGTCAAATTAACTGCTGGAAAGCTGTAAAAGATCAAGTACATGAAAGGGGTAAATGGTACAATGAGCAAGAATGATAAAAGTATGAAGCCAGGCAGGAGGCCATAGTTTAATACAGGAGAAAGGCTAAGATGGGGAAGCTACCTCCTGATGCTCAGGAACCTAGCAAATATTTCCCCAAGCCCTTTCATTACTTTGAGAGGCAAAGGATTAAGGCTGAAGCCACACAAGAAAGCTGATTTGAAAGGCAAGAAGCTCATGGAAGATACAGAACCTCCTATGCAGGCTCAGATTAAATCTGGCAAAGAGATTGTCATCAAGGAGCCAGTCCAGCCTTAGTCTAAGTTTTACTGGTTTTTGTCAGAGAACTATGTAATTGTTAGTTTGTTAAAGAAATCAATGTAAACATCTTGTAACAAACATTTTTGAGTTAATATACAAAACAATGTTCTGTGATCATTTTTTTACATCTTTATTCTGTGATGTAACTATGATATGTGTTTTGTTTATAAAGTACCCTGTAATATAATGCTTATATACATCATCATGTTTATTTTCTAAGTGGTATATATCATTGGCTAAAGGGTTATGACTTCTCTAAATAGGGGGAGATTGTTGGGTACATTGGAAAATGTGTACCTGATTTGGACAAGCCAAACCTAGCTCAATGATATACATCAAGTTGTATTTGATGTTATTTTGAGTTTATATGTGCAGGTTAAGAATGTGCTAAAATGCAAAGAAAAATTTCTAAGTCCATGTGTCGACACCTGAGGAAGCTTGTGTCGACACTTCGGTAAGATTGTGTCGACACTTGGAAATGGCTGAAGTCGACACTTCAGTGAGTTTGTGTCGACACCGGGAGGTTGTGTCGACATATAGAAGCAGAAGTCGACATCAACTGTGTCGACACCTGCAGGCAGTGTCGACACACAAAGTCTGAGTCTACAACAACTGTGTCGACACACAGGACTTGTGTCGACACTCAGCAGAGTTTCAACAATGTCAAGTGTTGTGTAGTGATGAAGTGTTTGTGTCGACACAAATAATCAGTGTCGACACATTCTCAAGATGCAGTGTCAAGAAGCTGTGTCGACATCAGGCAGCTATGTCGACATCACCAAAGGCTGTGTCGACACTTAAGTAACTTGTGTCGACACATATTGACAGATGGTCTCGACACTTTATGACAGTCAGTCTCGACACTTTGCTGACAAAGACAAAGACACAAAATCTATTTAAAGACTTGACAGCTGTGAGTTACAACAGGTGTACTGAAGCTGTCAGACTTGTCAGAGGTTAGTTATAAACTGGATCAGCCGGTTACCATGGATGAAGTCTATAAATAGATGGATTCAGAAGAAGCAAAGAATAATTAAGAATTGACACAACTAACACAACTATTGTGAGATTGATCTCTGATCAAGAAAGTGCAAGACACAGAAGAAGATCTTCGTGAGAAGATCTAAGAAGACATTCTGAAGTGATCATCCACTCATATTCAGTCTAAGTTGAATTCAATCAAGAATTCAGAAGTATCTTCAAGAGGTTTGGAGAGAGAGAGATCCAGCTATTTGAAGTCAAGAAGGAGACAATCACAGGTCTCTTAAGAAGCAGATACTGAACTAATCTGTCAAGGAGATTCAGATCTATTTCTGGAATCTAAGGAGGAAGCTGCCAGTCAGTTATATTCAAAGGAAATCAACTCAACTAAGTTCAGATTCAAGAAGCTTTGAAGAAAGCTAAGATCAAGTTGATTTCAATCATCAGCCTCTTCAAGAAGCTGATCAAGAAAGTTCTTATCCCTTCTCTCTAAACAGGGGTAAGAGATTATAAAATTCCTTATTAAATTCTATAGGATCTATTCATAGATCTGACTTGTAAGCCTGTTTTATAAAGGCTGGGTGTAGGAGATTTATTCTCTAAGTGGTAGGGCTGTTTGTGCCTGAGTTGTAGGAGAAGGTATTCTCTGAGTTGTAGGTCTTGTGGCAAGGCTGAGGTAAAGCTTGTTAGCCTGAGTTGTAGGAATGTGGAAACATTCTTGAGTTGTAGGAATCCTTCTGGATTCTGAGCTGTAGGATCTGAGGATCTGAGTTAAAGGAAGAAGTTAGGCCGAATCTAGCATACTGCTAGATAGGTGAAGGGGGAAAGTGGATGTACCCAGACCTTGGGGAACCACTATAAATACTGTGTGTAATCTATGAATTGTGTAGCTGTAGAATCTGTGAATGTGTGTGCTGAGTTTGCTGTAGAATTTTCTGTTTTATATTACAGTATTGAACTGATATTCTGTCTTAATTTTAAAACAATAATTAGAACCTATTCACCCCCCTCTAGGTGTTTAAGTAGTCTTGGAAAGTAAAACTATCAGGAGGATCTGGCCTTGTACCTTTGGTTAGGAGCAGAGGCCATGTAAGCTCCATTCTTGGTCAGGAAAGAGGGGAAGAAACAATTGCCTATCTACTATGTTAGCAGGATCTTGAAAAAGGCACAGCTCCACTACCCCATTTTAGAAAAGCTGGCGTATGCTTTAATCATTTCGGCCAGAAAGCTTCAGTTGTACTTCCAAGCCCATTCGAATCAGGGTGCTGACGTACCATCCCCTTCGCAAGATTTTTGAAGGAGTGGAACACTCGGGACGATTGGCCAAGTGGTCTATTGAATTGAGTGAGTTTGACATCTCGTTTGTGCCAAGGCTCTCCATTAAGGCACAAGTAGTGGCTGACTTCTTAGATGACTACGTTGTTGAAGGTCGTGGTCGAGGAGCCACGACCACAGGGGGCATGGAAGATGATGGTTGACGGGGCTTTAGGGAAACATTCCCTTGGAGGAGGAGTAGTATTGATAAGCCCTCAAGGGGTCACTATAGAACAAGCTATGGTATTACACTTCCCGGTCACTAATAACCAAGCAAAGTATGAGGCCGTAATAGTCCGGCCTTCGTTTGGCAAAGGAGCTTGAGATCCAAGATGTGGAGGCCTTTACAGACTCGTTAGTTGTGGCATCACAGATCCGAGGAGAGTTCGAAGCCCGGGAGCCCACCCTTGTGAAATACTTATCCAAAGGTAAGAGAGCGTAGCAGTCGATCGGTTGGCTAAGTTTAGGCCTCGGGAGGAGGAACCCTGACCGAGCTATTATGACCAGAATCGAGGAAGGAGAGTTGATGGAAGTAGATCGGCGACCCATGTGGGTGGATCCATTCGTGACCTTTCTGACCACTAGCGAGCTTCCGGAAGGGACCGAGGTTGCGAAGAGCTTCAGGCACAAAGCCGCTCATTACCTAATGCTTAAAGGGGGGTTACATCGGAAGATGTTGTTAGGGCTCCTGTCAAGGTGCGTGACGGAGGAAGAGATCCCAAGGATCCTGGAGGAAGTACACTCCGGTGAATGCGGTAGTCATTCGAGGGGTAGGACGTTGGAAGCAAGGGTGGTCTAGCAATGGTATTTCTTGCAGACCCTGAGGAAGGATGCAGTCGAGTTTGCGAGGAGGTGTCAAAAGTGTCAACTAAATTCCCCCCTCCAGCTCTTGCCCGCTCAAAGGCTCTGAAGCATCACGACGCCCTGGCCTTTTGTCATCTAGGGGATCGATCTAGTTGGGCCTTTCCCTCCCGCTAGTGGGTAGAGAAGGTTTCTTCTGGTCATGATTGACTACTTCTCAAAGTGGCTGGAGGTCAAGGCACTGGCCAAGGTCACCTCTCAAGTCATCGAAATTTTTTTTGGGGGGGAGATCATATACAGACACGGGCTTCCCCGAGGCGATAGTAATAGACAACGGCCCCCAGTTCTCTAGTGAGGAGTTTATCAAATTCTGCACCCAAATGGGGATAGACCTTAGGTTTGCCTCCGTCCACACACCAGGAGCAACGACTAGGTGGAGGCGGCAAACAAGATCATCGTAATCTTGCTCAAGAAGAAGGTGAAAAATTTGAGGGGGAGTTGGGTGGAACATCTCCCCTCAGTATTGTGGGCCTTGCGGACAACCCCGAACACGGCCAGACGGCGAGACCCCCTTCAAACTTTCCCATGGGTATGAGGTGGTTCTACTAGTGGAGTTTGAAGTTTGGTCCCCACGGGTTGCGGTCGTAGGCGAAGGAGACGAGGTTTGGAGGTTGGATAATGAAGGGGAGTTGCGCCTCTCGTTGGACATGGTGGAAGAACTGCACGATGTCGCAGCTATCAGGCAGGAGGAGATCAAACGGCGGATGGCGAAATACTTTGACAAGCATATCAGAATAAAACAGTTTGCGGAAGGGGATATTGTGCTAAAGAAATTTTATGCTGCGGGGAGTTCAACCCCCGTGGGCAAGCTCAACTCAAACTAAGAAGGGCCTTATATTGTTGAAAGGGTCCTGAGAACGGGAGGTTACCACCTCTAGGACATGGAGGGGAGGTCCATGAGCCACACCTGGAACGGTGATGTCTTAAAACGCTTCTACCCATGGGGGGCAGGGGAGGTGAAATTGTATATTCAAAACAAAGTTTATTATTTTACATTCACTAACCTATTTTATTTTACCTATTATGAAATTCTGAAGGGAAGGAGGTGATTGCACTACCCTAAGCTTGGCTCGTCCCCTGGTAGACCCGCTGCGCAGGCTCTCACTAGCTGGCAGGTCTAAAGGCTCGCCTGTGGGGGTAAGGGATACCCCGAGTGCTGCTCGAACCCGGGTAGACTCGCTGCTCAGGCTCTCATTAGCTGGGCAGGGCGGTAGGCACACCTAGGGGAAAGGACTTGGTCTTGGATTTGTTCTTGGAGATACTACAGCTTGGAAACTTTTGCACTACACCGAGCCTTGCTCGGCCCCAGGTAGACCCGCTGCGCAGGCTCTCACTAGCTGACAGGTCTGAAGGCACGCCTGTGGGGGTAAGGGATACCCCGAGTGCTGCTCGGCTCCAGGTAGACTCGCTGCTCAGGCTCTCATTAGCTGGGCAGGGCGATAGGCACACCTAGGAGTAAAGGACTTGGTCTTGGATATGTTCTTAGAGATACTTCAGCTTGGAAAATTTTACACTACCCCGAGCTTGGCTCTGCCCCAGGTAGACCTGCTGCGCAGGCTCTCACTAGCTGACAGGTCCGAAGGCTTGCCTGTGGGGGTAAGGGATACCTCGAGTGCTGCTCGGCCCCGGGTATACTCGCTGCTCAGTCTCTCATTAGCTGGGCAGGGCGGTAGGCATGCATGGGGTGAAAGGACTTGGTCTTGGAAATGTTCTTGGAGATGCTTAAGCTTAGAAACTTTTGCACTACCCCGAGCCTGGCTCAGCCCCAGGTAGACCTGCTACGCAGGCTCTCACTAGCTGGCAGGTCCGAAGGATTGCCTGTGGAGGTAAGGGATACCCCGAGTGCTGCTCGGCCCCGGGTAGACTCGCTGTTCAAGCTCTCATTAGCTGGGCAGGGCGGTAGGCACACCTGGGGGGAAAGGACTTGGTATTTGATATGTTCTTGGAGATACTTCATCTTGGAAACTTTTGCACTACCCTGAGCCTTGCTCGGCCCCATGTAGACCCGCTGTGTAGGCTCTCACTAGCTGGCAGGTCTGAAGGCTCGCCTGTGGGGGTAATGGATACCCCAAGTGCTGCTCGGCCTGGGTAGACTGTCTTCTCAGGCTCTCATTAGCTGGGTAGGGAGGTAGGCACACCTGTGGGGACAGGACTTGGTCTTGGATATATTCTTGGAGATACTTTGGCTTGGAAACTTTTACACCACCCAGAGCGACGCTCGGCTCCTAGTAGACTTACTGTCCGGGCTCTCATTCGATCAGGCAGGATAGGATGCACGTTAGGGAGGCAGGAGAAAGAGTGGGAGAGCCTCTATGAGCAGGAGGGTCTCGACAGGAGGGTCTCGGCAAGAGGTTCTCGGCAAAGGGAGTTCTCGGCAGGGGGAAGCTCTTGGCTTAATAGCAGGAAGTTCTCGATGAAACTCTGTTTGTTCGCGCACTGCAAAAGGGCGGGGATTCTATTAAGAACCTATGGTTGGCGCTTTTGACAAAAGGCTCTCGGCTAAAAAATGCTTAACCTTTGGCTCTCGGTAAGGATCCACCTGTTCGTCCAATGCTAAGGGGTGGGAATCTCTTAAGGAGGCCGTGGGCCTTAGCAAGAATGCACTTGAGAGGCATTAAACAAACATAATTCTCTTTTGTGAGAAGATAAGAAAGTAGAAAACCGATCATTTATATATATACGAATGTGTTTATAGAAAATATCTATATACGAGAACATCTCGCGCATTCAAAAAAAAGAGCAAAAGGAGTTAGCGACAAAAAGAGAGGGGCGGCGAAAATCTTCAGGGGGTTTCACCGGATTCCCTGCTCGAGCTCTTGCCAGATCTCTCGCCTGAGCTCTCGCCAGAGCTCTCGCCAGATGTCTCGCCAGCTACAATGGGATATTTCAGGACATCTGAGGGCAGGGAATCGGGTGCTCCTTGGGGGGCTTGGGGACAGGCTTGAAAAGCCACAGGAGAAGCCTGCAGGAAACGATGGTCTCGCCTCCCTCATTCAAACACGCAACATCTCTATCGTCAGCCTGGCCGTTTCCTTGGCATTGACCAACATCAGCTTGTCAATGTCATACTCGGAGTAGTGGCGTCTCCTCAGCCTCTCATCCAGCGAGGGAGGAGGCGGATCGCGGCCACAGCCGCTTCAGCGCGCTAGAGCTGGGCCTTCAGCGGGACGTTCTCGCATTCGAGACCGGCTAGCTTTGTGCTAAGCAGCATACTCTGGGCGGAGTCTTGTGCGTAGAATAAAGCTTGTCAGCACATAAAGAAGAAAAGGGAAAGCGGATTATGAACTAAGGGGGAGTGAGAAAACTTGGAGGATCTCGCTTACCTCATCCTCCGGGTGCAGAGATAGAAGTCGTTGGGCATCCACCAACTCGACCTTCAGGGCGGCAGCATTGGTCGCCTCCTCGTCTCTCTCCTTGTGCATGTCGGTGAAGTTACGGTCGATGGTAATGCTTTGGCGCGCACACATATTCTTGAGCTCGATTCCGCGCATCAAGGCCCGGATGGAGTCGAAGGACAAGAGCCGGGTGGGCGATGGATCAAAGTGGCCGGCGTCTTCACGGCTATAAAGGCCATAGGCCAGCACAAAAGCATCGTCGGTGACCTCATCTTGCTCTATCTAGCTGGGAAGGAGGGTGGAGATTGAGGCCCGGTTGGCCTTAGGATCCCACTGGATCAAGGTCTTCCCTTCCGCGTCCAAGAACTTCTCGCTGTAGCCAAAGTTCCGATGCCCTCTCGGCATCGGCCTGGGGGGGGGACTTGGGTAGAAGTCTTGGAGGCCGCCCTCTCATCACCAGCTCCACTTGCGGTCGATGGGTTCTCGGCAGGAGACCTAGAGATGGCCTCAGCAGTAGTAGTGGCCCCGCTCTCGGAAATAGCTCGAGCAGGAGATGCCATCACAGACTTACCCTTGTCCATAGCAGTTGGCTTGAGTCTTTAAAAAGGAGCGAAGGAGAAGGCGCTGGGCTTTCGCTTCCTGGCTCCAGACTTGGAGGGAGGGCCCGACTCATCTCGGCAGGCGAGAGCTACAGATTTTGCGATGGCTAGAGGGTCGGTCGCAGCCCTGGTCACATCAAACAGCTAGTGCAGGGGGATCTCTCGCTCACCTGCAAGATCAACATCAGTTAGCTCTATACCCTAAAGAATAGAATCGCATGGTAAAGGCGAGATGATACCTTCGTCGGGAGGTACAGGCTGAAGGGAGTCGATGTATCGCCTGAGGAACTGGACGTCGAAGTCCTTGGTCTCAAAGAACTCAAGGATGGCGCTCTCGCACGACCCAAGAGTGGGCGGCTTGTAGGCAGTGGCATCATACTGGACGGGAGCGAGAGGAACGTTGCCGAAATCGCCTGAGACATAGATGAACTTCTCGCTCCAATGATGGTTCTTATTGGCGAGGTCGCGGGTCTTGAGCAGCTGCCCTGAGAACAAGACCACCCCACCTCTCTTGGCCCAGAAGATGAATAGCTTTTGGAAGATGGGTAGGCCAAACTCTATCCGCTCGGCTCGCATATAGCAGATGAACGCTACTAGGATGAAGACTTAGTTGGGGTTGAGTTTTTTGGGAACCACCTCGTAATATCAGAGGGCTTGGCGCATCTCCTGCCAGATGGGGAGGCGGAAGCCCACCTCAAAGTGTTCGAGGGGGATGGCGAGCTCCCCCTCTCGTGTAAGATTGACCCTATCATTATTTCCCGGGTTTATCGCAGTGAACCCGGTGGGAATGAAGTTGGTGGTTATCAGTTGGTATTCGTCTAGGGTCAGGCGGCAGGGAGGAAACTTATGCTTTAGGAAGGCTTGCGCGCAGTTGGAACGGCCTTCGCTCTCACCCGACATCTTGATTAAGAGGTTCAAGACGAGAACTATTAGGAAGAGGGCGAGAGCGAGTGAAGGTGGAGATAGCAAGTGAGGTTACAGAGAGGTGCGAGAGAGGCAAGGAAGGAGGAAAGGGTTTAAGTTCAGAGAAATAAATGTGGTAGGTGGATCAGCCTATTTATAGAAAATCATGGTAATGATGTTTTTTCCAAAAACGACGACTGGGGTACGATCATCAAGTCCCGAGGAGTCGGCGTCTTACTTTCCTCTCTAACACACCTTGGTTCACTAAGCCAGCGGTGGGGGGGGGGAGAAACACCTAAGCGAGACCCCGACCTAGAGATAAGATGGTGATCATCATCCAGGAAGTTAGTGTTCGTGTAAGCGCCACAAAAATAAAACATGAAACAAAGTAGAGGGCAAAGAAGAAATTGAAAAGGGGCCCTCGTTGGTCGAGAACCGCATAATAAAAAAAAAGTCCAGCATCAGTTATTGTTCAACATGCAATTCAAGAAGAGGTACATGGCAAGAAGGGTAGGCCGAGAGGTGGGGGGAAGAATGTAACGGCCCAGTTTAGAGCTCAGAGGCCCCGGCCCTTTAGACCAAGCGGCTTGTCTCGCCCCAAGGCCCGTTACAGGGCTACAACCCAGCTCTACCCCAACCCATCTCTGGCCTATTTCTCATCACAGTAGGTTGTTGAGCTCAATTGGTGATGAGGGCTATTGAAGGCGCCTTGTTAAGGAGGTGTCGGGTTCGAAACCTGCCCTCAATAACCTATTGTGCTGAGAAACAGGCTAGAGATGGGTTGGGGTGGCGCTGGACTGCAGTCTTATAATGGGCCTTGGGGTGAGACAAGCCGCTTGGTCTAAAGGGCCGGGGCCTCTGAGCTTTAAACCGGGTCGTTACATAAAAAGTGTACTTTTTATGTAACGGGCCGGTTTAGAGCTCAGAGGCCCCGACCCTTTAGACCAAGCAGCTTTTATCGCCCTAAGGCCCGTTACCAGCCTATAGCCCAGGCACCCAAACCCATCTCCGGCCAGTTTCTCAACACGGCGGGTTTTTGGGCATGCCGAGTTTCGAACCCAACACCTCCTTAACAAGGCGCCTTCAACAACCCTCATCACTAACTGAGCTGCACTTTTTATGTAATGGCCCAGTTTAGAGCTCAGAGGCCCCGACCCTTTAGACCAAGCGGCTTGTCTCGCCCCAAGGCCCGTTACAGGGCTGTAGCCCAGGCACCCAAACCCATCTCCGGCCTGTTTCTCAACACGGCGATTTTTTGAGCATGCCGAGTTTTGAACCCATCACCTCCTTAACAAGGCACCTTCAACAGCCCTCAGCACCTCTGGCCTTGTTAAGGAGGTGATGGGTTCGAAACTCAGCATGCTCAAAAACCCGCCATATTGAGAAACAGGCCAGAGATGGGTTTGGGTGCCTAGGCTGCAGCCCTGTAACGGGCCTTCGAGCGAGACAAGCCGCTTGGTCTAAAGGGTCGGTGCCTCTGAGCTCTAGACCGGGCCGTTACAAAGACGGGGTGAGACATCATAGTTTATTACTGCTCCTAGTGCCATCATCCTCGGCCTCGCCTTCCCGTCCTTGGGCACTCGTGGATTAAAAAGAGCCATCATGGAGGTACACTTGTGGGTAATCAGGCGTGCTTAGTCTCGAATTCGAGCGACATGCCGACCCGGGGACGTATTGGCGGTAAGTTTATCCTGCTGATCCATCTCGCCGGTGTGGTGGGAATAATTCCACTCCATGACCATCATTCGCCGCTCCACCATCCTGCATATTTCCTTCACTACAGAGGTGTTGGCTCGCTCCCGTCGCACGAGCTTTGAGAAGAGCGCCGCCACACTCCTTCGTTGTTTCCTACCGTTCCCGGCGGCGTCCAGAAACTCTTCCATCTCGTCGAAAGAGGGAAAGGGGGAGCTCTCAGCGTCTTCCTTTTCCTCTTCTCTGACCTCCCCTTCATCTTCATTCCCCTCCTCTTTAGCTCCCTCCCTGGGCTCCTTAGCCCCTGGCAAAAAAAAAGAGAGTTCCAGTCATGACAAGGGTTGAATTATAGGGCGTGGTGATTTCTCGCATACCTACAACATGGCTAGATCCATCGACCGATGGTGTCTGAGAAGGTCCAGGCTCCCCCTCGGGTTCCTTTCCAAAGAGGAGGTGGAGCGGCTTTCCTCGCCTCGGGCAAAATGTCTTATGCGTGACAATCCCAGCCCGGCCAGGAGAAGGGGCGGGCACGTTCTCCCTTGCGGGACGGCGAGACCCCTGTGAAGTCGCGGAGGGTTCGATGGCCGCTCCTCCCACTGGTAGTGCAAGATCAGCTGCCCGGGTGTCCTGGTTGACGAGTATGATTTCGTTTCCCCGGGTGGCGAGACCCGGGCTGGCAGGAGCTAGCGCTGCGGGAAGTCAATTTAGTAGCAGTAGAACACATTGATTGGAATGAAAAGTTGGAAAAAATGGGGGTAAAGGGTTACTTGGGGTTCTCGGGGGGTCAGCCAGAGGAGTAACCTTTGGGACCCGTGGTGGATCCCTAGGGAGGAGAGGCGCTGACTCTAGGGACACTAGTCGGGACCTAGTGCTGGCATTTTGAATCGCCTCCTACGAGAAGTACGACATATCAGTCATCGATTATTTTCCTCGATAGTTCACAGTTATCGCTAGCAGGTGAATCAGAGAGACATACCTTATGCGGAGGAGAAGGATTATCCACGCAGCTTGGGGTCGGGGTAAACAAGCCCCGATTCTCGTTCAAAAGGTCTCGCCTAACCGACTTCTCCTTCTTCTTCTTCTTCTTAATCTGGGGGGGCTCAGTGGTCGATGCCTTTCTCGCCAGCCAAGGGGCCACCAAGGAGATGTTGGCACGGGCTCGCTCCTGTGTCGCATCGATGCGGTCTTACAAGCCTTGCGAGAGAGGCTTCTCGGTGTGTTCAGGGCGCATCTTGAGGCCGTTCGAGGACTCGAACGCGGAGCGGCATCAGCAGGGATGGATTTGTGACCATCTATCAGCATACACCCATATATAGCTGTGGGATGGCCCACTAAAAGATTCCTTTTCAGGACAACACATGCTCAGCGAATATAAAGGGTTGAACATGTCTTTTCAAGCGTAGGGCTAGCTCGAAAAGAGAGAGGATTGTGTACAATCCCATATTTGCTAAGTGGGACCCAGAAGCACCAAGGGCTAAGTTTGGGCTAGATTTAGGCTATCCTTGGGTGAGACTCGGAGAACTCCATAGGCAAGAACCTATTCACGTGGTAAGGAGTAGGCGAGAGCGCTCACGCTCCTGGTAAGCGGTTCGTCGAGCAAAACTCTATAGGCGAGAAGTGTTCTCCCCCAGTCGGCATTAAGCTCGACGTTCGCTGAGCAGGCTTTGAACAAGAGAGCTCTCGCATGGGTCAGGCGAGAAGGCTCGCGCCTAGTGAGGGCGGGGAAGTTCTCGTAAGGTAGCGAACACGAGAGCCTTCAGTTCACGGCAAGGAGGTTCTCGCCGGGTGGGGCCCAGGGTGAAATTACCTGGATGCCCTCAGGTAAAATTACTGGTATTCCACCTAGGGTCTGCATTTAGCTCCTCAGAACAATGGAGTTTGGCTATTGGCAGACCAGCCAGGGGTTATTTAGTAATTTTAGGTCAGCAAAGGCAATAAATAGACCCACAGGGGCTCCTCAAAAGGCAAGCTTTCATATTTTCCTAAAATGTTCTAGTGCTTGCTGAGGAGCTCCTAGCCCAGCTTTTGGCTTTGGAGGAGAAGCGCTCAGAGATCTTCTGGGTTAGAGGTGAGACCTCCCAGCTGAGGCTTTAGGTCGGTTTCTAGTCCTTTACTGCCAGTAAGAAGTCGGAGCTTGGGAGAAGTAGGCGTTGGCTCCCCTGTTTTCGAACTTTCGTTGTGTTCAAATTTTGGCTTCAACATTAATCTCAAAACATAAAAAAATCCCTTAAATTTTATATTAGTATACAGATACCATCTGATGGATGACACTCTTCTTGGATTGATTGATGAAGTATGGGTTTGCCAAAGAAAGGTGAATTTATTTATCATGGTAAGGGTGCAAATGGATAATTGTGATATCCCGATGTCGACATCAGATCTAACTTAACTAGGTGACCTCAAAGGCTGAGTGCCTAGATACATAAGGTTAGCATGCACCATAGATTGGATGCGAATAAAAGTTATTCACCAACCATACAAGAGTTGCATGGTGATACATTTGACCAGGTTTATCTACCAAAATAACTACATTATGGGTGATCTGTAAAAGTTTACTTATGACAGGGTGAAATACGGATCTTTTCCACTAGATAGTAGCTCGCATAAAATCTCTAAATTGATATTCAAGGTTATCAATTTGAAGAACATAGTGGTACAATGTATATTAGCTAGGCTTTGAGTCGACATAATGTATGCCGACTTAATGTCGAGTAGGTACAGTGAGCTTTAAGTCACTATAAGGTATATCAACTAGCCTTTAAGTCAATATAATGTATGTTGACTTAAAGTCAAGTCGACACATGGGACTTTAAGTCGATATAGTATATATCAGCTTGGTTTTAAGTCAACATAGTATATGTTTACTTATGTCATGTTGACACAGTGGGCTTAAAGTCAATAAAGTGTATATCTGCTAGGATTTAAGTCAACATACTGTATGTCGACTTATTGTCAAGTCAACATAATGGGATTTAAGTTGATATAGTATATATCAGCTAGAATTTAAGTTAACATAGTGTATGTCGACTTCATGTTAGGTTGAAAAGCAAGAGATAGATTTTTATCCTATTTATAAACCTTGAACCAGATTCACTTATTCTTAGAGTAATTTTTATTGAAGCTGAACTCGGTTCATTGATATTATATACAAATATAATTTCAGATATAGGGTAAAGATTTTACTATTCACCCGACCACTTTCTGAAAAGTTCAGAGCAACAAACTCAATGGCGGCTTCCCTTTTGTGATCTGGAAACCTAGCGCCGACTATCCTCTCTTAAAATCAGACCTCACAGTTTATGGAGATGAAAAAGTCAATCATCCTCCAGTCTCTGTCATTTAACGATATGAGGTGTTCCTTGGTGTTAGTGTGGACAACCCATGAAGGTACAGATCTATTTCTGCATTCTCGAAACTCAAGCGACCGCTGATTTTAAATCAAGTGCAGATTGTGTATGCAGACCATGGATTTGGATTTGGAAGCATCACAACAACTTTTGAAGCATCTTGATCTACTTGAGACTCGATTCCACACATATGCCCGCTATTTATTTTCTTGAATCATGGTTTTCACAAGATCTAGTCTATCTTTGGGGCTTTTCTAGAAATTATTCTACTACACATATACGATGTATACCAACTTAGAAAACCCAATAATGGTATCAGGAGTTAGGTTCTTCAATTTTCATGTTTCAGAAATTTTCCCCTTAGTAGTAACCATCTTCCTCTATATTAGTTTGTGAAACTATAGAACATATAAAGGCGAGCTTGTATACTATCATAAGGAAGAATGTTTTTCCCTGTGTCCAATACATGTAAATCTAAAAATTTAGAATTGTTCAACATGTTCAGATTTATTCCTTAACATCAATAGTTGATGGTATTCTTAATAGAAAATCTGGAATGTGAATGGTTTTTTTATTTTCATGGTTTTTTGTAAATGTGTGCAAGTGATTAAGTGTTAATCACATAACATAAAAAATCCCTTAAATTTTATATTACTATACGGATACCATCCGGTGGATAACACTCTTCTTGGATTGATTGATGAAGTATGGGTTTGCCAAAGCAAGGTGAATTATTTTATCATGGTAAGGGTGCGAATGGATAATTGTGATATCCCGATATCGACATCAGGTCTAACTTAACTAGGTGACCTCAATGGCTTAGTGTCTAGAGTCATAAGGTTAGCATGCACCAAAGGTTGGATGCGAATAAAAGTTATTCACCAACCATACAAGAGTTGCATGGTGATACATTTGACCAAGTTTGACTACCTAAATAGCCACATTATGGGTGATTAGTCAAAGTTTGCTTATGACAGGGTGAAATACGGATCTTTTCCACTATATAGTAGCTCGCATAAACTCTCCAAATTGATATTCAAGGTTATCAATTTGAAGAACATAGTGGGATGTTTTAATAAAAGTCCTTATTAAATTAAAATATATTTTAAATGTAATACTAAAAATTTATTTTTGCATAATTCTCGTAGAATTTTATTAGCAAGTGGATCACACTTCACCTTGCCCCTAGAGCCATCCTTGAGAAGGACAAGCTCAACAGGACAACCTTTCTAGACTAGCATAGGAACCTGAGGATTATCCTTAAGTAAGAGTGTAAGCTCTATGTATTGGAAGAGGATCCTCATGAGGAGCTAGTCAGATCTGCATCACGAGTAGACCAAGATGCTTACAAAAAGTATTAAGATGACTCCATAGATTTTGAATGCCTCATGCTTGCTATAATGACCTCTGAGCTTTAGAAGCAATGTGAGACCATGTGTGGTTATTAGATAATCGAGCAAAATGACTAAACCCCTTTCACTGATCATTCTGAGAGGGTTGATGATATTTTAAGTGTAATATATCGTGATGTATGCGAATCAAAACATTTTATGGCTAGAGGTGGATTTCATCACTTCATTCAATTTACTAATGGTTTCAGTAGATACGTATATATGTTTTTTATGAAGAACAAATTTGAATCCTTTGAAAAGTTCAAGGAGTTCAAGAATGAAGTATAGAACTAACGAGGAAATTCAATTCAAGCACTCTGATCTAATTGAGGTGGCGAGTATTTGAGTAAGGAGTTTGTGATCATCTAAAAGCACGTGGTATTGTATCACGGCTTACTCAACCTAGAATACCATTACATAATGTTGTGTCTAAGAGGAGAAATTATACCATGCTAGACATGGTATGGTCGACGATGTGTCATGCAGATTTGCCCATTTTCTTTTGGGGAAATGCTCTAGAAATAGTTGCTTTCACACTAAATTATGTTCTGGCTAAAATGGTTCAAAAGACATCATATCAGATATAGATTGGGAAGTATCATAGTATGTCTTTTTTTAAGATTTGGGGTTGTGAGACATACATTAGATATAAAATTCCTGACAAAATTGAGGACAAATTAGATAAGTATTATCTAGTGGGGTATCCTAAGGAAGCTACAGGATACTATTTTTATAATGAACCCGAGGTAAAGTGTTTATCACAAGTACTGGATTATTTTTGGAGTAAGAGTTCATGTCTAGAAAGACTGCTAAAATAGAACTTGAAAAGGCTCAAGAACTACAAATAATAAATGAACAAGAATTGAAACCTGGGCAAGGACTACACGTAGTTATAGCTAGAGAGCCTGCAAAAGGTACACAAATCTTACGTAGATTTACTAGACCTCGAGTTGATCCTAAGAGATATGGATTTCTCATGTTTCAAATAGATAATGTGTTGCTTATTTATCATTATAAAGAGTATGCAACCTAACAAGAAGCTATGAGTGGACCAGACTCCAAGAAGTGGCTTAAGTCCATGAAGTATTAAATGGGATCCATGTCTGTAAACCATGTTTGGACCTTGGTGAAACCACATGAAGGGGTACGACCCATAGGGTGGATGTGGTTATTCAAGAAGAAGACCTACATTGATGGGAATGTAAGAACATTCAAAGGGCGATTATTGGCTAAAGGTTTCAAGAAATTCATGGTGTTGACTATGATGAAAAATTTTCCCCTATTTTCATGGTAAAGTCCATAAAAATTCTGCTTATTGTTGTGTAATATTATTACGAGATCTGGCAAATGGATTTCTAAACAGCTTTCCTTAATAAAAACCTAATCAAGGAAGTACATGACACAACCCGAGGGTTATGTATCTCCAAAATAAGCCACTAAAATATGTAAGTTGTAGATCTCCATACATGGATGGGAATGTAAGAACATTCAAAGGGTGATTAATGACTAAAGGTTTTAAGCAAATTCATGGTGTTGACTATGATGAGACCTTTCCCTTATTGCCATGGTAAAATCCATCAGAATTCTAGTTGTTATTACTTCATACTATGATTACGAGATCTAGAAAATGGATTTCATAATGACATTCCTTAATGAAAACTTTATCGAGGAAGTGGACATGACAAAACCTGAGGGTTTTGTGTCTCTAAATGAAACCACTAAAATATGAATGTTACGAAATCCATTTATGAATTGAAGTAAGCTTGTTGGAGTTGGATAGTTTGTTTTGATGAGAAAATCAAAGAGTTTGATTTCATCAAGGATTAAGATGAGATATGTCTGTAAAATAGGATTAGTAAGAGCACTATTATATTACTGAAATTGTATGATGATGACATACTACTGATTGAGAATGATATTCTGGCCTTACAAGTTGTTAAGAACATGCTAAAGGACTGCTTTTCTATGAAGAACTTGGGTGAAATGACTACATAGTTAGTATCATGATATATAGATATAGGTCGAAGAAGTTATTGAGTTTGACCCAGAGTGCATACATTGAAAAGGTGTTGAAATGGTTCAACATGCTTGAGTCTAAGATGGGATTCTTACCCAACTCACATGGCGTGTGTCTTTCTAAGGACTAGTGTACTAAATATTTAGAAGATAATTACCACATGAAGTTGATTTCATTTGCTTCTGCAAATAGATCAATTATGTATGCAATGTTAAGAACTCGACTCGATGCCTCATATGTTTTAAGCATGACTAGCAGATATCAACCTTATCTAAGTGAAGTTCACTAGATGACAGTCAAGAATATCTTTAAGTACTTGAGAAGGACTATGGATGTATTATTGGTTTTTGGTGGAGAAGAAGAGCTCATTGTAAAGGTTTGCATAAATGCTAGCTTCCAAACTGATAGGGATAACTCAAAGTTTCAGTCAAGTTTTGTATTTTTCCTTAATAGAAGGGTTGTGAGATGGAAGAGTTCCAAACAAGTGACAGTTGTTGATTTGACAATAGAGGCCAATTATATCATCCAAAGGATCAATCGCCACTTGGGATAAAATGTGTCTTTGTTTCTTTTCTTTATCCTTAAGTAAAAAGGTCAAACAATTATTGAATTCTCTCCCCCAAAGGATCAATCACCACTTGGGATAAAATAATGGAGAAGTTTTTATTAAAATATTTTCCTCTCACTAAGACCGCTAAATTTAAAAGTGACAAATCTTCTTACAGTCAAATAAATTCAGAATCATTATATGATACTTGGGAAAGATTTAAGGAATTTCTTCTATGATTCTCTCATCATGTTTTACCCCTATGGTTTCATATACAGACTTTTAATTATGGTTTTAATCTTGGGACCAAGTAAATAATTGATTCTGCCGCAATAGGAACATTAAATAATAATACACCAGTGGCCACCCAAGAGCTAATTGAGATTATGGTAGCTAACAATTATTAATGGACCACTATTAGGAGTAAGCCAAGAAAATAAAAAGATGTCTATAATGTTGACGCGATAACATCCCTAGCACTACAAGTTGAATATTCGACAAAGAAGATATATAGTCTTTCACTACCATCTTAGTAAGTTTATTCATGTCAAGAATGAACCGGTGATGCTCACCTGAGCAATACCATGAGAAACTTTCCATGTTAAACCCTCATGAAGTAAAATTTCTTATGTACATGGGACATATTAATAATAATACTAAGCTAGTATATCACTCGCAGGACAACCTATATTCTTCAAATTATAATTCCGGGTGGCGTAATCATCTTAATTTTATTTGGATCATTCCAAATAATCCTCAAAGACCACCAAATAATAATGCATCAGTCAATATTCAGGAACATAGGAGGCCTAGCCAGAAGAAATTAGTCGATAAGTTAACGGAAAACTCGAATAAGAGAATCCTAACACTAGAGGGATCTCTTTGGAATCAAGAATGTTCCATACAAAATTTTGAACACCAAATCAGATAATTGGTCAAGGTGATTTCCGAGAGAACACAAAGGAGATTTACCCAGAAATATAGTTGTAAATCAAAAGGAAGATATTAATGCTATATTTTTGAGAAGTGGGAAAACTCTCCCAAGAAATACCAAGGGTTTAGAATAAAAGAACGATATCAAGTCTATATCTATGAATAATCCTTATACAACGTCCGAACATGAGTGCTACATTTATCCCTTAACATAAGGGTACAAACCGAGAATGTAATGTGAAAAATTTTAAGGCATTTTTGGAAATGATTAGAAAGGT
Organism: Platanthera zijinensis; assembly: GCA_039513925.1. Taxonomy (NCBI): domain Eukaryota; kingdom Viridiplantae; phylum Streptophyta; class Magnoliopsida; order Asparagales; family Orchidaceae; genus Platanthera; species Platanthera zijinensis. The sequence continues at coordinate 47,239,846 of CM077079.1, read as the reverse complement.
GAATACTAATGTTCTATTACTCGATGTTCTAACTAGAATGCCAAGTACACAAATTTTTTTGAAAGAAATACTATCTTGGAAGAAAAATTTGGAAGATTTCGGCACAAAAATGGGCACGGAAGAATGCACGATGATATTTCAAAATAATATGCCACCAAAGCTTAAAGATCCGTGGAGTTTTATACTTGCTTGCATTATTTCACATCTCACACTAAATGCACTTTGTGTATTCTAGTTTATCTATAAATATGATGTCGCACTCTATTTTTAAAACCTTGGGATTTAAGATCTTAAATCTATAAACATTTCACTTTAACTTGCTGATAAATCAATCAACTTCCCTTCTGACATAATTCTTGAAAATATATTATTCAAATTAGGGCCCTCCATTTCCTCTTGATTCGTAGTGTTGAAAACTGAAGATAATTTGGAGTCACCACTCATTTTTGGTAGGACATTTTTATCCACCATAAAGGGATATTATAAACATGGATGAGGGTACTCTTATAATGCGGGTGGGGGATGAGTTTATTATACTCAATAAAAACAAGACAAGTACAATTTTAATCCAAGATTATCATTGGTAATTCAATAGCCTTCAAGTGTCAGAGTTTTTCAGGATCTCAGTTGGGACAAAGGTTCATTATGGGTTGATGGAACATGAAGAGAAGACATTTTAGAGAAAATAAAAAAAGAATGACATTGAATTAGAAGTAAACTAGAATAAGAGTACTAACAAACCTTTCTTTGTTAGAAATAATGATCAAGTGGAAGAGCCGCTTGAAAAATGAATTTCCTTTAAGTTATCATTAAAATTGTTTATTTTAGATTGAACCTCAAATGAACTATTTAGTTTTTGTGTTGTTTTTTGTTCGTAAATGTCGTATTTTGCCTTTCTTTGTTATTTGTTTTTCTAACAATTGCAGGATTACATGATGGAGAACAAGCATCTTTATACATTGATTCTTCCGAATAATGAACTCATCCAAGGGTATACAGTGTAAAGATAAAATTGAGCACAAATCGGATAATTTTGTTCTTTTTCCCAACTTTATTAACCCATTTTATTATATAAATCATTTTCAAAAATCGAAACTTTATTGGAGGGGAGGATGTGGGGGTGGGGCGACATATTATCTGATTTCTTTAAAAATTACAAATCCTTCAAGGATTATTAGTGTTACTTTATATCAACTTTAATCTTTGTTAATTTCATAGCAAGTTATTCAAAAAAATGGATATGTAAATAATTTTGAAAAAAAACTCTTATTGTGAAAGTCATTGTCTTATGAGGAATGGAATAGAATTGTTACTTTTTAAATTTAAAAGAAATTGAAAATGTCTTTGATAGTAAAAAAAGATTTTATGAAATTTTTCAATTTCTTGTGCTTTCTCTTTAAAATTTAATCATCAATTCGTATAGTTGATCCAAAAATCAAGTAAAAGATTGTGCTTTTGAAGTTAATGTTTGCAATTACATCACTTGAAACTAGGACCATTTATTTTCAAAACTTGATTTATTTATTACTCACTTATTTTGGAAATGATCAAGGCCACCAATGAATTTAGTTTGAGCTTTTGGTTCTAATGTAGCAATTTAAACCATTAATTTCTCTTTTGAGCCTATTTACATCTTTTTTGTATTTGCACAAAATTATCAAAGCCTATTTTCATATATCCTAAATATCACTACTAAAGAGCTTTGTTCTAAAAAAACAATAAGATGGATGGAGAAAAGAAAATTTTTATGATTCACTTCTAGTGGGAGTGATGAGAATATTATTGGAGGTCCCATGATTAACTTCTATGTGGGGATGATGGGTACAATATTAAAAGTGAAAGATATGAACATAAAAATATAGAAATTTATATCTCTATCTTTCTAAAAAGCAAAAAAATGGTGCAAAAGAAGCAGGAGTTGAAAATAAAAGAGAGAAAAAATGCACTCCACATAAACAAATATGAATGAGGGTGTATACATTTATTAAGTGGTGAAATATAATTTTTCTTATGAATAAAGCTCAAATAAAGGTTTAGTAATGATGAAGTTTGTTACCATGCTTTATTCCAACCTATCAGCACCTAAACCCCATTACAACATAAGGCAAGTCCTATGTGATCAATTATAAAGAGTCAAGATTAACTTAGTAGAGAGATGAAATAATCTAGGTTTTGGTTTTGTAAGAACTTTCATTAAAAGGAAATTTTATAATCCAAGCTTTGATTAATAGATCTAACTTATCACTATTTGCTTGGTCTTCTCTAATTGATAAGTTTGAAAATTTGAATCATTTTTCATCTCATTTCTTTTGAACATAGTAACTTTTCTCAAGATTCTACTTTTGCTTGGTATAGTTTTATTTCACATTATGTGACAAGGCACTTACTCAAGAATTAATGAAGAATATTTACATCATAGTATTCTTTTTTGCTCTGGAATAACAAAACTCAAGTGTGGTGGTATATGATGAAGATATAATTATAGTAAATTTATATGTAGTTTCATAATTACTTTTCACTATTAAAATACACTGTCTATGTTCTATTGACTTGTTTTTTTCGTTTTCAGGGCTGTGGCAAGAATTAGGTGTTAGATGAGTAGAAGAAAGTAATCGGCAGGAAAACTCCTTGAAGATGGCAGAATTTCACTTTTTGGCACACGACCCACGATACATAATCGTGAGTTTTTCCCGTATCACGGATTGAGACAATTCCAGATTGTTTGCCCATAAAATGGAGCAAATTTGAGGCATACGCTCAGAGGCACAAGATCGTGTGTTTTGACCATGTGCGTAACTATTTTTTGTTAAGGACGAGGGACACGTATGGAGCCTAGGGATGTGATATATGGTGCAACGCTTGAAGTCACACAACCATGTGCACATACCATGTGCCATTATAACTTCATGAAATAGTTTAGGGACACGATTAAAGGCTAGTGTCGCGATGATTGGGGCACACACCCATGTGCCCCTGACCATGTGTACCATATTTTTTTGATTCTATAAATAGATAGGATATAGAATTTTGGAGGATTAAAAATTCAAAGAGAGCGTATTCTTGAATTTGAGAGGTTTGTGGCCAAATTTCTGGAGGAAGGATAAAAATCTGAGGGGAATATGAGTGTCTAAGAGGCAAGTATCCATGCTTATTTATTTATCCTCGTCGATCTCCCTAGTCTAAGGATTCTCCTTTCATATCCCCTTATATCAATATTTCATCATGTAATCATTACAATCTCTATGGTTTCTTCTATGAATTTGAGAAGTAACTTTTCACTATCTTAAATGATTTGATTAATCTTCTTTTATATATACTATGTATTTTAACGTTCGATGAATTATTGCTAGCATAATTTTATCATGATCTATGAAATTCGTGACCTCCATATTATTTTGGTTGTAAATGGATAAAGTCAAGCATAGTGTAAAGAGAGTCGATTTCTCCCTAAAAGAATAGGGAACCATGATTCTTTCCCCTTTATCAAGATTAAAAGAACGATAAAGTGATATTACGTAAGGAGAGAATAGTTCAAATGTTAGGTGTGCCTCTCTAAAATCAGATCTCTTGTGACATCTCGTCAAGGGAGATTGGAGTGGTGTGGAAATTAGATTTAAATCAAACATTATTCTCTTTCTTAAAAAGAAAATTTATTTGTATTGATTTTTCATAGCCCACTTACTTTCAAAATATTAAGAATACTGGTTATCATATATTAGTTATTAATTCATTATGAATTAATTTAGATTATTTTATTTTACAAAGATAAACTTAGTAAGATAATGTGAAGGAATGGAAGTAGGATATGTAAGGAGTGAACTCCTTAGAGAAATATAAATATAAAACTTGATATAATAAATACTCCTACACTTATTGATAAGTGCATTTGCCTAAATTTGGGAGAGAGGATCACAAGGAATATGTGGCATTTGTCCTAAATTGCTGACCAAGTTGTATGCTTTGGAGCAGTGCCATAATTGATGCAAAATACTAGGCTTGGGCCTTTAGTGGAATATTTATGGTGGTCAAGTCATATTTAATGGCCTCCACACGAATCTCCATCACTTGACAGGTCTTGGGAATAGGCAGTATATATTATAAGTTCGCGAGATAGTTCGTAGTATGGCAGAAGGAGAGGTTAGAGGGAGGACTTGTGATGGAGAGGTAGGTAACACTTTATGTTGGAGCATAAAACTGCTAGTGGGCCACCGATAGAATATTATGCCAACCAGAAAGAGGGGCGGGTCAGGGCTAGAGACTAAGGAGAAGCTACATGATGAGCAATGGTGATGGTGGAGTTATAAGGGTGCCATCGTGCAAAGGGTGAGTAAGTTTGATGGGTCAGTTGAGTGTCTGGATCCACACATTGATGGATGAGCTCAATTGAAAAATATTAAGAGGAGGGGAATTGTGTGATGGAGTTATGAGGAGGGTTCAACCAGACAATCATATCTGAAGGAAGATCGGGAGGATAGATCGATTGTAGTATTATTCCTAGATATAATGGTCATGTCATTATGGAGGATTACATGACTATCATTATATAGCGAGTCAATATGCAAATGGTGTCAATTGATGATAAAAGGATCAATGGCATGACCGAGAACTTGCATGCAAGATGGTGATTGAGCAAATACAAACAATAGAAAAATTAATGCAGTCAACAATGTCTACTTCGATGACTAGAGCAAGCGGTGGGTGGCTTGGAAGGTCAGAATAATGTTACGATGTCATGAAATTGAATTTGTGTTGAGATTGATATCAGAATACAAATCATGATATATACAAGTGCCTAACCTTTGGAGACTGGATCCTCCTTAAAATCCCTCTCTAAAATGAGAGATCATCAAACCTAAATTATTAAAAGATAGATAAGACTCACAAGTCACCTCCTTATATAGGGATGAGGACTCACTTACATATTACATTATTAGCCTAACAAGTAAAATACATAATAACGAAGACAAAAAAACCTCCATATCATTATCTCTAAGCATAATATCTCATGTTGATGTTATGTATGTTTACGTTTATAAGGAGGGGAAAGAGGAAGACACATAAATCAAATAAGGGGAAAAAGAAGTTCTGTTACTAGAATGTAGAGTGTCTATATTGTCAAAGGAAAGTTCATATAAATAAATTCTACTAGACCTGTAAAATGAATAGAAAAAGGCGGTGGGAGCAAAGTTGTAGGTTATGGACAAACTACAACTATTGTGTGCACAACTGATGGGAACTTCTTTATTGCAAGTGATGAAATCATCACAAACACTACTTGTGACATCGTCAATTGTTTTGTTTATTTAAATGTCCCTACATATGCTTTCTTAACCAAAGCATTCTGTGCTACCAATATATTAGGAGATTGTGGAGCACTTAAGATAGACAATAGAAATGTGTTCATGTTCAATACTTATGGAGATGTATATTTGTAGACAAGTGTTGGTGTAATGTAAATTCGTAGGGGATCAACCTATGTCCTAAACAGCAGGTTCAATCAAATTTTAGTTCGTAATTAAATCAATGAGGAGTATTTAATCTTATTCGGGAGAGAATAAAGGAAGCTCAACAAGTGGAACAAAAAGTCTACTTATTATTCCATGGAAGGGCCCACTCTAGATGTTGATAAAGATAATGTTGTCAAAGATAATAGATTGACTGAGTTGTAGTACATATGACTTGGTCACATTTAATTTGCAAGACATTATGATTATTTTGAATGAAGATGAGTAGACCCAAAACAACATGGATAAAATTAATTCAAGATGGCTTGAATAGCATAAATATACTAGATCGCACAACACTTGACATGATCATATTAAATGGCTAATGCTAATGATTATAATAATGGTATTTAACACCACCAACAACACTCAAGCCTTTATCCCACTATAGTGGGGTCGGCTATATGGATCCTATGTCGCCATTGTGCCCTATCTTTTGTCATAATCTCACAAATGCCTAAGTACATCATGTCTTTCCTTATAGTTTAATTCCAAGTCTTTATTGGTCTATCCCTCCCTCATTTAACATGCCAAGTGACTAGACTCTCACAACATCTAACGGGTGCCTCTAATGGTCTCCTTTGTACGTGTCCAAACCATCTTAGTCGAGCTCCTTGCATATTCTCTGCAATTGGTGCTACTCATGTCTTATCCCTGATACATTCATTCCTAATTTTATTCAGCCTCGTGTGTCCACACATCCACCTAAGCATTCTCATCTCCGCAACTCCCATTTTTTGCTCATGTACACAATTCACTGCCCAACACTGAGAACCATAGAGCATCGCTTCTATAATTGCAGTGCGATGAAACTTTCCCTTAAGTTTTAATGGTACTTTATGATCACATAAGATCCCTAGTGCGCCTCTCCATTTCAACCAACCCGCTTGCATTCTATGTGGCACATCTTTATCAATACCTCCATCATTTTGAACTATCGATTCAAGATATTTAAAACACTCATTGCGGGAAATATCTTGATCACCCAACTTAATAATGAAGTCATCCATCTTTCTTGTACTGCTAAATTTAAGCTCTATATACTCCATCTTTGCTCTGCTCAACCTAAAACCCTTCTTTTTAACCATGAAATAAAAAGAGCTTTTATACAATTTCATAATTTTTTACCATAAAACATAAAAAGTACATTATGGTTGTTTTGGATGATGAATTCTGCTTACTTTTTCTCTCCCACTATCAATTACTATGTTTAAGCTCTACATTACGTTAAAAAAGAACTTGGCCCCTTATCAACAACTTGCTTCATAATACAATCAAGACATTCTATGTTTTCAACATAAAAGGCTAATATAATTGATTTGTTGGCTTGGAGAAATGCTATTGGTAGTGTAATAGCAAGGCTCTAACAATATAATTCAGGAATATAAATCATCTATATGCAAAATAATATGAATTAATGGTTCAAAATTTGTGTACTCGACCTAGATGATTCTCTACTTTCTGGAGGAAACATAGTGTTTAAGCTTTCTTGCAAAGCACGTGCGAGTTGTTCATCTTCATCTGCATTAGATTCAGTTCCTACAAAAATAATGAGTGGATCAACAAAAAGAAAGTACATAAAAACATTCTAAGAATTTGTTGTGGTGAGAACAAGTATAACAAAAGAATGAGTAGAGTGGAAATTGTAAATTAAAAGGTGTGAAAGTGATAAAAATTGCTTAGATTATTCCATGTTATTTTGTAATGTATTTGTACAGCCCGTATCAGCAAGCACAAGGAAGGTACGTCTCGGTAAACCATAGTAAGAGCTGGTCCAACCCAAGAACTTAATGGACGAGTACACAATAAGATTACCAGGCTCAAGCCGCGTCCTAGGGTGCAAGCCCAGGTAGCACAGCCAGACTCGCCGGTGAGTAAGCGAGGCGAGCACAGGACAATCCAACCCTCAGGCTCGCCCAGGTCAATAATCAACAACATATTATGGACATGGTTATCAATAGATCGTCTATGTATGAGAATATTATTTTTGTTAAGGTGGAGGCCGCTATCCACAAAACCTCTAGATCTGTGAATAGTTTTCAAATGCTAGGTTTTAGTACGATTCCATGTGACCTCGATTTGTAGGACCTGCTTGAAAAAAAGTAAGGTATTTGAATGTAAGGTTTTGTCACGATTCCTTCGCCGACATCAAAGTTCACCCTAAAAACATTCACCATCAGATTCCAATTCCAAGAAAAATCCATTCGGCTCAAGGATCTGTTCCTTCTACTAATTACAGGTGATTTTACATAGATTATTGTCATGTATTATTTACTTAGATGTGTTATCCCAATCTAACAATTTCTTATGTTAGCTATCATCTTACTTTTGCTGAATTTTAACTTCTTCTCTTCTCAGTAAGCCTTCTTTCTTCCACATTCTCTCTTCATATAGCCGATTAGTTCACTGTTTTGCCGTCATAATGTCTTACTGAATTGGTATACTTGATCGTTAAAATAAATTTATAGAAATTGTGGGGTTCCATAAGCTGAGAGAGGAAGGATTTCCCCCTTTTTTTCTTAGATATTGAGTAATATTTGCTTATCTGTCTCTGATGTGCATTGGGAGTTGATGGTAATTCAATTTACAGAAAATATCGCACGCACATATAAATTCATGGGAATGATATTTGATGATTTATGCCGGTATTTAATTTGTTAATCTGAATCCTGAGACGACGAAGGAGAGCATCCAGAGGAGGCGGGCATTCCATACCGAGCAGTTGTTGTCAGAGTCCGCCGACCTCTTGGGAGGACACTCTGGAATGATCGCGAACATCCCCAGGGGGCGTGGCAATGTTCGGCGAAGATGGTCAGCAGACGACCTTTAGATGGCTTCCTAGAGTGCAATTCGGGAGCTCCGGTGTAAGTACACACGGTCATCTCAGCCAAGCCCGCTCGGGCTCTTCCTTTTTTGATCCAGCTCGAACAATGCCGCGCGGTTTCGTTCGGTCTCTTCTTTTAGTCTTCGCCGCCCAACTTTTCATATATCTCGGGCGACTGCGCATTTAATGTCACTATTAATAAGACATTAAATGCCCGTCGGATCCTGAACTGTCCACGCATGCAGGCTACCCCCTAGCATAAAAGGGGGACCAGGGGTGCTTGAAAAGGACATGAGAACTTAGCCCAGAACCTGCCATGTTGAAGGTGTGAACACTAAGTCCCGGTCCTTCTTGCTTTTTGCCATTGTACGCGCGCATAACCCCTGGTGGCCGCACCACACCCTTGTAACCTTTCTAGAGATAATAAAGAGAGGCCTATCGCAAGAGAGGCATTCGCCGCGATGGGTCTAATCTGGTGTTCTCCGCTGGCAGCAGTGCTTTATTTTCACCACTCTCTCATCCGCAAGGGGTAAGTAACCAATCACTTGCGAACCACTTCAACCTCGGCCGACCACCCTACTCAGGGATAGCGCACAGAGAGTTGGAGATATTTTTTGGTTCCAACAGAATTTGGTGCAGTGAACGTGGACCCAAGTGATTGGATAAATCACCCTTGCCTCTCATAGCGGTAGTACTCACCCCACAACCTTTAGATCCTGCCAATAGGAGAAGTTGCCCGGTGCTCGCACGGACCTAGTAGGGACCGCAGGATGCCTTCAAAAGAAATGTCGCCAACCTCTCCTCTAGGAAAGAGGTCATTTGTGGAAGATCATGAGATTAGCGCAGGTGTTTAGCGAAAGTTTATAGCCCGTGAGGGAGGGGTGCATCTCGAGCCCGCGCAGGAGGTTCATGAAGTATCTGTCCAAGGAGGGGATGGAAACAGGACCGTCTTTGTGAACTCCGAGTTAGAAGAAGGAAGTAAAGCACTCCTTGTTCATTGCTTGCACGACAACCTCTGCATCTTCGCATGGTCGGCCTCTGACATGCCTGGCATCAGCCCAGAGGTCGCATGTCATCGTCTCAACATCGACCTAAACTTCAGGCCGGTTAAGCAAAAGAAGCGAACGATAGCTTCTACCCTCGCTGGTCCCATCCATGATAAGTAGCTAAGCTATTGGAGGCGGGATTTGTTCGCGGTCAGGAGATAAGTGCGCCCCATTCTTCAAGTCCCTTCGAGGAAAGAAGAAGTTCAAGTGAACCAAAGGATGCGGTCAGGCTTTTGAAGAGCTGAAGCAACAGTTAGCCACCACTCCTCTTCTTAAAAGTCCCCTCCTGCTGGAAGACCTATTCTTATACTTGGGAGTTGGGGAGGATGCCATCAGTTTAGTTCTGGTGCGAGAAAAAGGCAAGAAGCAATTCCTCATACACTATGTTAGTCATGTGTTGAAGAGTGCAAAAACTCGTTACCCAATTCTTGAAAAGTTGGCGCTAGCCCTGATTGTTTCTGCACAGAGGATTTGACCATACTTCCAAGCTCATTCGATTCGAGTCATGACCGATCATCCCCTAAGAGCCGTATTGGAAAATCCAGATCATTCGGGATGATTGGCCAAGTGGGCAATTAAACTCAGCGAGTTACATCACGTATGTCCCACGAGTCACCATCAAGGCACAAGTCTTGGCCGACTTCCTTATTGGCCTCGCAGTCGGTAGCAACCTCAAAGAAGAAGCTCAAGGACCATTGAGTTGCAAGATATTTGCGGACGGCGCCTCTGACTTGAAATCAGTAGGAGCAGGAATCGTCATGGTCAGTCCCTATGGGATAAGGATTGAGCAGGCCGTAAGTTCCATATTCCCGTGAATAACAAACAGACTGAATACGAAGCCCTGAGAGCAGAACAGAATTTGTCCAGATAGATGGGCGTCAAAGATTTAGAATTAAAGATCGACTCCTTATTCATGAAATCACAGGTCAATGGAGTTTATGTGGCAACGGAATCACTCTTATGACGGTGTCTGGTCAAGCAGTACGTGGGACGATTGCGCACATTCAACATACACCATATTCCAAGAGAGGAAAATACGGAAGCCGACAAATTGGCTAAATATGGGAGTCTGGCCAGAGGAACTCTCACAGAGTTGTTTCGTCCTACAATAGAGGAAGTGGATGTCATGGAAATAGACCAACATCCTTCATGAATAGATCATTTCATTCATTACTTCACAACGAGGGAGGTTCATCCCTCGGTGAACGATAAAAGGAGGTTCATGCTAAAGGCGGCTCACTATACCCTAGTGTCAGACATCATCTATCGGAAGACTCTTCTTTCTCCCCTGGCGAGATTTGTGACGGAAGAAGAGGTTCCTAAAATCCTGCAAGAAGTGCATTCGGGAGAGTGCGACAGCCACTCAGGAGCCAGGACCCTTGAAAAGAGGATCCTCTATCAAGGATACTTTTTGCCAACAATTAGGAAGGATTGCGCGGATTTTGCGAAGAAGTGTATGAAGAGCCAAAAGTTTGCTCCCCTTCAGATCCAGCCGGCACAACAGCTCAAGACTATTTTGGTTCCCTGGCCTTTCGCCATCTGGGGAATGGATCTAATAGGCCCATTCCCGATAGCAAGTGGGCAGTGTCACTTTATCCTAGTAATGATCGACTACTTCAGCAAGTGGATAGACGCCAAGGCCCTCTCCCGAACTACTACTCAAGTAGTAAAAAACTTCTTTTGGGCAGAGATCGTCTACCGATATGGAATTCCAGCTGTTATTGTGACTGACAACGACCCTCAGTTCGCAAGTCAAGAACTGGCTGACTTCTACAACTAGCTGGGACTCGAGCTTCGATTCTCATCAATTCATCACCCGCGAAGTAACGGTCAGGTAGAGGCGGCAAACATGCAGATCTTAAATCAACTTAAGAAGACGGTGGAAAATGCTCGTGATAATTGGGCAGAGCAGTTGCCGGCAGTTTTGTGGACCTTCCATATGACTCCTTCCTTAGCAACTGGTGAAACTCCTTTCAAGCTTTCACAAGATTCTGAGGCCCTTATTCAGATAGAGTTCTATATAGAGAGCCCATGAGTGTTTCTAGCCAAACAAGGCGACAACGATTGGATGGAAGCAAACGATAAAGAGCAGAGGTGCAGTCTCGACTTGATCGAAGAACTCCGAGATCAGTCGATAATCCGGCAGGCAGAATCTAAGCGGAGGATGGCCGGATACTTCTACAAGAATGTTTGGGTAAAGCAGTTTGAAAAGGGAGATCTTGTGCTGAAAAAGGTGGAGGCAGTGGGGAGAGCATCCTTAGTGGGAAAACTCAAGCCGAACTAGGAAGGACCTTTCGTCATTAACGAGGCGCTTAAGAATGGGGCATATAGGTTGCAGTCGCATGAAGGCGAGGCGCTATCCAACACCTTGAGCGACGACGACCTAATGAGATACTATTCCTAAAGCAAGGTATGTTTCTTTCCCTTCAAAATCTGACCTTTTTCCCTCTTTCTACTGGAAACCATTAGCACAATGCAGACAAAAGAGCGTCATAGCAGACACACACAGTGCACGCGGACTCTAATATGGTGAGTCCCGTATCTTGCATGGACCCTCCCCCCCGAACGAAGTTGGACGTTCGCGGTAGGCGGCGGACATCAAGCCTCTGACCCTCCTGCCGGTATAGGTCACTTCCCCCCACTATAAGACCACGATCATTGCTCTCAAGAGATACTCTCGAGCGACATAAGTGTCGGGTCAGGATGTGCTGACCAATCGCGTATTGATTGAGGCGTTGATATTGTTACTCGTCTCCTTTCTGAGGACAGAATCCGAGCAACAGACGCTTATTCCCCTTTGACAATTTTTTACGATGTGTGCGGACGAGAGCCCAGCAAATGCCTTTTGATAGAAGCGACGACCATAACCTCTGACAACGGACCCAGTCGATTGACAAATTTCCTAAGGGCCTGTTCGAACGAGCACTCCGGACACTCTTAGGTCGCGCAAACGTTTAGTTACCCATGGACGTGTGAATGCCCCGGTCAATACCATGCAAAATATCAATGAGCGATGGATAACTTAAGAAATAATACATAAAAGAGCACACATCTACTATGGCTGAAAAAATTGCGGATCAAAAATAATTACAGTTCTTTACAAAAAATAGGGCGCGAGCGTGCGCGATCAAAAGAAGTAAAAAGTATCTATTGACAATCTTCTCCTGTGTCATCGAGGGCGTTGGGAAAACGGGGCCGTTTTCCTGAGCTTCTCGGAGGAGTGTATCCACGGGACAAGGACCGTCGTGGGGAAGTTTCTGCTAGATCAGGCTCTGCATCCTCTGGGAATAGCTCTTCATAGTGTATGTTCGCAAACTCTAACGTGAAGAGGTCCAATTTTTGCACACGTTCCAAGACGATCTTTCCCGAAGCCTTTCCCACCTTCAGTATTTCCTGCACGAACGTCGGATTCTCCGCAGACAAGCTTGCCTGGGAAAAAGAAGACAGATTAAATAATGATCAAGGTATGTAGACTTACTGTTTTGAATTTGACGGGTTACTTTCAGCTGATTTTGCAGGCGGGCAACCTCTTCTTGAGATTGTCGGAGGGCATGCCGCATCTTCCCCAGGTCCCGCTAGTAGGTAGTGTTGTAGGACAACACCCTCAAGGAGTTCGTTGCCGCAGTCTGCATCAGCTGGTCTTGGGGGATGCTTCTCATCTTTGCGACAAAGGAGAGCATCCAGAGGAGGCACGCATTCCCTACCGAGCAGTTGTTCTCAGAGACCGCCTGCCTCTCGGGAGGACACTCCAGAATGATCGCGGACATCCCTTGGGAAGCGTGGCAATGTTCGGTGAAGACAGTTAGCAGACGACCTTCATGTGGCTTTTTAGAGTGCAATTCGGGAGCTCCGGTCTAAGTCCGCGCGGTAACCTCACCAAGTCCGCGCGGGCTCTTATTTCTTGATCTAGCTCAAGCAGTGTCGCACTGTTTCGTGCGGTCTCTTCTTTTAGTCTCCGTCACCTGACTCTTCATGTAACTCGGGCGGCTGCGCATTTAATGTCACTATTAATAAGACATTAAATGCCCATCGGTTTGTGAACCGTCCACGCAGCCTATCCCCTAGTATAAAAGGGGGGACCAGTTGTGCTTGGAGGGGACATGCAAACTTAGCCTAGAACCTGCCATGTCGTAGGTTCGGACACTAAGTCCCGGTCCTTCTTGCTTTCAGCCATTGTACGCGCGCATACCCCTCGGGTGGCCGCACCACACCTTTGTAACCTTTCTAAAGGTAATGAAGAGAGGTCGGTCGCAAGAGAGACATTCGTCGCGGCGTGCCCAATCTGATGTTTGCCGCTGCCAGGGGCGCTTCATTTTCACTACTCCCTCATCCGCAAGGGGCTATTAACCAATAACTTGCAAACCACATCTATCTCAGTCGAGCACCCGACTCAGGGAGAGTGCCCGGAGAGTTGGATACATTTTTTTGTTCCAACATAATGGTATTTCGTTTATAATTGATCCTCGCATGCCGCTGAAAGGCTGCATAAATTTCCATATTTTATGGCAATGCCGAAATTTAGATTTTGGACATGGATGTGTAAAAAAATAATTGATTGGGAGATTTCTGCAGGTCCAAAATCCCCCAGGCCTATTTGACTGCTATTTTGAGTTTGGTTTCTATTTTTCACACTAGATGCTCTTTGGTGTGTCCGCCCATGTGATGTCCGTGCTCATTACTCTCGGGTGCACGAGCTTAGCCCGTGATCGAATGTGAATGCCTCGTAGCTCATACCCCCTGAACACAATGTCAGGAAATATTTCATTTTTCGCTCAACATATTTTTACTATGAAGCTGGTGAAGAAGCAATTTAAATATTATTATACAGTCATGTGTAAAGAAATGATAGGTGCAAGCTTAAACTGGAGAAGATCTCCTGATAGTTGGATAAGTGTGCATGAGCCATGATGCAGGAGGATCTCATAATGATTTGCAGTTGGCTGTGGACAGTACATTGCCAATGCATAGAAGAGTAAGCTCATGAGTCACGACAGGTTGTGAAGTCGGCGTGCATTTCTGGATTCAGACTATGTCAAAGAAACATGGTTGCTCCACTTGTATTTTTGACTCCGACTAATGAGGGGTCATTGATAGTGTCAAAAAAGCAAAATAATCTATCGAAGAGTTCGTTGGCATTCATAAATGACTCAAGAGGTGGGCACTCGTGCAATAGTGTTGTTTTGGAAAAAAACTTCATGCTTACACATTACATGACCCAATGGCTTTAAATAAAGGATATATGGCACTTTGCAATTAAGGCTCCGTTTGGCAGTGGCGGTGGTTGTAAACGCATGAGTTAAACTGTTATTTATTAAGGATCACCAAACAATTGTTGTGGACTAACTCGGCGTCCCGGTCGGACCAAAATAAACTGCACCGTCTTTGATCTCTGGACGGTCAAGCGCGCACACAGTTAATGAAAAGAGAGAGTTGACACAAGAGGTTTTAACGTGAAAAAACCCCTCAACTGGATAAAAAATCACGTGACCGGATCTGTGCCGGTCAAAGTCCACTATCAAGTTGCAGTTACAATATGTTTGGAGAATCGAGGGCGACATGACACTCCTCGTTACAATTTCGAGGTGTGAGAGAATTTCTAACTCGCAACAGAAAATAGGCTGCTTCGAGGGAGTTTTGGATGTTAACTTTATGGTTGGTTTGCTTGAGCGTCGTCGGTGTTCGAATTCTTCACTTCTCCGCGCAATTGGGGACTTGGCTCGTAGGCGGCTTGAAGATTACCCGAGGGAGGAGTTCGGCTGAGCTCTGCCTTGAGGAAGAAGAAGACTCCGGGAGCGAAAATGTGAGAAATGAGGAGGCCTGGAGCTAATTTTATAGCCTCCAGGAGGTGGTTATTGTGGACCCTCCACTACCTTGGTGGTTTAGTGGGTGGTTACTTGTAGATCGGACGGCGATGAATACCCTGTAGTGATCGGACGGTGGCCAACCTGCAAGCAGCGACGGTGGTTGGCGGCGGCGATCAGCCGGCAGCGACGGCGGGCGACGGCGGAAGCTGCGCCGGGTGGCAGCGGCAGGCGGCAGCGGCCGGAGGCGGTTGCGGTCGGCGGCGGCGGTCGGCGGCGGTGGCCGGCGTCAGCGGCGATAGTTGTTGAATGGGAGGTCCTCATGATTTCTCCTATTGTGGTGGAGATCATGGGGAGTGGGTTGACCGGTCAAACTCATGATTCACACAATAGGATAAATTATGGGGAAGTGGTTAAATGCACACCCAAGCCTATAAATGAAACTTCATCCCCATCACCAACCATTGAAGAAAGTTTTAAGAGGTAGATGCGATCGAAGCAGTGATCTAAGATTTACAATGGAGAGATATCTTACTGCTGAATAATTGAAGAAGGCTTTCATATTAAGGAAGAGGCTATGTAGGGTGCGAAAGAAGATTATTTTTGTTATGAAAAATAGTTTTTTTTTTGGGGGGATATAGCAATGTGCAGTCCCCAAAAAAATTAATGGATCTCACACCCCCGCGCGCATTAAACATACAAACTAATGGACAATGTAGGTCCATAACAATATTAAACATACAAAATAATTGGCAATGTAGGTCCATAACATTATTCTTTTTCCCTCTACTTATGATCATATCAGCAAAGTAGTACTGACGTTTTCTCCATTTTATAAGAAAATTACGTGTAGTCCAAGTATCAATGAAATTGAAGAGGAGTGAGAGAGAGAATAAAACATAAGTAATAAAGTTCAGTCAAAATAAATGGGAGTAGTATTACACTAACCAATACAAATTGTCTTCTTTAGCTCTTCCTCGGAAAGGGAAAGTGCAATAGCATGATCCAGATCCTCACTTTCATATCCTGAAAGAATCTAATCAACAATAAAATAAAAAGTAATTAGCCACAAACATGAGGCAATAGAATGTGAGAAAATTGAACCCTCCATTTGTCTAAAGCAAGTGAAGCAAGAAAATATGGGTAGAATATTATAAATGAGTAGTGCTAACTTTTAATAAGCAAAAAAAAGTCTTCATTGCATAGAAAAGTTGAACTAGTTGTGAGCAACAAAATTTAACCTTAGAGGTGAACAAAATATGTAATAGAGATGTGTAGTATAAAGAATTAAAATACATCCTATAATAACATGTTAAGCTCATTGCATTAAAACATAATACAATGATACTAGCTCGAAAGATTAGCTCTTGCAAAATTCTTAAGGGTTGATGCCGCCACCAAAGCGTCCCCTCTCCAAAGAAAGTTACAAAATACAACTTTCAAAAGATACCTCCCACACTCATAATCCTTCTTTTATATAAAAAGGGGATGACATGTGATGGGCACCTTTTCCATTTTTAGGAATTTCAGGTTGTAAATTGCTAGAATTTCCTTGTCCCCCACTAACTTAGTGTGGGGTTATCAAGGAAACAGTTGCGCGCACGATCTGTGCATTTGATCAACTAACTATCCAGGCGTAAACTACCGTACGCGCAATCCCGCTGCAGCAATCCATGCACCAACTGCCCCCACGCAAACCGTCTGTGGGCGGCCACGCGGTCGGCCGCCGATCTGCCTCGCAAACTTTTCTTCCTCGGAGGGTTCTGAAGAAAGGAGCACACTTGTCTCCTGAGCGCGAAATGAAGTGACTGACTCCTGCTACTCTCCCGACCAGGTATTAAACTTCCTTTGGGCTGTTTGGGGGCTGAATCTCTAGCACGACCATTACCTTATCCGGGTTAGGCTCTAGACTGAGGGGTGAGTAAGTAGTCGAGGTACTGTTCCTTGCTGGCACCGAATATGCACTTGGCCAAAGTGAACCTCATGTTATACTTGCGGGGGTGGCGAACGTTTTGGTTAGATCTTTGATGCATACTACCATCTCATGACTCTTGATGAGATCGTCGACATACGCTTCCATGTTAAAACCTTTCTGGTGCTTGAACACACAATCCATCATACTTTGATATGTTGTGTCGGCATTCTTCAAGCCAAATGACATGATGTGATACCATAGAAACCTTCACTTGTGATGAACGATGTGTGAGGAACGGTGGTCTCATGTATTCGCATCTGATGGTATCCTAGAAAGCATCAAGAAAACTCATTACCAAGAAACCCACCGCAAAATCGACCAAGAAATCTATCTCAGGCAGTGGACAACAGTTCTTGGAGCATATCTTGTTGAGCCAGGTGAAATCGACGTGCATTCTTCACTCATTATCGGCTTTGCAAACCATGAATCCAATTCTTTCCTTTTTGTATATATATGTACACACTATTGTTGAGAAATATTCATTGAATCCATTATTCCTATCATGGTATCAGAGGTCTAGGGTTTTTACCCACTCTCTCTCTCTCATGTTGCTCTTCTTCTCCGATCGTCTCCCGTTGTTCCTTTTTCTATGATCTTGTTTCCGGCTATTTTCTCCAGTCGATCGTCTCCCTCGATGATTAGCTGACGTTGTTGATCTAGATGCTCCAAACGATATAGATTTTTCCCGCTACTGTCGCCCCTTATTCTTCCAAGGGAGAACACCGATTTATGTTCTTTTCATTGATGACTATTCTCGTTATTGTTAGGTATACTTTGTATTCTCGATCTGAATTTTTTCATATTATGTTACTTTTTATGCTATGGTTCGCACACAGTTTTCTGCTTTCATGCACATTTTTAATTTTAACTCGGGGGGGGGGGGTGGAGTATCTCTCTTATGCTTTTTGATACCTGCTAGCTACCCACGTCACTCTCCCTCAACTTACCTGTCCCGGTACACACGCTCAGAATGACACTACTGAAAGTAAGCATCTCCACATTATTGAGACAACCCGTACCTTTCTTATCTCTTCCCATGTTCCTCCTCATTTCTGGGTTGAGGTTATTTCCACCGCTGTCTATGTTATTAGCCCAGAGCCTTCCACTTCCCTTCATGGTCAGTGTCTCGATGAGTGTTTGTACTCTCGACCCCCACTTTACACTCATCTTCATGTTTTTATCTGTCGATTTTATATTCTACTCCATCCACATGAGCGTACTAAGCTTTCTGCTATGTCTGTTCCTTGTGCCTTTCTTGGATACAATACTGAGCATAAGAGCTATCATTGTTAAGACCCTGTTGCACGTCGACTTTGCCTTTCACGTGATGTTACTTTTGATGAGTTTCACCCTTTCTTCATGCCCTTTGTCCACTCGACCTCAAACTCATTCGTTACTACCTCTGACATGATGTTTCTCACTCTTCTCATCTCTCCGTCTCATGTATCCTCTCCTCTGGTATGTCCGCCTTCGCTTCCCTTGCCCCAGTATACTCTGTCACCTCTTACTTTCTTGTCATAGTCTACTCTGTCACCTCCTCTTCCCTTGTCGCAGTCTACTCTGTCACTTTCTCACTCCTCCACTTTGCCACCTACCTATCCCTCTGACACGCTCATCATACCCCTTCCATATTACTACACTCGTCGCCCCTTCTATTCCCCTGCCTCAAATGACCTTAGACTCAGTGCCTGTTTGGTGTAGCGTGTGTCCTATGGATTATCCTCCTGTGCGTTGTAACCCACCTCATAAGCGACATCCTATCGATCGCCTTAGCATTGCTACACTACTACTGGACCTACCCTCCCTTCCTGCTACAGCCTGTGGTACTCTAGATTCGACTTCTTACTATGAGGCTACTCATATTCCTGAGTGGCAAGCCTCCATGCCCCCTGAGTTGGCGGCACTCGAGCACACTCATACCTGGGAGTTTGGCCCTCTTCCACCATGCGCTGTGTCTAATACTTGCAAGTACGTCTTCAAGGTTAAAACTCGCTCAGATGGTTCCGTGGAAAGGTACAAGGATCGACTTATGGCTCGTGGTTTTCAGCAGGAGCAAGGATGAGACTATAATGAGACCTTCGCTCTGGCCGCTCACATGACTACTGTTCATACGCTTATTGCGGTTTCAGTTGTTCTCCACTGGTCTCTGTTTCAGCTCGACATGAAGAACGTCTTTCTTTACGGTGATCTTCAACATTAGGTGTATATTCTTCCTCCTCCCAGTCTCTCCTCTCCTGCAGGCCTTGTATAACGCTTATGATGAGCTCTTTACGGGCTCATGAAAGCACCCCACACATGGTTTACACGTTTCAGCTCAGCCATTACAGCCTCCAGTTTATTACTGGTGATGATCCTTCTCATGTGGCATTCGTCAAAAATCACCTTTTATTGTGGTTTTAGATGATTGACCTTGGACAGTTGAGCTACTTCATGAGCCTTGAGTTCACATTTACAAACCGTAGTTTTCATCTCTCACAACGGTGTTACACATCAGATCTCTTAGCTTGGGCTGCTCTCTCTGACTCGCATCGTGTACACCCCTATGGAGCTTCACCTCCAGCTACGTTCGGTTGATGGGGTTCCACTTTTGATCCTACTTGTTATCTTCATTTCATTGGGAGTCTTGTGTACTTCACTATTACTCGGCCCGACATTGCTCATGTTGTTTATGTGTTGAGCTAGTTTGTTGGTGCGCCCACCTATGTGCATTATGGTCATATACTGCGGCTCTTGCTCTATCTCTGAGCGACGATTTCACGAGGCCTCTTCTTCTCCAGCTATAGTTCCCTATAACTCTGTGCTTACTCAGATGCTACCCGGGTCAG
The DNA here is from genome assembly GCA_039513925.1 of Platanthera zijinensis. Classification (NCBI taxonomy): domain Eukaryota; kingdom Viridiplantae; phylum Streptophyta; class Magnoliopsida; order Asparagales; family Orchidaceae; genus Platanthera; species Platanthera zijinensis. The sequence goes on along the minus strand of CM077079.1, from coordinate 47,219,871 downwards.
TGATCTTGTTGATCGTCGATCTGTCACGGGTTACTTCCTATTTTTGGGTTCTTCACTTATTGCATCAAATATCTTAGCTTGGGCGCGCGGGGCGTGGGCTCGTGGGTGTCCGGCCGCATGGGGCGGGAGCGCGCGGGCTGTGGGGGTGCTTCCTGTGCGTGAGCACAAGTTTGGCCCCTTCCTTGGGTGCTTCCAAGACTTGGGGGAGTGTGGCTTCCAGCGCGTATCTTGCCCGTTTGGGTTGGTTTTCCTCACATGTCCTCTGTTTAAGTTTTTCTGGTTTGACTCAGAAGTTTCAAGGGGAACCACATTAATATTGTTTTACAAATTTTATGATGACTATACATTTTGCAACCTCGTCAAGAAGTAGCCCTAACTTCCTCATCTAATATTTACAATAATTTAAATTGTCAAATTATCTCGTGAAAAATTTTACGACAGACGTACAGTTATATTTTTGGGCAATTTTACAGCTATTCTAAATAGTAATATAGATCATGAACCCATCAAGAAATAGCTCTAGTTACATCATCTGGTAGTTACATTTTAAAGCATTTGGATCAAATTTCAAAAGTTCTTCTTAAGGTGCACAGTCTTCGTCTTCAATGAGCGCCTAAACCCTCTAAAAAAAGTGAGCCAGTGCACCGATATCGGCCATAAAAGGTCCAAGCCATAACAAATGGGAGGCTGTACGACTTAGCTCCAGCATAATCACTCTGATATAACTGATTCTTTTTGGCACTTGAACACTTTCCAATCGTTCGGGTGCATTTGCTGTTATTGCTTCTGTAAACATAGTAGCTAAATAATCCCAACGTGTTACATAAGGCAAATATTGTATAATTGTTCGGTTCCCCTATATTTTCCCATCCCTAAAGGGTAAATTGCCTAATATAGGCTCACAATCAATAACATCTTCACTAACCAGAGTAACGATCCGCCGAAGAACACCATGCATTGATGGGTGGTGAGGGCCCATATTGACTATTCTGAAATTTTTTCTTGTAGTCGGTACAGTCATATTTTTCCCCTTAATTCTTTATTTCACAAATTTCTTAAAATGAAAAATCTAATGCTAATAACTGAACTAAGAAAAAAGAACTAAAAAAAATAATAATGATAAGAATAAGAAACTAAAAGAAAAAAATTTAAATAAAATCAATGATTTTTTGTTTCTAGAATATCTAACTGATCCATTAATTTCTTATAAAGCACTTTTTTTATTTGACAAATAGGTAAATAATCGTTGACGTTTTCCCAGAATTATTTGTAGACCTGTTTGCGATAAAAAATCTCTTTTGTGCAATTCTAAATGTAAAGCAAGTTTTCTTATTTTGTTGGTAAAATGGAATACTTGAAATACAACAGATCCACTATTTTCTTCTTTTTCTTCTGATGTAATAACTAAAATTAATGAAATTTTGACCATAAGTTAAGATTTATATCTGTCTTTTCTATTAATTTTATCGATAAGAAAAAATAGTATAGTTAGTTATTTTTATCACATAAAATTTTGATTTATTTTATTCCTTAATTTATATTTTCTATATTTGATTAAGAAAATATATATGTATCGAGGAAAGAGAACTTCATTTAAATTGATTTAAAGGGATTCGTTTATGAAATTTGATACATTGTATATATTATAATTTTATATAGTGAATATATTGAGGTTTTCACACCTTAAAACAATATTGATTAAGCCTTATTTTTTGTCTTACAATATGTCCTACTGATTCAAAGAAAAATTTAAATTTCATAATTTCATAATCTGTTTAATGGAGTTAGTGTTGAAGGGTAAGCTTATGGTTATTAATAACGATGGATTTCATTGCAAGCCACCATGTAGTAATGTAGTTAGAATTCAATCTGTTCACTACATAACTTTCTCATTATGCATTTCTCAGAATTAGCATGTCATTGATTGTTTGAACTTGTATAAATACACCACTCTTTTCCATATAAAGAACTTGTAAACTCATTTACATTTATTTTTATTTATCTTATAAAAATATTTCACTATTTCATTTGCCTAAAAATTTAGTTTCCTACTCTTGCATGATGTCGTGTTTACTGTTTGAACTTTATTTTTCGCTATGATGAGTTTGGTTTACTTGGGGAAAAGCAAACATTAATGTTTGGGATATTTAATACATATAATCTGTATAACTATTTTGGTATTCCTTTGCTGAATTTCCTTTCATTTTGACTCTCTTTTTGGTTAAACTGCCATATTATATAGTATTTGCATAAATCTGATATAAGGAGTACCCTAAGAGAAAAATACTTGATGTTGTGTATTTTGGAGCTTTTGGAACGCATTTTTATTTTTATTTTTTACGGTAACTAGTCATGCACTTTAATGAGCTTATTCATACACCCTAGGTGTTACATTCACTCCAACTCTATGTTTCTATAAGGAATTTTTCTACAAGTTACCCATGATTATGCTCATATGAGCATGATTGTGTGTTTTTTGCTAGTCGACGTTCATCCATTTTTTATATGTCGACTATTGAAGCGCATGATCTTGCGCCTTATGTGCATGATCATGCATGATTACATTTCATTTTGACCTGCAAATGCGGTTTAGATTTTCCCATGCACTTGTTTGAGCATGACTGTGCACCTATGTATGGTGGGGTGCATGTATTAATTCCATGATTACCGGGTTGCTAGTATATAATAATAGTATCATGCACTTTTCTTGACACCCTCCATCATGACTTTTCACCCTATCTAGTTTCCTTATCATGTTTTCATCGACTGCTCATATTTGAACACACGATTGTACAATCCAGTATTCGCCGAGTGGGTCTACCAGGAAGGAGAGCAAGCCATAAAAGATTCTCGGTCACCATCTTCTAAGGCTTTGAGTGGGCTCTCCCTGTCGATGCCATCTTCTGAGGCATTGAGTGAACTGGCTTCACTCGACGCTTCTGAACTTAAGCCAGAGTTCTTCTCAGTTTCTCATCCGCCAGGCAGGCGAGCGAGCCAGGGCAGCCGACCCACACTTGCCAGGCAGGCGAGCGAGCCAGGGCAGCCGCCCCGTACTTGCAAGGCAGAAGAGTGAGCCAGGGCCGCAAGTCGGCTTCCACCAGGAAGGGTGGGCGAGCCGCGCTCGCCAGCTCGCACTCGCCTAAAGAGAGCGGCGAGTTGCGAGAGCAAGCCTGCGTCTGCCCGGGCCAGTGACAGGTTGGTCCCGATTTCCCCCATGAGTGGGGTACAGGAATCATATGGTTAGCTTAATTTGGTCTGATAAAATGTGATTAGGTCTACACTTAGCTCTTCAGAATAGTGGAGTTGCATTGTTGGCAGACCACTTTTGGCTGCACATTACCATTCAGAACAGCAGAGTTGCGCGATTTGGAGGCCAAGTTTTAAAAACTATAAATAGGCCCAAGGGGGTACCTCAAAAGGCAAGGACTTTCTAGTTCTCTTACTCTCTTGTCTTATAAAGCTTTCTAAGGTGCCCTTAGCTCAGCACAGTCTAAGGAGGGGAAGCACTCCAAGATCTTCCGGGTGTGTGGAGGTACCTCTGTGCTAGAGCCTTGGGTTAGTTATAAGTTCTAAGTCTTCGATCAGCCAAGTTTGCTGGATGAAGTAAGTGCGCAATCACACCTTTCCCAAGGATTCAGACTCCACAAGAAGCCAGTTCCCGATTTCAACAATGATCATGTGCCCGACCATGTGAATCCATTTCTGCTACATATTTATAGCAAACCATTGAGTCATTTGTTGGATCCAATTCTATTCCACTCACTTCATCCCCAAGGTACAATTATGTGGTTTTAGGGTTCCAAGGAGAAGGTTCCAAGAATACAAAGGAATCTAGGAGGAAGAAAGAAGATGGCATAGAGGTCAGAGCATTGAATGTCAAGACATACACATTGGGAGCAGTGGTGAAAGCCTGTTCTCTACCTTGGATGAGGCCATGGATTGAAGGAAAGATGGAGTGACAACCCATGAACATTTCTCGTTCATCTCTAGAGAGGTGCCTCTCTTTTCCCTCTGTATTTTTTTCTCATCTGCCCAAATATTTTTTCATTTGAGGTTTTGCCCTTTGTGTTCTTGTATTTTTCATCATCCACCTTTTTTTAACTATATATTTTCATGTCTCTCAATGCTAGTATTAATGTGGGTTATGCTTCATATGAGAAGGTTTTGGTTTGATGAAGTTCTTACTAGATTAGGTTCTATTTATGTTCTATAATTTTTTGCTTTAAACTAAGTTTATGATCGCTTAAATAGCTTGGTGATATATTAGTTCTAGGATTTTCTGCTTCATGTTCCTTGTGGATGAGATAAACTCACTTACACATTTTATTACTTTGATTAGTTCACTATCATTGCATTTCCATTGGGATTTGAATTATGTGATTGTGTGCGATCATTCCCCAATCAAATCTTGGAACTTCTCTCATCCACAACCTGCAGGATAACTCTATCTATTCAAGGCCACAATGTATTTCCACCAGAGACACAAGAACCCAATTAGAGCATTTTCCTTAAGTAGACTCAAGAACCCCAAAGAGTATTTTTCTTTGGTGACTCAAGAACCACACACATATCTTTTAAATAATTATTCATTAACCCAATACAACTTTTGTGAATGTTCATCAATGAGCAAATATCATCAGGGAGATGGTGGTGATTCTACATAAGTCTCAAGAAAGAAGAGAGTCTAAGATTATTGAGAAATATGACAACTGATAAAGAAGATTTAGGGTAAGAGATTCAAGTGTAAGAGAGAGTTTCTCTGTCATTTAAAAGGAACTTATTCGTCTTTAATTTTTTCTAGTACCGTGAATCATGGGCAATAGAAAAATGATGTCTTCCTTTTCTAGATCAGTAGCAACTCTTTGTAAATCACAACAAAACTTCTTTTTTGGTTAGCGACCGCTGATTTCTCAATCAACCTACTATGATCGAAGATTTTTATTTGGCTAGGAGCATTCTTCCTTCTTTGAGTGCTAATATAGGGATGGTATGGCCAGTGATCCACTATCATCGTATGCTACTAAATTATTTGGAAAATAGCTTATAATGAATTCTTTGGAGAATAGCTTGTACAAAGTGCATTTGTTTTTTTGGGTACAACTATAACAAAAGAAGCTTCTTCAGGAATCTTTTCTCTATATTATTTAGTCATCATCTTTCAACATGTTCACACTTTTGGTGAGTTATCCTACTTTTTACAATCAAATCTGGATTTTGATGATTATATTTGCACTTACATGTAGTGGTAAGCAATTGGTAGCCAACCCCTTAAATTTTTTTAGTCTTCTTTTAGATCTCCCTTGCGTAACTTAATATTTAGTTGATTAAATACTTATTTTAATTTTCTTATGGTATAGCCAAGGGCATGTTTTTGTCCCAACTGATATTTTCAAGGGCATGCGACTTTTTCTCCTTTTTAATGAAGTATCTAGTTTATCTTCCCCAGATCATGAAATACATTTAGCAAAGAGAAGTACATTTTATTTGAAGCCAACATGATCTTGAATCCACTAATCGATCTATAAAATGGAATCCTACCTTGCATCAAGTACATTAATAAGTAGTTGTGAAAAAGCTACTCTATACATGAATCTATTTAAGAACTAAATTATTATTAAATATTTACAAAGCAAATTTCTTAAAAAATTACTCAAGACATTTTTTTTCCAAACTTTGTGCTGCTCCTTTTTTGAGGCACTCTAACTATAAAAATGGGGAGAAAGATCAATTAATACAAATTATTTCATTGTAATTTTGTTTTTCTAAAGTGAAATATTATCCATTGTACAGGAAATTTAACTTTGACAAATAGTTAATAGAAACAAATTCTACAATTTATCACAGTTTATTAGTCAAACAATTTTTTCTACAAATATATCAAAAATATTATAGAACATAGAGTGCTAAATCTTATTATGATGTTTAAAACTTAATGATGTTAGAATAAACAAATTTTAATATTGGAAATAGAAGTAATTACTAGACATTGAATTTACCAGTGAAATTGTAGGTTCATTGCAAACCCCATCATCATTATTATCATTTTTTTCTTGTTGACGCTCTTTTGAGATTTTATGGCTCGAACCTTTGCAAATATTTCTTAGCCAACTCATCCTATCCTAATATTTTCACCTGAAAAATAAAAAATTATCACGTAGAATGGATGTAAGTTAATATAGTATATCAAGTGCAGAATCAAGTAAAATAAACATTAAGCCATCTCAATAAAAATTCTTAAACATAAACATCTAAGTTTAAGAATATTAGATGGGAATAATAAAAAATTATGATGTTAATGACAAGTTTGTGCATGTTTTTATCACATAGTTCCTGCACTTAAAACAATTGATGTTTATTTTGTAGAAAAACAAAAAAGAGAGAAATTCATAAAATTTTATTAATTTTTCAATTATCTACACTTTAATACATGTATTTTTACGCTTATATACGAGGAGAAAGAGGAGAGAATTCCCCATTCTAAGATGTGAGACTAAACTAGATAACAAGAGGGTCACAATTTAGGACTTTACATATTTTCTTTAACACTCCCCCGCCAGCTGGAGCATACAAATCGTAAGAACCAAGCTTAGAAAAAAAAATGGTACAACGGCCATGATAAGGCTTTGGTGAAAATGTCAGCAACTTGCCTGATAGCAAGAACATGTTCTAATTCCAACTTCTTTAATTGAACCTTCTCTCAAATGAAGTGACAATCAAATTCAATGTGTTTGGTTCCCTCATAGAATATAGGATTTTTGGCACTATGTATAGTAACTTGACAATCACAAAATAGAGTTGTTGGAGAAGAAAGTTTAACTCCCAAATCACCAAGGAGACTTTCTATCCAGGAAAGCTTAGACACCACAACTGACATTGCACGATACTCGGCTTCGACAGATGAGCGAGCAACAACGGATTTCTTTTTGCTACGCTAGGCAATAATGTTTCCACAAAATTATGTATAAAAACCAGCTGTGGAGCGTTGATCATCCAGGGAGCAAGCATAGTCGTCATTCGAGTAGGCAATCAAAGATAGAGAAGAAGATGGTTTGTATATAAGCACCTGTCCAAGAGCAGTCTTGAAGTATCTGAGGATGCGCTAGACGACATGAAGATGAGAGGTTCACAGAGCATGCATAAATCGACTGACATCTCCAACAACAAAAGTGATATCGGGTCTTGTAAGACTAAGATATATTAATTTTTCTACAAGATGAGAATAATACTCGTGGTTCAAATGTAGTAGATCAGAGTCAGATTCATGAGAACAAATCTTGTAGTTGACATCAATAGGTGTGTCAGAAGGCTTGCAACCCGAATAGCCACCATCCTGAAAAGATCAAGATAGTACTTCTGTTGAGATAGGACAAGGCCATCAGGTCATCTCGCTACCTCAAAACTAATGAAGTACCAAAGATTTCCCAAATTCTTGGTTTGAAAAACTGAGCTTAAGTGTTGCTTAATCATTTGTATTCCATTGAAGTCATTACCAATGATCAGAATATGATCAACGTAAACTAAGAGAATTACTATGTCAGTTTGTCGATGACGAGTAAAGAGTAAAAAGTCAGCCGAGTTTCGAGTGAAACCAATATCACGGACGACCTTACTAAACGTATTAACCATGCGCAAGGAGGCTATTTGAGACCATAAATAGATTCTTTTAGGTGACAAACACGAGACTCCCTCGTAGTCTCAAATTCGGGAGGATGGTGCATGTAGATAGTTTCAAGACGTTCGCAATTAATAAATGTATTCTTGATATCCAATTAATGTAAGGGCCAATGTTGATGAACATTTAAGGAGATTAAGACTCAAATAATATTTAACTTTGTAATTGGTGAGAAAGTTTCATCATAGTCCATTTCTTGTTGCTGAGAGAATCCCAATCCATAAGCCGAGCCTTGATGTGTTCAATTTTTTCATTGGGTGCATGTTTTATCACAAAAACCCACTTACATCCCACACAAGTCTATCCTAAAGGAAGAATAAGAAGATCTCATGTCTGATTAGCCCATAGGGCAGTCATTTCCTCATCCATGGCCGCACGCTACCCCGGATGTTGGAGAGCCTCTTGCAAAGAGTTAGGTATAGAAATGCAGGATATAAAAAGTGCAAATTTGAGAAGAGGAGGGAAGAGGCTATTTAAGGATACATAATTATCTATGGGACGAGCCGTAAAGGTTGATGTTGGATCGACATACCGCGATGCATCTTTAGTATAGGGTAACTATTGTAGGGCATTAGCTTTGGGAGGATGAGGGGTGTACACACAAAGAGGTGGTTTGGAATGCACTGGATTCAGTGTTAGAAGAAGTGGTGGAAGTCGAAACATAACAGGGACAGTAGGACATGGTAAAAGAGGAGTAATAAGAGGAGTTTCATGAGAGGAGTGAAACATTTGGTCCTCAAGAAAGGTGATATCAGCAGAAGCAACTGTAACCCCCCAATGTTCAAGATAAGTTTTCTGGAAGGTACCGCCCGACGGTAGAGCTACCGCTAGTGGTAGCTCGGATTACTCAGCACCTTTGGACTCAATGCTCTTGATACCTCAACATTTGTTAGCGCGCAGCGGTAGTGACTATTGCGCGACGGTAGCTCACTCAATGCTTTTGGTTCTCTCGGTAATGGCTAGCGCGTGGCTGTAGTATTAGTATTGGCAGTATTTTTGGTGATTTATTTGTCCAAGATTTCGGGTTGGCTACCGCGCAGCGTTAGCCTTATCATAGAGAGGTAGCAAAATTTTTATGACACGTCCACGTGTTAACGCCCGATTTGAGTTCTGTGTAGTGGCGTCCTAAAGAAGCCAAACAGTTGAGGTACCGCGCCATGGTAACTTCTTATTGCGCGGCAGTAGCGCTCATAAACTGAAATCTTGAATGAATCGTGACCGTTCGCTGGTTTTAATTAGGGATCCAATGGCTGTAGCTTGCCCTGGTAGGTATATGGCTGAGAGTTTAGGGTTCCATCTCATTTTTCCTTTGGAACTTATCTTTCTAAGTGTTAAAGAGAAGAGAGAGCGAAGCAGGAAGAAGAGGAATGAGATCTCGCCACCGTTGGAGTTCCGAAGATCTGATTCGATGGACAAGTCCAGATCTGTGGAGGCAAGATCGTTGCGGTCGCGTTCATCCATCTAGATCTTCGGCATGGCACCAAAGAGAGTGCAAAGGGTAAAGATTATCTTCTTGGACATGTGAAGTCCTCTTCCATTTGCATAGGAAACCCTCTCCCACAAGTGTGTGGTGAGCGTGAGGTCTTCCTTCGGGTAGATACGGTGTATCCCCGTAGTTTTGCATTTAGAGTTCGGAAAAGAAGTATGTATATAGGCATGGTGTGTGAAGCCCATCCGAACAAGATGGTCTGGATTGGTGATGATTTTAATTATGCTTGTATTTCCAGAGAAAAATCTGTGCTATATGTTTTTCGGGTTTCTATATGGTAGATTGCAGCAGGTAACTTTAGGAGTAAGAAAGTAGCATGGATGAGTATCTCCACGAGTTCCAGAGACTGATGCAGTAAGAAAGTAGCATGGATGAGTATCTCCACGAGTTCACGATGTTGGGACGTTATGTTGGGTATACTATTTCTTGAAGAAGATGGAGTTCAAGGTGTCGAGCTCGTCAAAGTCTTGGTTCCGTAAGTGGAACAAGAGGGCGAGGACTTCGGGTCCCGCCCCACCTTTAGGTGTGTCTGGAGCAACTATAGTGTGAGGCCCGGTTACTTGCTATAATTATGGCAAGTAAGGACACATCGCCCGAGACTGTTGGAGTGGGAGCCCGAAGTCAAAGAAGAAGCCTGGAGCAACTTATGCAGAGAAGGGAAAGGCGGTGGAGTCAACTGCATCCCACTATACTCCATCCCAGCCTAAAGTTTACAATCTTGGCCAACAGGAGGCAATAAAGCAGGCTGATGTGGTGACAAGTATGATTTAGTTAATAACACGTTTAGCTTTATATACTTATTGCCTTATGTGTGTTAGAATATGACTTGTTGTGCTAGGCTTTGTTTTGATCTTTAATTATCTGGCGAGAGAACTGTTTGATATGGGAGCTTCGCATTCCTTTTTATCAGAGGAATTTGTATCGCACATCGGAGTGCCTTCTTCGATGGCAAGGGATAAATAGGATGTGATGTTGCCTAACAGGTGTTCTATACGTGCGGATAGAGTTTACTGCGTGAAAGTACAGATTGGGAGTCAAGAGTTTGACTTGCAAACATCACTACTACCGATAGTAGAGTTTGATGGGATCTTTGACATGGACTAGTTCTCGGAGCAGCGTGCGTATATTGATTGCAACCGCAAGGTGGTCAGATTGGGATTGTATACAAAGCGTGAGATGACATTCTCTAGCATGAAGGGATCGAGCAAGACTTTGATGTCTGCTCTCCACCTGGTTAAGGCATTTCATAGTGGTGCAGAGCTATTTTTCACATTAGTGGAGGCTTTGAAGCCCAAGCTAGGTCTGGATAGTATCCCAGTTGTATCAGAGTTTTCTGACTTTTTTCCTGAAAATCTCCCTGGAGCTCCACCTCAGCGAGAGATCGAATTCACCATTGAGCTAGTGCCAGGTGCCAAGCCTGTAAAATGCTCCCTGTACCGCTTAACGCCTAAGGAGATGGCTGAATTGAAGGTACAGCTTCCAGTGTTGTTAGATCAAGGGTATATGCGTCTAAGTTCGTCGCCTTGGAGCACGCCAGTCCTTTTTGTTAAGAATAAGGATGGAAGTTTACGACTGTGTATTGATTACCGAGAGTTGAATAAGCTGACAGAGAAGAATAGATATCCGATCCTGAGGATTGATGATCTATTTGATCTGCTGGTCGGGTATACTGTGTACTCGAAGCTAGATTTAAATTCGGGTACTATCAGCTGAGAATAAGGGAAAGTGACATTCCCAAGACGGCTTTTAACACACGTTATAGGCATTATGAGTTCACTGTTATGTCATTTGGGCTGACGAATGCGCCATCCGTGTTTATGTATTTGATGAACAGGACGTTCAGAGAGTACTTGGACCAGTTCATGATTGTCTTCATCGATGATATACTTGTGTACTCACAGTGCGAGGATGATCATTTCAAGCATCTATATATCGTATTGGAGACCCTGAGGAGAAACAAACTGTATGCCAAGTTCTCCAAATGTGAGTCTTGGCTGTCCTCAGTAGCATTCCTTGGTCACGTTGTTAGTGGAGAGGGAATGGCGGTAGATCTGGCAAAGATATTTACGATACAAGAGTTGCCAGTGTTGTCTACCGTGGTGGAAGTCCGGAGTTTTCTGAAGCTTTCCGGCTATTATAGGCGCTTCGTAGATAACTTCTCGTGGATAGTGTTGCCCCTCACTACTCTGATAAGGAAGGATCAGAAGTTTGTTTGGTCGCCGGAGTGCGCACAAGCTTTCGAAGAATTAAAGTGTCGTCTGACCACGATGCCTGTCTTATGTTTGCCATATGGATCGGAGGACTATGAGATTTACAGTGACGCCTTTAGGAGTAGATTAGGTTGTGTTTTTGCTTCATCATGGGAAGGTGATGGACTATGGATCACGCTAGTTGAAGGTGCATGAGAGGAATTACCCGGTCCATGATTTGGAGTTGGCGGCCATTGTATTCTCTCTCAAGCTTTAGAGGCACTATTTGTATGGGGTAAAGGATGATATTTTTTCAGATCATAAGATCTTGAAGTATCTAATAGATCAAAAGGACCTAAACATGCGTCGGCGAAGGTGGATGGAGTTCCTTGGGGACTACAACTACAAGATTCATTATATTCCCGAGAAGGGGAACGTTATGACAGATGCTTTGAGCCGTAGGACTCCAGCACTGGCCAACTGGTTCAAAATGCATGACAAGGGGGTTATTATAGAGTTGGAGGCCTTGGAGATCTCTTGTGTTGACAAAGGATCTAGTGCAAATGCATGTTTGAGTTGGACGGAGGTTCAATATGACCTTACGGACAGGATTTGGCAGGCCTTGGAGTTTGACGTGGGCTTGAAACGTCACTTGGCGGAAGCCGTTGATGGGTCTAACGACCAGCTCTCTATCGACAATGGCCTTTTATGGAAAGGTATTCGATTGTACGTCCCCAATGTGGGGAAGTTATGAGAAGAATTGATGTACGAGGCACATTTCACAAAGTACTCGATTCACCCCGGGAGCACAAAGATGTTCAAGGACATGAAGAAACTGTTCTGGTGGCCAGTTTGAAGAAAGACAACATTATATGTGGCGAAGTGCCATACATGTGCCTTGGTGAAGGCCGAATGCCAAAACCCTGGCAGATTCCTGAAGTCCTTGCCTATACCAGAGTGGAAATTTGATGACATCTCCATGAATTTTGTGTATGGTTTGTCAAGATTGCATAAGGGGAATGACGCCATTTGGGTAGTCGTTGATCGTTTAGTGAAGGTGTCACATTTCATACCCAATAGGAAGGATGATTCAGTGGAGAAGTTGGTGAAGCTTTATGTGGACAGCATAGTCCGTTTACACGACGTACCCCGGAGCATCGTTAGTGACCGAGATGGTCGGTTCACATCTAATGATTGGAGGCTCATTCATTAGTTGTTGGGTACCAAGTTGAACTTCAGCACGACTTTCACCTACAGACAGATGGTCAGACTGAAAGGGTGAACAACATAATGGAAGATATGCTTCGTATGTGTGCTTTGGATTTTGGGAAAAGGTGGGAGCACCTTATTTTTATGATTGAGTTCGCGTACAATAATAACTACCAAGCCAGCATTTAGATGGTGCCTTTAAGGCTCTGTACGGAAGGAGGTGTCGTACGTCATTGGTTACGTAGAAACAAGAGAATCGAAGTTGTACAATCGAAGGGACGTTGAAGATAATACTTCAACGATACTGTTGATTCGAGAATGGCTACTGATTACTCAAGATATGTAGGCCAAGTACTGCAATGCCAAGCATCAGAACGTGGAGTTTGCAGTGGGTGATTGGGTATACCTCAAGATAAAGCCGTTTAAAGGCTTATCAAGGATTCGACGCTTAAAGAAGCTTAGTCCAAGGTATGTTGGGCCTTTTGAGATCTTGGAGCGGGTTGGTGAAGCTGCCTATCGTTTGGCCCTTTTGGTGGAGTTGAGCGGTTTGCATGGCGTATTTCACATCTTAGTGCTACGGAAGGCTATTTAAGAGCCTACTCAAGTGGTTGATGTGAATCAAGTGTCGATCGGCATTGGGTTGATAACGAAGGTCAAGCCCATTCGCATCGAGGACGTAGAGGTCAAGCAGCTGCGGAACTAATCCATTAAAATGGTCAAGGTCCATTGGGACAACTATGGCCGAGAAGAGCTGTCTTGGGAGCGCGAGCAAATTTTGAGGGAGGAGTTCCCTAGGCTTTTTCACTAAGGTAATCAGATGTACTGTTTAATTTTTATATTTTTTTCATGTAACGTCAAATTTTGGGATGAAATTTTTTTAAGTGGGGGAGAATTTTAACGCCCCAAGGTTCAAGATATGTTTTTTGGAAGGTAACGCCCGACGGTAGCTTGGATTACTCAGCACCTTTGGAATCAACGCTCTCGATGACTCAGCGATTGTTAGCGCGCGGTGGTAGTGACAACCACGCGGCGGTAGCTCACTAAATGCTTTTGGTTCTCTCGGCACTGGCTAGCTTACGGCGATAGTATTAGCGCTGGCGGTAGCTTTGACGATTTATTTTTCCAAGCTTTCGGGTTGGCTACCGCACAGCGTTAGCCTTATCACAGGGCGGTAACAGAATATTTATGATGCGTCCACTTGTTAATGCCTGATTCGAGTTCTGAGCGATGGCGTCCTAAATAATCAAAACAATTGAGGTACCGCGCGGCGGTAACTTCATACTGCGCGGTGGTAGCGCTCGTAAAATGAAATCTTGAATGAATCGTGACCGTTCGCTGGTTTTAATTAAGGATCAGATGGCTGGAGGTTTCCCCTGTGGGTATATGGCTGAGATTTTAGGGTTCCTTCTCATTTTTCTTTTGGATCTTCTCTTTCTAAGTGTTAGAGAGAAGAGAGAGTGAAGAAGGAAGAAGAGGAAGGAGATCTAGCCACTATTGGAGTTCCGAAGCTCCGATTTTCAGGACCAGTCTGGATCTGTGGAGGCAAGATCATTACGATCGCATTCATCCGTCTTGATCTTTGGCATGGCCCCAAAGAGAGCGCAAAGGGTAACGATTCTCTTCTTGTACATGTGAAGTCCTCTTCCATTTGCATAGGAAACCTTCTCTCGCGAGTGTGCGGTGAGCGTGAGGTCTTCCTTCGGGTAGATATGGTGTATCTCCGTAGTTTTGCATTTAGAGTTCGGAATTGAAGTACGAACATAGGCATGGTGTGTGAAGCCCATCCAGACAGGTTGGTATGGATTGGTGATGATTTTCATTATGCTTGTATTTCCGGAGAAAACTCTGTGCTGTATGTTTGTTGGGTTTCGGCACAGTAGATTGTAACAGGGAACTTTGGGGACTAACTCCAAGGAGCACCCAGAAATCTAGGCAAAATCGTATTTTTACCAGGTACCGCATGGCGGTAGTGTTACCGCAGGTAGTAGCTCCATGCGAGAGCTATTGTGAGGCATGTCTCGTCAATACCTGGGGGCTAATGTTGTGGAGATGAGTGCTTGGAGAGCCTAGCTTAGTGGCTTGAGAGCCAGCCAGCGAACATAACACGGTTATGTGTGTTGGAATGGGAAAGGGGAGGTCAACCAGCGTCATGGCGTGTTGCGCCCGACATTTGAGTAACGGGATATGGCCGAACTGTACTTAGTAGCTATGCCAATCGACCTTTGGGTAGTGTTACCTATCATAGCAATAGTTACGAGTCTTAGGCCTTGATCCAAAAATATTATTTAATGCTCATGTATGTTGGACATCACTAAGTACGGTGGTGGGACCCTGGTTTTTGTCCGGTATACCGAGAATGTGCCCTGAGTGCACAGGGCGTGTGATCGTAGCACCAGCATCTGTGGTGAAGTATGCTTAAATTGCACTTTCGTAGCCATGTTTTGTTTTGCTAATGTTATGCAGGTAAGGAGCACCACCGCCCCGAGTTAGGGGTGGGGTCGTTATAATTTGGTCAGCTTTAGCTGACCGTTGTCTTATTTTCCCACCGTTCGATGGATTGTTCTCATACAGGTACAGGTGAGCCAAGTTGCAAGTAGCGGGTTGAAGCCCTTGATGTTGTGCTGGCCCTTTGAGGCTAGAGCGAAGTGTTTTCCTTTACTATTTTCATGTGTAGCCGGCCTGCGTGCCGAAGTTTATAAAACACTTATTGTTTAAGTAAACAGTTGTAAGGCCATAAGGCTAAGACTCTTTGTGTAAGCCCATAGGACATTCATATTTTATGATGGGTTCTTTCAACTTATTTAAAAGCTTCCGCTAGAATGCTCTGTATTAGGATTTGAAATTTTATAATAGTATGTTGGTATTATTATGTAACTCCATTGACTGTCCGTGGAATATGGTGTGGGGCCCTAGCCGTACCTTCTGTTATACTCCAAGTGACGGATGGGGGTGTTACAGCAACTGCCTTACAATCGTTGGGAGAGTAACAATACCCTTTCTGAGTGCGGGGGTATCCAACGGACATATTTTTTGTAGTGCGAGGAGCAAGCTTGTCAATGGAAGGTCTAAGATTATGGACATAACATGTACATCAAAAAACCCGAGGTGTGACGGAAAAAAGGGCATGAAAGGATAAAAGATGACTAAAAGGTTTTGTAAAGTTGTGAATGAAGGAGGGTATATGATTTATGAGATGATAGATAGTTGAAACCGTGAAGTTCCAGTAAAGTTTGGCTATTTGCATTTGAAACATGAGTGATCAGACGACGTCAAGGAGGTGAAAATTTTTTTGCTTGTCCACACTATTTAGTTGGGGAGTATAAGCACAAGAAGTTTGATGGATGATCCAAAACTCAGTATAAAGATTTGAAAATGTATGGCTTATATATTCACGTGCATTATCAGTGCGAAGTACCTTTATAGTACTAGAAAACTGATTACGAGTCTCAATAATAAACGCACAAAATATAGAAGTGATTTCAGCACGATCACGAAGTAAATACAACCGGGCCATGTGTGTGTAGTAATACATAAATGTAGCAAAATAACGATAACCATAGACAGTAGAAGTTTTATACGGTCCCCAAATATAAGAATGTACTAAATCAAAAGGTGCATTACTCTGAATACAATGAAGAATAAAAGATGAATGATATTGTTTATCAAATATACATGATTCATAAGAAAAATCTTTA
This sequence comes from Platanthera zijinensis, assembly GCA_039513925.1. NCBI lineage: Eukaryota > Viridiplantae > Streptophyta > Magnoliopsida > Asparagales > Orchidaceae > Platanthera > Platanthera zijinensis. The sequence continues at coordinate 47,203,617 of CM077079.1, read as the reverse complement.
AGGGAGATATCAGGAAGAGCTTTTTTGAGGATCTGGAGGGGAGCATGCCCAAGACGTCATTGCCAATCAACGAATGTGACTGATGAGAGAACCTTATGTGGAACATCAAAGATATAAAGCCCATTAGACAACTGCCCTTACCAATGATATTCTGCGTTCGTCGATCCTACACAACTAAGGAGGAGAGAGAGAAAGTTAAACAACAATCAAGGTCCCGAGTAAGACGACTAACAAAAAAGGTTAAAAGGCGATCCCGGAATATGAAGGACCAAGGATATAGAGAGGCTTGGAGTGAAGCGCAGATCAACTGTGTCAGAAACTGGGGTGGTGTCACCATGGGACATATTGATGAACTTGGAATGTGCTGATTGTAAGTACTGAGGCGATTTCTACAGAGTAATATGGTGTAGGGCTCCCAATCCTATAATCTAATTGGGACTATGGGAGATACAGGATATACCTTCAATGGAAATTGACGCAATAAAGTCAGATGATCGACTCATCATCCATTGGAGATACTGGAGCTGGGTGCGCAACGCATCTATATCATTACAGGTGGAGTGGTTAGGATCGATCGTAATGGAAACATTTGGATGTAGAGGCAGCCCATGCTTGCGATAGAATGTGTCCTAAAGGCGACCATCCCGATCACAATGAGAACATTTAAGACAGGGTCTTCCATGATGTATCCGGCCACGAGAAGCGTTGTGACCACCACCAGCCGAAGTGATAGTTTTACTTTCAAGACTACCTAAACACCTAGAGGGGGGGTGAATAGGTTCTAATGCTTGTTTTCAATTTATGCAGAATATAACTACTGAATATATACACACAGCACAGCAATCACAAAAATTCACATATCACAGATTGCACACAGTTTTATAGTGGTTCTCCAAGATCTGGGTACATCCACTTTCCCTCTTCACCTATCTAGCAGTGTGCTAGATTCGTCCAAACTCCCTTCTTTAACTCAGATCCTCAGATCCTACAGCTCAGAATCCAAAGTGGATTCCTACAACTCAGAGTGATACCACACTCCTACAACTCAGGCAATTCAGCCCTACCTCAGTCTTTATCCAAGACCTGCCACTCAGAGATTATCTCTCCTACACTCAGCCTTTATAACATAGGCTTACAACTCAGATCTATATTAATAGATCCTACAGAATTTAGAAAAGAGTTTTATAGAATCTTGCCTTTGTTGAGAGAGAAAGGACAAGACAGCACCTGATCAGCTGATGGATGAAACCAACTGAAACTTAGCTTTCTTCAAAGCTTCTTGAATCTGAACTAGCTGAGTTGATTTCCAAACAGCTTCTTGAGAAACCTGTAACAGCTTCCTTCTTGATCTTCAAACGGCTGGATCCCTCTCTATCTAATCCCGTTGGAAATGCTTCAGAATTCTAGGACGAATTCTCCTTAGACTGATCCTGAGAGGTTGAACCCTTCAGAATGTCTTCTTAGATCTTCTGATGAAGATCTTCTTCAGTGCCTTGCACTTTCTTGATTTGATTCCTTAATCAGATTTCTTTAAGTGTTGCTTCTTAATCACAAAAATCAAATTTCTACTTTCTACTTCTAAATCTGTCTATTTATAGACCTTCTTTTTGGTGACCGGCTGGTCCGGTATCTAACTGTCTTCTGACAAGTCTGACAGCTTCAGTTAACCTGTTGTAACCCATAGCTGTCAAGTCTTCAAACAGATTATGTGCCTTTATCTTGGACAGCAACGTGTCGAGACAGTCTGTCAGAAAGTGTCGAGACCATTTGTCTATATGTGTCGACACAAGTAACTTTGGTGTCGACACTGCCTCTGGAGAAGTCGACAAGTTTGTCTTTAAGTCGACTCAGCTTCTGCATACTACAACTTGAGAATGAGTCGACACAGAGTATTTGTGTTGACTCAAACACTTCATCCATATTCAGCAAACGACTTGGTCTAGACTTGGCAGTGTGTCAACACAAGTCCTGTGTATCGACACAGTTGATGTAGATTCAGAACATAGTATGTGTCGATACTGCCTTTAGGTGTCGACACAGCTTTTATCGACTCTGCCTATATGTGTCGACTCAGTCTTCTGGTGTCGACACAAATATTATCGACTTTGCCTCTGTGTGTCGACACAGCCTCCTGGTGTCGAGACAGTTGATGTCAACTATAATCTTGTGTGTGTCAACACTGCCTCCCGGTGTCGACACAGTTGATGTCGACTCATTTTCTCTGTGTCGACACAGCCTACTTCAAGTGTCGACACAATCTTCCTGAAGTGTCGACACATCTTCTTCTGGTGTCGACACATGGACTTAGAAATTTTTACATACTTTTAACCTGCACATATTCAACTTAAACAACATCAAATACACCTTGATGTATATCATTATGCTAAGTAAGGCTTCTTCAAATCAGGTACACATTTTCTAATGTACCCAACAATCTCCCCCTATTTGGAGAAGTCATAACCCATATTAGCTAATGATATACACCACTTATGATAATAATAAACAAAATGATGATGATGTATATAAACTTAATATTACAGGAAATATTAACCATCAAAACACTTGCACAGATTCATCACAGAGATAAAAGCATATACACCAAAAATTAATTAAAGAGCAAGAATTTGTGTATTAAGTCAAAATGATTGTTTACAAAATGTTTAACACTGAATGTTTCACATTACACATTTTTAAACTAAAACAAAAACATCTAAGACTAAGACTGATCAGGCTCTTTAATAACAATCCCTTTTCCTGGTTGTACTTGAGCCTGCACAGAAGGTTCAGTTTCTTCCATGGGCTTTTTGCCTTTAAGATTAGCCTTCTCCTGAGCCTCAGTCTTCAGTCTTTGTCTCTCAAAGTAGTGATATGGCTTGGGAAAGTATTTGCTAGGCTCCACAGCATCAGGAGGTAGTTTTCCCATCTTAGCTTTCCTTCTATACTGAACAATGGCCTCCTGTCTGGCTTCATGCTTCTGCCATTCTTGTTCATTGTACCACTTTCCTCTTTTTTGGACTTAATCTTTGACAGCTTTCCAGGCAGTTAGAATGATGTTTCTAGAGGTAGGGCTCCACTGTTCAAAATCAGGTTTTAGTTCAGCTTGCTCCCTAAACCTCTTCTTAGACAGTTGAGCCTCTTGCTGAGCCTTGATTGCAGCTTCAGGCATGTCTACTTTTCCAAGTATAATATTTGAAACCTCCTCTGGAGGACTATACATAGTTTGCACCATCTGATGAATGCCCTCAAAATCTGCAGGGGGTATATTACTTGAGCAACTTCTGGTTGGTTGCCTTCAAGTAGACCTTTGGCTGTACTCCTGACTCTGCCATATTATCATCATCACAAAGGGGTGGATATCCCAATGTGGCTCTGATACTGTTAGTTACCCACTTAGTATGTTCTGAGCCAGCAGAAATAAGTACCCTCTCCCCCTTTAGGACTTCTCTTTCTATATGATCTCTGAGATCATCCTTCTGAAATCTGATCTGACCATCTAAATAATTAATGCCATCTTTAAAGAAAGGCTTCAACCTGTTAAGTTTTACAGTAATTTCCTGCTGGGAAGTGATTATGGCTGACTGTACTGAGTCTAAAGCATTTTTGAATTTGATATCATATGCTAGCATTTCAGCTGCCCTAGCTTCAGCCAATTTAGTCATTATTGTTTGAAAGTGAGCAAGAATATCTGTGTTGGCTATTGTCAGATTTTCATTTAGCCTTGTCTGATTTTCAAGAATGTATCCTTGATTAATAGATTGGGCATCTATTTCTTTCTTCATTTCTGCTTGTTGCTTGGCCAGATATACAACAGCATGTCCCCCTTTTGTAAAACAATCTGTTATTTCTCTTTTATGTTGATTGACTTCAAATCTTATAGACTTGATATCTTGAGCCAGATCAAACTGAAGATTTTTATTACTTTCATCAACATATTTCTCCATGGCTAATCTCTGATTATCTAGCTTCATCTGCAAATCTACCATAAACTTGTTATAATTAAAATCAGATGGAGATTGTTGAGTTGAAGTTTGTAGAGCCTGCTTGTAGCTATGGCTTCTTCTTCTAAAGACCATGAGCTTCCACTTCTTTGCCACTCTGGCTTCTTCAGACTCAGATTCTGAAGAGCTTTCAATCTGAACTCTCTCAGGAGGTGAAGGTGGAATATCTGTCTCAGTGACATGTTGATCTTTGTCAACAATCCCTTGCTCCCCTCAATTTCGAGCTCCTTCTCAATTTCTTGCTCCTCTTCAACTCTATCAGTAGCAATTTCAACATCAGGAAACAACTCATCTAGAGTGAATTCCTTTTGTGCATGTGCAGAAGATGAGTTATCTAGTCAAGTAGTATTCAAAACTTTTGATAAATATACTTGTTCTTCCTCTTGCACTTGATCAGAATTCTGCTCCCCCTGCACCTGTGCAGTATCTGGAATGTCCTGGGCAGGAGAATGAACTTGCTCCCCCTGCACCTGTGCTGGAAATGTTTCTTTCTGAACTAGAGTTGACCCAGACTGGGCTTCAGCAGGTTCTCTAAGGTGGTGTTCAGTTCCTTGTTTATGTCCAGGTGACATCTCAGTTATGTCTTGCCTGTCTACTGCAGACAAATCTTTGGATAGAACTCTATCTCATCTTGAGAATAATCTCATGTCCATCTTTCTCATGTGATTGATCTTAGTCCCTGGTATCTATTGCATGACTTCTGGAATCACTCCAACCAGGTATAAACTCAAAATCCTAGCCAGATTTGGCTTCTTAATTCCTTCCTTGATCTTATCAAATACAACTGCTGACCAGTCAGTTGGAATTTGAAAAACAATTCTTGTCATGATGCAAAACATATAGGCTGAGACCCTATCATGTCCACCAGGTTTGCACAAAATCACCTTTCCAACAACTTCAGACAGAAATTTTCCTTGTTGATTCATCCCTTTCCGGTTGATAGCTGCTCCAATCTTGATGGTTGGATCCAGTCCACACCATTAGAGGGCCTCCCTTGTCTTAGAGGCTGGGACCTCTTCTTCATCTTGTATGCTAGGTAGTTGAAGATTCTTTCGTAAACTTCTTGGTGTAAGTTTCACCTTCGTCCCATGAACAGTGGATTTGATCTTGAGACCAGAAGAATCCACTGATGCAAAGGTATAGAATTCAATCACCTCCTTCTTCCAGATCTTTGACGGTTCTGAGACAAGGAATTCCAGTCCATTGTCTGTAAGAAGAGTAATTACTTGTTTGATTTCTGGTGCGCCATTGACGAATGCATCCCGAACCAGCTCATAACCCTCGTTGACATTATCTTCAACCTTTGGCGCCATTGATCAGTCGAGAAAGCTTGAGAGAAGAGAAGAGAGAGAATGTCGACACAGGGTTTTAGTCTCGAAAACCTTGTGAGCGTGTCGACAGAATACATTCTTGACCTATTTATACCCTCTATTGAAAGAAGGTCAAAAGGCGGGCAAAAATAGACTAAATGTGTCGACACAGATGGAATGTGTCGACACAAACTTCTATTGACTCGACAACAATTCTGATTACTAAGTGTCGACACTAATTGGAGATATGTCGACACCTGAGATACTTAGTAGAGCATCAGAAATTCTGTGTCGACTCTTAGTTGAAGTGTCAACACAAAATCTGTAAGTGTCGACACCATTATTCTGGTGAAGTCGACACTACATTTCTGGATGAGTCGACTATTTGACCCTTAAGTGTCAACACAAATTTTCTGTGTCGACACAAATTCTCTAACAAGTCGACATAACTATACTGAGTCGACACATTATCACTGAATGTGTCGACACCATTTTACTTAGCCAATTTCTGTTTTATAATACCACTTGAAAGTTTGTTGATAAACTAATCAATGGTCAGCATTCCTAATTCAATTTTAAATTTATTGAATTTTGTTTCATCCAGTGGCTTAGTAAAAATATCTGCAATTTGATAATCTGTTTTAACAAATTCCAATGAGATATCTTCTCTTTCTACATGCTCTCTAAGAAAATGGTATTTTATTTCTATATGCTTAGTTCTACTATGAGAAACAGGGTTGTTAACAATAGAAATAGCACTCTTAGAATCACACAATAAAGGTGTTCTACTTACTTGAATACCATAGTCCTTTAACTGATGCTGAATCCACAATAGCTGTGCACAGCAACTTCCAGCAGCAACATATTCAGACTCAGCTATGGATATTGCCACACTGGTCTGCACCTTACTGCTCCAAGATATCAGTCTTCCTCCTAAAAATTGGCAAGTACCTATAGTACTCTTTCTATCCTCTCTACAGCCTGCAAAATCTGCATCTGAATAACCTATTAGTTGAAAATCTCTATTCTTAGGGTACCAAAGGCCTAGATTTGGTGTGCCCTTTAAATATCTCAAAATTCTTTTAACAGCAGTGTAATAAGAATCTTTAGGGCATGTCTGGTACCTAGCACAGACACATATAGCATACATAATATCTGGACTACTAGCTGTGAGGTATAATAGAGAACCAACTATTCCTCTATACAAAGACTCATCTACAGGCTTACCTGTATCATCTTTACATATAGGAATATTTGTTCCCATAGGAGTTTTCATGGTAGAGGAAGATTCCATACCATATTTCTTTATCACCTCTTTGGTGAACTTAGATTGGGATATGGACAAGCCATCATCAGTCTGTCTTACTTGAAGTCCCAAGAAGAACTTAAGTTCCCCCATACTACTCATTTCAAACTTCCCTTGCATAAGTTTGGCAAACTTCTTGCAAAGGTTGTTCTCTGTAGACCCAAAAATTATGTCATCCACATAGATTTGGACTAAGATTATCTTGCCTTTAGACTCTCTAAGGAATAGAGTTTTGTCTATTTTGCCTCTTGAGAATTTATTCTCAATAAGGAAAGTAGACAGGGTGTCATACCAAGCCCTTGGGGCTTGCTTTAACCCATATAATGCTTTCCTAAGTCTAAAAACATAATCAGGTTTAAGAGAGTCTACAAAACCTGATGGCTGTTCCACATAGACTTCTTCTTTTAGATCTCCATTCAGAAATGCTGATTTCACATCCATTTGGTATACCTTGAATCCTTGGTATGCAGCATAGGCAAGAAACATCCTGATTGCCTCCAGTCTTGCTACTGGGGCAAATGTCTGATCAAAATCTATTCCCTCTTCCTGCTTATATCCTTTAGCAACCAGTCTTGCTTTGTTCTTTACTATTACTCCACTCTCATCCAACTTATTCCTAAATATCAACTTTGTTCCAATGATGTTGTGGTCTTTTGGTTTAGGAACAAGCACCCAGACTTTGCACCTTCTGAATTGATTAAGCTCCTCTTGCATAGCATTAATCCAATGTTGGTCTTGGATGGATTCTTCAAATTTCTTAGGTTCCAATTGAGATAGGAAACTTGAGTGCAGGACTGTGCTCTGATTTCTGTTTCTAGTCTACACTCCTTGACTTGGATCACCTATTATTTGATTAGCTGGATGATATTTTAGATGTCTTATGGCTGGAGGAAGATTTCCTTCAGGTTGGACATCTCCAGCTCCTTCATCATATTATACTTCTTGGTTGTCATCAGCTTCTATAGAGTTTTGTACTCCCCCTGGACTGTAGCCTTCATTTTCCACTGCTTCATCTGCATTTGATGCTTCTTTAATGGAAAGCTTGTCCATCCTTTTGCGTATACCTGTTGGACTGTATGAACTACAAGGCAACTCACAGTTGATTAATCTTGATTCATCAAACACAACATGCACAGATTTTTCTACAACTTGAGTAGTCAAGTTGAAGACTCTATAGGCCTTACTATTTATGCGGTAGCTAACAAATATCCCATCTTGGGATTTGGCAGCAAACTTAGTTATATATGACTTGCCATTGTTAAGTATATAGCACTTGCAACCAAAGATCCTAAAGTAGGATAGATTTGGTTTTCTACCTTTCATAATTTCATAGGGAGTCTTTTTGTGGCACTTGGTGATAGAAGCCCTATTGATCACATGACATGCTGTGTTTACAGCCTCAGCCCAGAAATATTCTGGAAGAGAGGTGTCACTCAATAGAGTTCTACCAGCTTCAATCAATGTCTTATTCTTTCTTTCAGCAATACCATTTTACTGTGGTGTTCTAGGTGAGGAGAATTCCTGGAAAATCCCAAAGTCTTCACATAATTTTGTCATACTTTCAGATTGAAATTCAGTGTCATGGTCACTTCTGATTTTGACCACTATACTATTTAGTTCATTCTAAATTTGTTTCACAAAACTAAGTAAGACACTTGGGGTTTCTGATTTTTGTCTCAGAAAGAACACCCATGTATATCTAGAATAGTCATCTACAACCACAAAAGTGTAGACCTTCCTACCTAGACTATGAACTGGCATAGGACCAAAAAGATCCATATGTAAGAGGTATAAGCACCTCACAGAATCCTTGTTTTCAAGACTATGAAAGGAGGATTTTGTCTGTTTGCTGTTTTGACAAGCTGAACATATCCCTTCCTTTATACACTTAACTTGAGGACCATTCCTCACTAACTCTTTGTTGAAGAGTTGGCCAATTGTCTTGTAATTAAGATGAGCCAACCTCTTGTGCCACTTGACCCAATGAGATGCATTATCATCAGCCACAAGACAGATGGGAGAAGCCTTGTTCTCACATACAAAATTAATACAATAAACATTTCTCTTTCTATACCCAATCAATATGATCTTTTGATCACTTGACCTTTTGATATGACATCCATCCTTAACAAATGAAATGTCATATCCAAGATCACTTAGTTGACTTATGCTAATCAGATTATGTTTCAAACCTTTTACATAAGCCACTTGGGTGATGGTAATTTGGTTTGAAGAAATGTTACCAAACCCTTTGATGATTCCTCTTTCAGATCCACCAAAGATTACTTTAGGTCCATCTTTGACAGATGAGTACTCCTTCAGCAGCCCCTTTGTTCCAGTCATGTGCCTGGAACATCCACTGTCCAAGTACCATATAGGGGCATGGCAACTTGGACTTTCCTGCAATACAGAATTACTTTCCCTTAGAACCCAAGTAAGTCTTGGGTCCTTGGTTCAAGTTAGCTCCATTCATATCAAATCTTTTAGCAATTCCTCTAACTGGTAGATTGGTGTTCTTCCTAACACTTGTGTTATGCCAACAGTCCAAGGCAAAATGCCCTATTTTGCCACAGCACCAGCAATCATATTTGTTATACCTAGTTCTAGGTACAAACTTAGCAGTTTTGTAGTCTGGAAAATTCCTAACTTGTGCTGGTGCTGCTGCAGCCATACCCATTGGTTTCCTTGGAAGATGGGATTTATTGTCATGGACTGACTTATTGGCTTTAACAGCTTTGTCACTTAGAACCTCAATCTTCTTATGACCATGAATGTGTTCATGATCATATTTGTTAGAAGGCAAGTGCACCTTTCTAAACATAACAGGGACTGAAAGGTTTATAGGCTGAACAGGAGCTTTGCCTTTTCTTTTGAATTGGGCAGCCCTGGGGTTACCTTTGAAGCCTAATCCAGCCTTACCCTTTTGAGCCACAAACTCATCTATTAAAGGTAAGACAGATTTTGGCTTAGAGTAACTAGCCACTAATTCTTTCTCTATTCTTAGTCTGGCCTCCAGACTCTTAATTTGATCATTGTTATATTTGATTGTGCCCATCTGAATATAGATTATATTTTTCAGTTTGGCAATCTCATTTAACTTTTGATCCATTACTTTTTCAAACTCAGTTGCAGTCACCTTAAGATCAGCAATTTCCTGAGCCTGAGTTTTGACTAGGTTCTTGCTTTTCTTAAGAGCCTGCAACAAGTCCCTATATTCATCCATCAACTGATGAATATCACCTTTAGATTCAGATCCATTCACATCACTTGATGTAGATGAATCTGACTCAGAACCAGTACTAAAATCAGAAGAACTAAAATCCTTTTGTACCTTACTAGGACCAGGCTGATGCTGGCATTGGTTATCTTCTAACTCAGCCATTAGACCCATGCATTCCTTGTCTTCTTGATCATGAATGGAATCCATCAGTTGCAGAAATTCTTCTTCTTCATTGGCTGCATACAATCCTATGTATGCTTCTGCTTCAGATTCTGACTCTGATGAGGACTGATCTGTAAGGCTCTTTTCCTTCTTTACAACAAAGGATTTCTCCTTCTTGCCCTTTTGATGAGTCTTCTTTTTTTCAGATGACTCCTTCCTCTTGTCTGGACAATCAGCCACCACATGTCCAGGCCTATTGCAACAATAGAATACAATCTTTGATGTAATGGCTTTGCTGGGCTTAGTTCTGCTCCCCTCCTTCCTTGATGATTTTCTCTTCTGATAATAATCATCAGCTGACTGTGATGTGGAGGGCCTTGACTTCCACTGCTTCTTCTTTAAGAACCTCTGAAACTGTCTTGTAAAAGCAGCAAAATCTGTATCTGAATCACTACTTTCTAAAACCTGATTGTCTGAATTTTCAGAATTAACTTCTGCAACTTCCTTAGGAGGAGATGGAGATATCCTCCTACACTTTCTAGTGACTTCTGCCTTGAAGGCCACTGACTTGTCTCTATTCTCTCCTTTTGAATTCTTTTCTTCCTCCTTCCTAACCATTAGTTGCATTTCATAAGATAGCAACTTTCCAAACAAGGTTGGAGGAGAAATCTCTGCCAGTTTAGCCACTTCTCTTATGGCACAAATCTTGGTGTCCCAGTCCTTTGTCAAGGACTTTAGGAATTTGTCATTCAGTTCATAGGTACTGAAGATCCTTCCATAGGACATCAATTCATTTACTATTCTGTAGAATTTCTTATAGCATTCAGTTATGCTATCAGACTTCCCTTGTCTGAAACTTTCATACTCTTGGTTGAGCTTAGACTTCCTATCCTGTCTAACTTCTTCAGAACCCTCCATGTAGACAATCAAGGTGTCCCACATTTCCTTGGAGGTTTTACAGTGAATCAGATTTTGGAATGTAGAATCATCTATGGTACTTACTATTATATTCTGAGCTCTCTTATCCATAGTTGCCAATATGATTTCATCATTTGTCATTTCTGAAAAATCCTTAGGAATTTGCTGATTTTCATCTAATACAGAAATCTTCATTGGAATGTATGGACCTTCTTTTATTGTGATATAGATTCTTGGGTCTGAGTCCTCCATAAACAACCTAACCCTTTCCTTCCAGATTCCAAAGATTTCTTTTCTGCAGATGGGTAGCTTCATAGATCCCAACTCCTTGTGATTCTCACCTGAACCCATTTTCTTGATTCTTGATTCTGCCTTTAGATCTAACTCAGACTATTAAGTCTTTCTTTGAGAAACCTCCCTCTGATACCACTTGATAGTTTTACTTTCAAGACTGCCTAAACACCTAGAGGGGGGGTGAATAGGTTCTAATGCTTGTTTTCAATTTATGCAGAATATAACTACTGAATATATACACACAGCACAGCAATCACAGAAATTCACACATCACAGATTGCACACAGTTTTATAGTGGTTCCCCAAGATCTGGGTACATCCACTTTCCCCCTTCACCTATCTAGTAGTGTGCTAGATTCGGTCAAAATCCCTTCCTTAACTCAGATCCTCAGATCCTACAGCTCAGAATCCAAAGTGGATTCCTACAACTCAGAGTGATACCACACTCCTACAACTCAGGCAATTCAGCCCTACCTCAGTCTTTATCCAAGACCTACGACTCAGAGATTATCTCTCCTACACTCAGCCTTTATAACATAGGCTTACAACTCAGATCTATATTAATAGATCCTACAGAATTTAGAAAAGAGTTTTATAGAATCTTGTCCTTGTTGAGAGAGAAAGGATAAGACAGCACCTGATCAGCTGATGGATGAAACCAACTGAAACTTAGCTTTCTTCAAAGCTTCTTGAATCTGAACTAGCTGAGTTGATTTCCAAACAGCTTCTTGAGAAACCTATAACAGCTTCCTTCTTGATCTTCAAACGGCTGGATCCCTCTCTATCCAATCCCTTTGGAAATGCTTCAGAATTCTAGGACGAATTCTCCTTAGATTGATCCTGAGAGGTTGAACCCTTCAGAATGTCTTCTTAGATCTTCTAATGAAGATCTTCTTCAGTGTCTTGCACTTTCTTGATTTGATTCCTTAATCAGATTTCTTTAAGTGTTGCTTCTTAATCACAAAAATCAAATTTCTACTTTCTACTTCTGAATCTGTCTATTTATAGACCTTCTTTTTGGTGACCGGCTGGTCCGGTATCTAACTATCTTCTGACAAGTCTGACAGTTTCTGTTAACCTGTTGTAACCCACAACTGTCAAGTCTTCAAACAGATCATGTGCCTTTGTCTTGGACAGCAACGTGTCGAGACAGTCTGTCAGAAAGTGTCGAGACCATCTGTCTATATGTGTCGACACAAGTAACTTTGGTGTCGACACTGCCTCTGGAGAAGTCGACAAGTTTTTCTTTAAGTCGACTCAGCTTCTGCATACTACAACTTGAGAATGAGTCGACACAGAGTATTTGTGTTGACTCAAACACTTCATCCATATTCAGCAAACGACTTGGTCTAGACTTGGCAGTGTGTCGACACGAGTCCTGTGTGTCGACACAGTTGATGTAGATTCAGAACATAGTATGTGTCGACACTGCCTTCAGGTGTCGACACAGCTTTTGTCGACTCTGCCTATATGTGTCGACTCATTCTTCTGGTGTCGACACAAATATTATCGACTTTGCCTCTGTGTGTCGACACAGTTGATGTCAACTATAATCTTGTGTGTGTCGACACTGCCTCCCGGTATCGACACAGTTGATGTCGACTCATTTTCTCTGTGTCGACACAGCCTACTTCAAGTGTCGACACAATCTTCCTGAAGTGTCGATACATCTTCTTCTGGTGTCGACACATGGACTTAGAAATTTTTCCATACTTTTAACCTGCACATATTCAACTTAAACAACATCAAATACATCTTGATGTATATCATTATGCTAAGTTAGGCTTCTTCAAATCAGGTACACATTTTCCAATGTACCCAACACGAAGGAGTTGGAGGAGAGGGAAAATATTGTTGGAGGAGAGCCGGAGATAGAGGCCTAGGAACATCAGGTGGCAGGATAACCTTCAAGAGTATAGAGCAAACATCCAACAGAGAGGGTGTTGTAGATGAGGAAAGAATTTAAGCCCGAATGTTATGAAGATAAGGGAGAACACGAGCCATAATCATGGCAATGTCGACTGCTTCTTTCTATGCCTATTGCGCTGTAAGGTCTATCGTGGGAGGCCGATGTTATATCCATGCCTCAACAAGAGTCTTGGATCTTGTAACAAAAGAAGTTAGGTCACTTGTTGCACCGGGTTTAAGTGTCTGAAGATTGATGATGATGTCGAACAGGTGTTGGATGCTGTCCTTGCCAGAATAGAGAGAGTGGATTTCCTCCTATATAGCTTTAGCCATATCATGACACATAGCCATCCGATATGGATCAATGTCCATAGAATTGAGGATCCATGATTGGACACAATTATCATCATGGATTCACTCCTCGGTGGGTGTGGTAGGAGCGACCTTTGTCAAATGATGAAGAAGACCTTTGGTCCACAAAACACGATAAACATAATGCACCCACTCATCAAAGTTCTGCTTCCGACTGAGAGAGATGGTGGTGATCCGATTCTCATCACGAATTTAAGGGAGACATGTAGCAGCACGGGTAGGAAGAGAGGAAGCATATGTTGAATCCATTAAGGTGAACATCAACTGCGACCTAGAAATAACAGCGGCAAGATAAGATGTGGCAAAATAGAGTAACATTAGCTACGACAAGATGATCTATGGCAAGGATTAGCTTTGGCAAGATGAGTTGTGATAATAATAGCGACAAGAAGGAGAAGCGGCCAGAGAAGCCATTGAGCAGATAGGTGAGCAGCGACTGATGATAACTTGAGTTGCGGCGGACATGGAGGCGATTGTAGACAGCCAGAGCAACGAGTTGCAGTGACTTCAGATAGTTTGAGGTGCGGCGGGCAAAGCAGGCGGCCAGGCGACAAACACCAGCAACAAAAGAAGCAAGGGTAGCAATGATCAACACACGCGGCTAGCAAAGCACGAGAAGCATCGGCGATTAAGGACCTGCGGTTTGGCGATCAAGACCGTCGACAAGGTTAGCCCAATACGCAGCAAGGTGAGCAACAACATTCAAGATAACACCAGTCGTGACAAGGTGAGTAGTACACGAGGGTAGGGAAGCAGCAAGGGCTAAGCGAATAGCACTGACGATCAGGAAAACAAGCCGCAAGAGTTGGGCGAGGAAGACAGCCAAAAGCAGAGACTGCACGCACTTCGATGAAGAGAGAAGGGAACAGATAGTAGCAGACTAGCGAGGCCCATCAATGAAGGGAAAACACAACTATAAAAAGCAAGGGAAGGGAAGAGAGCGATGAGAGGCTGCGGCTAGGAAATCGGTTACCCGCAGAGAGAAGGGAAACCGTAAGAAGAACTCATGTGGCTAGAAAAATGATAAACTAAAGAGCATTACTTAAAAAAGTTTTGGACCAGTGGCTCTAATACCATGTAGAAAAAATTAAAAGTGAAGGGAATACAATTTTTTTCAATTTCTCAATTCTGTACACTTTGAATACATGTATTTGTACGCTTATCTAAGAGGAGCAAGAGGAGAGAATTCTCCATTCAAAGATATGGGACAACTAGAAAACAAGAGGGTCACAAGTTGGGCCATAAATTGGGCCTTTGCATATTTTCTTTAACAAATTTACATTATGGACTGGAAAACTTCTAAAAGTTTGGTAAATAAGTATTAGTTACATTAATGTAACTAAATATTTCTTCCATTGCATTATTCATAAATATCCTCAGAAAAATCAAGCCACATCCATTTGGACATGCTCCTTTTCTTTATGGCTGAAAGCATAAATAAATGACATGTTAATATCTTCTAGTTCTTGTAAAACACAAAATATATTAGTATTAAGAATTAAGGGTCTTAAAATAATTATAAAACATGTTTGTAACTATGCTTGTAAACCAGTCATACATCAAAATCAATAGGACTAAGGATATGACAAATGCTTGTTTCAAGTATTTCCTGCCATGTTAGAGCAAGAGTTGTTTAAAGTTACGCGACCTCCATCTTCTTGGAGTAAATCGGCCAGAGTAAGAAAATAGGTGAATGCTCACATGCTTCAAGTTCTCACGAGCGCTCATCCAAAGTAGGCCTAAAAACCCAAGAACTTGACTCTATTTATAGATTTAACAGATAATAAATTCCCCTAACAATTCTTACCTCATTATTTAGTTTTGTCTCCAATTAATTGTGTCATTTTTAATAAATTTTCTTTTCAACATTCTTATTTTTTTTTGTTAAAACCATATCCTAAGACCACTCATTCAAATAGAATTAAAACTAGTGCAATTTTAATAATTGATTTAGTAAATCATCAAGAAATGATGCACTTTTCACTAATTTGAAGTCTTCCCATTTCATCCTCCTGTGTAGTGCTGACACCTTTTTCCATCATAATTGTACGTTGCAAATGCTTTTCACAAGCATCTAAGAGACTAAAAACATATTTATATTATTTCTTTAATATCCATTATCACATTCATTTGTAAATATATCCCATCTTTGTGGGTATCTCCACCTATATATCCTTGTTATTTGTAACATATGCTACTATACGAGACTCCCTCAAGAAAAAGAGAGAAAATAGTAACATTATTGTGCACACAACTTATTACATATTCAAACTACACAAACAAAAGATTGAAACCCATAGTAATAAATACAGTAATTAATTATATAGTTAGTGCTTGATAATTTGAAGGAGAACATGAGGTTGGTTTCACATTGTCCTAAAGGTGGGGTGGGCAACTTCACTCTTTTGGTTGAAGCTACTATTTCTAATATTTATGCAAGAGTGAAGCAGTATTAGTTGGATAAATCATGAGTGTAAAAATTCGTGATGTTTGTTGAAAGCTATGCCAATAATAGTTGGAAACATCATAACTGGTAGGTGTGGTAGTAACCTCTCGGTAGATAGATTGGGGCTCTGTTTGGGGGAACATATTTTCACCGGTCAAGCGGTTACGACCGCATGAACCGGACCTTAATTAAGATCCGGTTCATGCGGTCGTAATCGCTTGACCGGTGGGAAAAAAGTCCCCCCCCCCAAACGGAGCCTGAGTTAGTTTTCCATAAATGTCATTGACAGAATAATCTAAATAAACAACCAGGAGTTTAATTAGATGATTTATTTGTCAAGGAATAATCGAATGCTGATCAGAAGTAATATGAATATTTACCCTAAACTGGGTAGTTCTTAAATTCATATAATAAGCATGATGCAAATTGAGATGATCTGAGATCAAAATAATGTTGAGAAATTTTGTGTAGACCTGGACATTGATGAGTCCGATTTATATAGGGGTTTTAGGACTCATATGGACTTATTTTCTTGCTTGTGCACTACTTTTTCAATTGAAAAAGTTATATTTTTGTTTAGATCTTCACTTCGCCACATTATGCACTGTTTTGGCCCATGGGTGTGCAAATGCGCATTCTGTTGTTGGGGGTAAGCACATGGTGCTCCCCATGGCTCTTTTTGTTCATTTTATGATGTGTATTGGTGCTGGGAGATTGTGCTCCAGTTTTGGTTTTTCTGTGCAGGTGGTGCGTTTTCCCCAATGCAAGAAATCTGATTTGTGGAAAATGCACGGTGGTGTGTTTGCTTAGCGCACGGTTTCTTCCTGCTCGTGCGTTTTACTTAGTCGAGTGCATCTCGACGAATTTCGTCGAGTTGAACTCGACGAATTTAAGCGCATGGTTTTCGTCCAAATCGTGCGAGAACAAAACGCATGGTTGTCCTGTAGCTCTCTTGTTGGCACCATTCTGTGGTTAATCGTGCGATTTGTTCACGCACGGGCGGCAGCGCCCATGCGAGAGTAAAATGCACGGTTTTACTGTTTGTTCCTGTTTTCCTGCGCTCTGTCTTACCTGTGCGATTTCCTTCATGCAAGGGCGGAAACGCCCGTGCGCAAGTAAAATGCACGGGTCAACGCATCTTCATCCGCAAGCTTGGCCAGGAAGTTTAATAGTGCACGGTTGTGCGTCAAACCGTGCGTGCCTATTTTTCTGACCTGCATCTATTTAAAGTGCAGATTTCCACCATTTCGGGAGAAGAAGAGTAGAGCCGCATTTCTGCCATTCCAGCCACCTTTTAGGGAAAAGCTTAATCCTTCCACTTCCACCCTCCATCTTCCACCAAGGAGAGAAGCTCCGGCCATGCTCGCGAAGCCTACACCTTGTCGGTGCTTGCTCTCGACCTTCTCCTTCATCTTTTGAGCTCCATTTCATGGTTTGACGTTGTATCCATCAAGCAAAGGGAAGCTTGCAACTTCCTCGACGAGCCTTTGAATTCGATCGATCTCTTGACTTGTCTTTTCTTTCTTGTTGAATATTGGTGTTTAAATCTGTTTATGTTGATGATGTGCAGTTTAGTTATAATCAATATTAGTTTCATGTCTATGTGAGCTTGTATGATTTACTGCTTTTGTTGCTTGAGTAGAGCTCATTTATTCCATCCACCACCACATCTAGTTTTGCTGCTCTAATGATTGCTAGAGGAGTGCATAGCGAGGTGCTCTCGACCCTCATTCCGCCATTCTAATCACTTCATCTGTAAGCCTACTCGTCCATCCAACCAGCGATTCGGTGCATAGCGGCCCGTGTAGTCTTCCATCCCATCTGACGAAGCATCGCATAGCGGCACTGCATAGGAATAGTTTGTAGTATTTTACTTTTTTTTGGCAAAATACCAAAAACCCCCTTTTTGTATGTTAGACTTTTGGATTTTAACCGCAAGTCCTCCTAGTTAGATAACACCCCCCTTGCGGTGTTCCTTGAGAGAATAGATACATGGGAAAACCTCCCCATTTTATATTACTTATGCGAGTGGTACACTTGTCGTAAGCGTCTCAAGTTTTTGGCGCCGTTGTCGGGGAACACTGTCGTGTGAGTTTTCTGAAAGGAGATCTTGTGATTGTTGTTTCTCGTGTTTATTTATTTTCCTGTTTTCCCTTTATTGCTTATTTTCCTTTGTTCCTTTTCTAGTTTTAATTTTTCAGCAGCAGGCATTCCTTTTCTTTTATTTGCTATTGTGTAGTTAATTTTCGTAAGAATATTTCTGTTGCTAAATTTTTTCTTGTTGCACCATGTTTTCTTATATGAAGATCCATTGCAGATGGTGCGGGGATTATAGACATGGTAGTGATGAGTGCCCCACTGAATATAATGAGCATAATTCTCGTGGTTCAGTGTATGGAGCACCTTCCTCTTATGGTACTTCATACACCATACCCAAGTCTTATGGTCACATCTCTTCTACACCTTCACCTCTTTCTTATTCCTCTCCGGGACCACAAGGACTGAGGAGTAATTTAAAACGGTATTTGTGTTGTCGTAGCACCGAGCACATGTTGAAAGATTGCGCAGAATTTCAGCGACAGTTGGAGGAGGATGATGAACCAGGTACCTGATTTGTTCCATCCACCTCTCAATTGGCTGTCCCTTCTGATTCTGATGATATATTAGCAGTACCACCTTGCCTATGGGGGACTTCTGCTGATATATACATCAGACTTTCTGCTGATCGGTGTGATGACATTGTTGTGTTGTCTCTCCCTATGCATCCTTCCCCACTTTTGGATTCACCCCCGGAGGAACCCGCATATATTTTCTTTGATGTTGTTGTTCCTCCACTTTCTTTGCAAGAATTATCTATCCCTATTTTTATTGAGTCGGTTGATTATGTTATGCCGGATAGTGATTTATAGCAAGAGGTTGCGCCAATATGGGACAAGGATGTTATTCTCTCGAATAGAGAGTGTGACGACATGGAACATGATGACACATCGAGGTGGGATGATGAGGAGATCCTTTCTGATGAGGAAGTTTTCACTTCCTTGTTGGATTGAGGAGGTCCAAACCACCTTCGAGGACCTTGAGCTCTCGGATTCCCCTTGCTATGACTCATAGGACACCGACGATGATCTATGCTTGGGTCCTTCTAGGAGTGAGACCGGGACCACTCCTCCTATGTTTGATTATTTTAGTTTTTCATCTCCATTATTTCTTGATCCCCTTTCTGTTTCTGAGCCTGTGTGGGTTGAGTCTTTGCAGATGCTTCAGGTGGAATTGGAGCTTTCTGCTCGATTCATTGATGATAGCATCCTCTTTCATGAGGAGGTTGATTCATCCTCTGTTGTGGAAGCTCTATTAGTTGATTTTTCCTCCTGCCGTCTCCTTGTAGAATATCCTTGCTGGGCAAGGATTTATTTTGTGGTGAGATAAGTGAGGACCAGCACTACATCTCTTCTTACTTCCTATTTCCCATGCCTGTGAGAAGCAGGTATGGTTATTTGGTTAGAGGGGTAACTGTTTTATCTCCGTATAGTACCCATTACCGCAATGGATAATGGAACAGTTGCATGTGCACTTTCCTTTTCATAGGCCCATCAGTTAGGACTTTTCGGTTGCCGAATAAGTCGTGCTGGGATGACAATAATCCCAGTAGTTATCTTTCATTTTCTGCATTTTTATTTTTTATGTCTAACTTAGTTTTAGTATTTCTTTGTATTTTATCTATTTTTTTCTTTTGTTTTTTGCGCAGCTCACCCCTGCAGATATTCATGGAAAATTCGTATTGGCGGGGTTGTGATTATTCGTTTGGAGGACGTTCTTCTATTTTTCACGCGTCTTCTGGTATGCTCATTTGCTGAGAATTGGGTAACCTCTTCCCTTATCTCTATATGATTTTAATTTCAATATCATATGGTGTGTATTTTAGTTTAAGTCTGGGGGAGAGCCAGTATTTGTTACCTTTGCACGCACACATTTGATTTGCATACTAGAAGCTTTAATTGTTTTATGCTGAATTGTTAATTTTAGCGCACACCACTACACCCACATGAGTGCGTGCTTAGTTGTTAGCGTGATGTGAGTTAAATTCGTTTCTTTGTATGATTTAGGAAAATTATGGTGCTATCATAGGATTGGGAGATGGTGAAAAATGTTGACTCCTGTAGTGCTCCTAGTCGAGTACTCTTGTCTCGTGTAGAAATTGGAGTAGAGTTAATTTTTTCGTATGCTTATAGTTTTATATTTTTCTATTTGCATAAATACTTTTTATTCTTCTCCAAAATTGGTGAATCCGGTGTGAATCAAATAGTAGTGTAGGTATGTGCATAGCCGTCACTAAACTCATTTTTCTCGAGTCAGTAGGAAGGATCATCTTTCTCGGTGGCTAAGAACTTGCCCCAAGCTACTCTCGAAGCATTGGTGCATGGTTAGTCGAGCGTGAGCGTTATGTAGGCCATCATTTCTGCCCGGTTGAGCTTTGTATCGTTCCTAACGTGTTATCCTCGCTAGGCCCCATTGTGCCTACCCTTATTTTGATTCAGCTCCACCAATATTTCACCAAAACTTCATAGCCGATCCTAGTCGCATACCCAAATCGAGCTTTAGTGTTTTGCATTTTCATATTTGGGTGTTGATGTGGTGATAGTCCTTGTGAATATGTGGATTTGCTTCAAAGCTTTTATTTGCTGAAACTGTTTAAAGAAAAAAAGTGATTTAAAAAAATATGTTAAAATGAAAAGTAAAAAAGGAAAAAAGCATGATTGAACATCCTATTGGAGATGTGATTGTATTCCGAGTAGGTGTGCTAAAAGTTAAGTCTGGGGGTGTGGTGTACCCGTATGTATTTTGGTTAGCGTTGGATTCTTTTTTTGCTAGCTCATTTGGGTTAGGTGTGTAGCCTTCCTATTTATCTTTGTTTACCTCACCGAAACCCAAGCCCCATTTCTTATCCTAAAAGTCCTACGGATTCACGCTTGAGTCGAACTAATACCGTGGAGAGAGTGTGAACGGGTAAGTGTATGGTCCTCGATATTGGTGGATTCCTTTGGAGGTGATCCTGAGCCCCGGTCTTTGGCAAAGATCACCTTAGTGGGCTGCCTACTTTCTTCCAACACGTGACCAGGAGATTCACCGTGATTCCATTTTTAAGTAATAAAAAAATGTTGATACGCATTGTGAAAAATATAAATTATTTTGCATACTTAGAAGTTTCCTCTATTATATTTTTATGCGTGCGAGCATGCGACTTCGCATGGTACTCTGTATCTCAATTTCAATGTTAGGTAAATCATTTTCACTATCTGCATAAATTCTGTTTGCTCGGGACACACAAATAGGTAAGTTTGGGGTGTGATGAGTCCGATTTATATAGGATTTTTAGGTCTCCTCTGGGCTTATTTTCTTTCTTGTACACTACTTTTTCAATTGGAAAAGTTATATTTTTGTTTAGATCTTCACTTCGCCACATTGTGCACTGTTTTGGCCCATGGGTGTGCAACTGCGCATTCTGTTGTTGGGAGTAATCACAAGGTGCTCCCCATGGCTCTTTTTGTTTATATTATTCTGTGTATTGGTGCTGGGAGCTTGGGCTCTAGTTTTTGTTTTTGCTGTGCAGGTGGTGCGTTTTCCCCAAGGCAGGAAATCTGATTTGGTGAAAACGCACGATCGTGCGTTCCCTTAGCGCACGGTTTCTTCCTACTCGTGCATTTTACCTTGTCGAGTGGATCTCGATGAATTTGTTCGAGATGAACTCGACGAATTTAAACGCACGGTTTTGTCCAAATCGTGCGAGAAGAAAACAGACGGTTCTCCTGTAGCTCTCTTGTTTGCACCATTCTGCGGTTAATCGTGCGATTCGTTCATGCACGGGCGACAGCGCCCGTGCGCAAGTAAAACACATGGTTTTCCTGTTTGTTCCTATTTTCCTGCACTATGTCGTTACCCATGCAATTTCCTTCACGCACGAGCGGAAGCGCCGTGCGAAAGTAAAATGCACGGGTCAATGCATCTTCATCCGCAAGCTTGGCCAAGAAGTTTAATAACGCACGGTTGACGCACGATCATGCGCCAAACCATGTGTGCTTATTTTTCTGACCTGCTTCTATTTAAAGCGCAGATTTCCCACCATTTCAAGAGAAGAAGAGTAGTGCCGCATTTCTGCCATTCCAGCCGCCTTTTAGGGCAAAACTCCATTCTTCCACCTATATCGTCCATCTTCCACCAAAAAGAGAAGCTTCAACCATGCTCGCGAAACCTATACCTTGCCGGTGTTGGCACTCGGCTTTCTCCTTCATCTTTTGAGCTTAATTTCATGGTTTGACGATGTATCCATCAAGCAAAGGGAAGCTTGCAACTTTCTTCCGCATCGTGAAATGAAGAAGACGGGTCCATTGGAAGGTAGTGACAGACCTTCTCTACCCCGTACGTAGTTGAGGACTAATCTTGGATGCGGATAGACAACCCGACGATTCCTTCTGCGACTCCTCGACGAGCCTTCGGATTCGGTCGATCTCTTAACTTGTCTTTGCTTTCTTGTTGAATATTGGTGTTTAAATCTGTTTATGTTGATGATGTGCACTTTAGTTGTAATCAATATTAGTTTCATGTCTATGTGAGCTTGTATGATTTACTGCTTTGGTTGCTTAAGTAGCACCTATTTTTTCCATCCACCACCACATCTAGTTTTGCCGCTCTAGCGATTGCTAGAGGCGTGCGTAGCAAAGAGGTTCTTGCAACCCTCATTCCGCCGTTCTAATCACTTCATCTGTAAGCTACTCGTCCATCCACCTAGCGATTTGGTGCATAGCGACCCGTGTAGTCTACCATCCCGCCTGGCAAAGCATCTCATTGCGCCGTTGCGTAGGAATAGTTTGTAGTATTTTACTTTCTTTTTCGCAAAATACCAAAAACCCCCTTTTCATAGGTTAGACTTTTGGACTTCAATCTCAAGTCCTCCTTGTTAGATAACTCCCCCCCCCCCTTACGGTGTTTCTTAAGAGAACCAATACTTGGGATAACCTCCCCATTTTATATTACTTATGCGAGCGATACACTTACCGTAAGAGCATCAGACATAACCTTGAATTCCATTTTGGGAGTACTCTCTTGATGTCAAAGCATAAACCAATGATGCCATTAATGATGATTGAGTAGTCCTAGTTAGAAATTAGATGACCTACATGACCACTGTCATCAAAGGTAATGACGAAGTCATGTCCTTACAACTGTTATTTGCTCTTTGAGACTATTAAAATGACTTATCTTAAATTGTAGGGATCCGAGCACTCATAATTGTTATAATTTCTCATTCCATACATTTACTTTAATGATAACTATATTGGTTCAATCTCCTGTGTTCTGCCCTAGCCCCATCCTACGACACCCACCACCCTCCCGCAGATCGATGCTTTCGCAGCTCTCGCCGGCCATTACAACTCCTCCGGTCGTAAAGGCAAGTTCGTAACAACTGTGTCCATAAAATGTGACATTATGCCCCTGATTAATATTTCTAAACATCATATTTTCATGTACCATGAATCATGTCATGGCTTATAGCACATTCATGAGGTCAATGTGTGAATGTTCCTGTTTCAAATCAAGAAAAGGTTAATGCTGGTAACGCGATGATGGTTAAGGTTCAAATTTTCATGCTCAATAGGATTGCGGAATATTAGTGAGGGGGTGATGAGATGGAAGATTTGTTACTTTTTACTAACTAGGAAAGAAAAAAAAACTTTGATCTTTCTCAAGACATTATGTTTCAGCTTGAAGATCTTTCATATGTTGGACATGGTTTTCTGAAGTGGCACTAGGAGCATGTAGGGAACTTCATATTCAATGGTCATAGTCAAATATCGTGGTTAATAAAATATCTCATGAGCCAATAGAGGATATATCCTCATAATCTTAGTGTCAACTAAACTTACTGCAAAATAAAGCACTGAGAACAAGATTCTTTCAAGAAAAAAAGGGAAAGGGAAATTTTTTGACTTCATTGTGATCTCTTAAAGTAAATTAAGAGGTTTCATTAAATAATCATAGTGAAACATCAAAAAAGTCTTTATAATTGAAATTTTAGGAGCAATTGAAGATCGATGTAGTCCTTTATTGGAACTATAATGAAAATTTGATGAATGCTTCATAAGTCTTTACAAATTGTTAATATAGACAACTAGTTGTTATGCGTAAGATGATTGATGAGGCACACTTTGGAGTGTTGCTTGTTCAGATTGCCAATGCATCTTATTGTTTGTCTGGTTATCATCTTGTAGGGTTGTTGCCACATATGATTGCTACTGCATGGATTTTTCGTCGCAATATATTGTAGTCGTGTTGAATTGTCGTGCTTCTGATTTCCTAATCTACATGTGTCTTTCTAGATTCCTTGTGAATTATCAAGTCCCCCAAGTGTATAATTGAGGATTAGAAATTTTTGAAGAAAATGATGCTCCATGGAATTTTAGAGGAAAATAAATCTCTGGGTAAATATCATATCTTCTAAATGCCTCTAATTAGTGTTACCATCTCTTATTATAGAAAGGAGAGCCTTTAAAATAATAATTAAATATTATATATCCTCCTACGACCTATAAGATCATCCATGGTGAGTCCCTTTGTTAACAAATCTGGGCAAAAAGATTATTTTATCTTGACCAAAATTTGGTTGGGTAAGATATTAAATTATGTTAAAAGTATGTTTTTTGTAATTATGGACATTTTTGTAAATATGGAGTTTTAGAGGGTAAGTAAGTTATATTCTTAAGTTTGTTACTTTTAGTTCTAATTTATATATACCGTAGAGATCTTCTTCTCCACGGTATATAAGAGGCATTTTTCCCATTTTTGGCTTGTTATGAGAAGAGCTTCTTCCTCCATTGCATTTCAAGATCTGATCTATTTTTAAATCTGGTTTTCTCTGTTTGTCTGAAATTAAACATGGTATCAGAGGCTTGCAGATTCCAGTGGCTGTGTAGAAGAGATTGTGAATTTTGCAAAACCATTTCTTCCATGTCGGCGTTCGAGAATGCATAATAAGAACTTCTCAAGAAAATGAAAGGATCGCAAAAGAGAAAAAAATTGGATCCAGAGATTTCACTTCTCTGATACCATGTTGGTTTCTAAAGTTGAAGTTGCTTGTATTTTATAGGCTTTCTTTCATCTTATCTAGAACCAGTTTCATACTTCTGTTGAAACCTTTCAAACTGATAATGGGTCAAAATTTTGCAGCCATATTGTCATAACCCGCATTTTCTCTAAATTTAGGAATTATTAGAGTATGAGAAAACACGTGTCATGATGCCACATCAAGCAGGGGATAACTGCTGACGCTCAGGCAAAACCATCTACTTTACTTTATGAAAGAAATTCATGAGTTTAATGATTAAAAAATCAGTTATATTTTAGAGGTCGTATCCCTCGGCTCGGTGGATCACCTAGTCCACAGTTAAAACCTATACTTATACGCTGCGGAAAATACTTTATTCAGGATTAACATCCTAAGGAGTGCATAAGTGTCTCAAGAGGACCACTTATGCTATGCAAGACTCTACATTTAATTTATATTATATATAAGAAAACGATCTTTATACGTTGTTTGGAAAATAGTGATTGAGTTTTATAAAACATATTGATCATTAGTTATACTTATAATAATAATTGAAGTTTTAAAATAACTAGCAACCTAGCATAAATCCTCCTCAGAGCAAGTAGACTATCTCCAGAAAAATGGTAGCAGCAAAAGTAATATATCTAGTACAAAGGTAAAAACTATCAGTGGGCGCCAACAACCTGACACGAACCCACTGGCAAATATGTATGCCTGTAAGAAAAGTGCAGAAAACTATCTCACTAAACAAATCCAGAAGGATCTCCAAAGTCCAAGAGACCACTAGCAACACCACAACAACCTAGCCACCAAACTGGCTACTGCTCAGAACCTGAGGCATTCAAAAGAAAAGAATACCTCAGCAAGCAAAATAAGGAAAAACTGCACGAAAGTGTCAACCAGATGATAAATGAAAGAGGAAAAACAAAGCAGTAAAAGGTCACAACTGCCCAAGGCAAGACAAAAAGAAATGCACCAGGTGCGAGGAAACAACATCAACCCTGCCCAGAAACTACTTCCTGCAGAGTCTACTAAGCTACCAAGAGCCCAAAATGCTGCAATCTACCAAGGAAGAAACGTCTAACACCCTAAACTGTGGGAGGTGATAGTAGCAAAACAAACAACGTGGATCTGGGTTGGAGGCAAACTCAGTCCCCAACCACCATTTCCAAGAAACAAAGCTCAAGGGTCTACATGTGAAAGCACTAGGGACCTCCCACCCCCTTGCCCAGCCCGTACCTGAGGCAAGATAAAAGAAAAAGGGTGGCCTCTACTAAATTACACAATACCTCCCCTCTTAAGAGCTCCAAACCACAACAACTAACCTTGACCCACGATTCGGCCTTTAGGAAGGAAAAACATAGCCGACAAGGAACCTCAAAGAAAATCAAGGAATTCATTCGGGGGCAAAAATCAAGGTAGGGAAAAGTGTTGAAATGACTCAACATGGCTTGGCGTTGAGTGGGACCCACTCAACGCCTAACCAGACGTTGGCGTTGAGTGAGTTAGCCTCACTCAGCGCCAGAATAGCCATGGCGTTGAGTGAGGTTCACTCACTCAACGCCCTCTAGAAGAACAACCCTGGCGTTGAGTGAGCTAGACTCACTCAATGCCAAAACAGACATGGCATTGAGTGAGGTTCACTCACTCAACGCCTCCCGCAAGAATTCTCTGGCATTGAGTGAGCTAACCTCACTCAATGCCAAAACAGCGATGGCGTTGAGTGAGGTACACTCACTCAACGCCCTGGTACTTAACCACAATCAAAGGAAGTGGCGTTGAGTGAGCTGGCCTCACTCAACGCCAAAACAGCAATGGCATTGAGTGAAGCTCACTCACTCAACGCCCTTACACTTAGCCGCAAAAGAAAACTGCGAGGTTGAGTGAGTCCACCTCACTCAACACCAAAACAGAAATGGCGTTGAGTGAGGTTCATTCCCTCAATGCCCTGGCACTTAGCCGCAACAAGGCAAATCTGTGGCGTTGAGTGAGCTGACCTCACTCAACGCCAAAACAGCAATGGCGTTGAGTGAGGTCGTCTCACTCAATGCCAGAAGTCCTGGCCGCAAAGAAGGGTTGTGGCGTTGAGTGAGTCTACCTCACTCAACGCCAAAGCAGAAATGGCGTTGAGTGAGGTTCACTCACTCAACGCTACGGGACTTGGCCGCAAACTTGCCTACGGCATTGAGTGAGGTCACCTCACTCAATGCCAAAGCCAAAATGGCATTGAGTGAGGTCGACTCACTCAACGCCAAAGTACTTAGCCTCAGAAAAGGCTGTGGAGTTGAGTGAGCACACCTCACTCAACGCCAAAGTACTTAGCTTCTCGGAAAAACTGCGGCGTTGAGTGAGCTTGCCTCACTCAACGCCAAAATGGAAATGGCGTTGAGTGAGGTCGACTCACTCAACGCCAAAGTACTTAGCCGCTAGCAGGGGCTACGGCATTGAGTGAGTCCACCTCACTCAACGCCCCAGTACTTAGCCAAAATTTCAAAACTGACTACAGCTGTAGCGTTGAGTGTGTGCACCACACTCAACGCCAAACCCGAAAAGGCTTTGAGTGTGTGCACCACACTCAACGCCAAACCCGCAAAGGCTTTGAGTGTGTGCACCACACTCAACGCCAAACTCGAGAGCCAAAACTTGGCTCTTTCCAAGAAACACAGCAGGCACCCCCCTCCTACTCTCTCTCTCTCTCGGCTTCACCCGCACGGCAACTACAAGACAGAAATCTTGAGTCTAAATTGGCGGCATTACGCCGGCAATTTTTGAACCAACAGCACAAAGAAGGGGGGCTCATTAGTAGAAACTAAGCCCTAAAATTCAGCAAGATAAAAGAACAGCTTGGCCTCTACCCTTGGGCTAACCGGGATTTTTCCATTCAGCAAGAGAATAAAAAAAATGGCAAGGGCATGAATACCACTTGCCTCGATTTCCGGCGAAGCTTAGATGACTTTCCCTCCTCTTCACTCGGCACTAGCAGCAGCAGCACCTAAAAGCACCTAACAAGCAACCCGCACTTTAATGGTGGAAATCCACAAGACCTGAAAAATCCAAGTCTCCTAAAACTCCACGAAAATCGAATCTCTTACCGTCGAAACGTAGATTTGAGCGAGAGCATGCCAACGCCGCTTTCGGAAACGAATTCCATCCACGAAAGCTCCCGAAATCGCCGGCCAAAGGCTAGGGCAGTCCGCCGTTTCCGCCTCTGCTTTCCGCGAACTGGAGCAGCGGTTTCGGTCTTGGGAAGAAGGAAAAGAGTGGGTCCGCCACTTCTAATTAAGGCTTTAAATAAGTCTTAACACGCCAATTCAGCCTAACCGTCTCCTAAGCCACCGGTTCACTTAAATTAAGAGGATTTCTGATTATTCTTTACTAATGGCACACCCAAAACGACACGAAAACCGAATTATCTCGGAATTCGACGAAATTCGCACCGTAGCTAAATACCCATGCTACAAACACATCGGCGAAGTCGAAATTAACTTTCGACGAACATAACTCGAGTTATACCCACCTAAAGCCAAAACACAAGCATCCCCCAAGAGGCCACACCGGGTCACCCAAAACGACTCGACTTGCTAGGGAGACCTTGCCCATAGGCTACAAAATAGGCCACTCAGTTCTATGGAGCTAAATCACACTCCACAAATGGCACAAGACACAAAAACGTGTCACCGTAACGCCAAACGAGAATAAAATAATCGCAGAAAAAATCGGGAGCGTTACAGTCACTCCCCCTAAAAGAAAGTTTCGTCCCGAAACTTTACGCACAGCACTTCTACTATAGAAGGAAAAAGTAACAAATAGGAGTTACAAGAAGGGAAACATACCGATCAAATTAGGGAAACAGGTGAGGGTAAGCCTTCCTAATGGCCGACTCTAGCTCCCAAGTCGCGCTCTCCAAATCCTGATTCTTCCATAGAACTTTCACCATCGGAATGGACTTCTTTCGCAACACCCGTTCCTGAGTATCCAAAATATGAATCGGCACTTCAACAAAAGAGAGGTTGGGCTCCAACTGGGGCACAACGTCCAAGACTTGCCCACTACTGCACACACACTTCCGCAATTGGCTCATATGGAAAACATTATGAACACCTGGGAAGTTTGCTGGCAAATCCAACCTGTAAGCTGACATGCCAATCCGCTCCATAATCTTAAAAGGGCTCACATACCTCGGGTCCAATTTCCAATTCTTACCAAACCTCTTTACACCCACCATCGGGGAAACCTTAAGAAATACAAGGTCCCCTACAGAAAACTCCAAGGCAGACCTACGCCGATTGGCATTCTTCTCGTACCTCTCCTGAGCTATACGAAGCTTCTCCCGAATAAGCTTCACTGTGACTTCCATTTCCTCAAGCGCATTAGGACCCAACAAAGGCCTCTCACCCGCCTCAGCCCAAAACAACGGAGTTCTGCAGCGCCTCCAATACAAGGCTTCGAACGGAGCCATCTGCAAGCTCTCCTGATAAGTGTTGTTGTATGCAAATTCCATAAGTCGCAGCCGCTCATCCCACGCTCCACCGTGGTCTAAAATGTAGCAAAGGATCATATCCTCAACTATCTGGTTCACTCGCTCTGTCTGCCAATTAGTTTGTGGGTGGTAAGAAGTAGAATATCTCAGATCTATACCCAAACCCTCCTGCAGACTCTGCCAAAATCGAGAAGTAAACCGAGAGTCTCGATCAGAAATGATGCTAACAGGCACACCGTGCAGTCTGATGACTTCATTCAAGTACAACTCTGCTATCTTCTTCATCGGGTAATCAATCTTATACGGCACGAAGTGAGCACACTTCGTTAGTATATCCACTATAACCCAAACAGAATCAAATCCCCTCGGGGATTTCGGTAAGCCCGTGATGAAATCCATAGATATACTTTCCCACTTCCAAGTCGGGATCTCTAACGAAGTCAACTTACCACTAGGCCTTCCATGATTGGCCTTCACACGCTTGCAAGTGTGGCACTCAGCAATAAATCGGGCTATATCACCTTTCATGCCATACCACCAGGCAATTTGCTTTAAGTCACGATATATCTTCGTAGATCCTGGATGGTAGGCAACGCTGGATCCATGAGCCTCTCTGCAAATCATACCTCTAATGTCCCCAACAGCGGGGATGCAAAATCTGCTGCGATACTTCAAAGTACCCGCATCATCGATAGCAAAGTCTGGCAACTCCCCCTTCTCGGTCCTGGTGAATAAGTGCAGAAGATCCGGATCGTCCTTCTGGTGCAGTCTGGCCAAAGAAATCAAAGACGGCTCTGCCACTGATAAACTACTCTACAAGCAACAACATCCCACTGATATATCCATAAGGAGGAACTCGTCCACTAAACGATCGGCGGAGAGGTTAAAGATCTTTCCCGTCTTCCGGCTCAGGGCGTCGGCCACCACATTGGCCTTGCCTGGATGATACTGGATCTCTACATCATAATCGGCCACATACTCTAGCCACCGTCGCTGGCGCAGATTCAACTCCTTCTGCGTGAACACGTACTTCAGGCTCTTATGATCAGTGAAGATCTTGCACTGAGCCCCATAAAGTAGATGCCTCCACAGCTTCAACGCATAAATCACCGCTGCAAACTCAAGGTCATGCGTAGGATAATTCTTCTCATGAGTCTTCAACTGCCTTGACCCATAGGCAATCACCTTTCCAACTTGCATTAATACGCATCCCAGACCTACATGCGAAGCATCCACGTATACATCATAATCCACACCCTCAGTCGGTAGGGTCAGAATGGGAGCAGTGCACAATCTCTTCTTTAACTCCAGAAAGGCTTCTTCGCACTTCTTGCTCCAAACAAAAGCCACATTCTTCTGAGTTAGATTGCTCAAAGGTGCAGCTAGGGAAGAGAAACCCTCCACGAACCTCCTGTAGTACCCATTCAACCCTAGGAAACTCCTGATCTCCTTAGGCGTATTCGGCCTACTCAAATCCATCACTGCTGCGATCTTTTCTGGGTTGACCGAGATCCCCTCCTTGTTCACCACGTGGCCTAGAAATGAAACCTGAGGCAACCAAAATTCGCACTAGCTCAGCTTGGCGAATAACTTGTGATTCCTCAACTCCGATAGAACCAAGCGCAGATGCTGCTCATGCTCCTCAGCGTTGCGAGAATAAACCAACACGTCATCGATGAAGACCACCATGAACTTGTCTAAGAAATCCTTGAACACCCGGTTCATCATATCCATGAAGGCTGATGGTGTGTTGGTCAAACCAAATGACATCACCAAGAACTCAAAGTGTCCATGCCTCGATCTAAACGCAGTTCGTTGAATATCTGCCTCACGGATCCGGAGTTGATGATAGCTAGAACGAAGATCGATCTTGGAGAACACCGTGCTACTGCGCAACTGGTCAAATAAATCATCGATCCTCGGCAGAGGAAACCTGTTCTTAATGGTGACTTTGTTCAACTCCCTATAGTCGATGCAAAGCCGCATCGACCAATCTTTCTTCTTCACAAACAGCACAGGAGCACCCCAAGGCGACGAACTCTTCCTGATAAATCCCTTTACCAATAGCTCATCCAACTAAACTCGCAACTCCTCTAACTCACGAGGGTCCATCCGGTACGGCGCCTTAGCAATAGGACGCGTACCCGGCTCCAAATCAATCACAAACTCAACATCCCGCTCAGGAGGAAGACCAGGAAGATCATCTGGAAAAACATTGGCAAAATAACGAACAACTGGAATCTCCTCCAAGCACGATACACTAACAGCGGTCCCAACCACCGAGACCAAACAAGCAAAACAATTCGAAAGAAATAGATTTTGAGCACATACCGCAGAGATGACAGGAGAATCCTGGCACAGATGAGCATACACGCTTCCGGGCTGACCGTCATCCCTGATGAAGTCCAAGCGCTTCTCTTTGCACTAAATGACTGCATCATACCTAGACAGCCAGTCCATGCCCAGAATAACATCGAAGTCCTCCAGATCAATCATCTTCAGGTCTGTCTTCACAAGGAAGTCCCCAAACAAAACAGGGCAATCTAACATGCCCAAATCTGACAACATAGATTCACTAGAGGGGAACTTGACACGGAAGGTATCCCAAACTCGATCTAAAGTCAACCGATGTCGCTCCACAAAGGCTCTAGCCACGAACGAGTGGGTAGTGCCGGAGTCAAACAGAACACGCGCCCAGCGGTTCTTCACCTTAAATTTTCCTATAGGAGCATATACAACTAAGGAACTACCACAACAATACTGCAAACATTCTAGTAAAACAAGAACAAAACCTTCAGGCTAGAAAGACAACTAACCTCAGATGACCTGAGTCGAAGCTTGAGCCTCCACAGAAGAGATCACATTCAGCTTTCCCTTGACCTTGTCCACACGCTGAGGTGGAGGTAGCGCCTGAAGTGGAACTGCATGAAGAGAAGGCTGGACCTGAGGACACCTAGCCTTGATGTGTCCCTTCTGCCCACACTGATAGCAGACTTTATCCTTGGACCAGCACTGGGAAGCATCATGCCCGGGTCGCTTGCAAACAGAATAGGAGACATCCCTCCTAGGAGCACCCTGAATCGCATGAACCTGCTCCTTCTTCTGAGCTGCTGCCTTCTTGAAACATCTCTCGACAGGGTGGCCTGACCGGCCACAGAAGCTACACACCACCTTGCTCTTCTTTCCTGGAGCAGCACCGGGTACCTGGGGTTTCTTCTCCTCCATAGAATTCCTCTTGTCCTTCCTCATTTGCTGGACTCTACTCTTTGTGGTCTCAATATCCTCCACTTTCAGAGCAGCCTCCACTACTCCTGCATAAGTATCTGACCCATAAGCACTGGTCAACTGTTACACCTCGCTCCTCAAGCCACCGAGAAATTGCTTAACTCGATCAGCCTCAATGCTGACCAATCTAGGGGGAAAATGGCTCAACTTGCTGAACTCTATCTCATACTCACCCACCGTGAGGTTCCTTTACTTCAGATGGAGAAAGTCGTTCATAAGGCGGTCACGCTCGATCGAGGGTAAGAACTTCCTCAACAGCATCTCCTTGAATACTTCCCAAGAGCATCCAGCTACCAAGCTCTCCTTTTCTCTCAGCCACCAACTCTTAGCCAAACCTTTAAGCTGATAGGCGGCTATCATCACCCTCTGGTCATCTGCAATCCCGGAGTACGAGAACATCTCCTCCATAGAGATCAGCCAATCGTCTATGACCATAAAGTCTGCCTTCCCATCATAAGTGGGAGGGCTCAGCCTCTGAAACTCCGAGATGAAGGCCATCTCTGCTGGCACCACCACTGGAGGTCTTAAGGGTGCAGGAGGAGGAGGGAAAGCTAACCCCCCTGCAGGACCTTGCACTCCTTGAGTCTGACCTGCCACAACAGCCACCAAGGACTGAATCTGGGCCTGCATCTCTACCATCTGCCTGCTCATGGCATCGTTACTCTGCCGCAGTCTCTCAATCACCGCGTCATTCTGAGCTCCAGATGACTCATTCTCAGATAGGGGAGTCGATCTAGTCGAAGGACGCCTCGCCATCCTAAAATCATAGAAACAATAGTTAGATCCTACAACAACGGCTAGTACAACCTACAAGTACAGACAATACATATATAGATATAAACTTAAAGCTGCTAAACTTGCTCTGGGAGTTTATCTTTTTAAAAAAATTGATGTTATGCCCTAACCTAGGATGGTTAACCACCACCATACTAATTCATGTGCCTAGATCGATAATGCATGACTTTATATTACTTTTGACTTGAAAGCTTATGCGTGTACATATGTCATCCTACCAGTCTTTAGCTTGGCACGTTGGGCTTATGCAATGTTATGCTATGCATGTTTGTGCTATGCATTCTAAAAAGGCCCTAATGCATGTTATGAGCGGCGTACGCATGAAAATGTTATGCATCCCATACTACATAACATTCTCATGCAACGAAAAAGAAAATGAGCTATTCGCAGCCATGTGGTGAGGTTATGCATCCAATACTACATAACTCTCACATGTTGCC
Source organism: Platanthera zijinensis (assembly GCA_039513925.1). Classification (NCBI taxonomy): domain Eukaryota; kingdom Viridiplantae; phylum Streptophyta; class Magnoliopsida; order Asparagales; family Orchidaceae; genus Platanthera; species Platanthera zijinensis. The sequence continues at coordinate 47,169,586 of CM077079.1, read as the reverse complement.
CCTATGGTGGATCCATATACGAACATATATTAAGCATCCCATACTACATAATATGCTCCGTATACATCATGTTATGTTATGAGTGTAGTGTTCATGCTTTTGCCAAGACGTGCTGATGACATATCAGTATGTGAATGATATGATGCTGAACTACTAATGCAACCAAAGGAAGGTTGCCCGACTAACTTGTCAAGCAACCTCCCTCTGATACCAACTGTCACAACCCGTATTTTCTCCGAATTTAGGAATTATCAGAGTATGAGAAAACACGTGTCATGATGCCACGTCAAGTAGGGGATAACTGCTGACGCTTAGGCAAAACAATCTACTTTAATTTACGAAAGAAATTCATGAGTTTAATGATTCAAAAATCAGTTATATTTTAGAGGTCGTATCCCTCGGCTCAGTGGATCACCTAGTCCACAGTTAAAAACTATACTTATTCGCTGCGGAAAATACTTTATTCAAGATTGACATCCTAAGGAGTGCATAAGTGTCCCAAGAGGACCACTTATGCTATGCAAGACTCTACATTTAATTTATATTATATATAAGAAAATGATCTTTATACGTTGTTTGGAAAATAGTGATTGAGTTTTATAAAACATGATGATCATGAGCTATACTTATAATAATAATTGTAGTTTTAAAATAACTAGCAACCTAGCATAAATCCTTCTCAGAGCAAGTAGACTATCTCCAGAAAAATGGTAGCAGCAAAAGTAATATATCTAGTAAAAAGGTAAAAACTACCAGTGGGCGCCAATAACCTGACACGAACCCACTGGCAAATATGTATGTCTGTAAGAAAAGTGCAGAAAACTACCTCACTAAACAAATCAAGAAGGATCTCCAAAGTCCAAGAGACCACCAGCAACACCACAGAAACCTAGCCACCAAACTGGCTACTGCTCAGAACCTGAGGCATTCAAAAGAAAAGAATACCTCAGCAAGCAAAACAAGGAAAAACTGCACGAAAGTTTCAACCAGATGATAAATGAAAGAGGAAAAACAAAGCAGTAAAAGGTCATAACTGCCCAAGGCAAGACAAAAAGAAATGCACCAGATGTGAGGAAACAGCATCAACCCTGCCCAGAAACTACTTCCTGCAGAGTCTACTAAGCTACCAAGAGCCCAAAATACTGCAATCTACCAAGGAAGAAACGTCTAACACCCTAAAATGTGGGAGGTGGTAGTAGCAAAACAAACACGTGGATCTGGGTTGGAGGCAAACTCAGTCCCCCAACCACCATTTCCAAGAAACAAAGCTCAAGGGTCTACATGTGAAAGCACTAGGGACCTCCCACCCCCCTTGCCCAGCCCATACATGAGGCAAGATAAAAGAAATAGGGTGGCCTTGGCTAAATTACATAATAACTCCCCTCTTAAGAGCTCCAAACCACCACTACTAACCACGACCCACGATTCGGCCTTTAGGAAGGAAAAACATAGCCAACAAGGAACCTCAAAGAAAATCAAGGAATTCACTTGGGGGCAAAAATCAAGGTAGGGAAAAAGTGTTGAAATGACTCGACACGGCTTGGCGTTGAGTGGTACCCACTCAACGCCTAACCAGACGTTGGCGTTGAGTGAGTTAGCCTCACTCAGTGCCAGAACAGCCATGGCGTTGAGTAAGGTTCACTCACTCAACGCCCTCTAGAAGAACAACTCTGGCGTTGAGTTAGGTAGCCTAACTCAACGCCAAAACAGGCATGGCATTGAGTGAGTTTCACTCACTAGACGCCTCCCGCAAGAATTCTCTGGCGTTGAGTGAGCTAACCTCACTCAACGCCAAAACAGTGATGGTGTTGAGTGAGGTACACTCACTCAACGCCATGGTACTTAACCAAAATTAGAGGAAGTGGCATTGAGTGAGCTGGCCTCACTCAATGCCAAAACAGAAATCGCATTGAGTGAAGCTCATTCACTCAATGCCCTTACACTTAGCCGCAAAAGAAAACTGCGGCGTTGAGTGAGTCCACCTAACTCAACGCCAAAATAGCAATGGCGTCGAGTGAGGTTCACTCCCTCAACGCCCTTGCACTTAGCCGCAACAAGGCAAATCTACGGCGTTGAGTGAGCTGACCTCACTCAATGCCAAAACAGCAATGGCGTTGAGTGAGGTCATCTCACTCAACGCCAGAAGTCCTGGCCGCAAAAAAGGGCTGTGGCATTGAGTGAGTCTACCTCACTCAACGCCAAAGCAGAAATGGCGTTGAGTGAGGTTCACTCACTAACCGCTATGGGACTTGGCCGCAAACTTGCCTACGGCGTTGAGTGAGGTCACCTCACTCAACGCCAAGGATGAAATGGCATTGAGTGAGGTTGACTCACTCAACGCAAAGTACTTAGCCTCAGAAAAGGCTGTGGCGTTGAGTGAGCACACCTCACTCAACGCCAAAGTACTTAGCTTCTCGGAAAAACTGTGGCGTTGAGTGAGCTTGCCTCACTCAATGCCAAAACGGAAATGGCGTTGAGTGAGGTCGACTCACTCAACGCCAAAGTACTTAGCCACTAGCAGGGGCTACGGCGTTGAGTGAGTCCACCTCACTCAACGCCCCAGTACTTAGCCAAAATTTCAAAATTGACTATAGTTGTGGCGTTGAGTGTGTGCACCACACTCAACGCCAAACCCGAAAAGGCTTTGAGTGTGTGCACCACACTCAACGCCAAACCCGCAAAGTCTTTGAGTGTGTGCACCACACTCAACGCCAAACCTGAGAGCCCAAACTTGGATCTTTCCAAGAAACACAGCAGGCACCCCCCTCCTACTCTCTCTCTCTCGGCTTCACCCGCAAGACAACAACCAGACAGAAATCTGGAGTCTAAATTGGCGGCATTATGCCGGAGGGTTGGGTATCAATAGCACAAAGAAGGGGGGGTTCATTAGGAGAAACTAAGCCCTAAAATTCAGTAAGATAAAAGAACAGCTTGGCCTCTACCCTAGGGCTAACCGGGATTTTTCAATTCAGCAAGAGAATAAAAAAATGGCAAGGGAATGAATACCACTTTCCTCGATTTCTGGCGAAGCTTGGATGACTTTCCCTCCTCTTCACTCGGCACTAGCAGCAGCAGCACTTAAAAGCACCTAACAAGCAACCCGCACTTTAATGGCGGAAATCCACAAGACCCGAAAAATCCAAGTCTCCTAAAACTCCATGAAAATCGAATCTCTTATCGTCGAAATGTAGATCTAAGCGAGAGCAAGCCAACGCCGCTTTCGGAAATGAATTCCGTCCACGAAAGCTCCTGAAATTGCCGGCTGAAGGCTAGGGCAGTCCGCCGTTTCCGCCTCTTCTTTCTGCGAACTAGAGCAGCGGTTTCGGTCTTGGGAAGAAGGAAGAGAGTGGGCCCGCCACTTCTAATTAAGGCTTTAAATAAGTCTTAACACGTCAATTCAGCCTAACCGTCTTCTAAGCCACCGGTTCACTTAAATTAAGAGGATTTCTAATTAGTCTTTACTAATGGCACACCCAAAACGACACGAAAACCGAATTACCTCGGAATTCAACGAAATTCGCACCGTAGCTAAATACCCACGCTATTAACACATCGGTGAAGTCGAAATTAACTTTCGACGAACAGAACTCGAGTTATACTCACCTAAAGCCAAAACACAAGCATCCCCCAAGAGGCCAAACCGGGTCACCCAAAACGACTCGGCTTGCTAAAGAGACCTTGCCCATAGGCTACAAAATAGGCCACTCAGTTCTAAGGAGCTAAATCACACTCCACAAATGGCACAAGCCACGAAAACGTGTCACCGTAATGCCAAACGAGAATAAAATAGTCGCAGAAAAAATCGGGGGCGTTACACATATACTCAAACAATTTTTTACTAAACATGGAATCCTCCATCAAACTAGTTTCCCTTACTCTCCCCAGCAAAATGGGATCCCTGAGCGCATGCATCGACACATACTTGAGATTGCTCGGGCTCTGCGATTCCATACATCTCTACCCAAAGAATTCTGGGGAGAGTTTGTTTTGACAGCCACACATCACATAAATAAAATTCCCTTTATTGTGCTCAATCACAAAACTCCTTATGAAGTCCTTTTCCAAGTACCTCCTGCCTATTCATATTTAAGGTTTTTGGGTGTCTTTGTTACACTTCTACCACACACCAAAGCCGAGATAAATTTGATCTGGTGTTGTCAAATGCATTTTTATTGACTACCTGTTAGGAAGCAAAGGATAAACATTGTATGATCTTAAAGCACATCTTATTTTAATTAGTCGGGATGTCCATTTCATATAAATAGAATTTCCCTTCCTAGCGATGTTGATGAATTTGAATCAGATTTTACAACATAACCATCAGGTTCTCCATCTTCAGGTCTTACCCTACCAAATTATACCCATATCCCTCCTGCATCAGATTCCTTGTCATCTGAAATTTTTCCCATTCAGTCCGTTGTTCCTTTAATACATACTCATCCTTAACCCAGAAAGAGCACAAGATTGATTACTAGGCCAAAGTGGTATGACGATTATCTATGCTTATCCATTCACAATACTAGTCATGGCTCTTCTAAACCTGGTCCTCCCTCTTCTAAGATCAAATAACCTCTTACTTATGCTGAGGCCTATAAGGATGAGAATTGTAAAAGGGCAACACAGTCAAAAATTCGAGCCTTATAAGAAAACAAGACCTGGATAATCAATTCCTTACCCACAATAAAACATGTAGTGGGTTGTAAGTGGATTTACAAACTAAAATATAACACCAATTGCTCCATTGAAAGGTACAAAGCCCGATTGGTTGCTAAAGGGTACATGTAGATAGAGGGACTTGATTATCAAGATACTTTTTCCCTTGTTGCCAAGATGACCACTGTGCGCACCCTTCTTGTTGTAGCAATGTCCAAGGGATGGTGTTTACATCAAATTGATGTTTACAATGCTTTCATCCATGGGGATTTGCTTGAAGATGTGTACATGCACATGCCTCCAGGTTTCAATTCTTCTACACGTCCTTACACAGTTTGTCATCTACTGAAATCAATTTACGGCCTGAAACAATCATCCAGATATTGGTTTTCAAAGTTTTCCACTTTTCTTCTATCTCTTTGTTTCACACAATGTAACACCCCAAAACTCAAAAGAGGGACGGGTGATGTTTTAAGCCCAGTCTGAATTTTTGGAGCAGGTGTCATGGGCGTGACACGGGCGTGTCACGGGCATGACACAGGCGTGTTCGGCCACGGTCATGTGGTCGACGTTTTGACGGTCGGAGATCGTCGTGTTGAGGCACACGCCCTGGGACACGGGCGTGTCCCAGGGCGTGTCACTTTGGGCTGTTTTCTGAGGAAGGCACACGAGCCATAACACGGGCGTGTCAAATTCGACACGGGCGTGTCGGGTGCCGTGTCACAGGCCGTGTCCTTCTCGGGTTGGGAAAGCTGGCCGATTGCACACGGGGGGGGGCGTGATACGGGTCTCGACACGGGCGTGTCAAGAGGTGACACGGGCGTGTCGAAGGCCGTGTCAAATGCCGTGTGCTGGTTTTCGAATCGGTCGAGATGGCGAATGGGTGACACGGCCAGGCACACGGCCGTGTTGCAACCCGCGTTCGGCCCAGATTTTATGATTTCAGATCTAATCTTGGTCGTTCATTTCCTTGACTTTGGATTCGACGGTGGGGGGCTGCTCCTAGGTGGTTTTAGACGGGATTTAGGGTTGGGAATCCTCATTTCCTTTAGCCATTCTCTCTCTAAGAGTTTAGAGAGAAGGTAGAGCAAGGAGGAAGGAAGAGTCCAAGATCCGGCCGCCGGAGGAGCTTCGGAGCTCCGAATCGCGATCCGAGTCCAGATCCGCGGAGGTGATGCCGTTGCGGTGCTTTCCAACCGCATAGTTTTCAATGGCGCCGCGGAAGAACGCAAGGGTAACGATTTCTCATCCTTGGGCATGTGAAGCCCTTTTTCCCTTTGCATAGGAAGCCCTCTCTCGCGAGTGAGCGAAGAGTTGGAGCGTTCCTTGGGGTAGATATGTAAAGTCCCCCTTGTGTAGAGTTCGTATGCGAAAATGGACATAGGCATTGTGTGTGAAGCCTATCCGGACAAGTAGAGCCGGATCGGTGATGTTGCATTGCATATGAACCGGGAAAGACTCCGGGTGTTTGGGCGTTTTTCGGGTTTTCTACGTGGTAGATTGCATCAGGGAGCCTTGGAGATTAACTCCAAGGTGCACCCGGAAAACTGGGCAAAAGTGAGTTTTGCCAACACGATGGTCGGGGAGCCAGCGTGAACATAACCGGGTTATGTGATTGTTGTGGCGAAAACGGGAGTCGGTGAGTCTTGACTTGTGCATATGGCTTAAATTGCCGTTGCAATATGAGCACGGGTCAGGCGGAACCGTACCCGATCTATGTCGTTCGGTGGGATCGTTGGCATGGATGAGAGTCTTCGGCGGTCTATGGCTTAAATTTTCGTGATCAAGGCCAAGAAGACAAGATGCTCATATGGTTGGCCGTCCAAGAGGCGGTGGTGGAACGGGAACGTATATGGCTTGAATTGACGTGACGTTGGCCGATTCGCCGTGAATGTGCCCTGTGTGTACGAGGTGTGTGGCCGTGCGAGCCTACGCCTGTGATGATGTGTGTTCACACAAATATATTGCCTATACTAATAAAGTGCAGGGAAAGAGCATCGCCGCCCTGATTTTGGGGGCGGGATCATTATAATTTGGTCAGCATAGCTGACCGTTGCTTTTGTTTGCCACCGGGCGGTGGTTTGTGCTTGCAGGTGCTGCGGAGCCGAGCGGAAAATAGCGGGCTAAAGCCCATGTTGCGGTGCTGGCCCTCGAAGGCCTAACCCTTTTATGCTTTCCGTTTATTTCATGTATGGCTGGCCTGCGAGCCGAAGTATGTAAGACATGTTTTGTTAAGCAAACATTGTAAGGACATAAGGCCGGTACTTTTGTATTATTCATTCCTATTGTTATTTCTGTAGTGGACATTCTTGCTTGGCAGGGTTCTTGTGTTTGTGCAACTTAATAAATGGCTTCAGCTAGAATGACTCTGTGTAGGACGTTGGTGATTGGTTGTATGGTTTCAACGTGTAACCAACCGGTCTGTCCGTAGTATATGGCGTCAGGCCCCGGCCGGACCTACTGCTATATGCTATACGACGGATAGGGGTGTTAGAAATTGGTATCAGACTACTGGTTTCGGTCAAACTTAAATGAATTCGTGGACGAATTCACTTTAAGGGGTGGTGAGCACATGTGTGTGTCATCGTTATAACATGAAAAGAACCCATGAATGTCTACTTAGGAATGAAAATACACATGTTTGAGGAACCTGCGTGTTCCTATAATTGCTGTCTGCAGTAATATTTGGTCGCTTATCGGTGTTTTGCACGATTATAGGTGACCAGAAGTGGTGTTGGACCGTCAGAACGGCCAGGTTCTGAGGCAAGCAGTGCGCCAAGTGAAGCGCCTGCAACACCTCCGTCTGCCGAGACCATTAGATTGGTGGTAGAAGCTGTCTTTGCTATGATTAATGCGCAACCTGCAAGACAGGTGCAGCAGCCTGCTCCTGTGGAGGAGCAAGTGCCGCTTCAAGCGGCGGAGCCTAGAAGGGTTGAGTAGGTGGCGGTGGAGCCGGAGTTGCCTAGGAGAGCAACTGAAAGACAGTTGAAGCATGTGATGGGCTTCCACCCACCGGTGTTCTCAGGAACGGGAACCCCGACCCAGGCTGAGGATTGGCTCTCAAGAGTCAATAGGGTGATGACAGCTACAGAAACGGAAGAGTGGCAGAAGACCACAATAGCGACGTTCTTGTTGGATGGGGACGTAAGGTAATGGTGGGAAGGCCTAGAGCTACACCAGTTGAGGGGAAGGCCGTTGGCCGAAGTTCCTATGGCGGAGTTTTCGAGACTGTTCATGGCTCGATACCTCCCCTCAGCGCAGAGGATCGCATTGGAGAACGAGTTCCAAAGGTTGGTGTAAGGAGATAGCACTGTAGACGAGTACCTCCACGAGTTTACTCGATTGGGGAGATATGCTAGCACTACCTTTGCCTACGAGGAGTGAAAGACTTACCGCTTCTACGAAGGGTTAAGAGATGAGCTGAGGTTGCTACTGTCAGGGCCCATGGCGCAGGGTTTCCTAACCTTGGTCAACTCGGCCCGGTCCTTGGAGAAGGACATGAGAAATGTGCAAGCTAAGAAGGATTCTAGCGGGAAGAAATCGGAACTCAAAGCGCCGACTACGTCGAAGTCGGGCTATCGAAAATTCTTCAAGAAGGCTAGGACGTCAGGTCCAGCTTCTTCTACGGGTGCCTCGGGGGCAACTACTAATCGAACCCCGGGCGCTTGTTTCACGTGTGGAAAGACGGGGCACTTTGCACGCGATTGCTGGAGCAGACGCCCAAAGTCCGAGAGAAAGCAAGGAGCTACTTACGAAGGGAAGGGCAAGGCGGTGGAGTCAACTGCGTCCCACTATGCTCCGACTCAGCCTAGAGTCTATAACTTGGGCCAGCAGGAGGCCATCAAACAAGCTGATGTGGTGACAGGTACGAGTTAATTTACAGCAAGTTAACTTTATATAATGTTGTCTATTGCTTGTTAGCCTAATATTGTTTGTATAGGCTTTGTTGTGATTAGTGATAGTCCGGTACGGGCACTGTTCGACACGGGAGCTTCACATTCCTTCTTGTCTGAAAATTTCATATCGCGCATCGGAGTCCCTTCTTCGATGGCGAAGGACAAGTTGGATGTGCTGCTACCGAATGGGTGCTCGATGCGTGCGGACAGAGTGTACGCCGTAAAGGTTCACATTGGGAGCCAAGAGTTCGACTTGTTAGCGTCATTGCTGCCGCTAGTAGAGTTCGACGTGATCTTTGGGATGGATTGGCTTTCGGAGCAGAAAGCTTGGATTGACTGCGACCGGAAGGAGGTCAAGCTGGGTGTTGGGCGGGGGACAACATTCGAGGGACTCAAGGGGTGGAGCAAGACGCTGGTGTCTGCTCTTCAGGTGGTAAAGGCAGTTCGTACTGGTGTAGAGCTGTTCTTCGCAATAGTTGGGGCTGTGGAGCCAAAGTCCACGTTGGATAGCATCCCGGTTGTTTGTGAATACCCCGATGTGTTCCCGGATAGTCTTCCCGGAGCCCCACCGCAGCGGGAGATGTATTTCACCATCGAGCTCGTACCGGGGGCCAAACCGGTGTCACGTGCTCCGTATAGGTTGGCGCCTAAGGAGATGGCGGAGTTGAAAGTTCAGCTAGAGGAGCTGATGGAGCAAGGTTATGTGCGTCCAAGCTCGTCGCCTTGGAGGGCACCGGTCCTCTTCGTTAAGAAGAAGGATGGTAGTATGTGATTGTGTATCGACTACAGAGAGTTGAACAAGCTGACGGAAAAGAACAAGTACCCGATCCCGAGGATTGATGATCTCTTTGATCAGTTTTTCGGATCGTCGGTATATTCTAAGTTGGACTTGAAGTCAGGGTACTATCAGTTGAGGTAAGGGAATGTGATATCCCGAAGACGGCGTTCAGCACAAGGTATGGGCATTTTGAGTTCACGGTCATGCCGTTTGGACTGACGAATGCGCCATCAGTGTTTATGGACTTGATGAACAGGACGTTCCGAGATTTCCTGGATCGCTTTGTGATCGTCTTTATTGACGATATATTGGTGTACTCGCAGTGCGAAGAAGATCACTTCAAGCACTTGCATCTAGTGTTGGATACTTTGAGGAGGAATGAGCTTTATGCGAAATTCTCCAAGTGCAAGTTCTGGCTACCCTCAGTAGCGTTCCTTGGTCACATTGTTAGTGGGGAAGGTATAGCGGTGGATCCGGCGAAGATCGTTGCGATACGGGAGTGGCCTGCGTTGTCTTCTGTCGCGGAAGTCCGTAGTTTTCTCGGGCTTGCCGGATATTACAGGCGCTTCGTAGAGAACTTCTCGCGGATAGCGCTACCTCTCACGAAGTTGACAAGGAAAGATCAGAGATTCTTGTGGACGCAGGAGTGCGTGCAAGCGTTTGGGGAGCTGAAGAGACGGTTGACCACGGCGCCAGTGCTTAGCTCGCCGAGTGGGACCGAGGGCTTCGAGGTATATAGTGACGCCTCGGGTAGTGGTTTGGGCTGCGTGTTGTTGCAGCATGGGAGCGTGATAGCTTATGGATCGCGTCAGCTGAAAGTGCATGAAAGGAACTATCCGGTCCACGACTTGGAGTTGGCGGCCGTAATATTTGCACTTAAGCTATGGAGGCACTACCTATACGACGTAAGGGTCGATATATATACCGATCACAAGAGCCTGAAGTACCTATTGGATCAGAAGGATCTTAACATGAGGCAGAGGAGGTGGTTTGAGTTCTTGGGGGACTACACCTTCAAGATTCATTATGTACCCGGGAAGGGCAATGCGGTTGCTGATGCGTTGAGTCGCAGGGCTCCCGCCCAAGCCAACTGGTTGTCGGTGCATGATGAGCGGCTGATACGGGAGTTGGAGGAGCTTGAGATCTATTGCGTTGACAAGCAGACGAGCGCCAAAGCAATGTTGAACTGTACAGAGGTCCAGTATGACCTGGCTAATCGGGTTCGGTAGGCATTGGAGTTAGATGACTCCATGAAGGAGCTTATGGAGGCAGCGTTGGATGGGTCAAATTCCCAATTTTCAGTGGAAGATGGGTTGTTAAGGAAGGATCATCGGTTGTGCGTCCCAAGCGGGAGTAACCTACGGGCGAAGTTGATGTACGAGGCTCATCATACAAAGTACTCGATCCACCCAGGGAGCACAAAGATGTACCGTGACCTCAAGAAGCTGTTTTGGTGGCCGGGGCTTAAGAAAGATGTGGCGTTGTTTGTGGCTAAGTGCTAAACGTGCGCCTTGGTGAAGGCGGAGTGCCAAAAGCCGGGAGGATTTCTGAAGTCCTTGCCTATACCGGAGTGGAAGTTCGACGACATATCTATGGACTTTGTGCATGGGTTGCTAAGGTCGCAGAAAGGGAACGACGCCATCTGGGTGATCGTAGACCGGCTAACAAAGGTGTCACACTTCATTCCGCATAGGAAGGATGATCTAGTGGAGAAATTGGCAAAGTTGTATGTTGACAATATAGTTAGACTGCATGGTGTGCCTCACAGCATTGTGAGTGATCACGATGGTCGTTTCACGTCCAATGATTGGAGGTTGGTGCAGCAGATGCTGGGGACAAAGTTGAAGTTCAGCACAGCCTTCCATCCGCAGACGGATGGGCAGACCGAGAGAGTCAATAGAACGATGGAGGATATGCTCTGCATGTGTGTCCTAGACTTCGGGAAGCATTGGGAGGACCACCTGTATTTGGTGGAGTTTGCGTACAACAATGGCTACCAAGCGAGTATACAAATGGCACCCTTCGAGGCCCTATATGGTAGGAAGTGTAGCACACCGTTATCGTGGCTTGAAACAGGTGAGGCAAGGTTGTACAAGAAGTAGGAGGTGGAGAGTGCTACCTCGTTGGTGCGGATCATTCGGGAGCGCTTGTTGATCGCTCAGGACAGGCAGACGAAGTATTACAATGCCAAGCACCGGAACGTGGAGTTCGCGGTAGGCGATTGGGTATACTTGAAAGTGAAGCCGTTCAAGGGGGTTTCGCGGGTGAGACGCTTGAAGAAGCTGAGCCCAAGATACCTTGGACCTTTTGAGGTTCTAGAGCGAGTCGGCGAAGCTGCATACCATTTGAAGCTATCGGTGGAGTTGGGTGGGCTACACGATGTGTTCCACATCTCTGTGTTGCGGAAGGCGGTGCAAGAGCCTTCGCTAGTGATCGCAGTTGATCAAGTACCGGTGGACGAAGGGTTGACGACTAAGGTCAAGCCCGTTTATATTGAAGATGCAGAGGTCAAGAGGCTCCGTAACAAGGAGATCCGGATGGTTAAAGTCCGGTGGGATAATTGCGGTCGGGAGGAGCTCTCTTGTGAAAGGGATTAAACCATGCAGGAGGAGTACCCGGAGTTATTCCGCTCAGGTACCGTTAAAAGTTTTAAGTTCCTATGGTTTTCCTTTAGTAAATTTCGTGGGCGAAATTCTTTTAAGGGGGAGAGAGTTGTAACACCCCGAAACTCAAAAGAGGGACGGGTGATGTTTTAAGCCCAGTCTGAATTTTTGGAGCAGGTGTCACGGGCGTGAAACGGGCGTGACACGGGCGTGTCACGGGCGTGACACAGGCGTGTTCGGCCACGGTCATGTGGTCGACGTTTTGACGGTCGTAGATCGTCGTGTTGAGGCACACGGCCTGGGACACGGGCGTGTCCCAGGGCGTGTCACTTTGGGCTATTTTCTGAGGAAGGCACACGGGCCATGACACGGGCCCTGACACGGGCGTGTCAAATTCGACACGGGCGTGTCGGGTGTCGTGTCACAGGTCGTGTCCTTCTCGGGTTGGGAAAGCTGGCCGATTGCACACGGGGGGTGTGACACGGGTCTCGACACGGGCATGTCAAGAGGTGACATGGGCGTGTCGAAGGCCGTGTCAAATGTCGTGTACTAGTTTTCGAATCGGTCGAGACGGCGAATGGGTGACACGGCCAGGCACACGGCCGTGTTGCAACCCGTGTTCGGCCCAGATTTTATGATTTCAGATCTAATCTTGGCCGTTCGTTTCCTTGACTTTGGATCCGACGGTGGGGGGCTACTCCTGGGTGGTTTTAGCCGGGATTTAGGGTTGGGAATCCTCATTTCCTTTAGCCATTCTCTCTCTAAGAGTTTAGAGAGAAGGGAGAGCAAGGAGAAAGGAGGAGTCCAAGATCCGGCCGCCGGAGGAGCTTCGGAGCTCCGAATCGCGATCCGAGTCCAGATCCGCGGAGGTGACGCCGTTGCGGTGCTTTCCAACCGCATAGTTTTCGATGGCGCCGCGGAAGAACGCAAGGGTAACGATTTCTCATCCTTGGGCATGTGAAGCCCTTTTTCCCTTTGCATAGGAAGCCCTCTCTCGCAAGTGAGCGAAGAGTTGGAGCGTTCCTTGGGGTAGATATGTAAAGTCCCACTTGTGTAGAGTTCGTATGTGAAAATGGACATAGGCATTGTGTGTGAAGCCTATCCGGACAAGTAGAGCCGGATCGGTGATGTTGCATTGCATATGAACCGGGGAAGACTCCGGGTGTTTGAGCGTTTTTCGGGTTTTCTACGTGGTAGATTGCATCAGGGAGCCTTGGAGATTAACTCCAAGGTGCACCCGGAAAACTGGGTAAAAGCGAGTTTTGCCAACACGATGGCCGGGGAGCCAACGTGAACATAACCGGGTTATGTGATTGTTGTGTCGAAAACGGGACTCGGTGAGTCTTGACCTGTGCATATGGCTTAAATTGTCGTTGTGTTATGAGAACGGGTCAGGCAGAACCGTACCCGATCTATGTCGTTCGGTGGGACCGTTGGCATGGATGAGAGTCTTCGGCGGTCTATGGCTTAAATTGTCGTGACCAAGGCCAAGAAGACAAGATGCTCATATGGTTGGCCGTCCAAGAGGCGGTGGTGGAACGGGAACGTCTATGGCTTGAATTGACGTGATGTTGGCCGGTTCGCCGTGAATTTGCCCTGTGTGCACGAGGTGTGTGGCCGTGTGAGCCTACGCCTGTGATAATGTGTGTTCACACTAATATATTGTCTATACTAATAAAGTGCAGGGAAAGAGCATCGCCGCCACGATTTTGGGGGCGGGATCGTTATAATTTGGTCAGCATAGCTGACCGTTGCTTTTGTTTGCCACCGGGCGGTGGTTTGTGCTTGCAGGTGCTGCGGAGCCGAACGGAAAATAGCGGGCTAAAGCCCATGTTGCGGTGATGGCCCTCGAAGGCCTAACTCTTTTATGCTTTCCGTTTATTTCATGTATGGCCGGCCTGCGAGCCGAAGTATGTAAGACATGTTTTGTTAAGCAAACATTATAAGGCCATAAGGCCGGTACTTTTGTATTATTCATTCATATTGTTACTTCTGTAGTGGACATTCTTGCTTGGCAGGGTTCTTGTATTTGTGCAACTTAATAAATTGCTTCCGCTAGAATGACTCTGTGTAGGACGTTGGTGATTGGTTGTATGGTTTCAACGCGTAACCAACCGGTCTGTCCGTAGTATATGGCGTCGGGCCCCGGCCGGACCTGCTGCTATATGCTATACGACGGATAGGGGTGTTACACAAAATCTCAATGTGACCACTCGCTCTTCATTCAAAAGACCCAAGAGAGCTTTATAACATTGTTGATATATGTCGATGATATCATTGTTGCTGCAACAAACCAATCTGACATAGACATTTTGACAAACACTCTACAATAGAAATTTAAATTTGAAAAACTTGGGATCTCTTTCTTACTTTCTAGGATTGGAAATTCAGAGAGACATTCATGGTATGTTTCTCCAGCAGCACAGATATGCCCAAGACATCCTCACAAATGTTGGCCTCACTGATGATAAACCAAGCCTTGTTCCCAAAGAACAGAACCACCATCTCTCTGACCATGATGATGACTTACACATTGACCCTTCCGTCAACCGCAGATTATTGTATGTTTAATTTACCTCACTATCTCCAGACCAGATTTGGCTTATTATGTCCATATTTTTAGTCAATTCATGCACTCACCCTGTAAACCTCATCTATATATAGCACACCGAGTTATATGGTATGTTAAAGGCACAATCAGACAAGGCCTTTATTTCCCAGATATCTCCAACTTGGAGCTTACAACATTTTGTGATGTTGATCGGGTCTTTTATCCAATGAGAAGGCGATATATCACTGGCTTTTGCATACTCTTGGGCAAATTTCTTATATCCTGGCTATCTAAGAAGCAACCAACCGTTTCAAAATCCACTGCTAAGTCGGAGTATAGAGCAATAACCTCCTTATGTTGCGAGCTGAGTTGTCTTATCAACCTGTTAACAGATTTACAACTTACAAACCTCATACAAGTTCCTTTAGCATGTGACAACCAAGCCGCAATTCACATTGAATCAAATCACGTATATCATGAACGAACTAAACATATCGCGATAGATTGTCATCTAGTATGTGAAAAGCTAAATTCTGGAGTCATTACCTATCATTATATCCCTACCAATCTCCAAGTCGTAGACATCTTTACCAAAGCTTTGGGGCACTCAAACCTTCAATTCATATTAAGCAAGTTGGGTATTTGTGATGACTCACAAATTCCAACTTGAGGGGGATGTTAAAAGTACTTTTTTGTAATTCTGGACTTTTTTAAATATGGAGTTTTAGATGGTAAGTTAGTTATGTTCTTAAGTTCGTTACTTTTACTTTTGATGTAATTATATATATATATATATATATATATATATATATATATATATATATATATATATATATACCATAGAGATCTTCTTCTCCACGATATATAAGAGGTGTTTTTCCCAATTATGGCTTCTTATGAGAAGAGCTTCTTGTAAGACCCACTTTTTTTTCTTCATCATTGGGTCTTATGCCCAGAACCGCCGCTTTACGGTGACACCAATACTTGGGAAGGTCGTCACTATAAAACGTCGATCCTGTCAGCCATATCGATCACAGAAGAAGGTAGAAGTATAAATGAATAAATATAAGTCCAAGTGTATGAGATCACATGCAATATAGAATCACACTTGTAAGGTGTCCACATGATAATAACAGAATAACAACAACAGAAATAATAAACGTGCTCCTGCCCAGTACATCACATCCTCACTACAAATCACTCGCAAAAGAAAAGATACTATAGTCACTCACTGTACTAGTAGGTGGTACTCCTGTGCTAGACTGGCCCACCTCCAACCGTATCGGCCTCTGGTGGTGCTGCGTCTCCTGGCAGGGTTGATCCTCCATCCTTCTCTCACCAATATAATGTCCCCTCTACTGGTCTCTCCTGCCACCCCTACTATGGTCCTCTATCTGTCTCTTCCTGCCTCGCACTATGAGCTGATCTGCCTCCATCTTCTTAGCTATCTCTAATATCTGGGCCAAACATCCATCAGACAAAAAGAGGAGGGCCTGCCACAAGTCATCACAAAGGCCTTTATAAAACCTCTTCACGTATCTAGCATCGTACAACTGGTAATAGTTCACAAACTGGGCCAAGTGGGTAATCTCCCGGTAGTACTCTAGGACTGTCATGCTTCCCTGTCTCAACTGCAGAAACCCGTCCTCCAACTCATCTCTTGCAGACTGTGGTATGAAATGCTCCAGCAGTGCTGCCCTGGACTCATCCCATGAAATGTCTAAAGCCTCCAATCTGGCATAAGTGGTGTCTAACATTGACTTCCACCACCTCTTCACATGTGACTATAGATTTGAGACCACTAGAGGCACACCCATCTCCGTCGGGCACTGAATCCCTACCAACATCTCGTACATGATGTCTAACCATTTATTTGTTCGAACGACTGACTCTGTCCCGAGGTAATATGGAGGAGAGAGATCTCAGAAGACACTCAACCAATTTGCCTCGAGATTTGGCTGAGGAGCCGAAGCTTGTTGTGTCTTAAAGCCTCCAAGATCACCGTCATTTTTTGTCCCATCTCCGATTACAGGAACAGTATGGGAGCTGGCAGGGGTGGTATAACAATCAGATCCTGAGGCATACCATGCTGAGGGGTTGGGTTCTTCGAGGGCTGCATAAAAAAGGTTCACTTGTAAGATGGTTGGCCTAAATCCAGTTAAGAGTGGGCATTAATGTGTGATTCCCTATATGGGCACACCATAGCTTCCGCTGCTTAGTTTGTCCTCAAACTAAACTTACGTGGGATGTCCTAGGGTTTGTGGACTTCTTCTCTTCTGATCGAGCTCTGATACCAGCTTCACTGACTTCTATGGAGGTTAAAGCATATGTCCTTTAATAACTCTAAAAGTGCACTTTTAGGGTTTACACTAGCCCCCATGTCCAAACCATCCTAGAACACTATCATTTTTCATGAGGTGATGTATATTGACATTTTTAGTGTGTGACCTAAGTTTTACACCAAGGGGATGAGGGGAGACCACTTAATTTTCTCAATGCACCCGCAAGAAATCTCTAGGTCAAATATTGTCCACTTGACTAAATTTTGTTTTTAACACCTACTATTCAAATCAATCTTAAATGGTCTGAAATTTTAACCAAGGCCCTATCATGGCCCTAAAAGCCTTTCACCAAAAATTTGGTGAATTTTAAAGTCATTTACTACTTTAAATAAATCTTATTTAACTTATTTAACTTCTACAAAAACTTTAGGAAAATTATCTCCAAAAATTCTCATTTTTGGATATGACCTAATCACTATCAAGACATGCTCATGACCCAAATTTTAGGTCATTTGGTCAAAACGAGCATTGGGGGCACCCATTGGAATTTTTTGTCCACCATAGGGACACCCTCCACTAAAACGGTTGCCCCGAGTTATCTAATAATCCAAATGACTCTAAATTTGTGGCATTGTACAGGGGACATTCTTACCTACATTTCCTATGTTGATTACTTTTACAGTAGAGGCCTCTCGGTATTTTGAATAATTACAACCGTCCGGGGTATAGAAATCATCATATAATATTTACACATATCATCATGATCACAATAACCAATGACCATGATTTTATCTTCCACAAAACAGTCAGTCCAAAAAAATTCACTTCCTGTAGCTTTTCCAGCCACAAAATCTGTCCACCCGACAACTTCCCCGGCCGGCCACCAATACCACCACCTCCGTTGAGGTGGTGGCTATCGCTGGGAGGTGGCACGACCACTAGAGGGGCGGTTTCCGGCGAACTCGCGAGGAATCCCAAATCCAAAAAAATATGGAAATGGAAGCTTGGAATCGGCTCAATTGAGCTAGATTACACATCCTAGATGATCTAGATTCTATCACATTGAGAGAGAGAAGAAGAACAAGACCTGAGAGCGGGCATGTATCCCTGCCGATCGTCGGTCCGCCATGATTGTTTTTAGAGCTCTCTTGGGTGCCATGACTATTCTCCGATCTAGGGCTTGTGATGCTTGGGAGGCAGAGGGGTTTTGCTCCTTGTGAGGTCGTGAAGATGATAGGGGGTTCAATTGGATGTGGGAGAGGTTACATAGGAGGTTGTCAATAATGGCCATTAGACCATTTTCGGTTTTCCTTCAATCCATTGAATCCAACCATCAAGGAGGCCGGCCAATGGCGGAAACTCCTCTAATTCACCAGAGGAGATGAATTTGGCCTTCAATGGGGGGAGTTTGAAGGTCCAAGCATTGATTTCCGTGGATCCTTCATCTTCAACTCTTCTCCAAACACTACTTTTATCTCTCCTAGTCACCATGGCAGATTTTAGATGATTATTTCATCCAAAAAGTAGCCCATTAGCTCATATGAAAAATTGAAATGAGGTTACCCCAAGAGGATTTGTGTTTGAGCTTGAGTTAGCCAATTTGGGTTAAATTGACATAATGTCGGTTAGCCCAATCTTATGCCACATTGGGTGACCTAACTGACCCTAATGGGTTCCCATGGGTCCCTTGACACCACCAGCTAACCATGGCTTAGTGGGCCATATTGGGCCCATTTGGAAGCCCTTTGACCACAATTGGCTTAGTTGACCTAACTAGGGTTTGAGTTGACTTTGATCAATTTGACCAATTGGGTTGACACCAATGGGTCTTAATGGCTCCAATGGACTCGATCATGACAAAATCATCCTACTGGACTAGTTGTTTGAGGGATGTTACACTTCTTTCTTCATTGTGCTTCAAGATCTGATCTGTTTTTAGATCTGTTTTTCTCTGTTTGTCGGGAATTTAACAATTTGTTCTGCCCAAAAATTAATTTTGTCTGCTTTTGAAAGGACGTCAAAATGACTCACAAAACATATAAGATGTTTTTCAATGAGTAGTGAATTATTGGGGAGATTCCTCAAATTGATATGCGGAGAATGGGGATGACAACCTCTTGAACCGTTAAATCATGAGTAATCAGTTGTTGAAGGTGTAATGGGTTGAATTTTGCTCTATGCTAAATCTTCATGAAACTGTTCATTTGATCATCCAACTTTGATCTATTCTTTCAAAGGAAGAGTTTTCATTAATCGGATCATGCATCCAATTGGACATAGAAAAAAAATGCATGGGCATCTTGACATTTTTTTGCATTGAAGGCTCCGTTTGGGGGGACTTATTTTCACCTGTCAAGCGGTTACGACCGCGTTCATGCGGTCGTAACCGCTTTACCGGTGAAAATAACTCCCCCAAGCAAAGAAAAAGTGTTCTTTGAATATTGGGAGGAAGCACGAGGTAGAAGTCATGTCCCTCACCATTTGATGGGTGACACGGCATGTGGGCCGGCACAATGTAGGTTTGACAACACCAAAAATAGGCTTAAGCTCAAAATAAGCACAATTTCAATAATTACTGCATCATTGGAATTGTCTCAATAACTCAATTGTTGCTTCTTGGCGTGATAAATATCCACATTTTTTGGAATACCAAACAATAATCATATTATACAGTAATAAAAATTAGTTATAAAAATAGAGGAAATAGAATTCCCGGAGATTTCTTAGGAGGGAGTTCCAAATCTTACCTTGATCAATAAACACCACCAAGCAAAGTAATCTCACAGCAAAAACCTAAAAAGAAACAAATCTCATAAGAAACTAATATGACTTTCCAATACTGCATAGTCAAAAATGTCAAAATCCAAAATTTTAATGCCTACAAAGATTCTTACTGATGTGTGATTTCTTTTCCTCCTACTAGCTCCTAAAGTTACAAGCTTTTTCCCTGAGGAAGGAGCTTACTAACTTGAATTTATGGGCACAAACTCATTTTTAGAAGCTTTTGTAGCAATTCAAGAAATGTCTGCTTATAAAATCTTTGATGTATTGAAAAAGATCCTTCCTATTAATTTTTAAAATATACATTGATTTACAATATCAAATCAATATCATGTAATAAGTATAACTATTTTTAAATAGCAACTGAATAATGTCCATTAATGAAAAATGTTTAAATTTTACTTTATTTAATAATTAATATGGTGGAATATTAATTTTCTTTATTAAAATAAATTTTAGATTGAGTTTATTAATTCAAAAGATATGCTTAAAGTAAATTTAAATATTTATGTAATGGAATAGGGCTAACATATATATTATTTTTGAAAATTATTTAATTATTATATGACACTATGACAACATAAAATATGTGGGTTGATTATGGGTGTGGTTAATTTTCAAAGAATGCCCTCCCGTCATTATTTGCTATTACTGCTAGATTATGTGCAAAATTAGAAATAAAGTGTCATGGCAGTCGGCATATGCAGAAAATCATTTTGTGCATTAAAAAATATTCTCCACGTTAAGTTGTATGTATATATATATTTTTATTTATAATATATCATGTAAATAATATCCATAAATATTTTTAAATAGTAACGATATAGTAGTTAATAATGAATGAATAAAATTAGATAGTTATTATGGGCAAACCTATTTTAGATAGGTGCAAACCAATTTTTAAAATAAAAATACTAATGTTACGGTAAAATTGAAAGGGGCAAACTATTTCCCTATCACCTCCGCCGCCACCGCCGCCGCCGCTGTTGCCGCCGCCCACCCACGCCGGCCGACGCCGGTCAACGCCTCCAACGCCGCCAACGCCGTCATACCCGCCAACCCCGCCAACACCGTCATACCCGCCAATGCCGCCAATGCCGCCAACGCCGCCAATGCCGCCAACGCCGCCATACCCTCCAAAGCCGCCAACGTCTACGCCGCGAACGCCGCCAAAGCCGCCATACCCGCCAACTATAGTGGGGTCGGCACCTATTCAAAATTGGTTTGCCCATAACAATCATCTAAAATTATATCAATTAAGAAAACAACAACTACAAGCCTTTATCCCACTATAGTGGGGTCGGCTCTATGGATTCTTTGTCGCCATTGTGCTCTAACTTTTGTCATAATCTCACTAATACTTAAGTACATCATGTGTTTCCTTATAGCTTCATTCCAAGACTTTTTTGGTTTACCCCTCTTTCATTTAACATATCTAGTGACTAGACTCTCACAACGCCAAACAGGTGCCTCTAATGGTCTCCTTTATACATGTTCAAACCATCTTAGTCGAGCTTCTTGCATCTTCTCTGCAATTAGTGCTACTCATGTCTTATCCTTGATACATTCATTCATAATTTTATCCAGTCTCGTGTGTCTACACATCCACCTAAGCATTCACATATCCGCTGTTAAAATTTCTCAAGCTGATCAACCTGAAGTTTTGGTATCAAGCAAACATTTCTAGAGCTATCAAGCTGATCACTTGATCAAGCGGAAAGCGAGAACAAGACGCAAGAACACTCCAACCATAAACAGAGCTAAGTAGACAGAGACAAAGGAGAGCAAACAAGGATCTTGTATAATCAACTATCTTCTTTACAGAGCTTGGTATACATGGCGAGACATGATTTCGCCAAGTACAAAAAAGAAGCCAACAGAACAAGCCGGGCGGACAGTCCCTTCCAGACCGCCAAGGCCGCCAAGACCGCAGAGTCCGCCAAAGCTAAAGCTGCACCACTGCACTACGGAGTCCGCCAAACCGCGCGTACACCCTGTTATTCTGCCGAACAACCGCTCTATAAATTGTTGCCGAACTGACGAACAGACTGCCTAGTCCGCCGAGATTGGTGAATAGGTTATTGAATGTTGAAGAGGAGACCGGCAGGACACGAAATGCGACCAGTTGCAAACCGCCGATTGTTAACCGCAAGCTCCACTGATCCCTGACCGAAGTCAAAACCAAACCTCTGGCTTCTCAGTGCTAGACGCACAACCTGCAAACAACAAACCGTTTAAGTCTTCCCCTATACGCACGACCTGCAAAACTGAGTCCACAGCAATTAACCAACACTTAACTTACTGTTCATTCAGTTACTTTTGATGTGATGGGAGTCCTATTTATAGGCGTGAAGAGGAGTGTGATCACCTCCCTAGAAGATAGAATCACCATCCCAGCCCGCAGCTAATACTGCGCAGTCCGGAAGGACTTAGCCGGAACCAAACCTTCATGCACCATGGCATGAAGCCAGTCCGCAACCCAGCGGATGCTGCATGTCCACATACACAGCATGCAGACACAACAAGACCACCCTGCACCAGCCCGCATGCAAACCGCGGACACAACAGCAGTCCGCCCAAACTGCGGACCAAGCACCAGTCCGCCATATGTCCACGACCAACAAGCACAACAACCCGATCACCAGCGGACAGTGAACCATGCGAATACCCTGAACTTGCCACAGTGCGACCAAGTTCAAACCTGGCGCAAGCTCAGCGGAAAAGACACCAGTCCACTGGCTCTCAATCAAACTGCCACCAAGCTTCTCCACTAGAGGTCAAGAGCAAACTCCGCTGACACAGAGAGAGACTCCTCCACACCTCGCGGATAAAGCTCCTATCCGCCCGATTACATCAGAAAACCACCAAGACCGCAACCACAGCCCGCCTAGGCCACAACACCAGTCCGCCAGATAGTCTGCTCATGCCGCGCAGTCTTCTTGATCAACCTCCACTTTCACTTCACAATTTTCAACACTCCCCCTTGAAGTGAGAAGTGGTGATCAAGCCAAACAGTCCCCGTAACCGATTAAATTGCACCTTCGGCAATGGCTTCGTGAAGATATCTGCAATGTTGTTCGCACTCTACACATGCTCCACCATCAGAGATCCCTCCAACATCTTCTCCTGAATGAAGTGGTGTTCAATCTCGATATGCTTGGTCCGCGCGTGACAAACTGGATTATTCACCAGTTTCAGGGCACTCTCATTGTCACCGCGAAGCAGAGTAGGACCACGTACTTTTTCATAGACATCCTCTACTAATCTCCTGAGCCAGATGGCTTTCCGAGCTGCCAAAGCCAAAGCTTTGTATTCTGCTTCCGTAGTAGAGACGGACAACGAGTCTTGCTTCTTTCTGCACCAAGAAACACTCCCAGATCCACAAGAGAAGACATAACCGGATGTTTACTTCCGTTTGTCTGTATCTCCTCCGTAATCAGCATTTGAGTACCCTTGAAAAACAAACTTTGTGCCTCTCCTATATAGGAGACCCATGTCAGAAGTAGCCCTCACATACTTCAGAATATTCCTAGCTGCCATCAGATAAGGCTTCCTGGGTTCCGTCATATACCGACTTACTCGTCCAACAGCATAAGCAATGTCTGCCTTATAATCATCATGTAAATAAGACTCTCATCTCGAGCCCGGAATACTAGAGGATCTGGTAAAATCATTCCCTCATCTCGCCGAAGTTTGATGCCTGAATCAAATGGAGTAGAGCCGCTCTTCCCCTCCTGCTTGCCGAATTGCAGAACGATCCATTCTGCATAGCCTTTATGGGACACGATTATGCCGCTCTCCCTCCTCACCATCTCCAGTTCAAGGAAATGGTGGAGTTCGCCCAGATCCTTCATCTCGAATAAGATAGCTAGCTCTGCCCTGAGCCTAGCTACATCCTTCTTGGAATTTCCCGCGATGATCATATTATCCACGTACAACAGCACCAGGACTAGAAGCTCCCCCTTCTTCTTGACGAAAGGCTCGAGTCTGAATTTGAAGCCAAATATCTGCAAAATAGGTAGTATTTTGCAATCTTCCCGTACTAGGCTCGAGGAGCCTGCTTCAAGCCATAAAGAGCCTTTCGGAGCTTGCAGACGTAGTCCGAATGTTCTTCAGATACATAACCGAGCAGCTGATCCATGAAGATATCCTTATCTATCTCCAGTAAAGAAAAGCGTTCTTTACATCCAGCTGCCACATCTTCCAGCCTTGGCAAGCTGCCAAAGCTATCACCGCTCGTACTGAAGTCATCATTGCCACTGGACTAAACATCTCCTCATAGTCCTCGTCGTACTGTTGAGAGAATCCTCAAGGAAGAAGGCGAGCCTTGTACCGCTCGATGCTTTCATTCGCCTTCTTCTTCAGCTTGTAGACCCACTTACAAGTAACAGGAGTAACGATATCCATCTGGGGCACCAAGTCCCAAGTTTCATTCTTCCTGATGGCAGCCATCCCTCATCAATGGCATATTCCCACTCCTTTACTCCAGTAGCATCTTTAAACATTGAAGGCTCTAGCTCATCCAGAGGACCTGCAAAGAAATAGGAGACAAAGCTCACTATATTCCCTTCGCAATACCAAGTCGGAGGCTTGATGATCCTTATTGATCTCCTAAGCGGCTGCTCCTTGTCCACCACCTCCGTTGCTTCTTCAGGCTCAGCTCCATTTCCGAGCAATCCTTGAGCAACGCTCCCCCTGCTTACTGAACCAGAAGCCTCTGCCCCGGAGCTTGAAGCAACAGGAACTGCTGGTGAAGCATCTAACTCCTCTTGAAGAACTTCAATAGTTACCTCCTGCCCTTCATCAGCCTCTCCCTCCGGTAGCTCAATCGAGCATCCTCCATACGATGTCAGTTCGTCAAAGACCACATCTCTTGACATAACGAACTTCTTCATCGCAGGATCTATGTACCTCTATCCCTTCTTCCGCTCATCATAGCCAACAAAGACAAGCTTCCTTGCCTTTGCATCAAGCTTTGCCCTCAGAGCATCCGGGATGTGTACGTACCAAGTTGATCCAAACACCCGAACGTGTTCCACACTGGGCTTCTCCTTAAACACTATCTCATTGGGAGACTTCAAGTTGATCGGACTCAGAGGCATCCGATTGATGACATAAGTAGTACAGGTCATTCCTTCCGCCCAAAAAGACCTAGGAATGCCCTTTGCATGAAGCCAGCACTTGCAGGTTTTTGTTAGATGACGGATCTTCCGCTCTGCTACCCCGTTTTATAGTGGAGTATGAGCACAAGTAAGCTCTCTCTGGATCTCGTGCTTTCTGCAGAAGTTAGAGAATTCGAAAGAGACAAACTCACCACTGTTGTCTGTTCTCAAATTCTTGACTCGCAGGCCAAGCCGGCCCTCTACCAACTCTTTGAAGTCCACAAACAGATGAAAAGCTTCTGAGTTCTTCTTCAAGAATTACACCCAAGTGTATCTAGAATAGTCATTAATCAGCACCATCATGCATCTGCTGCCACCAAGGCTAGCGGTGATGGATGGCCCCATCAGATCACCATGGATGCACTCCAATGGTGTCTTGCTTCTTGTTTGTGACTTATCAAACGGAAGGCGATGAGCCTTACCGTACTGACAACCCGCACAAACGTAGCCATCTCCGTAAGAGGACATCTTTTGCAAGCCTTTCACAAGGCTCCTTAATTCCATAGCTTTGAGCTTGTCCATCCGAACCTTCCCCAGCCTCTCATGCCAAATAGTAGCGCTATCGTTGGCGCTCATTCGATTAACATAAGAGCTTGTTGATAAGACAAATAAGTCTCTTACTCTTTTTCCTACATGAGCGACATCAGCATTTACCGCTGATATGTTGCGTAAGAACTTCACTTTTGTTGGCCCAAACAGAACATGAAAACCATCATCGACTGTGTTGGCCACCGAGAAGAGGTTCTTCTTCATGTCCGGTACGTGATACACACTCCTTAACGTGAGCAGACCTTGAGCACTCTTCAAAGAAACTACACCCTCCTTCTCTATAGTATGAACAGAGTCATCAGCTGTAATGATAGCTTTGTTACCTGAGAATGTCTGCAGTTAAGAGAATTTCGACTCTTCTCCAGTGAGGTGATGACCAGAGGTTTATAATGTAGAGAAGGAGGGTGTAGTTTCTTTGAAGAGTGCTCAAGGTCCGCTCACGTTAAGGAGTGTGTATCACGTACCGGGCATGAAGAAGAACCTCTTCTCGGTGACCAACACAGTCGATGCGGGTTTTCACGTTCTATTTGGGCCAACAGAAGTGAAGTTTCTCCACAACATATCAACGATAAATGCTGATGTCGCTCATGTAGGGAGAAGAGTAAGAGACTTGTTTGTCTTATCAACAAGCTCTTATGTTAATCGAATGAGGGCCAACGATAGTGCTACTATTTGGAATGAGAGGTTGGGGCATGTTGGATGGACAAGCTCAAAGTTATGGCATTAAGGAGCCTTGTGAAATGCTTGCCAAAGATGTCCTCTTACAGAGATGGCTACGTTTGTGCAGGTTGTCAGTACGGTAAGGCTCATCGCCTTCCGTTTGATAAGTCACAGACAAGAAGCAAGGCACCATTGGAGTGCATCCATGGTGATCTGATGGGGCCAACCGTCACTGCTACCCTTGGTGGCAGCAGATGCATGTTGGTGCTGATTGATGACTATTCTAGATACACTTGGGTGTAATTCTTGAAGGAGATGTCAGAAGCTTTTCATCTGTTTGTGGAGTTCAAGGAGCTGGTAGAGGGCCGACTTGGCCTGCGAGTAAAGAAGTTGAGAACAGACAACGGTGATGAGTTTGTCTCTCTCGAATTCTCTAACTTATGCAGGAAGCACGGGATCTAGAGAGAGATTACTTGTGCTCATACTCCACAACAAAACGGAGTAGCAGAGCGGAAGATCTGTCATCTGACGGAAACCTACAAGTGCTGGCTTCATGCAAAGGGCATTCTCAGGTCTTCTTGGGCGGAAGGAATGGTCTGCGCTACTTATGTCATCAATTGGATGCCTCTGAGTCCGATCAATATGAAGTCTCCCCATGAGATGGTGTTTAAGGAGAAGCCCAGTGTGGAACACCTTCGGGTGTTTGGATCAACTTACTACGTATACATCCCGGATGCTCTGATAACAAAGCTTGATGCAAAGGCAAGGAAGCTTGCCTTTGTTGGCTATAATGAGCAGAAGAAGGGATGGAGGTGCATGGATCCTGCGACGAAGAAGTTCATTATGTCAAGATATGTGGTCTTTGACGAACTGACATCGTATAAAGGAAGCTCGGTTGAGCTACCGGAGGGCAAGGCTTATGAAGGGCAGGAGGTGACTGTTGAAGTTCTTCAAGAGGAGTTAGCTGCTTCATCAGCAGCTTCTGTTGCTTCAAGCTCTGGGGAAGAGGCTTCTGGTTCAGGAAGTAGGGGGAGCGTTGCTCAAGGATTGCTCGGAAATGGAGTTGAACCTGAAGAAGCAACGGATGTGGTGGGCAAGGAGCAATCGCTTAGGAGATCAAAGAGGATCATCAAGCCTCCGACTCAGTATTGCGAAGGGAATACAGTGAGCTTTGTATCTTGTTTCTTTGCAGGTCCTCTGGATGAGCTGGAGCCTTCAAAGTTTGAAGATGCTACTGGAGTAAAGGAGTGGGACAATGCCATGAATGAGGAGATGACTGCCCTCAGGAAGAATGAAACTTGGGACTTGGTGCCCTAGATGGATGTCGTTACTCCTGTTACTTGCAAGTGAGTCTACAAGTTGAAGAAGAAGGCGGATGGAAGCATCGAGCGGTACAAGGCTTGCCTTCTTGCTTGAGGATTCTCTCAACAGTACGGCGAGGAGTATGAGGAAATGTTTTGTCCAGTGGAAAAGATGACTTCAGTACGAGGGTTGATAGCTTTGGCAGCTTGTTAGGGCTGAAGATGTGGCAGCTGGACGTAAAAAACGTTTTCTTTACGGAGAGATAGATAAGGACATCTTCATGAATAAGCCGTTCGGTTATGTATCTGAAGAACATCTGTACTACGTCTGCAAGCTTCGGAAGGCTCTTTATGGCTTGAAGCAGGCTCCTCGAGCCTAGTACGGGAAGATTGCAGAATACCTCCTATTCTGTGGATATTTGGCTTCAAATTTATACTCGAGCCTGTTCGTTAAGAAGAAGGGGAAGCTTCTAGTCCTGGTACTATTGTACGTGGATAATATAATCATCACGGGAAATTCCAAGGAGGAAGTAGCTAGGCTCAGGGTAGAGCTAGCTATCAGATTCGAGATGGAGGATCTGGGCGAACTCCACCATTTCCTTAAACTGGAGATGGAGAGGAGGGAGAGCAGCATACTCGTGTCCCAGAAGGGCTATGCGGAACGGATGGTTCTGCGATTCGGCATGCAGGAGGGGAAGAGTGGCTCTACTCCATTTGATTCAGGCATCAAACTTCAGCGAGATGAGGGAAGAATTTTACCAGATTCTCTAGTGTTTCGGGCTCTGGATGAGAGTCTTATTTACCTGATGATTACAAGGCCAGACATTGCTTATGCAGTTGGCCGAGTAAGTCGGTATATGGCGGAACCCAGGAAGCCTCATCTGATGGAGGCTAGGAATATTCTGAAGTATGTGAGGGCTACTTCTGACTTTGGTCTCCTATATAGGAGAGGCACAGAGTTTGTTCTTCAAGGGTACTCAAATGCTGATTACGGGAGAGATACAGACAAACGAAAGTCAACATCCGGTTATGTCTTCTCTTGTGGATCTGAGAGTGTTTCTTGGTGCAGCAAGAAGCAAGACTCGGTGTCCGTCTCTACTACGGAAGCAGAATACACGGCTTCATCTTTGACAGCTCGGGAATTCATCTGGTTCAAGAGATTAGTAGAGGATGTCTATGAAGAAGTACATGGTCCTACTCTGCTTCACGGTGACAATGAGAGTGCCTTGAAACTGGTGAATAATCCAGTTTGTCACGCGCGGACCAAGCACATCAAGATTGAGCACCACTTCATTCCGGAGAAGGTATTGGAGGGATCTCTGATGGTGGAGCATGTGCAGAGTGCGGACAACATTGCAGATATCTTCACGAAGCCGTTACCGAAAGTGTCATTTACTCGGTTTCGGGGACTGTTGGGCTTGATCACCACTTCTCACTTCAAGGGGGAGTGCTGAAAATTGTGAAGTGAAAGTGGAGGTTGATCAAGGAGACCGCGTGGCATGAGCAGACTATTTGGCGGATTGGTGTTGTGGCCTAGGAGGTCTGTGGTTGCAGTCTTGGTGGTTTTCTGATGTAATCGGGCGGATATGAGCTTTATCCGCGAGGTGTGGCAGACTCTCTCTGGGTCTGTGGAGTTTGTTCTTGACCTCTAGTGGAGAAGCTTGCTGGCGGTTTGATTGAGAGCCAGCAGACTGGTGTCTTTTCCGCCTAGCTCGCGCCAGGTTTGAACTTGGTCACACTGTGGCAAGTTCAGGGTATTTGCATGGTCTGCTGTCCGCTGGTGATCGGGCTGTTGTGCCTGTTGGTTGGAGATATATGGCGAACTAGTGCTTGGTCCGTAGTTTGGGCGGACTGCTGTTGTGTCCGCGGTTTGCGTGCGGGCTGGTGCAGGGTGGTCTTATTGTGTCCGCAAGCTGTGTATGTGGACATGTGGTATCCGCTGGGTTGTGGACTGGCTTCATGCCTTGGTGCTTGAAGGTTTGGTTCCGACTAAGTCCATGCGGACTGCGCAGTGTTAGTTGCGGGCTGGGATGGTGATTCTATCCTCTAGGGAAGTGATCACACTCTTCTCCACGCCTATAAATAGGACCCCCCATCACATCAACAGTAACTGAATGAACAGTAAGTTGAGTGCTAGTTAATTGCTGCAGACTCAGTTTTGCAGGTCGCGCGTATAGGGGAGGACTTAGCCGGTTTATTATTTGCAGGTTGTGCGTCTAGCACTGAGAAGCCATAGGTTTGGTTCTGACTTCGGTTAGGGATCAATGGAGCTTGCAGTTAACAATCGGCGGTTTGTAGCAGTCGCATTTCGTGTCCTGCCGGTCTCCACTTCAGCATTCAATAACCTGTTCGCCAATCTCCGCGGACTAGGCAGTCTGTTCATCAGTTCAGCAACGGCTTGTAGAGCGGTTGTTCGGCAGAATAACAGGGTGTCTGCGCGGTTTGGCGGACTCCGTAGTGCAGTGGTGCAGCTTTAGCTTTGGCAGACTTTGCGGTCTCGGCGGACTCGGCGGTCTGGAAGGCACTGTCCGCCCGACTTGTTTTGCTTGCTTCTTTTTTGTACTTGACGAAATCTTGTCTCGCCATATATACCAAGCTCTGTAAAGAAGATAATCTATTATACAAGATCCTTGTTTGCTCTCCTTTGTCTCTATCTACTTTGCTCTGTTTATGGTTGGAGTGTTCATGCGTCTTGTTCTCGCTTTCCGCTTGATCAAGTGATCAGCTTGATAGCTCTAGAAGCGTTTTCTTGATACCAAAATTTCAGGTTGATCAGCTTGAGAAATTTCAACAGCGGATATGTGAATGCTTAGGTGGATGTGTAGACACACGAGACTGGATAAAATTATGAATGAATGTATCAAGGATAAGACAGGAGTAGCACTAATTGCAGAGAAGATGCAAGAAGCTCGACTAAGATGGTTTGGACATGTATAAGGAGACCATTAGAGGCAGCTGTTTGGCGTTGTGAGAGTCTAGTCACTAGGTATGTTAAATGAAAGAGGGGTAAACCAATAAAGTCTTGGAATGAAGCTATAAGGAAAGACATGATGTACTTAAGTATTAGTGAGATTATGACAAAAGTTAGGGCACAATGACGACAAAGAATCCATAGAGCCGACCCTACTATAGTGGGATAAAGGCTTGTAGTTGTTGTTTTCTTAATTGATATAATTTTAGATGATTGTTATGGGCAAATCTATTTTGAATAGGTGCAAACCAATTTTACGGGCAAACCATAAATTTATTTGTGCAAACCAAATTGTTACGTGCAAAATAATATAAATTTTTTAATTTTTTTTTAATAAAATATGAACAAATAATTTAACAACAATATTATAAAATTTAACGTATTACAAAACTTTCAAATTCAACATAGAAATATTCTTTTAATGATGAGTACAACTTTTTGAAAAAAAATTTCTTCGCTGGAGAAATACGAAACCAAATGATGAAGATGAGAAATACGAAAAGAAATGTTCAAACAAGAAATAAGGAGCTGAAGATAAGTGAGAATGTCTTAAATAAATAAATCTGGAGCTCCCGCAGTGATCAGAAGCGAGAATGTGTGATAGGTGTCATCACATATGACGGCATTGTAGCTGTCATCACGTATGGCGGCGTTGTACGTGTCATCATGTTTGGCGCCGTTGTAGGTGTCATCACGTATGACGGCGTTGTAGTTGTCATCACGTATGGCGGCGTTGTAGGTGTCTTCATGTTTGGCGGCGTTGCCAGTGTCATCACGTATGGTGGCGTTGGCGGTGTCATCACGTATGGCGGCGTTGGCGGTGTCATCACGTATGACGGCGTTGGCGGTGTTGGCGGTTTTGGCGGGTATGGCGGCGTTGGCGGGTATGGCGGCGTTGGCGGGTATGGCGGCGTTAGCGGGTATGACGACGTTGGCGGCGTTGGAGGCGTTGGCGGTGTTGGCAACGTTGGCGGCGTTGTCGGTTATGGCGGCGTTAGCGGGTATTGGGTATGGCGGCATTGGCGGCGTTGGAGGCGTTGGAGGCGTTGCCGGCGTTGGCAGTTTTGGCGGGTATGGCGACGTTGGCGGGTATGACGACGTTGGCGGGTATGGCGGCGTTGGTGGGTATGGCGGCATTGACCGGCGTCGGCCGGCGTGGGCGGGCGTTGGCGGGCGGCGGCAACAGCGGCGGCGGCGGTGGCGGCGGTGGCGGCGGCAACAACGGCGGCGGCGGTGGCGGCGGAGGTGATAGGGAAATAGTTTGCCCATATCAATTTTACCGTAACATTTAAAATAATTGTTTAAGTATTTTTATTTTAAAAATTGATTTGCACCTATCTAAAATAGGTTTGCCCATAACAACTTCCTAATTTTATTCATTCATTATTAACTACTATATCGTTACTATTTCAAAATATTTATGGATATTAATTACATGATATTATAAATAAATATATATATATATATATATATATATATACATAGAACTTAACATGGAAAATATTTTTAAATGCACAAAATGATTTTCTGCAGATGCCGACTGCCATGACACTTTATTTCTAATTTTGCACATAATCTAGGAGTAATAGCAAATAATGACCGGAGGGCATTCTTTGAAAATTAACCACACCCATAAATCAACCCACATATTTTATTATGTTATTGTTTCATATAATAATTAAATAATTTTCAAAAATAATATATATGTTAGCCCTATTCCATTACATAAATATTTAAATTTACTTTAAGCATATCTTTTGAATTAATAAACTCAATCTAAAATTTATTTTAATAAAGAAAATTAATATTACACCATATTAAATAAAATAAAATTTAAACATTTTTCATTAATGGATATTATTCAGTTGCTATTTAAAAATAATTATACTTATTACATGATATTGTAAATCAATGTATATTTTAAAAATTAATAGGAAGGATCTTTTTCAATACATCAAAGATTTTATAAGCAGACACTTCTTGAATTGTTACAAAAGCTTCTAAAAATGAGTTTGTGCCCATAAATTCAAGTTGATAAGCTCCTTCCTCAGGGAAAAAGCTTGTAACTTTAGGAGCTAGTAGGAGGAAAAGAAAGCACACATCAGTAAAAATCTTTCTAGGCATTAAAATTTTAGATTTTTGACATTTTGACTATGCAGTATTGGAAAGTCTTATTAGTTTCTTATGAGATTTGTTTCTTTTTAGGTTTCTTATGAGATTTGTTTCTTTTTAGGTTTTTGCTGTGAGATTACTTTGCTTGGTGGTGTTTATTGATCAAGGTAAGATTTGGAACTCCCTCCTAAGAAATCTCGGGGAATTCTATTTCCTCTATTTTTATAACTAATTTTTATTACTGTATAATATGATTATTGTTGGGTATTTCAAAAATGTGGATATTAATCACGCCAAGAAGCAACAATTGAGTTATTGAGACAATTCCAATGATGCAGTAATTATTGAAATTGTGGTTATTTTGAGCTTAAGCCTATTTTTGGTGTTGTCTAACCTACATTGTGCCGGCCCACATGCCGTGTCACCCATCAAATGGTGAGGGAAATGACTTCTACCTCATGCTTCCTCCCAATATTCAAAGAACACTTTTTCTTCGTTTGGGGGAGTTATTTTCACCGGTCAAGCGGTTACGACCGCATGAACCGGACCTTAATTAAGGTCCGGTTCATGCGGTCGTAACCGCTTGACAGGTGAAAATAAGTCCCCCCAAACGGAGCCTTTAATGCAAAAAAAACGTCAAGATATCCATGCATTTTTTTCTATGCCCAATTGGATGCATGATCCGATTAATGAAAACTCTTCCTTTAAAAGAATAGATCAAAGTTGGATGATCAAATGAAGAGTTTCATGAAGATTTAGCATAGAGCCAAATTCAACCCATTACACCTTCAACAACTGATTACTCATGATTTAACAGTTCAAGAGGTTGTCATCCCCATTCTCCGCATACCAATTTGAGGAATCTCCCCAATAATTCACTACTCATTGAAAAACATCCCGCATACCAATTTGAGGAATCACCCCAATAATTCACTACTCATTGAAAAACATCTTATATGTTTTGTGAGTCGTTTTGACGTCCTTTCAAAACCAGACAAAATTAATTTTTGGGCAAAACAAATTGTTAAATTCCCGACAAACAGAGAAAAACAGATCTAAAAACAGATCAGATCTTGAAGCACAATGAAGAAAGAAGTGTAACATCCCTCAACCAACTAGTCCACTAGGATAGTTTTGTCATGACCGAGTCCATTGGAGCCATTAAGACCCATTGGTGTCAACCCAATTGGTCAAATTGATCAAAATCAACTCAAACCCTGGTTACGTCAACTAAGCCAATTGTGGTCAAAGGGCATCCAAATGGGCCCAATATTGCCAACTAAGCCATGATTAGCTGGTGGTGTCAAGGGACCGATGGGAACCCATTAGGGTCAGTTAGGTCACCCAATGTGGCATAGGATTTGGCTAACCGACATTAGGTCAATTTAACCCAAATTGGCTAACTCAAGCTCAAACACAAATCCTCTTGGGGTAACCTCATTTTAATTTTTCATATGAGCTAATGAGCTGCTTTTTGGATGAAATAATCATCTAAAATCTGCCATGGTGACTAGGAGAGATAAAACTAGGGTTTGGAGAAGAGTGGAAGATGAAGGATCCATGGAAATCAATTCTTGGACCTTTAAACTCCCCTATTGAAGGCCAAATTCATCTCCTTCTGTGAATTAGAGGAGTTTACGCCCTTGGCCGGCCTCCTTGATGGTTGGATTCAATGGATTGAAAGAAAACCGAAAATGGTCTAATGGCCATTATTGACAACCTCCTATGTAACGTCTCCCACATCCAATTGAACCCCCTATCATCTTCACGACCTCACAAGGAGAAAAACCCCTCTGCCTCCCAAGCATCACAAGCCCTAGATCGGAGAATAGTCATGGCCCCCAAGAGAGCTCCAAAAATAATCATGGCGGACCGACGATCGGCAGGGCTACAAGCCTGCTCTCAGGTCTGGTTCTTCTTCTCTCTCTCTCTATGTGGTAGAATCTAGATCATCTAGGATGTGTAATCTAGCTCAATTGAGCCGATTCCAAGCTTAAATTTCCATGGTTTTTAGGATTTGGGATTCCTTGCGAGTTCGTCGGAAACCGCCCCTCCAGTGGTCGTGCCGTCTCCCAGCGATAGCCACCACCTCAACGGAGGTGGTGGTAATGATGGCCGGCCGGGGAAGTTGTAGGGTGGACAGATTTTGTGGCTAGAAAAGCTACATGAAGTGAATTTTTTTTGGACTGACTGTTTTGTGGAAGATAAAATCATGGTCGTTGGTTATTGTGATCAAGATGATATGTGTAAATATTATATGATGATTTCTGTACCCCGGACGGTTGTAATTATTCAAAACACCTAAAGACCTCTGCTGTAAAAGTAGTCAACATAGGAAATGTAGGTAAGAATGTCCCCTGTCCAATGCCACTGATTTAGAGTCATTTGGATTACTATATAACTCGGGGCAACCATTTTAGTGGAGGATGTCCCTATGGTAGACCAAAAATTCCAATGGGTGCCCCCAATGCTCGTTTTGACCAAATGACCTGAAATTTGGGCCATTAGCATATCTTGATAGTGGTTAGGTCATATCCAAAAATGAGAATTTTTGGAAATAATTTTCTTAAAATTTTTGTAGAAGTTAAATAAGTTAAATGAGATTTATTTAAAGTGGTAAATGACTTTAAAATTCAACAAATTTTTGGTGAAAGGCTTTTAGGGCCATGATAGGGCTCTGGTTAAAATTTTAGCCCATTTGAGATTGATTTGAATAGTGGCTGTTAAAAACAAGATTTGGTCAAGTGGACAATATTTGACCTAGAGATTTCTTGCGAGTGCATTGAGAAAATTAAGTGGTCTCCCCTCATCCCCTTGGTGTAAAACTTAGGTCACACACTAAAAATGTCAATATACATCACCTCATGAAAAATGATAGTGTTCTAGGATGGTTTGGACATGGGGGCTAGTGTAAACCCTAAAAGTGCACTTTTGGAGTTATTAAAGGACATATGGTTAAACCTCCATAGAAGTCATTGAAACTGGTATCAGAGCTCGATCAGAAGAGAAGAAGTCCACAAACCCTAGGACATCCCACGTAAGTTTAGTTTGAGGACAAACTAAGCAGCGGAAGCTATGGTGTGCCCATATAGGGAATCACACATAACTGCCCACTCTTAACTGGATTTAGGCCAACCATCTTACAAGTGAACCTTTTTTATGCAGCCCTCGAAGAACCCAACCCCACAGCATGGTATGCCTCAGGATCTGAATGTTATACCACCCCCTCCAGCTCCCACACTGTTCCTGTAATCGGAGATGGGACAGAAAATGATGGTGATCTTGGAGGCTTTAAGACACAACAAGCTTCGGCTCCTCAACCAAATCTCGAGGCAAATTGATTGAGTGTCTTCTGAGATCTCTCTCCTCCATATTACCTCGGGACAGAGTCAGTCGTTCGAATAAATAAATGGTTAGACATCATGTACGAGATGCTGGTTGGGATTCAGTGCCCGACGGAGATGGTTGTGCCTCTAGTGGTCTCATATCTATAGTCACATGCGAAGAGGTGGTGGAAGTAAATGTTAGAAAACACTTATGCCGGATTGGAGGCTTTTAACATTTCATGGGATGAGTTCAGGGCGGCACTGCTGGAGCATTTCGTACCACAATTTGCAAGAGATGAGTTGGAGGATGGGTTTCTGCAGTTGAGACAGGGAAGCAGGACAGTCTTAGAGTACTACCGGGAGATTACCCACCTGGCCCTGTTTGCGAACTATTACCAGTTGTACGATGCTAGATACGTGAAGAGGTTTTACAAAGGCCTTCTTGATGACCTGGGCAGGCCCTCCTCTTTGTGTCTGATGGATATTTTGCCTGGATATTAGAGATGGCTAAGAAGATGGAGGCAGATCAACTCATAGTGCGAGGCAGGAAGATACAGATAGAGGACCATCATAGGGGTGGCAGGAGAGACTAGTAGAGGGGACATTATATTGGTGAGAGAAGGATGGAGGATCGACCCTGCCAGGAGACGCAACACCACCAGAGGCCGGTACGGTTGGAGGTGGGACAGTCTAGCACAGGAGTACCACCTACTAGTACAATGAGTGACTATAATAGCTTTGCTTTTGCGAGTGATTTGTAGTGAGGATGTGATGTACTGGGCAGGAGCGCGTTTATTATTTCTGTTGTTGTTATTCTTTATTATCATGTGGACACCTTACAAGTGTGATTCTATATTGCATGTGATCTCGTGCACTTGGACTTATATTTGTTCATTTGTACTTCTACCTTCTTCTGTGATCAATATGGCCGATAGGATCGGCATTTTATAGTGACGGCCTTCCCTAGTGTTGGTGTCACCGTAAAGCGGCGGTTCTGAGCATAAGACCCAATGGTGAAGCAAAAAAAGTGGGTCTTACATGAAGCTCTTATCGTAAGAAGCCATAATTGGGAAAAACACCTCTTATATATCGTGGAGAAGAAGATCTCTACGGTATATATATATATATATATATATATATATATATATATATATATATATATATATATATTACATCAGAAGTAAAAGTAACGAACTTAAGAAAATAACTAACTTACCATCTAAAACTCCATATTTAAAAAAGTCCAGAATTTCAAAAAAATACTTTAACATCCCCCTCA
This sequence comes from Platanthera zijinensis, assembly GCA_039513925.1. Classification (NCBI taxonomy): domain Eukaryota; kingdom Viridiplantae; phylum Streptophyta; class Magnoliopsida; order Asparagales; family Orchidaceae; genus Platanthera; species Platanthera zijinensis. The sequence continues at coordinate 47,132,682 of CM077079.1, read as the reverse complement.
AGTTGGAATTTGTGAGTCATCACAAATACCCAACTTGCTTAATATGAATTGAAGGTTTGAGTGACCCAAAGCTTTGGTAAAGATGTCTGCGACTTGGAGATTGGTAGGGAGATAATGCTAGGTAATGACTCCAGAATTTAGCATTTCACATACTAGATGACAATCTATCGCGATATGTTTAGTTCGTTCATGATATACGTGATTTGATTCAATGTGAATTGCGGCTTGGTTGTCACATGCTAAAGGAACTTGTATGAGGTTTGTAAGTTGTAAATCTGTTAACAGGTTGATAAGACAACTCAACTCGCAACATAAGGAGGTTATTGCTCTATACTCCGACTTAGCAGTGGACTTTGAAACGGCCGGTTGCTTCTTAGATCACCAAGATATAAGAAATTTTCCGAAGAGTTTGCAAAAGCCAATGATATATTGCCTTCTCATTGGATAAAAGACCCGATCAACATCATAAAATGTTGTAAGCTCCAAGTTGGAGATAATTGGGAAATAAATGCCTTGTCTGATTGTGCCTGTGCTATATGTAGATGAGGTTTACAGAGTGAGTGCATGAATTGACTCAAAATATGGATGGAATAAGCAAAATCTGGTCTGGAGATAGTGAGGTAAATTAAACATACAATAATCTGCGGTTGATGGAAGGATCAATGAGTAAGTCATCATCATGGTCAGAGAGATGATGGTTCTGTTCTTTGGGAACGAGGCTTGGATTAGCATCTGTGAGGCCAACATTTGTGAGGATGTCTTAGGCATATCTGTGCTGCTGGAGAAACATACCATGGATGTCTCTCTGAATTTCCAATCCTAGGAAGTAAGAAAGAGATCCCAAGTTTTTTCAATTTAAATTTTTGGTGTAGAGTGTATGTTAAAATATCTATGTCAGATTGGTTTGTTGCATCAACAATGATATCATCTACGTATATCAACAATGTTATAAAGCTCTCTTGGGTCTTTTGAATGAAGAGCGAGTGGTCACATTGAGATTGTGTGAAACAAAGAGATAGAAGAAAAGTGGAAAACATTGAAAACCACTATCTGGATGATTGTTTCAGGCCGTAAATTGATTTCAGTAGACGACAAACTGTGTTAGGACATGTTGAATAATTGAAACCTGGAGGCATGTGCATGTACACATCTTCAAGCAAATCCCCATAGATGAAAGCATTGTAAACATCAAGTTGATGTAAACACCATCCCTTGGACATTGCTACGATAAGAAGGGCGTGCACAGTGGTCATCTTGGCAACAAGGGCAATAGTATCTTGATAATCAAGTCCCTCTATCTACATGTACCCTTTAGCAACCAATCGGGCTTTGCACCTTTCAATGGAGTAATTGGTGTTATATTTTAGTTTGTAAATCCACTTACAACCCACTATATGTTTACTTGGGGGTAAGGAAGTGATTATCCTGGTCTTGTTTTCTTATAAGGCTCAAATTTTTGACTGTGTTGCCCTTTTACAATTCTCATCCTTATAGGCTTCAGCATAAGTAAGAGGTTCTTTGATCTTAGAAGAGGGAGGACCAGGTGTAGAAGAGCCACGACTAGTATTGTGAATGGATAAGCATAGATAATCGTCATGCCATTTTGGCCTAGTAATCAATCTTGTGCTCTTTCTAGGTTAAGGATGAGTATGTATTAAAGGAACAGAGGACTGAATGGGAACAATTTCAGATGATAAGGAATCTGATGCATGAGGGACATGGGTATAATTTGGTAGGGTAAGACCTGAAGATGGAGAACCCGATGGTTATGTTGTAAAATCTGATTCAAATTCATCAACATCGCTAGGAAAAGGGAGAATATGCTGAGTGGAAGCAAAACGTGAGAAGGTAAATTCTATTTCTATGAAATGGACATCCCGACTAATGAAAATAAGATGTGCTTGATGATCATACACTGTTTATCCTTTGCTGCCTAACAGGTAGCCAATAAAAATGCATTTGACAACACCGGATCAAATTTATCTCGGCTTTGGTGTGTGGTAGAAGTGTAACAAAGACACCCAAAAACCTTTAAATATGAATAGGCAGGAGGTACTTGGAAAAGGACTTCATAAGGAGTTTTGTGATTGAGCACAATTTAGGGAATTTTATTTATGAGATGTGTGGCTTTCAAAACACACTCTCCCCAGAATTCTATGGGTAGAGATGTATGGAATCGCATAGCCCGAGCAATCTCAAGTATGTGTCGATGCATGCGCTCTGGGATACCATTTTGCTGGGGAGAGTAAGGGCAGGTAGTTTGACTGAGGATTCCATGTTTAGTAAAAAATTGTTTGAGTATATGGTTGCAAAGTTTTGACCCATTATCAGTTTGAAAGGTTTCAACAGAAGTATGAAACTGGTTCTGGATGAGATGAAAGAAAGCCTATAAAAGACAAGCAACTTCAACTTTAGAAACCAACATGGTATTAGAGCAGTGAAATCTCTGGATCCAATTTTTTCTCTTTTGCGATCCTTTCATTTTCTTGAGAAGTTCTTATTCTGCGTTCTCGAACGCCGACATGGAAGAAATGGTTTTTCAAAATTCACAATCTCTTCTACCCAACCACTGGAATCTGCAAGCCTCTGATACCATGTTTAATTTCAGACAAACAGAGAAAACTAGATTTAAAAACAGATCAGATCTTGAAATGCATTGGAGGAAGAAGCTCTTCTCATAACAAGCCAGAAATGGGAAAAACACCTCTTACATACCGTGGAGAAGAAGATCTCTACGGTATATATATACATCAGAACTAAAAGTAACAAACTTAAGAATATAACTAACTTACCCTCTAAAACTCCATATTTACAAAAATGTCCATAATTACAAAAAACATACTTTTAACATAATTTAATATCTTACCCAACCAAATTTTGGTCAAGATAAAATAATCTTTTTGCCCAGATTTGTTAACAAAGGGACTCACCATGGATGATCTTATAGGTCATAGGAGGATACATAATATTTAATTATTATTTTAAAGGCTCTCCTTTCTATAATAAGAGATGGCAACACTCATTAGAGGCATTTAGAAGATATGATATTTACCCAGAGATTTATTTTCCTCTTAAATTCCTTGGAGCATCATTTTCTTCAAAAATTTCTAATCCTCAATTATACACTTGGTGGACTTGATAATTCGCAAGGAATCTACAAAGACACATGTAGAATAGGAAATCAGAAGCACGACAATTCAACACGACTACAATATATTGCGACCAAAAATCCAAGCAGTGGCAATCATATGTGGCAACAACCCTACAAGATGATAACCAGACAAACAATAAGATGCATTGGCAATCTGAACAAGCAACACTCCAATGTGTGCCTCACCAATCATCTTACGCATAACAACTAGTTGTTTATATTAACAATTTGTAAAGACTTATGAAACATTCATCACATTTTCATTTTAGTTCCAATAAAGGACTTCATCGATCTTCAATTGCTCCTAAAATTTCAATTATAAAGACTTTTTTGATGTTTCACTATGATTATTTAATGAAACCTCTTAATTTACTTCAAGAGATCACAATGAAGCCAACAAAATTTCCCTTTCTCTTTTTTCTTGAAAGAATCTTGTTCTCAGTGCTTTATTTTGCAGTAAGTTTAGTTGACACTAAGATTATGAGGATATATCCTTTGTTGACTCATGAGATATTTTCGTAACCACGATATTTGGCAATGACCATTGAATATGAAGTTCCCTACATGCTCCTAGTGCCACTTCAGAAAACCATGTCCAACATATGAAAGATCTTCAAGCTGAAACATAATGTCTTGAGGGAGATCAAAGCTTTTTTTTCTTTCCTAGTCAGTAAAAAGTAACAAATCTTCCATATCATCACCCCCTCACTAATATTTCGCAATCCTATTGAGCATGAAAATTTGAACCTTAACCATCATCGCGTTACAATCATTAACTTTTTCCAAGATGATGTTTTTATTTGAAATAGGAACATTCACACATAGACCTCATGAATGTGCTATAAACCATGACATGATTCATGGTACATGAAAATATGATGTTTAGAAATATTAATCGGGGGCATAATGTCACATTTTATGGACACAGTTGTTACGAACTTGCCTTTGCGACCGGAGGAGTTGTAATGGCTGGCGAGAGCGGCGAAAGAGTCGATCTGCGGGAGGGGGGTAGGTGTCGCAGGATGGGGCTAGGGCAGAACACGAGAGATTGACCCAATATAGTTATCATTAAAGTAAATGTGTGGAATGAGAAATTATAAGAATAATGAGTGCTCGGATCCCTACAATTTAAGATAAGTCATTTTAATAGTCTCAAAGAGTAAATAATAGTTGGAAGGACATGACTTCGTCATTACCTTTGATGACAATGATCATGTAGGTCATCTAATTTCTAACTAGGACTCCTCAATCATCATTAATGGCATCATTGGTTCATGCTTTGACATCAAGAGAGTACTCCCAAAATGGAATTCAAGGTTATGTCGTATGCGCTTACGCTAAGTGTACTGCTCGCATAAGTAATATAAAATGGGGAGGTTATCCCAAGTATCTGTTCTCTCAAGGAACACCGCAAGGGGGGGGGGAGTTATCTAACTAGGAGGACTTGAGATTGAAGTCCAAAAGTCTAACCTATGAAAAGGGGGGGGTTTTGGTATTTTGCGAAAAAGTAAGTAAAATACTACAAACTATTCCTACGCAACGCCGCAATGCGATGCTTCGCCAGGCGGAATGGAAGACTACATGGGTCCCTATGCACCGAATCGCTAGGTGGATGGACGAGTAGCTTATAGATTAAGTGATTAGAATGGCGGAATGAGAGTTGCGAGAACCTCTTTGCTACGCACGCCTCTAGCAATCGCTAGAGCGGCAAAACTAGATGTGGTGGTGGATGGAAAAAATAGGCGCTACTTAAGCAACTAAAGCAGTAAATCATACAAGCTCACATAGACATGAAACTAATATTGATTACAACTAAAGTGCACATCATCAACATAAACAGATTTAAACACCAATATTCAACAAGAAAGCAAGGACAAGTCAAGAGATCGACCGAATCCGAAGGCTCGTCGAGGAGTCGCAGAAGGAATCGTCGGGTTGTCAATCCGCATCAAAGATAAGTCCTCAACTACGTCCGGGTAGAGAAGGTCTGTCACTTCCTTCTAATGGACTCGTCTTCTTCGTGTCACGTTGCGGAAGAAAGTTGCAAGCTTCCCTTTGCTTAATGGATACAACGTCAAACAATGAAATGAAGCTCAAAAGATGAAGGAGAAGGCCGAGTGCAAGCACCGACAAGGTGTAGGTTTAACGAGCATGGCCGAAGCTTCTCTCCTTTGTGGAAGATGGACGGTATAGGTGGTAGAATGGAGTTTTTCCCTAAAAGTCGTCTGGAATGGAAGAAATACGGCTCTACTCTTCTTCTCCCGAAATGGTGGGAAATCTGCGCTTTAAATAGAAGCAGGTCAGAAAAATAAGCACACACGATTTGGCACACGACCGTGCATCAACCGTGCATTATTAAACTTCCTGGCCAAGCTTGCAGATGAAGATGCATTGACCCGTGCATTTTACTTGCGCACGGAGCTTCCGCTCGTGCGTGAAGGAAATCACATGGGTAACAACATAGCATAGGAAAAAAGGAACATACAGGAAAACCATGGGTTTTACTTGCGTACGGGCGCTGTCGCCCGTGCATGAACAAATCGCACGATTAACCACAGAATGGTGCCAATAAGAGAGCTACAGGAGAACTGTGCGTTTTCTTCTCGCACGATTTGGACCAAACCGTGCGTTATCTGTGCGTTTAAATTCGTCGAGTTCATCACGATCAAATTCATCGAGATCCACTCGACTAGGTAAAATGAACGAGTAGGAAGAAACCGTGCGCTAAGGGAACGCACGATCGTGCGTTTTCAACAAATCAGATTTCCTGCATTGGGGAAAACGCACCACCTGCACATCAAAAACCAAAATTAGAGCACAAGCTCCCAACACCAATACACAACATAAAATAAACAAAAAGATCCATGGGGAGCACCTTGTGCTTACTCTCAACAACAGAATGCGCTTTTTCACACCCATGGGCCAAAATAGTGCATAATGTGGCGAAGTGAAGATCTAAACAAAAATATAACTTTTTCAATTGAAAAAGTAGTGCACAAGCAAGAAAATAAGCCCAGACGAGTCCTAAAAATCTTATATAAATCGGACTCATCACACCCCAAACTTACCTGTTTGCGCGTCCTGAGCAAACAGAATTTATGCAGATAGAGAAAATGATTTACCTAACATAGAAATTGAGATACAGAGTACCATGCGAAGTCGCATGCTCGCACGTGTAAAAATATAATAGATAGAACTTCTAAGTATGCAAAATAATTTGTATTTTTCACAATGCGTATCAACATTTTATTATTACTCAAAAATGGAATCACCGTGAATATCTTGGTCACGTGTAGGAAGAAAGTAGGCAGCCCACTAAGGTGATCTTTACCAAAGAACGGGGCTCAGGATCACCTCCAAAGGAATCCACCATTGTCAGGGACCATACACTTGCCCGTTCACACTCTCTCCACGGCACTAGTTCGACTCAAGCGTGAATCCGTAGGACTTTTAGGATAAGAAATTGGGCTTGGGTTTCGGTGAGGTAAACAAAGATAAATAGGAAGGCTACACACCTAACCTAAATGAGCTAGCAAAAAAAGAATCCAACGCTAACCGAAATACATACGGGTACACCACACCCCCACACTTAACTTTTAGCACACCTACTCGGAATACAATCACATCTCCAATAGGATTTTCAATCATGCTTTTTTTTTACTTTTCATTTTCACATATTTTTTTAAATCACTTTTTTTCTTTAAACAGTTTCAGCAAATAAAAGCTTTTAAGCAAATCCACATATTCACAAGGACTATCACCACATCAACACCCAAATATGAAAATGCAAAACACTAAAGCTCGATTTGGGTATGCGACTAGGATCAGCTATAAGGTTTTGGTGAAATATTGGTGGAGTTGAATCAAAAGAAGGGTAGGCACAATGGGGCCTAGCGAGGATAAGACGTTAGGAATGGTACAAAGCTCAACCGGGCCAAAATGATGGCCTACATAACGTTCACGCTCGACTAACCATGCACCAATGCTTTGAGAGTAGCTTAGGGCAAGTTCTTAGCAACCAAGAAAGATGATACTTCCTACCGACTCGAGAAAAATGATTTTAGTGACGGCTACGCACATCCCTACACTACTGTTTGATTCACACCGGATTCACCAACTTTTGAGAAGAATAAAGAGTATTTATGCAAATAGAAAAATATAAAACTATAAGCATATAGAAAAATTAACTCTACTCTAATTTCTACACGAGACGAGAGCACTCGACTAGGAGCACTGCAGGAGTCAACATTTTACACCATCTCCCAATCCTATGATAGCACCATAATTTTCCCAAATCATACAAAGAAACTAGTTCAACTAGCATCACGCTAACAGCTAAGCACGCGCTCATGTGGGTGCAGTGGTGTGCGCTGAAATAAACAATTCATCATAAAATAATAAAAACTTATAGTATGCAAATGAAATGTGTGCGTGCAAAGGTAATAAATACTTGCTCTTCCCTAGACTTAAACTAAAATACACACCATATGATATTGAAATTAAAATCATATAGAGATAAGGGAAGAGGTTACCCAATGCTCAGCAAATGAGCATACCAGAAGACGCGTGAAAAATAGAAGAAGGTCCTCCAAACGAAGAATCATAACCAAGCCAATATGAATTTGCCATGAATATCTGCAGGGGTGAGCTGCGCAAAAAACAAAAGAAAAAATAGATAAAATACAAAGAAATACTAAAACTAAGATAGACATAAAAAATAAAAATGCAGAAAATGAAAGATAACTACTGGGATTATTGTCATCCCAGCACGACTTATTCGGCCAACGAAAAGTCCTAACTGATGGGCCTATGAAAAGAAAAGTGCACATGCAACTGTTCCATTATCCTTTGCGGTAACGGGTATTATACAGAGATAAACCAGTTACCCCTCTAACCAAATAATCATACCTGCTCCTCACAGGCAGAGGAAATAGGAAGTAAGAAGAGGAGTAGTGCTGGTCCTCACTTATCTCACCACAAAATAAATCCTTGCCCAACAAGGATATTCTACAAGGAGACGACAGGAGGAAAAAGCAACTAATGGAGCTTCCACCACAGAGGATGAATCAACCTCCTCGTGAAAGAGGATGTTATCATCAATGAATCGAGCAGAAAGCTGCAATTCCACCTGAAGCATCTGCGAATACTCAACCCACACAGGCTGAGAAATAGAAAGGGGATCAAGAAATAAAGGAGATGAAAAACTAAAATAATCAAACATAGGATGAGTGGTCCCGGTCTCACTCCCAGAAGGACCCAAGCATAGATCATCGTCGGTGGAATCCGAGAGCTCAAGGTCCTCGGTGGTGGTTTGGACCTCCTCAATCCAACAAGGAAGTGAAAACTTCCTCATCAAAAAGGATCTCCTCATCATCCCACCTCGATGTGTCATCATGTTCCATGTCGTCACACTCTCCATTCAAGAGAATAACATCCTCATCCCACATTGGCGCAACCTCAGGCTCTAAATCACTATCCGACATAACATCATCAACCGACTCAATAAAAATAGGGATAGATAATTCTTGAAAAGAAAGTGGAGGAACAACAACATCAAATAAAATATATGCGGGTTCCTCCGGGGGTGAATTCAAAAGTGGGGAAGGATGCATAGGGAGAGACGACCCAACAATGTCGTCACACCGATCAGCAGAAAGTCTGATGTGTATATCCGCAGCAGTCCCCCATAGGTAAGGTGGTACTGCAAATATATCATCAGAATCAGAAGGGGCAGCCAATTGAGAGGTGGATGGAACAAATCAGGTACCTGGTTCATCATCCTCCTCCAACTGGCGCTGAAATTCTACACAATCTTTCAACATGTGCTCGGTGCTACGACAACAAAAATACCGTTTTAAATTACTCCTCAGTCCTTGTGGTCCCGGAGAGGAATAAGAAAGAGGTGAAGGTGTAGAAGAGATGTGACCATAAGACTTGGGTATGGTGTATGAAGTACCATAAGAGGAAGGTGCTCCATACACTGAACCACGAGAATTATGCTCATTATCTTTAGTGGGGCACTCATCACTATCATGTCTATAATCCCAGCACCATCTGCAATGAATATTCATATAAGAAAACATGGTGCAACAAGAAAAAATTAAGCAATAGAAATATTCTAAGCGAAAATTAACTACACAATAGCAAATAAAAGAAAAGGAATGTCTGTTGCTGAAAAATTAAAACTAGAAAAGAAACAAAGGAAAATAAGCAACAAAGGGAAAAAAAATAAACACAAGAAACAACAATCACAAGATCTCCTTTCAGAAAACTCACACGACAGTGTTCCCCGACAACGGCGCCAAAAACATGATGCACTTACGACAAGTGTACCACTCGCATAAGTAATATAAAACTGAGAGGTTTTCCCAAGTCTCTATTCTTTCAAGGAACACCGCAAGGGGGGAGTTATCTAACTAGGAGGACTCAAGATTAAAGTCCAAAAGTCTAACATACGAAAAGGGGGGTTTTGGTATTTTGCGAAAAAGAAAGTAAAATACTACAAACTATTCCTATGCAGTGCCGCTATGCGATGCTTCGCCAGACGGGATGGAAGACTACACGGGCCGCTATGCACCGAATCGCTGGGTGGATGGACGAGTAGGCTTACAGATGAAGTGATTAGAATGGCGGAATGAGGGTCGAGAGCACCTCGCTACGCATGCCTGTAGCAATCACTAGAGCGGCAAAACTATATGTGGTGGTGGATGGAAAAAATGAGCGCTACTCAATCAACAAAAGCAGTAAATCATACAAGCTCACATAGACATGAAACTAATATTGATTACAACTAAAGTGCACATCATCAACATAAACAGATTTAAACACCAATTTTCAACAAGAAAGAAAGGACAAGTCAAGAGATCGACCGAATTCGAAGGCTCGTCGAGGAAGTTGCTAGCTTCCCTTTGCTTGATGGATACAACGTCAAACCATGAAATGGAGCTCAAAAGATGAAGGAGAAGGTGGAGAGCAAGCACCGACAAGGTGTAGGCTTTGCGAGCATGGCCGGAGCTTCTTTCCTTGGTGGAGGATGGAGGGTGGAGGTGAAAGGATGAAGCTTTTCCCTAAAAGGCGGCTGGAATGGCAGAAATGCGGCTCTACTCTTCTTCTCCCGAAATGGTGGAAAATTTGCACTTTAAATAGATGCAGGTCAGAAAAATAGGCACGTACGGTTTGACGCACTACCGTGCGTCAACTGTGCGTTATTAAACTTCCTGGCCAAGCTTGCGGATGAAGATGCGTTTACCCGTGCGTTTTAATTGTGCACGGGCATTTCCGCCCTTGCATGAAGAAAATCACACGGGTAACGACAGAGCGCAGGAAAATAGGAACAAATAGGAAAACCGTACATTTTACTCTCGCTTGGGCTTTGCCGCCCGTGCGTCAACAAATCGCATGATTAAACGCAGAATGGTGCCAACAAGAGAGCTATAGGACAACCGTGCTTTTCCTTCTCGCACGGTTTGGACGAAAATCGTGTGCTTAAATTCGTCGAGATACACTCGACTATGCAAAATGCATGAGCTGGAAGAAACCGTGCGCTAAGCAAACACACCACCGTGCGTTTTCCACAAATCAGATTTCTTGCACTGGGGAAAACACACCACCTGCACAGCAAAACCAAAACTGGAGCACAATCTCCCAGCACCAATACACAGCATAAAATGAACAAAAAAAAGCCATGGGGAGCACCATGTGCTTACCCCCAACAATAGAATGCGCATTTGCACACCCATGGGCCAAAATAGTGCATAATGTGGCGAAGTGAAGATCTAAACAAAAATATAACTTTTTCAATTGAAAAAGTAGTGCACAAGCAAGAAAATAAGTCCATATGAGTCCTAAAAACCCTATATAAATCGGACTCATCAATGTCAGGTCTACACAAAATTTCTCAACATTATTTTGATCTCAGATCATCTCAATTAGCATCATGCTTATTATATGAATTTAACAACTACCCAATTTAGGGTAAATATTCATATTACATCTGATCAACATTCGATTATTCCTTGACAAATAAATCATCTAATTCAACTCCTGGTTGTTTATTTAGATTATTCCGTCAATGACATTTATGGAAAACTAACTCAGGCTCCGTTTGGGGGGGGACTTTTTTTTTCACCGGTCAAGCGATTACGACTGCATAAACCGAAGCTTAATTAAGCATACGAAAGTTCAATTTAAGCATACTTCACCACAGATGCTGGTGCTACAACCACATGCCCCGTGCACTCAGGGCACATTCTCGGTGTACCGGACAAAAACCAGGGTCCCACCACTATACTTAGTGATAGCCAACATACATGAGCATTAAAAAATCTTTCCGGATCAAGGCCTAAGACTCGTAACTATTGCTACGATAGGTAACACTAGCCACAGGTTGATCGGCATAGCTACTATGTACAGTTCGGCCATATCCCGTTGCTCAAATGTCGGGCGCAACAAGACACGATGCTGGTCGACCTCCCCTTTCCCATTCCAACACACATAACCGCATTATGCTTGCTGGCTGGCTCTCAGGCCACCAAGCTGGGCTCTCCAAGCACTCAGCTCCACAACACTATCCCCCAAGCCTTGACGAGACAGGACTCACAACAGCTCTCACATGGAGCTACTACTGACGGTAACACTACCGCCACGCGGTACTAGGTAGAAATACGATTCTGCCTAGATTTTTGGGTGCTCCTTGGAGTTAGTCCCCAAAGTTCCCTGCTGCAATCTACCGTGTAGAAATCTGAAAACATACAACACGGAGTTTTCTTCGGAAATACAAGCATAATGAAAATCATCACCAATCCATACAAAACATGTCTGGATGGGCTTCACACACCATGCCTATGTTCGTACTTCGATTCCGAACACTAAATGCAAAACTACGGAGATACACCGTATCTACCCAAAGGAATACCTCACACTCACCGCACACTCGCGAGAGAGGGTTTCCTATGCAAAAGGAAGAGGACTTCACATGTCCAAGAAGAGAATCGTTACCCTTTGCGCTCTCTTTGGTGCCATGCCAAAGATCAAGACGGATGAATGCGACCGCAATGATCTTGCCTCCACAGATCCGGACAGGTCCTGTAAATCAGAGCTTCAGAACTCCAACAGTGGCTAGATCTCCTTCCTCTTCTTCCTTCTTCACTCTCTCTTCTCTCTAACACTTAGAAAGAGAAGATCTAAAAGAAAACCCTAAAATCTCGGCCATATACCCGCAGGGGAAACCTCCAGCCATCTGATCCCTAATTAAAACCAGCGAACGGTCACGATTCATTCAAGATTTCAGTTTACGAGCGCTATCGCCGCATGGTAAGAAGTTACCGCCGTGTAATACCTCAATTGTTTGGCTTATTTAGGACGCCATCGCTCAGAACTCGAATCAGGCATTAACAAGTGGACGCATCATAAATATTCTGCTACCGCCCCGTGATAAGGCTAACGCTGCGCGATAGCCATCCCAAAAACTTAGACAAATAAATCACCAAAGCTACCGCCAGTGCTAATACTACAGCCATAGGCTAGCCAGTACCGAGAGAACCAAAAGCATTGAGTGAGCTACTACCGCGCGCTAACAATCACTAAGTCATCGAGAGCATTGAGTCTAAAGATGTTGAGTAACCCAAGCTACCGTCGGGCGATACCTTCCAGAAAACGTATCTTAAACCTTGGGGCATTACAATTCTCCCCCACTTAAACAAATTTCATCCCAAAATTTGGCGTTATAGGAAAAATATAAAAAGTAGACAGTACATCTGATTACCTTAGTGAAAAAGCCTAGGGAACTCCTCCCTCAAAATTTGCTCGCGCTCCCAAGACATCTCTTCTCAGCCACAGTTGTCCCAAAGGACCTTGACCATTTTAATGGATTTGTTCCGCAGTTGCTTGACGTCTACGTCCTCGATGCGAATGGGCTTGACCTTCATCGTCAACCGAATGTCAACCGACACTTGATTCGCACCAACCACTTGAGTAGGCTCTTGAATAGCCTTCTGCTCATACATCATGCAAACCGCTCAACTCCACCGAAAGGGACAAATGATAGGCAGCTTCACCAACCCGCTCCAAGATCTCAAAATGCCCAACATACCTCAGACTAAGCTTCTTTAAGCGTCGAATCCTTGATAAGCCTTTAAACGGATTTATCTTGAGGTTTAACCAATCACCCACCGCAAACTCCATGTTCTGATGCTTGCATTACAGTACTTGGCATGCCTATCTTGAGAAATCAGTAGATGTTCTCGAATCAACCATATCGTTGAAGTATCATCTTCAACATACCTTCGCTTGTACAACTTTGATTTTCTTGTTTCTTCCCAAGCCAATGGCGTATGCCACCTCCTTCCGTACAGAGCCTCAAAAGGCATCATCTGAATGCTGGCTTGGTAGTTGTTATTGTACGCGAACTCAATCATAAAAATAAGGTCCTCCCACCTTTTCCCAAAATCCAAAGCACACATACGAAGCATATCTTCCATTATGTTGTTCACCCTTTTAGTCTGACCATCTATCTGTGGGTGAAAATTCATGTTGAAGTTCAACTTGGTACCCAACAACTGATGAATGAGCCTCCAATCGTCAGATGTGAACCGACCATCTCGGTCACTAACGATGCTCCGGAGTATGTCGTGCAAATGGACTATGTTGTCCACATAAAGCTTCACCAGCTTCTCTACTAAATCATCCTTCCTATTGGGTATGAAATGTGACACCTTCACTAAACGATCAACGACCACCCAAATGACGTCATTCCCCTTGTGCGATCTCGACAAATCATGCACAAAATTCATGGAGATATCATCAAATTTCCACTCCAGTATAGGCAAGGACTTCAGGAATCCGCCAGGTTTCTGGCATTCAGCCTTCACCAAGGCACATGTATGGCACTTCGCCACATATAATGTTGTCTTTCTTCAAACCTGACCACCAGAACAGTTTCTTCATGTCCTTGAACATCTTTGTGCTCCCGAGGTGAATCGAGTACTTTATGAAATGTGCCTCGTACATCAATTCTTCTCATAACTTCCCCACATTGGGGACGCACAATCGACTGCCTTTCCATAAAAGGCCATTATCGATAGAGAACTGGTCGTTAGACCCATCAACGGCCTCCGCCCAGTGACGTTTCAAGCCCACGTCAAACTCCAAGGCCTGCCAAATCCTGTTTGTGAGGTCATATTGAACCTCCGTCCAACTCAAACATGCATTTGCATAAGATCCCTTGTCAACACAAGAGATCTCCAAGGCCTCCAAATCCTGAATAACCCCCTTGTCGTGCATCTGGAACCAGTTGGCCAGTGCAGGAGTCCTACGACTCAAAGCATCCGTCATAACGTTCCCGTTCTCGGGAATATGATGAATCTTGTAGCTGTAGTCCCCAAGGAACTCCATCCACCTTCGTCGACGCATGTTTAGGTCCTTTTAATCTATCAGATACTTCAAGCTCTTGTGCCTCCAAAGCTTTAAAGCGAATACCATGGCTGCCAACTCTAAATCATGGACCGGGTAATTCCTCTCATGCACCTTCAACTAGCGTGATCCATAGTCTATCACCTTCCCGTGCTGAAGCAGAACACAGCCTAATCTACTCCCAAAGGCGTCACTGTAAATCTTATAGTCCTCTGATCCATATGGCGAACATAAGACAGGCGTCGTGGTCAGACGACACTTTAATTCTTCGAAAGCTTGTGCGCACTCCGACGATAAAACAAACTTATGATCCTTCCTTGTCAGAGTAGTAAGGGGCAACGCTATCTAGGAGAAGTTCTCCATGAAGTGCCTATAATAGCCGGTAAGCCCCAGAAAACTCCGATCTTCTGCCACAGTAGACAATACGGGCCACTCTCGTATCATAAATATCTTCGCCGGATCTACCATAATTCACTCTCCACTAACTACGTGACCAAGGAATGCAACCGAGGACCGCCAAGACTCACATTTGGAGAACTTGGCATACAGTTGATTCCTCCTCAGGGTCTCCAATACCATATGTAGATGCTTGAAATGATCATTCTCGCACTGTGAGTACACCATATATCATCGATCAAAACTTTCACGAACTGGTCCAAGTACTCTCTGAACGTCCTGTTCATCAAATACATAAACACGGATGGCGCATTCGTCAACCCAAATGACATAACTGTGAGCTCATAATGCCCATAATGTGTGCTGAAAGCCGTCTTGGGAATGTCACTTTCCCTTATTATCAGCTGATAGTACCCGGATTTAAAATCTAACTTTGAGTACACAGTAGACCCGACCAACTGATCGAACAGATCATCAATCCTCGGGATCGGATATCTATTCTTCTCTATCAGCTTATTAAACTCTCGGTAATCAATACACAGTCATAAAATTCCATCCTTCTTCTTAACAAAGAGGATTGGCGCGCTCCAAGGAGACGAACATAGACACATATACCCTTGATCTAACAGTACTTGAAGCCGTACCTTCAATTCCACCATCTCCTTAGGCACTAAGCGGTACGGGGAGCGTTACACAGGCTTGGCACCTGGCACTAGCTCAATGGTGAAGTCGATCTCTCGTTGAGGTGGAGCTCTAGGGAGATTTTCAGGAAAAACATCAGGAAACTCTGATACAACTGGGATACTATCCAGACCTGGCTTGGGCTTTGAAGCCTCCACTAATATGAAAAATAGCTCTGCACCACTATAAACTGCCTTAACCACCTAGAGAGCAGACATCAAAGTCTTGCTCGATCCCTTCATGCTAGAGAATGTCGTCTTACGCTCTGTATCCAATCCTAGTCTGGCCACCCTGCGGTTGCCTTCAATATACGCACGCTGCTCTGAGAGCTAGTCCATGTAAAAGATCCCATCAAACTCCACTATCGGTAGTAGTGACGCTTGCAAGTCAAACTCTTGACTCCCAATCTGTACCTTCACGCAGTAAACTCTATCCACGCGTATAGAACACCCGTTAGGCAACATCACATCCAATTTATCCCTTGCCATCGAAGAAGGCACTCCGATGTGTGATAAAAATGAAAGTGAGGGGATAAGTTGAAAACTACTCTAGAGGGGGGGTGAATAGAGTATTCAAAATTTTATGAACACTTAGTCAGCTCCCTTGGAGTATATTTGCGGAATAGAAAATCTGATACTTGAACCCTAAGAGCCTAACACAGTGAGGTGCACAAGTGAGAGAGTTAACTGAAATTTCAGTTTAACTAAAAGCCTATCACAGCAACTAGCAATCCTAGGTAGTTCTATCACAGCCACAGAATAAACAAATCAGCAAGAACCAGAGAGACACAGGATATATAGTGGTTCCCTTTAAATAGGTACATCCACTCTTCTACCACCCTGGTAGGAATCCACTACAGGTTTTTGCTAAGGTGCCCTGCCACCAATGATCTGATTCAGGTAGATCAAACAGACCCTTTGAGCTTTTGATAAGGATGCTCAACCACAGGTTGTTGATAAGGTGCCCTGTCACCAACGTTCACTTTTGAAGAGGTGTGAACAAACTCTTTTTACAAAGGGGTTGAGAGGGTTAGATTATCTTCTCTGTTTTAAATACAGATTAGAGAAGATTTGTGGATTCTCTAAAGAATCAAAGTCTCCCCCTGGCTCAGTGGAAGTCCAGGGAAAGCCTTTGCTTCAGGATGAAGGAGTTTCAGATAAACTGAAACTAAATCCTCAGAGATCTGAAGACTGATTTTTATCAGGTCTTAAGATTCTGGAGCACTTGAAGCAGAACTGGAGCTCTTTCTGAAATCTTGAAAACTCTAAGCAGATGCTCAGGAGACTTGAGAAACAAAGATGATTGCTCTGGGCTTTTTGCTTCAGGAAAACTTTTCTTCTTCTTGTTGTGATATTGTGAAGAGCTGCTCTGATGGTGCTTGAGCAAATGAATAATCTTTCTCTGTGTCTGTATCTTTTTTGAGAGAAGAATTTCTCTTAAATATGTCTTCACGTTTTTCTTTTGGAACGGCTCTATTGATTTGAATTCTCGAGCCCTGCAACAGATTATCTCAAAATAGAATATAGCAATAGGAATAGAATGGCCTATTAACTTTCTGTCAGTCCCAATAAGGAAATAAATGAATAGGAAAATATCTCAGCATAAAGATTTATCGTTTTTTGGAAATAGCATACACCGCCAACGGCTAGAATACAGCCTGGCAATATATTTTGTATAATAAGACAAAATGCTTTATCAAGAATACTGAATCCCGTGATTTATGCTTGACAGAATTTGTAATCAAATTATTTGAATTTAAACCATAAATTTAGCAACAATAATATCAGAGAATCAATCTAACCACCAACTAAAACACTTGGAAATAAACCAAGGAATAGAATAAATACGAACAAATAAAAGCAGACAGAAAACGTCGAACAGGAGTTCGATGATCGTCGACCTGCAAACAGATCGTCGACCAGTAGCAGGAATCTGTCGGAACAGAAATCATCGACCAGAAATCGTCGACCAGCTAACAGATCGTCGACCGGCTAACAGATAGTCGACCAGCGAACAGATCGTCGACCAGCAAACAGATAGTCGACCAGCAAAGGCAAATATCTGTCGAGACAGAAATCGTGAAGCAAGAACACGATCGTCGACCTGATGATGACAGATCGTCGACCATCCTTCAGAGCGTAGTAAGCTTGCTCTGAGATCGTCGACCAACGGTCGACGATAATTGTCTTGACTTCAATGATTCACTAGCCCTGCTATCGTCGACCATTGATCGACGATCGCGAGGCCTCGTTCAACGATGGTCGAACGGAAAAACCTTATCCACAAAAACATCTAGAACTTCTAACCTAAGCTCTAGGTCAGTTTATAAACTGCCCTAGGGAGACTAAACAAAGTCTAACTATGATCATATATCTTTATATGGATCAAGAGGGGCCGGAAAGGGATTACATAAGCCAAATCACATCTGGGGTACCAACAATCTCCCCCTATTTGGGTTATGTTATCCAATCCAGATTAAAGGCTAAAGCAGACAATAACAAATCTGAAGATTAACCAGAATGATAAAACACAGGCAATACACAGAAAATATAACAAGCATAAATCAGCAGAAATGGAATGCATCAAGCAGATTTATCAGCAAGTTTAGCATCAGATGAGTTTTTAGGTATTGCAGCAGGTTTGAAAATAATCTCTCTGTTAGGGTTTGCTGCTTGTCTCTTGGATAGCATTAGATCATGTTCACCTATGATTTTCTTTTCAGCATAACTAGGTAGAACTGCAGCAGGATGTAGTCTCATGTATTCTTCAGTGTCAAAGGCTTCTGGATTGACTTGAATTCTGCTGAGTTCCTTTTCTCTGAATTCTGACATTGTTGAGTAAGCTGTAGGATCTAATCCTTGAGATTTGGCTCTCTCCATCATGCTTAGAGCAATAGACTCTTTGAATCTTGCCATGGAGGCAATCCTTTCAGCTTCAGTTTTATCTGATGGAGAGGCAGGTCTATCAGTATCTATATGAGCTGCAATCTCTATGTTTCTTTGAAGAGCTGTAGCAAGTTTGCTTGAATCAAGAGGAATCTGCACAGCCTTCTTAGGATCAGTTTGAGCATATAGAGATTTTGGAGGTGCAAGCTCAATGAACTTTTTGTGGGATTTTTCTGAGAAGACCACTCTTTTTCCTTTTGAGTCAGTTGTCTCAGCAGCAGCAGGTTTTCTTGAAGAAGAGGATGGACCTTTCCTGTGAGGAGAAGGAGGAGGAGAAAATGTAGGATGCTGAAAAGTCATCTCCTTTATTTGTTCAACGAGAGCATTGTCATTTCTTTTTCTTCCCTGTCCTGACACATCTTGGCCACCCTGGCTTGGATTACTCCTTCTTTGGTATGTCTGAGAAGTGTTAGAACTGGCTGACCTAGCAGAGGGGGCAGAAGAGAGATTCCCAGAGGCTCCAGCACCAGGAGGTGGAGGAGGACCTCTGGGGGGGAATTTCTGAACAGGAGTGTCATATCTCTTTCTTCTCTTATTCTCTTTAGTCTGATTCTTTGACAGTCTCATCCATGGCTGGAATTCCTTGCTCTTAGGATCTATTCCCTTCAGAATGTAATAGGGAACATCCTTGTTAGGATTGGCAGAAGGAGGAGCAGGAGCTTTTCTTTTCTGGGCTACAGCCTTTTTCTTCTTTTGAGAGCTATCAGAATTTTCAGGATCATCATCATCATCAGAATGAGATGAGTCTTTCCCAGCATAATCATCAAAGTCAAGTTCAGAAGGATCCTTGACAGCAGGTTCAGCTTTGTCTTTCTTTTCTCTTTCTTCTTTCTCTTTAGCTTCCTCAATGGCATCTTGCCTAAGGAGGGCATCAAGATCCACATTCGGAGACCTCTTCCATAGTTCTGATTCTGGATACAACTCAGGAACTGTCTTGGGGACCAGTTCTGCAATAGAAGGAATGGATAGAGGATAGGTAAGGATAGGTGGAGAAAAGATGACGATATCTGCAGGGGCAGATGCTTTCTCTAGAGAGATGGCTAGGGAATCCAGATGATAATTAGCCATCCCTTCAATGTACTCAGAGGCAATGTTCTCAGCCACAAAGGCTATAAATTGTTCTAGGTTTAGAGTACCTGAGCTTGAGTCCATTTCAGTCATCTTGGGAGCATTGTCTGCCCTATCTTGCACTTCTTCAATTTCTTCAGCAGCAGCATCAGCATTTATGGTTGTGCCTGCATGCAAAGAGAGATAGGTTAACAACCAAGTGGGAATAAAATATTCCCCCCAAGGTGAACAAACAACAGGTAATAGATAGGATTACCTGAAGATCTACACAGGATACCACTTTGCATCTAGGAAGGAGGTTATAATTCCTTCTAGATGTTTAGTGACATCAGGGATAGACACCTCTGCAAGGCACAAGAGGAGTGCCATACAGGAAAAGAAAAGAGTATCCTTGACCAAGGGGTCATCAAGGTACTCAGGTCTATAAGGGACCATTTTCTCTTGAAGAGAGGGAACAAGAGGAGTAGATGTGAGTGAGGACTCACAGTCTAGGTTAAGATAGGATTCTAAATCTTTATCAGAATCAAGGGACTTAGCAGCATCAACTTGCAATGCTGATGTGAGATCATCAGCAGCTGTGATGGAAAGGAAAGAATAAGAAATTACCTCTAAGTTGGAGTTAGAATTAATTAGAATCTTAAATAAAGCTATACCATCAGGTTGAGCAGCATCATTTTCACAAACGTCCATGGGGACTTCCTCATTTTCTTTTTCAGGAACTTCTTCCTCAGAAGCTAGATTCACTGGGGAGTGAATGTCTTTGTTAGATACAAATATCAAATTGAAGTCCTGATTATAACCTTTGGAGGAAGAATTTTAAGGTTTACCTTCTGGTTCTTTCTCTGGACTCTCTTGAGGTTCTTCTACAGATCCTTGAAGGGGAAGAGAGGAATTATCCTGAAGGGTCAGGGCATCACCTGAGACCACTTCAACAGACATCTCCCCCTGCATGACTTCAGTGGGGACTGGAGTCATGCATCTTACAGAAGGGGGCTCAGCAGAAGATGAGATGGATTTGATGGCATCAGTGAGAGAATTGATGGAGGCAATGAGAGGGGCATTGGCAGCCTCAATCATTTTTTGGATGGAGGGAGTGATGAGTTCTACAACATGTGCAAGCAATTCAGGAGTTATCTGAAATGCTGATGATGTAGAGGTGGATGGAATGGAGGCAGGATGATCTGCCACATGATCAAATGAGTCATGTGGAGATGGGTGGTCATCAACATGAGTGTGGGATTCATGTTGAGAAAGGTTTGTGAGGATGGTAGCAGTCACCATGTCAACACTGGCTGAAGCTGCCAGATGTTGTGGTGTTGGTGACTGGTGTGGAGATGCAGGTGGAATGAGGGATGCATGTTGTGATGGCACTTCAGATTGAGTGGAGGGTAATGCAGGAGATGTAGATGCAGGGGTAAAGAGGGAGGATGAAGGGATTGCTGAGCCTTCCCCAGTAAGCGGGAGAGCGGCCGAATCAGCCCTTGTGTCTGAAGGAGGGTTAGGATCAACCCTGGCTGACTTCTTGATAATCCTCTGGGATTTCTTGAATAAAGAAGGATCCAACCTCTTGCTAGCGTTGACTGCGGACGGTGCAGAAACGAGCAGCAGGGGTGCTTTCACATATAGAAACACACCCAGTACCCTGGCAAGATTTACCTCTTTCTGATTGTTCTTTCTCCTTATTAGTTCAAACAGAACCTTTCCCCAGGCAATCTGTGCCTTATTCACCAAAGCTGACATCAGGGCAAATTGTTGCCGGTTGATGTTGTCATGAACAGAATGTTTTCCCAAGACGACCTTGCCCACCAGGTCGGCCAGAAACTTGTATTCTGGAGACAAGTTTATCTTCAGCAGCTTAGCCGGAATCCCTTCGGCATGGCCCATCACAGTGAGCATGCGGCCATATTCCTCTGTGCTTTGCTCATATTCCTCAGAACCTGTTGGCAGTCCAAACAGCTCAGTCAATGCTTCAGGAGTCAGAGTGACCTCCTCGCCATTTATCTTTCCTGACATCGCTTCGTCGCTGGAGGACGAGGTGTATACCCATTCACGGATTTCTGGTATATGAATCTTAGGAGAGAACGACATAAATTTCTTGAGGCCTTGGTCTTCACATAGCTTCAGAATATCTTGGATTGGTTGATCGCATCGGCTGAAAGAATCGAAGTCGACACAGAAGCCAGTGTCGAACTTCATTCCGAAAAGAACAGCAGAAGGAATCGCCATAGAATTTGAGAGAAGATGGCGAATCGAGAAGCAAAACAGGGGAGAAGAGAATCACGCGGGATTAGAGTTCGAGAGCGAATTCTAAGCCAGAAGAAGGAATATGAAAAGACGGAGCGGAAGGACGACGATCTCCAGACCTAAATCGACTATTAGAAACAAATCTGCGATCGTCGATCCCGTAATAAAATCGGTCGTCGATCACAGACCGACGATAGTCAATGTTTGACTAAATGGTAAACATCGACCGCCTACACGCAATTACCACGATTGTCGATCAATAAATGATGGTCGACGATTCTCCACCCAGCACAGAAAATCTGTCGTCGACCATTGATCGACGATAGATGCCTAAGGAGAGATCGTTGACCAGTTGGTCTACGATTTCTGCCTTACTACAGAACGAGCTGTCGTCGACGGTTGGTCGACGATAGTTCTGACCTGGTCGAAGATCGTCGATCAGTCGTTCGACGATTTTAGACAGAAAACAAAACTAACCAAATTTTCACTATTCTGAACCATTAATCATGCCAAGCTGGTTCAGAAAGAACAAATGCTTTTGTTCATCAAGGGGCTTAGTGAAAATATCTCCTCTTTGCAGGTCTGTGGATATAAATTCCATTACTATCTTGTTCTTTTCCACATTATCTCTCAGAAAATGATGTCTAATCTCAATGTGCTTGGTCCTGGAATGGTGCACAGGATTTTGAGCAATTGATATTGCACTGGTACTGTCACACAGAATTTTTGTGTTTGAGTGTGTGTACCCATAATCCACGAGCTGATTTTGAATCCACAGGATCTGTGAACAACAGCTAGCTGCTGCTATATATTCAGCCTCAGCAGTTGAAGTAGACACAGATGCCTGTTTCTTGCAAAACCACGAGACAAGTCTCTCTCCCAGGAACTGACAAGTCCCTGAGGTGCTTTTCCTGTCAACTCTACAACCAGCATAATCAGCATCTGAATATCCAATTAATTCAAATCCTGACTCAGTTGGGTACCACAGTCCTAAGTTAGGGCATCCCTTAAGGTATCTCAAAATCCTCTTGAGAAGAGTTAAGTGAGATTCCTTTGGGTTGACCTGAAACCTAGCACATAGGCATGTAGCGAACATTATGTCAGGCCTACTTGCAGTCAAATACAGCAGGGAACCAACAATGGCTCTAAAGTTCTTTTGATCAACAGGCTTGCCATTGACATCAGAATCAATAACTGCATTTGAGGCCATGGGTGTGCTCATTGATGAAGCATCAAACATTCCAAATCTTTTAACCAGCTCTCTGGCATATTTTGATTGAGAAATGAAAATGCCATCAACACTCTGTTTCACTTGGAGACCAAGGAAATAGGATAACTCACCCATGCTGCTCATCTCAAACTTAGAGTGCATTAGTTCAGAGAACCTCTTGCATAGTTTGGGATCAGTAGAGCCAAATATAATGTCATCTACATAGATTTGAACTAACAGTTGTGAGTCCTTATGATGTCTAATGAACAGGGTTCTATCTACTACACCTCTCACAAACTTGTGTTCTAGAAGAAAATTTGCTAAGGTCTCATACCAAGCTCTAGGAGCTTGCTTAAGTCCATATAGAGCCTTTTGGAGTTTGAACACATGAGTGGGTAAGGTTGATGAAACAAACCCTGGTGGTTGTTCAACAAACACTTCTTCCTTTAAATCTCCATTGAGGAAGGCACTCTTCACATCCATTTGGAAGACCTTAAATCTTTTATAGGCAGCATAGGCTAGGAAAATCCTAATGGCTTCTAGTCTGGCTACAGGGGCAAAAGTCTGATCATAATCTATGCCTTCCTCCTGTCTATAGCCTTGAGCTACTAGCCTAGCTTTATTTCTAACTACTATGCCTTGGGCATCAAGCTTGTTTCTAAACACCCACTTGGTGCCTATGATCCGTTGGCCTCTTGGTCTTGGAACCAAGGTCCAAACTTTACATCTTTCAAACTGGTTAAGCTCCTCTTGCATTGCTATAATCCAGTGGGGATCAAGCTCAGCATCGTTAAAGGTTAGGGGCTCAACCTGAGAAAGGAAACAAGCAAACATCACATTTTTGTTGAGTTGATGTCTTGTCTGGACTCCTGCTGAAATGTCTCCAATCACTTGAGATACAGGGTGATCTCTAAGTGTGACAAGATCAGTAGGTTCAACAATGATCTGATCTTCAACAGTTTCAAGATTTAATTCCTCATGTGGAATTTGATCAACTGTTGGAGCAGGTGCTTTAACTTGAAAAAGTTCTACATCAGATTCAGAATCTGAAGAAGCAGCCTGAGGAGTTTGTTGGGGATGATTCTCCTGTGTGAGTCTCAAACCTTCCAAATCCTTACTTACTCCTAGGACTTGCACTGTACTATTAGAGGAAGAGTCCTTCTCCTTATAATACATGACTGTCTCATCAAAAGAGACATGTGCAGACTCTTCTATCTTAAGAGAGGATTTATTAAGGACCCTATAGGCTTTGCTTACTTGAGAGTATCCTAGAAAAACTCCCATTGATGCTTTTGCCTCAAATTTTCTAAGGTATTCTTTGTTATTGTTATGAACAAAAGCAACACAGCCAAACACTCTAAAATAGTCTATTTTAGGTTTCACTTGCTTAAGTAATTCATAGGGAGTCTTACCCTTAAGTTTATGTATCAGACTTCTGTTCAATACATAGTTAGCTGTGCTAACTGCTTCAGCCCAAAAGGACAGAGGCATGTTAGCATCTGCCAACAATGTACTTGCAGCTTCAATTAGGGTTCTGTTTTTCCTTTCAACTACCCCATTTTGTTGAGGAGTTCTAGGAGCAGAGAAGCTATGTTTGATACCTTCCTTCTCACAGAATTCTTGCATAAGAAGAGATTCAAACTCAGTACCATGATCACTTCTGATCAAGGCAATCTGAGTAGAATACTCACTCTGTATACACTTTAGAAAATCTGTAAGAACCTTGAAGTTATCAGCCTTAGTTCTCAAGAAGAATACCCAAGTGAACCTGGAGAAGTCATCTACAATTACTAGAGTGTAAGACTTCCCTCCAAGACTCTGCACAGCAATAGGACCAAATAAGTCCAAATGTAACAAGTACAGAATCCTGGGAGAATCACTTTTATTAACTGATTTAAAGCTATTTCTTGTTTGCTTTCCTAGTTGACAAGCTTTGCAAAGGCCTTCCTTCTTGTAGGGGCAAGAAGGTAAGCCTCGTACAAGATTGTATTTAGCCAACCTAGAAATGTTTTTCAAGTTTACATGACTAAGTCTCTTATGCCAAAGGGTATTATTACTGGTTACTTCATTAAATAAGCATATTTCAGATTTGGAGGAATTAAAATCTACAACATAAACATTTCCAATTCTAATACCTACTAACACCACAGTATTATTTAAAGAAATATTGCAAGCAGTGTCAGTAAACCATACCTTGTACCCAGCATCACACATTTGACTTACAGAGATTAGGTTGTGCTTTAGTCCAGAGACATAAGCAACCTTCTTGAAGGTTACAGCTCCTATGGTGAAGCTGCCATACCCTTCAGTCTGTCCACAGCTGGAATCCCCAAATACAACTTTTGGTCCCAGCTTGGCTTTGAAACCTGACAGGTTCTTCTTCTTTCCTGTCATATGCTTTGAGCATCCACTATCCAGATACCATTTGTCATGTATGACTGGATAGGTCTTCACCTGCAGAAAGAACAGTTATACATTGTGGACCCAGGTTACCTTGGGTCCAGTATTCTTTACAAAAGAAAAACTAGATATAAAAGATTTTGCAGGCTTAGATTTATATCCTAAAGGGTGTGATCTCCTAGGTGGGATAATCCATTCAGTTGAAGGATTAAACAACCTGGGGTGGTGATTAGGGTTTGAAGTTCTGGAAGTTTGATTTTTATTTTCCAGCTTAAGTCCAGATCGTCGATCAATGGTCGACGATCGCAAGCCATATCGTCGATCATTTATGGTAGAACGATGTTCTGGATTCCACGATCGTCGATCACTGGTCGACGACTTTTGTAAAGCTAGAAATTTTTTCTTCCTATTCTCTTTCTTAATCTTATTCTGAATTTTCTTGCATTTTTCAATTTCCTCAGTATTCTTTATTCCTGATTCAGAAACAAATTTTACTGGAGTGCTAAATCTCTCCTTTGTGAGGAGGATGGGTTCACTAGGTGTAGCACCTAAGCCTAGTTTATCATTACCAACCCTAGTGTTTGCTATACAGGTTATTTCAGATAATTTAAGGCTTCTGCCATTTAATTGTTCTTCTAATCTCTTAGATTTAGCTAGTTCTAATTTTAGGAATGTTATTTCTTCTTTTGAGCTTTCTAATTCCTTTTCTAATCTGATTATTTCAGTACCTTCCATGTCTAGTTCCATTATTTTTAGTCTAAGTGACTTAATTTCTTTTTCAGATAATAGTAAATCTAAACATAGAGTTTTAAATTTTAGTTTGAACTCAGGAGATGAGAAGTCAAATGAGTCGATTACCTGGTCCTCCATAAAGGAGTCTTCTTCATTGTCTCCTTCTTCTTCAGAATTCTCTGCAGCTGACAGAGAGCTGCAGGCATCAATGGCCATGAGGCAGACCTCTTTGGCTTTCTTCTCTTCTTCTTCTTCAGAATCACTTGAGCTAGAGGAGCAGGTATCCTCTTCTGTTTCACTCCAGGTAGCAGCCACAAATCCCTTATCCTTCTTCTTGTATTTGTGTGATGAGGACTTGGAGTGGTGCTTCCTGTATTCTTTCTCATGTTTCTTCTCCTTGTACTTCTTCTCTGGACAGTCTGGAGCAATGTGTCCAGGCTTGCTGCAAACATAACAAATGATTTCTTTAGATGGAGTCTTGTCATACCTTGGCTTGTCCTCATGCTTGGAGAACTTCTTTCTGAGGTCTCTTCTTCCCATGTTGAAGAACCTCTTGGCAATGAGTGCCAGTAACTCCTCATTTGATTGACTTCCTTCAGAAGTCTCAGCAGCCTTAAGAGCTAGAGAATGCTCTTTCTTTATTGGTGTTGGAGTCTTCACTTCAGTTACAGCAGCTCTACTCTTTAAGGTTTGCTCATATGACCTGAGCTTTCCCAACAGAGCTTCTGTGGAGAGTTCCACAGTGTTTCTTCCATCCTTGATGGGCCATATCCTTGAGTCCCATGAGATGGGAAGGCACATCAGGATCTTGTCATTGACTTCTGACAAGGTTATCTCCTTGTCTAAAGACCTCAGTTCACTTATTATTGAACTGAGTCTTGTGTACATGGTGTCAATGTCTTCAGCATCATCCTTCTTGAAGTTTTCATACTGAGAGGTGAGATTGGATCTCCTGTCCTTCCTCTCATCAGCTGAGCCAGCAACTATGTGGTTGAGGGAATCCCACATAGCTTTGGCTGAGGTACATTCAGCCAGCTTCTGGAATATCTCATCAGACATTGTCTGAGCTAGGATATTCATTGCTTTAGCATCAGCTGCTTTTGCCTTCTTGTAAGTTTCATTGTAGTCAGGTGGTGGCACAGCACTGAGATCAGCAGAAGTGGAAGCAGCAGCAGGCCTAGCAGGTGGTCCTGTCAAAATAGAAGAAAAAATATCTTCGTCAATAGAATTCATGTATAGTCTTATCCTGGCCTTCCATATGCTAAACTTGGACAAGTTGCATACAGGAGGTCTGGTGCTTGAATAATCCTTAGACTGGGCCATGTGTGAAAGTGTTTGTGAATGGTATCAGGAAACAACTTATCACAGGGTCTTTTAACTCAGGTGTTAGCCTGTATGAACAGCTAACCTCCCTCTGATACCAATTGAAAGTGAGGGGATAAGTTGAAAACTACTCTAGAGGGGGGGTGAATAGAGTATTCAAAATTTTATGAACACTTAGTCAGCTCCCTTGGAGTATATTTGCGGAATAGAAAATCTGATACTTGAACCCTAAGAGCCTAACACAGTGAGGTGCACAAGTGAGAGAGTTAACTGAAATTTCAGTTTAACTAAAAGCCTATCACAGCAACTAGCAATCCTAGGTAGTTCTATCACAGCCACAGAATAAACAAATCAGCAAGAACCAGAGAGACACAGGATATATAGTGGTTCCCTTTAAATAGGTACATCCACTCTTCTACCACCCTGGTAGGAATCCACTACAGGTTTTTGCTAAGGTGCCCTGCCACCAATGATCTGATTCAGGTAGATCAAACAGACCCTTTGAGCTTTTGATAAGGATGCTCAACCACAGGTTGTTGATAAGGTGCCCTGTCACCAACGTTCACTTTTGAAGAGGTGTGAACAAACTCTTTTTACAAAGGGGTTGAGAGGGTTAGATTATCTTCTCTGTTTTAAATACAGATTAGAGAAGATTTGTGGATTCTCTAAAGAATCAAAGTCTCCCCCTGGCTCAGTGGAAGTCCAGGGAAAGCCTTTGCTTCAGGATGAAGGAGTTTCAGATAAACTGAAACTAAATCCTCAGAGATCTGAAGACTGATTTTTATCAGGTCTTAAGATTCTGGAGCACTTGAAGCAGAACTGGAGCTCTTTCTGAAATCTTGAAAACTCTAAGCAGATGCTCAGGAGACTTGAGAAACAAAGATGATTGCTCTGGGCTTTTTGCTTCAGGAAAACTTTTCTTCTTCTTGTTGTGATATTGTGAAGAGCTGCTCTGATGGTGCTTGAGCAAATGAATAATCTTTCTCTGTGTCTGTATCTTTTTTGAGAGAAGAATTTCTCTTAAATATGTCTTCACGTTTTTCTTTTGGAACGGCTCTATTGATTTGAATTCTCGAGCCCTGCAACAGATTATCTCAAAATAGAATATAGCAATAGGAATAGAATGGCCTATTAACTTTCTGTCAGTCCCAATAAGGAAATAAATGAATAGGAAAATATCTCAGCATAAAGATTTATCGTTTTTTGGAAATAGCATACACCGCCAACGGCTAGAATACAGCCTGGCAATATATTTTGTATAATAAGACAAAATGCTTTATCAAGAATACTGAATCCCGTGATTTATGCTTGACAGAATTTGTAATCAAATTATTTGAATTTAAACCATAAATTTAGCAACAATAATATCAGAGAATCAATCTAACCACCAACTAAAACACTTGGAAATAAACCAAGGAATAGAATAAATACGAACAAATAAAAGCAGACAGAAAACGTCGAACAGGAGTTCGATGATCGTCGACCTGCAAACAGATCGTCGACCAGTAGCAGGAATCTGTCGGAACAGAAATCGTCGACCAGAAATCGTCGACCAGCTAACAGATCGTCGACCGGCTAACAGATAGTCGACCAGCGAACAGATCGTCGACCAGCAAACAGATAGTCGACCAGCAAAGGCAAATATCTGTCGAGACAGAAATCGTGAAGCAAGAACACGATCGTCGACCTGATGATGACAGATCGTCGACCATCCTTCAGAGCATAGTAAGCTTGCTCTGAGATCGTCGACCAACGGTCGACGATAATTGTCTTGACTTCAATGATTCACTAGCCCTGCTATCGTCGACCATTGATCGACGATCGCGAGGCCTCGTTCGACGATGGTCGAACGAAAAAACCTTATCCACAAAAACATCTAGAACTTCTAACCTAAGCTCTAGGTCAGTTTATAAACTGCCCTAGGGAGACTAAACAAAGTCTAACTATGATCATATATCTTTATATGGATCAAGAGGGGCCGGAAAGGGATTACATAAGCCAAATCACATCTGGGGTACCAACAAAAAATTTCTCGGATAAAAAGGAGTGCAAAGCTCCCATATCAAACAGTTCTCTCGCCAGACAATTAAAGATCAAAACAAAGCCTAGCATAAAAAGTCATATGCTAACATGCATAAGGCAACAAGTATATAAAGCTAAACATGTTATTAACTAAATCATACCTGTCACCACATCAGCCTGCTTTATGGCCTCCTATTGGCAAAGATTATAAACTCTAGGCGAGACTGGAGCATAGTGGGATGCGGTTGACTCCACCGCCTTTCCTTTCTCTGCATAAGTTGCTCCACGCTTCATCTCTGACTTCGAGCTCCCACTCCAACAGTCTCAGGCGATGTGTCCTTGCTTTCCACAATTATAGTAAGTAACTGAGCCTCACACTGTAGTTGCTCCATACGCACCCGAAGGTGGGGTTGGACCCGAAGTCCTTACCTTCTTGTTCCACTTACGGAAACTAGACTTTGATAAGCTCAACACCTTGAACTCCATCTTCTTCAAGCTCGAGTCTTTCTTCTCTTGAACTCTCTTCCAATGTTTCTCCAGAGATCGGGCATATTGACTAGAGTTAGAAAACCCTACATCATAAGCCCAGAGAGCAGTAGCCTTAGGTCATCACATAGACCCTCGTAGAACCGGTTGGTTTTACGCTCCTCATCAGTAATAGTAGAGCCAACATAACATCCCAACATCGTGAACTCGTGGAGATACTCATCCACGCTACTTTCTTACTGCGTCAGTCTCTGGAACTGATTCTTCATGTCGATCCTCTGTGCCGAGGGGAGGTATCTTGCCAGGAACAACTTTGAGAACTCCTCCATCGAGACAACGGTGAGTTGTCTTCCAACCAAGTGATGCAGCTCCAACTCTTCCCACCACAGTCTCGCCTCTCCATCCAACAAGAAAGTGGCTATGGTGGTCTTCTTCCCTTCCTTCGTTAAAGGTCTGTCAAGACTCACTTAACCCGAGAGAGCAAATCTTCGCCCTGGGTTGGGGTTTCAGTCTCCGTAAACACTAGAGGATTGAATCTCATCACATGTTTGAGCTGCTTATCTATCGCTCTTCTTAGCATAAAAGGCTCTACAACCACTCTCTCCACAACTCTAGGCTCTGCTGTACGAAGTGACACCTGCTCTAAAATAATGACAGGAGGTTGTGCTTGCCTCCCTGGCTGTGCATTTATCATCACAAACACCACCTCATCCATAAGTCTTGTCATCTCTGCCGAAGGAGGGGTTGCAGGCATGTTATTAGGTGCACTGCTTTCCACAGAGTGCAGACGTTCCGGCTATCCTGCACCACTACTGGTCATCTATAATTGTAGAACACACCTTTAAATGACCATACAAAATTGCAAAAAGCAATCATAGGAACATGCAAGTTCCTCAAACATGCGTATTTTCATTCCTAAGTGGACATTCATGGGTTCTTTTCATGTCATTACGATGACGCACATACATGTGCTCACCACCCCTTAAAAAAATTCGACCACAAATTCACATAAAAAAGATCGACACCATAGTATGATACCAAATTATAACACCCCCATCTGTCACATGGAGTATAGCAGAAGGTCCGGTCGGGGCCCCACGCCATATTCTACGAACAGTCAGTGGAGTTACATAATAATACCAACATACTATTATAAAGTTTCGAATCATAACATAGAGCATTCTAGCGAAAGCTTTTAAATAAGTTGAAAGAACCCATCACAAAACATGAATGCCCACTATAGTACATAACAAGAATGAAGGTAAAAATACACAAAGAGTCGTGGCCTAATGGCCTTATAACTGTTTGCTTAAACAATAAGTGTTTTACAGACTTCGGCACGCAGGCCGGCCACAAATGAAAATAGTAAAGGAAAACACTTCACTCTGGCCTTAAGGGACAGCACAGTATCAAGGGCTTCAGCCCACTACTTTCTGCTTGGCTCACCTGTTCCTGCATGAGAACAATCCACCGAACGGCGTCAAAACAAGGCAACGGTCAGCTAAAGCTGACCAAATTATAACGACCCCACCCCTAACTTGGGGAGGCGGTGCTCCTTCCCTGCAAAGCATTAGCAAAAACAAACATGGCTACGAAAGTGCAATTTAAGAACACTTCACCACAGACACTGGTTCTACGACCACACACCCCGTGCACTCAGGGCACATTCCCGGTGTGCCGGACAAACACCAGAGTCCCACCACCGTACTCAGTGACGATCAACATACATGAGCATTAAAAAGTATTTACGTCTCAAGTCCTAAGACTCGTAACTATGGCTACGATAAGTAACACTACCCACAGGTCGATCAGCATAGCTACAGGGTACAGCTCAGTCATATCCCGTTGCTCAAATCGTCGGGCGCAATAAGCCATGGCACAGGTCGACCTCCCCTTTCTCATTCCAACACACATAACTGCGTTATGTTCGCTAGCTGGCTCTCAAGACACCAAGCTGGGCTCTCCAAGCACTCAGCTCCACAACACTGTCCCTTAGGTCTCGATGAGACAGGCCTCACAATAGCTCTCATATGGAGCTACCGCCAGCAGTAACACTACCACCGCGCGATACCTGGTAGAAATGCGATACTGCCCAGATTTTCGGGTGCTCCTTGGAGTTAGTCCCTAAAGTTACCTGCTGCAATCTACCGCATAAAAACCCGAAAAACATACAGCACAGAGTTTTCTCCGGAAATACAAGCATAAGAAAAATCATCACCAATTCAGACCCTCCTATCCGGATGGGCTTCACTCACCAAGCCTATGTACGTACTTCTATTCTGAACTCTAAATGAAAAAGCTATGGGGATACACCGTATCTACCCGAAGGAAGACCTCGCGCTCACCGCACACTTGCGGGAGAGGATTTCCAATGCAAATGGAAAAGGACTTCACATGTCCAAGAAGATAATCTTTACCATTTGCGCTCTCTTTGGTGTCATGCCGAAGATCTAGATGGATGAACGCGACCGCAACGATCTTGCCTCCACAGATTCGGACTCGTCCTACGAATTAGAGCTTCAAAACTCCAATGGTGGCGAGATCTCATTCCTCTTCTTCCTACTTCACTCTCTCTTCTCTCTAATACTTAGAAAAAGAAGTTCCAAAGGAAAAATGAGATGGAACCCTAAACTCTCAGCAAAACACCTGCAGGTGCAAGCTCCAGCCGTTGGATCACTAATTAAAACCAGCGAACGATCACGATTCATTCAAGATTTCAGTTTATGAGCGCTACCTCCGCGCGGTAAGAAGTTACCACGGCGTGTTACCTCAACTGTTTGGCTTCTTTAGGATGTCACTGCTCAGAACTCGAATCGGGCATTGACATGTGGATGCGTCATAAATATTCTGCTACCTCCCTATGATAAGGCTAACGCTATGCGGTAGCCAACCCGAAAGCTTGGACAAATAAATCGCCAAAGATACCGCCAGCACTAATACTACCGCCGCACGCTAGCCAGTGCCGAGAGAACCAAAAGCGTTGAGTGAGCTACCGTCACGCGCACTACCGCCGTGCGCGCTAACAAATGTTGAGCCGTTGAGAGCTTTGAGTCCAAAGGTGCTGAGTAATCCGAGCTACCACCAACAGTAGCTATACCATCGGGCGGTACCTTCCAGAAAACTTATCCTGAACATTGGGGCGTTAAAGTTTCTTCTGCTTATATCACCTTTCTCGAGGACCAACTATTTCACTCCTCTCTTGAAACTCCTCTTACTGCTCCTCTTTTACCATGTCCTACTGTCCCTGTTATGTCTCGACTTCCACCACTTCTTCTAACACCGAATCCAGTGCATTCCAAACCACCTCTTTGTGTGTATACCCCTCATCCTCCCGAAGCTAATGCCTTACAATAGTTACCCTATACTAAAGATGTATCGCGATATGTCGATCCAGCATCGACCTTTACGGCTCATTCCATAGAGAATTATGTATCCTTAAATAGCCTCTTCCCTCCTCTTCTCAAATTTGCGCTTTCTATATCCTCTATTTCTATACTTAACTCTTTGCAGGAGGCTCTCCAACATCCGGGGTAGCGTGCGGCCATGGATAAGGAAATGACTGCCCTATGGGCTAACCAGACTTGGGATCTTCTTATTCTTCCTTTAGGATAGACTTGTGTGTGATGTAAGTGGGTTTTTGTGATAAAACATGCTCCCAATGAAACAATTGAACACCTCAAGGCTCGGCTATTGGATTGGGATTCTCTCAGCAACAAGAAATCGACTATGATGAAACTTTCTTACCAATTGCAAAGTTAAATATTGTTTGAGTCTTGATCTCCTTAAATGTTCATCAACATTGGCCCTTACATTAGTTGGATATCAAGAATACATTTATTAATGGAGACCTTCTTGAAACTATCTACATGCACCAACCTCCCAAATTTGAGACTACGAGGGAGTCTCGTGTTTTTCACCTTAAAGATTCTATTTATGATCTCAAATAGCCTCCTTACGCATGGTTGATATGTTTAGTAAGGTCGCCCGTGATATTGGTTTCACTCGAAACTCGGCTGAATTTTTACTCTTTACTCGTCATCGACAAACCGACATAGTAATTCTCTTAGTTTACGTTGATCATATTCTGATCATTGGTAATGAATTAGATGGAATACAGATGATTAAGCAGAACTTAAGCTCAGTTTTTCAAACCAATAATCTGGGAAATCTTTGGTACTTCATTGGACTTGAGGTAGAGAGATGACCTGATGGCCTTGTCCTATCTCAACAGAAGTATTATCTTGATCTTTTCAGGATGCTTGCTATTCGGGTTGCAAGCCTTCTGATACACCTATGGATGTCAACTACAAGCTCTGTTCGTACAAGCTCTGTTCTCATGAATCTGACTCTTATCTACTACTTTTGAACCACGAGTATTATTGTCATCTTGTAGTAAAATTGATATATCTTAGTATTGCAAGACCTGATATCACTTTTGTTGTTGGAGATGTCAGTCAATTTATGCATGCTCTGCGAACCTCTCATCTTCAGGTCGTCTAGCGCATCCTCAGATACTTGAAGACTGCTCTTGGACAAGGGCTTATATACAAACCATCTTCTTCTCTATCTTTGATTGCCTACTCGGATGATGACTATGCTGGCTCCCTGGATGATAAACGCTCCACAGCTGGTTTTTATACATACTTTGGTGGAAAATTTATTACCTAGCGTAGCAAAAAGAAATCTGTTATTGCTCGCTCATCTGTCAAAGCCGAGTATCGTGCAATGTCAGTTGTGGTGTTTGAGCTTACCTAGATAGAATGTATCCTTGGTGATTTAAGAGTTAAACTTTCTTCTCCAACAACTCTATTTTGTGATAGTCAAGTTACTATACATAGAGCCAAAAATCCTGTATTATATGAATGAACCAAACACATTGAATTTGATTGTAACTTCATTTGAGAGAAGGTTCAATTGAAGAAGTTGGAATTAGAAAATGTTCCTGCTATCAGGCAAGTTGCTGACATTTTCACCAAAGCCTTATCACGACCATTGTACCATTTGTTTTTTTCTAAGGTTGGTGCTTACGATTTGTATGCTCCAGCTTGCAGGGGAGTGTTAAAGAAAATATGTAAAGTCCCAAAATGTGACCCTCCTGTTATCTAGTTTAGTCTCATATCTTAGAATGGGTGTTGAGTATTGTATCCACAATGTACCTGATTTGAAGAAGCCCCTGAACAAGCTAAGTTGAATTGACAATGTATTTGATGATTTCCTATCAGGTTGTGCTTGCAGCTATTCCATGCTAAGTACACACCAATGTCAGGGTGCAATTGGTCAATATACACGGGTCTGCGCAACGTAATCCCTCGTTGAGTAGATCAGTGTGTTGACTCATGTGTGCTCTCTCTATTGGAGTATACTTATTTTCAAGTACAGGGTCGAGGTAGATCAAGAGCAGAAGAGGAGCAAAGATGGGTCAAAGACTAAGTCTTCAAAGGAAGGAAGAGAAATTCTTCTAAGTCAAAATCGACAGGAATCACTAAGTGTTTCTCGCCGACTTCGACGGGAATCGTTAGTAATTCCCGCCGATTCGACGAGAATCAGTCTGCATTCCCGCCGACTTCCTTCTGGCTGATAGTTATCCAACAGGAATTCTGCCAAGGCAGAATCGACGGGAATCGCAAGTGATTCCTGCCGACTTCGACGAGAATCTGTCTGCATTCATGCCGATTCGTCGAGTATCAGCTAGCCTCTCCTGCTGATTTCCTTCAGCTGACTGTTTACCAGACAGGGATTCTGCTAAGGTAGAATCGACGGTAATCGTGAATGATTCCCTCCGACTTCGACGGGAATCACCAACGATTCCCGCCGATTTTGCCTTAGGCATTTTTACTCCGTTCGCTGGACAGAACCAAGAGATCGTGCGGTGTTTCGGCCGGGGCTAGGGCTTTTCATTGTGGGCCCCACAACGATCTTTTAGGGTTGGCTCAGGTATATATACATGCGTATTTCGAACTTCTACAGCAACTCATTC
Organism: Platanthera zijinensis; assembly: GCA_039513925.1. Lineage (NCBI taxonomy): Eukaryota > Viridiplantae > Streptophyta > Magnoliopsida > Asparagales > Orchidaceae > Platanthera > Platanthera zijinensis. The sequence goes on along the minus strand of CM077079.1, from coordinate 47,096,638 downwards.
ACGCGAAATAAAAAAGCCTATGTCGTGCCCTAGCAGATCGCGGAAAATCGCCGATCGCTGACGCCGCTCGCAAGCTCGTCGCCGCCGCTGATCTCAGAGCTTCTTTGATCTTCCGACGACAGTACCGAGGATAGCAGTGCGTCTCACGCATCTCTCTTGAGATCTCTTGTCTCTCGATTCGTTGAATGAGGTTAGTTATTCATTTCAAATCGATTGAGACGACTGATCCGACTGAGATCGTTTGTAGACCTTGCTTGCTTCATCAAGAAGTTTGGATCTACAAAGTATCGCCGCCGCAATCACTTGCCGCCGCCGATCTTGACAAGATCCTCTCCAAGAGAGAACTCCGGTTGTGGACTCTTCGTATCTTTCAAGAAAGCTTCAACGAACAAAGAAGGACGTCGGAATCTCCAAAAGCCTTGTTTGTATTTTCTTGTACATTCAATTTTTGATTTGTTGTAAAGGAATTTTTATTCCTAGTTGTAAGGGTTGGGTGCAACCCGTGGTGGTGGATTTGTGACTCTTTTGGTTAGAAGGGTTCCTTCCGTAGTGTGAGGATTTGATTTCAATTCATTTGGAGAAGTGACCGAGTCGTCCCTTGGTGGGAGATAGGTCGAAGGGGGAAAGTGGACGTACCCAAATCGGAGAACCACTATAATTTCTTGTGTATTTTTTGTGCTGTGTTTGTTAATTTGTGCAGGTAAATTTTATTCCGCAAAAGACTGCACGACACCTATTCCCCCCCATAGGTGGATTTAGTTGACACTAGATACTTCCAAGTGATATCAGAGGTAGGTTACTCATCAATAAGGTTAACACCTTGAGTAAGATCCTGCATCTAGTGTCAAGAGGAAAGAAGATCTCTGAAATAGACGGACTCAAGTATTCAGGAAAGATCCCAGTGTGCACCAAGCTGAACTTTCCTATCTAGAAGGAAAGGATCAGGTTTTACATGGAAGCAGTCGACCCCCGACTCTTCATGATAGTGGAGGATGGACCTTATATCCCCACTAAGGCCTCCACAATTGATCCGACCAAGATGGTGCCCAAGAAGCTCTCCGAAATGGATAAGGATGAGATGGTGCTTGTCGGTCTAAACAAGAATTCTCAGAACATTCTTGTCAGTGTCGTCGATGACTCCATGATGCAGAACTTCAGCAACTGCAGGACTGCCAAGGACATATGCCACTGCCTAATCATTCTGATGGAAGGCACAGATGAAGTAAGGGATGATCGAAGATCCCTTCTGAACTAGAAGTATGAGGCCTTCAGGAAAGGTCCCAAGGAAGAAATCGGAGTGACTTTCGAGAACTTCCTGAAGATCGTCAATGCCCTGAAGGGTTATGGCAGAGTGTTCATCGATGGTGAATTAAATGACAAATTTCTTAGATCCCTTACTAAGGAATGGGACACCAAGATCTGCTCCATCAGAGAATTTGGCAAGCTGGCAGAAACTGATCCCCAGATTCTGTTTGGGAAGCTTATGACCTATGAGCTTCAGCTTAACACCAGAAAAGCTAAAGAAGAAGCCGATAAAGCCGCTGCTAAAGAAAAGACTGTAGACCTGAAAGCCAATCACTCAAGGAAAGGCAAGGGTGCAGCCTCTTCCCGCTCTTGGAAAAGACTCTGAGCCATGCTCTTCCGGCTCAGAGCTATCTGAAGAAGAATTCTTCCTCATCACTCGAGAGTTCAAGAAGTTCCTCAAGATGAGGAATTAAAGAAAGAGAGACGGCTCCTCCTCCAGACATCAGAAGAAGAATTACTCTTCTGACAGGTATGAACCTAAACAAAACAAACATTGCTCTGCTGACATTATTTGCTTTGGATGCAATAAGCCAGGCCACGTCGTTGCTGACTGCAACCAAAGCAAGAGAGATAAGGGGAAGGGAGAGGAGCACAAGTCCTTTAGAGATAAGAAGAAGGAGAGGAGCTACATTGCCAAAAAGCCAAAGACACTTAGTGAATCTGATTCGTCAGACTCCAGTAATGATGAGGAAGCCTACTTCGGGCTAATGGGTCGCTCTGACTCAGAAGGAGACTGCCCCCCATTTACTGGGAAGGTAAAAAATCGTACCCCCCCTCTCTGACTCTGACTCTGAGTCTCCTGATGATGATCTCGAGGACAGCCCATCTGCCCGTGAAGCTGAGCTCCTCAAAAAGTATGAGCTTCTGCTCAATACCTTTGAGGTATGTCGCAAGAGGTTGAGGGCTCAGAAAAAGGAAGTCAAATTCCTTAAGGCTGTGGGTGTGTCCCAAAGAGAAGAGATCACCAGCTTGATTTCTCTCCGACAGGAACACCTAGACCTTACTTATGAGCACTCAGAGTCTCTTAGGCTCCTTGACCAAAAACAGGAAGAAATCAACAAGTTGGAAGAACAGCTTGTGGTAGAAAGGAAGATTGTCAAAAGCTTCTCCATGCCCAAGACTGTTCTTCCTCTGGTTGATGAATTCTCTGCTCAGGCTAGAGGGGCTGGCTTAGGGCATGTGGGTGTGCCTGGTAAATCATCCAGGAGAAACAGAAAACAGAGGAAAAATAAGGCTGCTAAGAAGGCCTCTGCTGTAGAAAAGGGAAAGGCCCCACTCCATCCTGTTTCATTCAGAAAGCCTGGCTTTCCTTGTACTGAGCAGGACTTTGGGTCAACCAATGGTCACTTCTTCCGGCCCTCGGTTGAAAAGCCCAAGAGCCGGTATGATGGTTGGACCTTCCCCCGAAACTACGGTGAGAGTGTCTTCAAGGCACCTTATGAGGAAATCCAAGTGGAGAATTATGGCCACTTCTCTAGCGGCCATAATAGGAAGCAGGCACCAAAGGCCAAGCCTGTTATACTGAAGGAATAGGAAGTGAAGAAATCATGTGACTGCTGTCATCATGATGCCTCCACCTCCAGATCCAAGGCCCCGGCTGGACCCACCGTACCAAGGGTGAAGCTGGAGCCTAGGAAGCGGTACAACAGGTTTGACTATTGGTGCTGTGGCAAAATTGGTCACTTTGCCATGGATTGCTGGTTTAATCCAAGATTCAACGAGACTCCTCATGTTAGCAATGCGAGGCCGACCACTCGTAGGGTTAACCACCCGAGGGGGAGTGTGCTAACAAGGAATCTAGGACCCAAGTTCGATTGGGTTCCTAAGGGAAACTAATTCTGTTTTTCAGGTATGTCCAAAGGCCACCAAAACGCCAATCTGGTACTTGGACATTGGATGTTCCCGGTATATGACCGGGACAAGAAGCCTGTTACCTTATTACTCCCCAGTCGAAAATGGACCCAAAGTCATCTTTGGAGGATCTGATCGAGGAGTCACCGGGGTTTATGGTATGATTTCCAACGTTGTATTCTCTATCACTAGAGTGGCCTATGTTGAAGGGTTGAACCATAACCTGATCAGTGTAAGCCAGTTGTGTGATAAAGGATACGACGTTAAGTTCTGCAAGGATAAATGCTTGATAATATCGTGTGCCTCTTTGGAGACGGTATTAATTGGAATTAGGAGCAGAAATATCTTTTGCTTAGATTTTCTTAGCTTAGACTCTTCTACCCCCGTGTGCCTAGTAGCAAAAGGCAGTGCATCTCTTTGTGAACAATAGAACAAGAGATTAGCACATATTAATTTCAAGACTATTAATATGTTGTTTTCTAAGAATTTAGTAAGGGATGCCCCTACTATTAAGTGCATCAAAGATAGCCCCTATCCTGTATGCCAGAAGAGCAAACAGACTCGGGCTACCTTTAAGGGAATCGCAGATAAAGACTTCTCCAGATGTCTTTATCTTCTGCATATGGACTTGTTCGGTCTAGTGCAAGTTCATAGCTTAGGAGGCAAATCGTATACGCTAGTGATCGTTGATGATCACTCTCGGTTTACGTGGGTGTTCTTCTTGAAACGAAAGTCAGATACGTTTCACATCTTCACTAATTTTATCAAGCAGATTCAGAACGAACTTAACTGCTCCGTGGTCAAAATCAGAAGTGACCATGGAACAGAATTCGAGTCTGGTGCTATGACAGAATTCTGTGAAGAACATGGTATCTTTCATGAGTTTTCCTCCCCGCGTACTCCTCAGCAAAACGGAGTTGCGGAGAGGAGAAAGAGAACGCTCATTGAAGCATGTACGACAATGTTGAATGACGCTTCTCTTCCAGAGTACTTCTGGGCAGAGGCTGTCAATACGGCTTGTCATGTGCAGAACCGAGCATTGATCAATAAGAATCATCGTAAGACGCCTTATGAGCTACGGAAAGACAGGAAACCGACCATGTCCTATTTAAAGATTTTTGGCTGCAGATGCTATGTACTCAATAATGGGAAGTACCCACGTACTAAATTCGGAGAAAAATGTTTCGAAGGCATCTTCATGGGCTATAGTAGCCATAGTCGGGCTTATAGGGTCTTCAATAAGAAAACCCTAGTGGTAGAGGAGTCCATTAATGTTGTTTTTAATGAAGGAAGCATGCTTCATTGCAATTCTTCCAATGGCATTCTTGAAGATGTAGGTACAAGGCTTGAACAGCTAAGTCTCGATGAGACTGCAAAAGGTGCAACTCCCAAGTACGTCAAGGTTTCCACCTCAACGCCAACTAGAGAAGTTGATGATCAGGATGGAGAAAATCTCCCAGAAGAAGGAGAAGCCCGAGAAGCTGTTAGAGCTCCAGATGCCAGACTCTTAGAGCTCCGACACGTGAGGGATCATCCTAGAGATCAGATCATAGGAGATCCTCGTGATGGTGTCAGAACTCGGAGAGGTACAATTAACGAGATTCTGCACCTTAGTTTTCTGTCACAGGTTGAGCCAAAGAAGTTCGACGAAGCGAACAAAGATGCATCATGGATATTAGCCATGCAAGATGAACTGCATCAATTAGAACGATGCAACGTCTGGACGCTTGTTCCCAGACCAAAGAACAAGAATGTGATCGGCACTAAGTGGATCTTCAGAAACAAATTGGATGAACACGGTGTCATCATCAAGAACAAGGCCAGACTGGTGGCTTAAGGTTATAGACAGGAGGAGGGGATTGACTTCGACCAAACCTTTGCACCATTTGCAAGGCTGGAGGCGATCAGATTATTCCTGGCATATGCCTCTCACAAAGGATTCACTGTCTATCAGATGGACGTGAAATCTGTGTTTCTAAATGGAAATTTGAAAGAGGAAGTATATGTCGCGCAATCCCCAGGTTTTGTTAATCCATCGCTCCCAAATCATATCTATTTTCTTAATAAAGCATTATATGGCTTAAAACAAGCTCCTCGAGCTTGGTATGAGACTGTGTCTAGTATTCTTCTTGAGAACAAGTTCTCGAGAGGAAAAATAGATAAGACATTGTTTCTTAGGGAAGTCAAAGACAAGATTCTGCTGGTGCAAATCTATGTCGATGACATAATATTTGGCTCAACGGACAACAATCGTTGCAAGAAGTTTTCTAAACTTATGTAAGGAAAGTTTGAAATGAGCAGCATGAGAGAGCTAAAGTATTTCTTGGGACTTCAAGTGAAACAGTCTGAGGATGGAATTTTCATTTCTCAGACGAAGTTCACAAATGAACTCCTCGAGAAATTCGGAATGGAGAATGCAACCTCTATGAGGACTCCAATGGGATCCACTTTGTCTCTAGACAAGGATGAGAAAGGGAAACCTTTTGATGAAACCAAATACAGAAGCATAATTGGATCCCTTCTCTACCTTACTGTTAGTAGACCCAATATTATGTTTTTCACATGCGTTTGTGCCAGATATCAGGTGAACACTAAGGAATCTCATTATGTCGCTGCAAAGCGAATTCTTAGATACCTTAAAGGTACACCAAATCTTGGCTTGTGGTACCCAAGAAACAATGATGTCGAGCTGATAGGCTTTTCAGATGCTGACTTTGCAGGAAGCAGGGATGATAGGAAAAGCACTTCCGGGACGTGCCAATTCCTCGGAAGAAGGCTTATTTCATGGAACTGTAAAAAGACGAACTGTGTTGCAACCTCTACGGCTGACTCTGAGTATATCTCAGCAGGCAGCTGTTGCGCACAACTTCTATGGATCAGAAATCAACTCGAAGATTATGACTTGAAGTTAAGAGAAGTTCTTATGTATTGCGACTCCTCGAGCGCAATAGCAATTGCGAACAATCCTGTGTCGCACAACAGAACAAAGCATATTGAAGTGTGCTACCACTTCATTCAGGAGCATGCTGAAAACAAAGATATCTCTCTCTGCTATGTCCCCACGGATAAGCAGATTGTAGATATCTTCACAAAGCCCCTAGAACAGGCCAAGTTCAGTCTCTTCAAAACTGAACTCGGCATGCTGAACTATTAAGATTGAAGCCTGAAGGGATCAAGGCTCTTGGATCAAGGGGGAGCATCTGCTATGAATTCAAGATCGGGCACAGATGCAAGAACTACGGGGGAGCTTTGTGCTCCAAGTGAAGTCCCAGATTTGCAGAAGCCGAAAAGGGGGAGATTACCCTCTCGGTTAAGGCTAAGGTGGATGCCAAGGCTAAGTATTCTCTCAGGAGAATGGTAATGGATTTTACACTAAACTACATTTTCCTTTTATGATTTTAATTCTCATCTATTCTATTCACCTTAGCTTGTAGGGTTTAGGCTTCTTCAAATAGGGGGAGATTGTTGGATATTGTATCCACAATGTACCTGATTTGAAGAAGCCCCTGAACAAGCTAAGTTGAATTGACAATGTATTTGATGATTTTCTATCAAGTTGTGCTTGCAGCTATTCCATGCTAAGTACACACCAATGTCAGGGTGCAGTGGATCAATATACACGGGTCTGCGCAACGTAATCCCTCGTTGAGTAGATTAGTGTGTTGACTCATGTGTGCTCTCTCTATTGGAGTGTACTTATTTTCAAATACAGGGTCGAGGTAGATCAAGAGCAGAAGAGGAGCAAAGATGGGTCAAAGACTAAGTCTTCAAAGGAAGGAAGAGAAATTCTTCTAAGTCAAAATCGACGGGAATCACTAAGGGTCCGTTCGTTTCAACGACATTGATATTGAAGTATTGGCTTTTAATCCAATATCAATACACATGGGAAATGACATTGAGTTTAAATCCAATTCTTTTGTTCGGCCGCATGATGACTTTCTGTCATAGGAATTGACATTAATCATTTTTTATTGTTCGTTTGTAGAAAGATTTTCAATCATATATAGGAATTGACATTGGTCAATGCTCTCAATTAAAAATAACAAACGCAGATTTTTCGTCCGACATCAGTTTTATCGGCCGGACACAATTTTTTCGTCATGACGCGATGTTTTTCCTCAGACTTAAATTTTTCGGCCCGAACGCAAAATATTTCATCGGAACCCGATTTTTTCGCCGAGACGCGATTTTTTCCCACGGACGCGATTTTTCCGTCCGAACTCAAAATTTTCACTCTGACACTACTTTTTCGCCCGGACGCGACTTTTAATCCCGGACGCGATTTTTTCGCCCGGACGCGACTTTTTCGCCGGGACGCGATTTTTTTCTCTCGGACAGGATTTTTTTGCCCTGACGCGATTTTCGAACGGGGTTTTCTTCTTCCCCTTTTTCAATGAAAGATTCATATCAAACAATTTTAATGTACCCGACGTGATTTTTTGCCCGGGAGCGAAAAAAATCATCCAAACGCGTTTTTTTCGGCCGGACGTGATTTTTTCGCCTGGAAGTAATTTTTTCGCCTAGGCGTGACTTTTTCGCCCAGACGCGATTTTTTTCGCCCGGACTCGATTTTTTCGCCCCAACGCGAAATTTTCGCTTCGGAGGTAGAAAATCGCGTCCAGGCGAAAAAGTCGCTTCCGGGCGAAAAAGTCGCTTCTGGGCGAAAAATCAAGTCTGTACAAAAAATTGCATCCGGGCGAAAAATCACGTCTGGGTTGAAAAATCGCGCCCAGGCGGAAAAATCGCGCCAGGGCGGAAAAATTGCGCCCGGGCAGAAAAATCGCGCCAGGACGGAAAAATCGCGCTCTTGCGAAAAAATCACTTCTGGGGAAAAAACGGGTTCGGGCGAAAAAAACGCATCCGGGCGAAAAAATCGCGTCCTGGCGAAAAAATCGTGCCCGGGAGAAAAAATCGCGCCCGGGCGAAAAAAATCTCGCCCGGGCGAAAAAAATCGCTTCTGAGCAAAAAAAATCACGCCCGGGCGAAAAAATCTCATCCGGGCGAAAAAATCACGTCCGCGCGAATAAAACGTGTCAGGGCGAAGAAAACGTCCACGTGCGAAAAAAATTGCGTCTGGTCGAACAAATCGCGCCCGGGCGAAAAAACCCTTCCGGTCGAAAAAAGCCCGCCCGGGCGAAAAAAGCGCGTCCGGGCGAAAAAATAGCGTCATGGCGAAAAAATAGCATCCTGGCCAGAAAATCGCGTCTGTGCAAAAAAGTCGCGTTCGGGCGAAAAAATTATGTCTGGTCCAAAAAAATCGCATTTATGCAGAATAAATTACTCTTCTTTTGAAAAGCCGATGTTAGCAATCTCAATATCCGCACCTCGAGATAGACATTGAACCAATGAATTTTTAGTTGTGTGAATATCTACGGCTTTCTGTCAGAAAGCCAATTCCACTCTACAATTGTTGATACGAACAGCGGAAATGACTTTCATTTTCTTAAAGCCAATACTTTAATATCAATGTCGTTGAAACGAACGGACCCTAAGTGATTCTCGCCGACTTCGACGGGAATCGTTAGTGATTCCCGCCGATTCGACGAGAATCAGTCTGCATTCCCACCGACTTCCTTCCGGCTGACAGTTATCCAACAGGAATTCTGCCAAGGAAGAATCGACGGTAATCGCAAGTGATTCCCGCTGACTTCGACGAGAATCTGTCTGCATTCCCGCCGATTCGTCGAGTATCAGCTTGCCTCTCTCGCCGATTTCCTTCGGCTGACTGTTTTTCAGACAGGGATTCTGCTAAGGCAAAATCGACGGGAATCGTGAATGATTCCCGCCGACTTCGACGGGAATCACCAACGATTCCCACCGATTTTGCCTTGGGCATTTTTCCTCCGTTCGCTGGACCGAACTAAGAGGCCGTGCGCTGTTTCGGCCGGGGCTAGGGCTTTTCCTTGTGGGCCCCACAATGGTCTTTTATGGTTGGCTCGGGTATATATACATGCGTATTTCGAACTTCTACAGCAACTCATTCACGCGAAATAAAAAGTCGACGTCGTGCCCTAACATATCGCAGAAAATCGCCGATCGCTGACGCTGCTCGTAAGCTCGTCGCCGCCGCTGATCTCAGAGCTTCTTTGATCTTCCGACGACAGTACCGAGGCTAGCAGTGCGTCTCATGCATCTCTCTTGAGATCTCTTGTCTCTCGATTCGTTGAACGAGGTTAGTTCTTCATTCCGAATCGATTAAGACGACTGATCCGACTAAGATCGTTCGTAGACCTTGCTTGCTTCGTCAAGAAGTTTGGATCTACAAAGTATCGCCGCCGCAATCATTTGCCGCCTCCGATCTTGACAAGATCCTCTCCAAGAGAGAATTCCGGTTGTGGACTCTTCGTATCTTTCAAGAAAGCTTCAACGAACGAAGGACATCGGAATCTCCAAAAGCCTTGTTTGTATTTTCTTATACATTCAATTTTTGATTTGTTGTAAAGGAATTTTTATTCCTAGTTGTAAGGGTTGGGTGCAACCCGTGGTGGTGGAGTTGTGACTCCTTTGGTTGAAAGGGTTCCTTCCGTAGTGTGAGGATTGGATTTCAATTCGCTTGGAAGAGTGACCGAGTCGTCCCTTGGTGGGAGATAGTTCGAAGGGGAAAAGTGGACGTACCCAAATCGGGGAACCACTATAATTTCTTGTGTGTTTTCTGTGCTGTGTTTGTTAATTTGTGCAGGTAAATTTTATTCCGCAAAAGACTGCACGACACCTATTCCCCTCAACCATAGGTGGATTTAGTTGACACTAGATACTTTCAATGGGAAATTCTCTCCTCTTTCTCCTCTTATATAAGTGTAAAAATACATGTATTCAAAGTGTGGACAATTGAAAAATTAATAAAATTTTATGAATGTCTCTCTTTTATGTTTTTCTACAAAAGTAAACATCAATTGTTTTAAGTGCATGAACTTTCTGATAAAAACATGCACAAACTTGTCATTAACATCATAATTTTTTATTATTCCCATCTAATATTCTTAAACTTAGATGTTTATGTTTAAGAATTTTTATTGAGATGGCTTAAAGTTTATTTTACTTGATTCTGCACTTGATATACTATATTAACTTACATCCATTCTACGTGATAATTTTTTATTTTTCAGGTGAAAATATTAGGATAGGATGAGTTGGCTAAGAAATATTTGCAAAGGTTCGAGCCATAAAATCTCAAAAGAGCGTCAACAAGAAAATAATGATGATAATGATGATGGGTTTCGCAATGAACCTACAATTTCACTCGTAAATTCAATGTCCAGTAATTACTTCTATTTCCAATATTAAATTCAATGTCCAGTAATTACTTCTATTTCATTAACATCATAAATTGTTTTAAACATTTTAATAAGATTTAGCACTCTATGATCTATAATATTTTTGATATATTTGTAGAAAAAATCATTTGACTAATAAATTGTTTGATAAATTGGAGAATTTGTTTCTATTAACTGTTTGTCAAAGTTAAATTTCTTGTATAATGGATAATATTTCACTTTAGAAAAACAAAATTACAATGAAATAATTTGTATTAATTGATCTTTTTCCCCCATTTTTATAGTTAGAGTGCCTCAAAAAAGGAGCAGCACAAAGTTTGGAAAAAAATTGCTTGAGTAATTTTTTTAAGAAATTTGCTTTGTAAATATTTCATAATAATTTAGTTCTTAAATATATTCAAGTATAGAGTAGCTTTTTCACAACTACTTATTAATGTACTTGATGCAATGTAGGATTCCATTTTATAGATCGATTAGTGGATTCAAGATCATGTTGGCTTCAAATAAAATGTACTTCTCTTTGCTAAATGTATTTCATGATCTGGGGAAGACAAACTAGATACTTCATTAAAATGGAGAAAAAGTTGCATGCCCTTGAAAATATCAGTTGGGACAAAAACATGCCCTTTGCTATACCATAAGAAAATGAAAATAAGTATTCAATCAACTAAATATTAAGTTACCAATTGCTTGCCACTACATGTAGGCGCAAATATAATCATCAAAATCCATATTTGATTGTAAAAAGTAGGATAACTCACCAAAAGTGTGAACATGTTGAAAGATGATGACAAAATTATATAGAGAAAAGATCTTTGAAGAAGCTTCTTTTGTTATAGTTGTACCCAAAAAAACAAATGCACTTTGTACAAGCTATTCTCCAAAGAATTCATTATAAGCTATTTTTCAAATAATTTAGTAGCATACGATGATAGTGGATCACTGGCCATACCATCCCTATATTAGCACTCAAAGAAGGGAGAATGCTCCTAGCCGAATAAAAATCTTCGATTATAGTAGGTTGATTGAGAAATCAGTGGTCGCTAACCAAAAAAGAAGTTTTGTTGTGATTTACAAAGAGTTGCTAATGATCTAGAAAAGGAAGACATCATTTTTTATTGCCCATCCTTCACGGGACTTGAAAAAATTGAAGATGAATAAGTGCCTTTTAAATGACAGAGAAACTCTCTCTTACACTTGAATCTCTTATCCTAAATCTTCTTTATCAGTTGTCATATTTCTCAATAACCTGAGACTCTCTTCTTTCTTGAGACTTATGTAGAATCACCACCTTCTCCCTGAAGATATTTGCTCATTGATGAACATTCACAAAAGTTGTATTGGGTTAATGAATAATTATTTAAAAGATATGTGTGTGGTTCTTGAGTCACCAAAGAAAAATACTCTTTGGGGTTCTTGAGTCTACATAAGGAAAATGCTCTAATTGGGTTCTTGTGTCTCTGGTGGAAATACATTGTAACCTTGAATAGATAGAGTTATCCTACAGGTTGTGGATGAGAGAAGTTCCAAGATTTGATTGGGGAATGATCGCACACAATCACATAATTCAAATCCCAATGGAAATGCAATGATAGTGAACTAATCAAAGTAATAAAATGTGTAGGTGAGTTTATCTCATCCACAAGGAACATGAAGCAGAAAATCCTAGAACTAATATATCACCAACCTATTTAAGTGATCATAAACTTAGTTTAAAGCAAAAAAAAATTAAAGAACATAAATACAACCTAATCTAGTAAGAACTTCATCAAACCAAAATTGTCTCATATGAAGCATAACCCACATTAATACTAGCATTGAGAGACATGAAAATATATAGTGAAAAAAAGGTGGATGATGAAAAATACAAGAACACAAAGGGCAAAAGCCTCAAATGAAAAAAATATTTGGGCAGATGAGAAAAAAATACAGAGGGAAAAGAGAGGCACCTCTCTGGAGATGATCGAGAAATGTTCATGGGTTGTCACTCCATCTTGCCTTCAATCCTTGACCTCATCTAAGGTGGAGAACAGGCTTTCACCACTGCTCCCGATGTGTATATCTTGACTTTCAATGCTTTGACCTCTATGCCATCTTCTTTCTTCCTCCTAGATTCCTTTGCATTCTTGGAACCTTCTCCTTGGAACCCTAAAACCACATAATTGTACCTTGGGGATGAAGTGAGTGGAATAGAATTGGATCCACCAAATGACTCAATGGTTTGCTATAAATATGTAGCAGAAATAGATTCGCATGACCGGGCACATGATCGTTGTTGAAACCGGGAACCGACTTCTTGTGGAGTCTGATTCCTTATGAAAGGGGTGATCGCGCACTTACTTCGTCCAACAAACTTGGCTGACCGAAGACTTAGAACTAACCTAAGGCTCCAGCACGGAGGTCCCTCAACACACCCAGAAGATCTTAGAGTGCTTCCCCTCCTTAGACTGTACTGAGCTAAGGGTACCTTAGAAAGCTTTATAAGAAAAGAGAGTAAGAGAACTGAAAAGTCCTTGCCTTTTGAGGTACCCCCTTGAGCCTATTTATAGTTTTTAAAACTTGCCCTCCAAATAGCGCAACTCCGCTGTTTTGAATGGTTATGTGCAGCCAAATGTGGTCTGCCAAAAAGGCAACTCCACTATTCTTAAGAGCTAAGTACAAACCTAATCACATTTATCAGACCAAATTAAGCTAACCACATGATTCCTACACCCCACTCATGGGGGAAATCAGGACCAATCCATCACTAGCCCGGGTTGATGCAGGCTGGGTATCGTAACTCGCCGCTCTCTTTAGGCGAGCGTGAGCTGGCGAGTGCGGCTCGCCCGCCCTTCCTGGTGGAAGCTGGCTTGCAGTCCAGGCTCGCTCTCCTGCCTGGAGAGTATGGGGCGGCTGCCCTGGCTTGCTCTCCTGCCTAGCAGGTGCGGGTCGGTTGCCCTGGCTCGCTCACCTGCCTGGCGGATGAGAAACTGAGAAGAACTCTATCTTAAGTTCAGAAGCATCGAGTGAATCCAGTTCACTGAATGCCTCAAAGGATGGCTTCGACAGAGAGAGCTCCACTCAATGCCTTAGAAGATGGTGACCGAGAATCTGTTATGGCTCGCTCGCCTTCCTAGTGGACCCACTCGACGAATACTGGATTATACAATCGTGTGTTCAAATATGAGCAGTTGATGAAAACATGACAAGGAAACCAGATAGGGTGAAAAGTCATGATGGAGGGTATCAATAAAAGTACATGATACTATTGTTATATACTAGCAACCCTGTAATCATGGAATTTATATATGCACCCCACCATACACAGGTGCACAATCATGCTCAAAAAAGTGTATGGGAAAATCTAAACCGCGTTTGCATGTCAAAATGAAATGTAATCATGCATGATCATGCACATAAGGCGCAAGATCATGCGCTTCAATAGTCGACATATAAAAAATGGATGAACGTCGACTAGCAGAAAACACACAATCATGCTCATATGAGCATAGTCATGGGTAACCTGTAGAAAAATGCCTTATAGAAACATAGAGTTGGAGTGAATGTAACACCTAGGGTGTATAAATAAGCTCATTAAAGTGCATGACTAGTTACGTTAAAAAGTAAAAATAAAAATGTGTTCCAAAAGCTCCAAAATACACAACATCAAGTATTTTTCTCTTAGGGTACTCCTTATATCAGATTTATGCAAATACTATATAATATGGCAGGTTAACCAAAAAGAGAGAGTCAAAATGAAAGGAAATTCAGCAAAGGAATAACAAAATAGTTATACAGATTATATGTATTAACTATCTCAAACATTAATGTTTGCTTTTCCCCAAGTAAACCAAACTCATCACAGGGAAAAATAAAGTTCAAACAGTAAACACGAAATCATGCAAGAGTAGGAAACTAATTTTTTAGGCAAATGAAATAGTGAAATATTTTTATAAGATAAATAAAACTAAATGGGAATGAGTTTACAAGTTCTTTATATGGAAAAGAGTGGTGTATTTATACAAGTTCAAACAATCAATGACATGCCAATTCCGAGAAATGCATAATGAGAAAGTTATGTAGTGAATAGATTGAATTCTAACTACATTACTACATGGAGACTTGCAATGAAATCCATCACTATTAATAACCATAAGCTTACCCTTCAACACTAACTCCATTACACAGATTATGAAATTATGCTTTGAATCAGTAGGACATATTGTAAGACAAAAAATAAGGCTTAATCTTAAGGTGTGCTATACAATGATAAACGTGAAGGGTTATTCAAACTTAAAAAATGATGTTGAGTCTAACAATTGCAATTCACCATTAAGAGTTGTAAGAGGGGGACTCCCCCAAACTTACTTTAAATTATATGTAATAACTTCAAAGCATTAGAGCCACATCTATCATTCATTTTACCTTCTTTTCAAAAAATTTATTCTTAACATGCATAACTTTTTATACAAAATTTTATTTTACACATAAAAATATAGATGATGGATTTTATCCTCTCATCTCAAAGATTTTTCAACTTTACTACACAAAATTAATCCAAATATCACAATGCATAACAATAGAAGCTCAACAAATAAGTGCAAAAATTTCGGTTGGATTTTTTGCATTTGTGGACCTGAAGGTGGTGGTAGTTCAAACAAAAGGGTGTAAGGCATACATTTGAGTAAGCAATGTTGAATTGAAATGGTTGAGCACAATGGCTCAAACTATACAAAACAATGCCTAAATCAAGTCTTAGGCACAATACAATCTATACAAATGTGTAAAGTGTTGCATATAATCAAGTTTTAATTAATTATTAAGTTGAAAAACTTATTCATAATCAATCAAGAATCATTATATAAGAACAAATAACACACTATTATGCAAATCTAGGTAAATCATAGTCTTGTTATGAGTAAACAGGGCAACTTCACATCTTGATCAATAAAAGGTAGCTCAATCCATGAGGATTTAGCAAATCGTAATAAAAATTTTCACAAGAAACAAGTGCAAGAATAAGATAAGGGCTCAAATATGATGGCATAGTCTACAAGCTTAAACAGTTTATCACAAAAGGTGACTAAAGAGTACTTAAAGAAACAAGATAAACTACTTATAAAAAACTGGGTGCTAGAAAGCAAATTTTTTGAACTAAAAAAATGAAGTAAAGGATGCATATTTTCAATATGTCTTAGGGGAACCCATGCGACTATCCCCCAAAACATAAATGGAGCATTGTCCCCAATGTAACAAGAGTAAACGTAGCAGAAAAGAGAGCAGAATTAGGCTACATGGTTCCAAGATAGCATCCAAGGCATGAACCATATATGTTTAATTCCAATGTTCATCAAAGGTTGAATCCATCAAAACATAGAGTTTAAAACAAAAAGAAGTAAAACAAAACACATGGAAAATAAATGCTAGAGAATTATACATATTATTAGAAATGAAAGGTTCTTGTGCACGAGTGCGCTAATAAGGTGCGTGGGAGAAATTCATGCCTTGTATTTCTTGTTGAAATGAAAGGTGATTGCGCACGAACGTGCGCATAAGGCGTGCGGTTGTGATCCTAGCCAATCGATATACATGAAATTGATGAACATCCATTGCAAAAAGAACATGATCATGTGCAACCTATATGAAAATGTCATGCAGAAAGTGGAGCTGAAGTGGAAGTAATACCGGGGTGCACGACCATGCTAAGCATATTAATACAGATGAAATTTTTTTGATGAAATTAAAATTTTCCTTTGGCCCAATTATCGATTAGAAGATTTAGTTTGTTTGAATCATTATTGGTTTGATACTAATAACAACACTCGTTTCAGTATGTCAAGAATACATATGTATTCACAATTCAGAATAAATTTAATTCCAATGAAAATTACAAAATTTATAGTGGATTTATTCAATATTGTGTGATATATTTGGTAGATGAAAACCTCAATATATTCACTATATAAAATTATAATATATAATGCTGATTTTATAGTGTATCAAATTTCACTAGGAGGAGTCGAATCCCTTTAAATCAATTTAAATCAAAAGAATAAAAATTGTTCTCTTTCCTCGATACATATATATTTTTCCATATTTGATAAATTTGGATCAAATATAGAAAATATAAACCAGCCGCATAAGCAAAAAAAAAACAAATGAGTATATGAATAAAATAAATCGTATTTTTATGTATACTTGATAAAAATAACTAACATAATAAATACTACTATTTTTTCTTATCGGTAAAATTAATAGAAAAGACAGATATAAATCGTAATTTATGGTCAAAATTTCATTAATTTCAGTTATTACATCAGAAGAAAAAGAAGAAAATAGTGGATCTGTTGTATTTTAAGTATTCCATTTTACCAACAAAATAAGAAAACTTGCTTTACATTTAGAATTGCACAAAAGAGATTTTTTATCGCAAACAGGTCTACAAATAATTCTGGGAAAACGTCAACAATTATTGACCAATTTGTCAAATAAAAAAAAGTGCATTATAAGAAATTAATGGATCAGTTAGATATTCTAGAAACAAAAAATCGTTGAATTTATTTAAATTTTTTTCTTTTAGTTTCTTATTCTTATCATTGTTATTTTTTAATTATTTTTTCTTAGTTCAGTTATTAGCATTAAATATTTCATTTTAAGAAATTTGTGAAATAAAGAATTAAGCGGAAAAAATATGACGGTACCGACTACAAGAAATAATTTCAGAATAGTCAATATGGGCCCTCACCACCCATCAATGCATGGTGTTCTTCGGCTGATCGTTACTCTGGATGGTGAAGATGTTATTGATTGTGAGCCTATATTAGGCAATTTACATAGAGGGATGGAAAAAATATAGGAGAACCGAACAATTATATAATATTTGCCTTATGTAACACGTTGGGATTATTTAGCTACTATGTTTACAGAAGCAATAACAGCAAAAGCACCCGAACGATTGAAAAGTGTTCAAGTGCCTAAAAGAGCCAGTTATAACAGAGTGATTATACTGGAGCTAAGTCGTATAGCCTCCCATTTGTTATGGCTTGGACCATTTATGGCCGATATCGGTGCACTAACTCACTTTTTATAGAGGGTTTAGGCACTCATTGAAGACGAAGACTGTGCACCTTAAGAAGAACTTTTGAAATTTGATCCAAATGCTTTAAAATGTAACTACCAGATTATGTAACTAGAGCTATTTCTTGATGGGTTCATGATCTATATTACTCTTTAGAGTAGCTGTAAAATTGCCCAAAAATATAACTGTACGTCTGTCGTAAAATTTTTCACGAGATAATTTGACAATTTAAATTATTGTAAATATCAGATGTGGAAGTTAGGGCTACTTCTTGACGAGGTTGCAAAATGTATAGTCATCATAAAATTTGTAAAACAGTATTGATGTGGTTCCCCTTGAAACTTCTGAGCCAAAGCAGAAAAACTTAAACAGAGGACATGTGAGGAAAACCAACCCAAACGGGCAAGATGCACGCGGGAAGCCACGCTCCCCCAAGTCCTGGAAGCACCCAAGGAAGGGGCCAAACCCATGCTCACGCGCAAGCAGCACTCCCACAGCCCGCTCGCTCGCGCCCTACGCGGGCCGTGGCTCGCACACCCACGCGGCCGGGCGGACGCGTTCCCGCGCCCCGCCCGCCCAAGCAAAGAGATCTGATGCAATAAGTGAAGAACCCAAAAACAAGAAGTAACCCGTGACAGATCGACGATCAACAGGATCACTGACCCAGGTAGCATCCGAGTAAGCACAGAGTTGTAGAGAACTACAGCTGGAGAAGAAGAGGCCTCGTGAATTCGTCGCTCGGAGATAGAGCAAGAGCTATAGTATATGGCCATAATGCACATAGGTGGGCGCACCAACAAACTAGCTCAACACATGAACAACATAAGCAATGTCGGGCTGAGTAATAGTGAAGTAGACGAGACTCCCAACGAGGTGAAGATAGCAAGTAGAATCAAAAAGTGGAACCGCATCAACCGGGCGTAGCTGGAGGGGAAGCTCCATAGGGGTGTCCACGGTGCGAGAGTCAGAGAGAGCGGCCCAAGCTAAGAGATCTGATGTGTAACACCACTGTGAGAGCTGAAAACTACGGTTTGTAAATGTGAACTCAAGGCTCATGAAGTAGCTCAACTGTCCAAGGTCAATCATCTGAAACTACAGCAAAAGGTGATGTTTGATGAAGGCCGCATGAGAAGGATCATCACTAGTAATAAACATGTCATCCACATAAAGCAACAGAAGAGTCCGGGCACGACAGGAGGAATGCAAAAAAGGGCTAGATCATGTGAACTCGGGCAAAAATTGACGACTGTAATGGCTGAGCTGAAACATGCAAACCATGTGTGGGGTGCTTTCTTGAGCTCATAAAGAGCTCATCGTAAGCGTTATACAGGGCCTGGAGGAGAGGAGAGACCGGGAGGAGGAAGCATATACACCTCATGTTGAAGATCACCGTGAAGAAAGACATTCTTCATGTCGAGCTGAAACAGAGACCAGTGGAGAACAACTGCAACCGCAATAAGAGTATGAATAATAGTCATTTGTGTACAACCCCGTGTCCGCCGAAGGGGCCCAAGCAAGCAGGCGGACCGGGCCCCAGCCGCCCCTCTCAAGCGGGCCAACCCCCGCTCGCCTCTCCTAGGCGGGCCGGGCCCCAGCCGCCTCTCTCTGGCGGGCCAGCCCCCGCTCGCCTCTCCTAGGCGGGCCGGGCCCCAGCCGCCTCTCTCAGGCGGGCCAGCCCCCCGCTCGCCTCTCCTAGGCGGGCCGGGCCCCAGCCGCCCCTCTCAGGCGGGCCAGCCCCCCGCTCGCCTCTCCTAGGCGGGCCGGGCCCCAGCCGCCTCTCTCAGGCGGGCCAACCCCCCGCTCGCCTCTTCCAAGCGAGCCGGCCCCGGCCGCCTCTCTCAGGAGGATCGGCTGCTGCCCACCTCCCTCCAAATGACAGGAGGTGACCCGGCAAGAGGTGCGTATAACCAGCCAGAACAGCGGGGTTTGGCTGTTGGCAGGCCAATCCGAGGGGCTCTTTAGTAAATTCAGACCACCAGAGGCGGGTTATTCGCAGACCATCCGAGGTAATCTATAAATAGGACCCAAGGGGTACTTCAGAAGGCACGCTTTCTGGTTCTCAAGTCTTATAGCGCTTTCTGAGGTACCTTAGCCCGGCAATTGGTTAAGGAGGGGAAGCGCTCTAAGATCTTCCGGGTGTGTGGTGGGACCTCCGAGCCGGGCCCTTGGTCCTGTCCCTTGTTCTACTCCCCCTTGTTATTTCTCTTGCAGGAGCGAAGTAAGTGCGAGATCACTCCTTCCCCAAGGGTCGAACTCCACAGAGGCCGGTTTCTAGTTTCAACATTTTGGTGCGGTGAGCGTGGAGCGTGGTCAGCAAGGAAAACCTTCAGCAGGCTCGATGACTGGAGAAGAAGGACAAGGATCAGGCAGGGGCAGCTCGCCACCCCCTCCCCCACCCCCAGCGGCAAGCATGCCGGCAGAGCTTAGGGAGGAGATCCTCGGGCTCGTCAGGACCGCCCTCGGCATGCGAGCTGAGAGTGCGACACCGGCAATTCCAGTGGTCGCCGCTCCCGCACTCGGCGACAACGCGCCGCTCAGGCGACCAGGGAAGGAACCTGCCGGGAGAGGCGAGCGCGAGTTCCAGGGGCGAGTTCTGTTCCCCGGCTCGGCCGCAGAATACCATTTCGGCGAGACGACGGGGAGAGAGTTCCCCCCTTGCCCCGCTGAGGGAGGAAGCCCCTTCAGCGAGTTCGTCTCCTCCGCCCCAGTTCCAGAGGGGTTTCGTGAGCCGGAGATGACCTACTACTCTGGGAAGGGAGACCCCGTCCACCACATCCAGTGGTTTGAGGACATGGTCACTATTCGACAGATGTCAGACGGCTTCAAGTGCCGACTCTTCGCCATCACCCTCCGAGAGAAAGCGAGAGAATGGTTCCACCGGCTCCCGACCGAGTCCATCTATTGCTTCGAGGACCTGCGTCGGGGGTTCATGTTGAGGTTCACCACTTCCAAGAAGAGGAAGAAGGAGGTGGAGTCCTTGTTCCATGTCAAGCAGAGGGTGGGAGAGACCCTGGGGAGTTACCTGGATAGATTCCAAGAGGAGTTGTCCCAAGTGTAGGAGATGCCAGGGCACACCATGATGGTGGCCTTCACCCTGGGTCTCCAATCCGGGTTCTTTGCAATGGAACTCAAGAGGTCGCCCCCAGTGTCTTTTGAGGCGCTCCTGGAGAGGGCAGCTAGGGAGGCCGATATGGAGGCGGCACATCCGGAGTTTGCCCGAAGGTTGGCCAGGTGGGCCGTGGAGGAAGAGAGGCCAAGGGGTGGCCGAGGGCAGGAAGAGAGAAGGGCTGAGCCCCGGCAGAGGGAACAGCCGCCGCCGCAGCAGCATCAGCAGCAGCCCAGGCAGGGGCGACATGAGCCGAACTTCCGGATGGGGTGGAGACCCGAGTGGCAGGAGCCCGGGGCAAGGAGAGGGTTCCGCGGAGGGGACTACCGTCAAGGAGGACAGGGTCAGTTTTACCCTCCAGGCGGGATGCAGGGCCAGAGGCCGACCCTTCCCGACCAGGAGCAGGCTATGGCCATAGCACTGGGGGAGAGGAGAAGAGTGGTACGGAGAAGGAGAAGGGAGGTGAGGGTGGAGTTGCCTTACTGCGACTTCCATCAAGAGGAGGGGCACGCCACAGCCACGTGCCCAGAGTTCCTCGAAATGAGAGGCAACCGGGAACAGCAACAACAACAACAGCATCCGGAAGTGCGGATTGAGGAGATCCGGCCTCGGGCGGAGGAGGGTCGGTGCGAAGACCGGGTAGATGTGGGCTCCCGAGGAAGGATCGGAGCGATCCACGGGGGGGCTGGGATCGAGGCTTCCCGCAAGTCGAGCCTCCACACTATGTACCGCAGGAGCGTTGGCTCCACGTCCCAGTCCCCGCCCCCGGATGAGAAAATCACTTTTTCCAGGGAGGATATACCGGGTCACGAGGACCCCTTCTGCGATGCGCTGGTCATCCAGACAGCCATCGAGGACTTCACCGTCCCCCGGATCCTCGTCGACAACGGGAGCTCGGTCAACGTCATCTTCAAGAGGGCATTCGATGCGATGAAGGTGGAGGCCCGAAGGGTGTTGGCCTCGGACGGACCCCTGTTTGGCTTCTCAGGGGAGAGGAAGGAGGTTGAGGGAGGAGTGGGACTCCATGTCGTTCTGGGGGGGCAGTCCCGCAACTGCAAGTTCGTCATCGTGGACGCCCCCAGCAGCTACAGCGCCATCTTCGGGAGGCCTCTCATCAGCGCCTTCCGCTGCTCCCCTCATCCTTCCACCAGTGCTTAAAATTTAACGTCGAGGGGGTCCAGGTCCGGGTCCGCGGAGATCCCAAATGGTGGCGTGTCCCCTCCACCTCTACTTGGAGACGATGCTGACGATGATGTGGTTGATCCGGTTGCTGAGGCTATTCAACTAAAGGACATGAGGCATCACAATGATGCTAGCGGAAGGCTACGTTACAACCTCCGCCCGCGGCGCGCAACATTCGCCGCACCGCATTAAAACATTTCCCTTTTCATGCTTTATTATTTATATTTTAGGAATATAAAATTATCCAAGTTTGAAGTGATAATTTTATATTCAATATTGCACTTTTTATTTTTGCATTTGGACAATATTTTTATTTGGTGTGCATTTAACCATTTGGATGGATGAGATTACATCTCCATCATGAATGGTTAAAGCTTGTTTGTAACTCCTATATAAGGAGGCCTTTGTTATGAGATAATTAGAAAAGAATTGAAACCTAAAATCCCCTTTGAGGAATTTCGGCCAAGAGGAGGAAGCCTCCTAGCCACCGCCCCTTCCCCCCCTTTTACTTGTGGTGTGAAGCCGCCGGCCTCCCTTGCTCCCTCCATCCGTTCGGTGCGACTCCGGCGCGGCTTCCTTCGGTGCGACTCCTTGGAAGAAGGTTGCAACCCTTCGGTGTGACGCCGGTGGATCCGTGGAGAGAGTGATTCTCCCACAGTTATCTCGTGTGAATGTTCTCCGGTTGGGTAAAATATCTCATCCCTCCTTGTGTGATTTCTTCTAATTAGTTGTGGTGGATCGCAAATCGTTTTATCCGTTTTGTTAAATCAATCGCTGCACTTTTCATTTCGAAATCGCCGTTGCTAGGCTTTTTATTTCCGGATCGGGTGGATCCTATTTGCCGGAGCGGATCTAGGCCTATAGCCTTGGTTTTGCTCCCAAAAAGGTTGGCAATCTTTATGTTAATTTGGGGAACGATCCGACTCAAATTTCGATCGCTATTTTCGAGTCGACCAATCCTCCTTGTTATTTTTATGCGCTGCGTTTGTGATGAGGAAATATTGTGGGCGATAGGTGTTGTGTAGGTGCGGTAGATCTAAGGCGATATTGGGCGAGGAGTGAATTATTTCCGTAGAGATCTCCGATTCCGGACATCCCTACATCAATTTGGTATCAGAGGCGGTCGTTTCAACTCCCAAGTTGCAAACATCCTCTCTGCGTTCTTCGTTGGTTGATATGAACTTTCAAAAATCTGAAATTTTCGGTTTGGTCTGCATTTAGTAAATCCTTCGGAATTTTAAAACTTGTCAAAAAATCTGAAAAACTTTCTGTAGCTTCCTAACCTTATTTCCAGCAACATTAAAACAGAAAATTTTTCGATTCGTCCTCGTTAGGTCAGCCTGAAAATTGGAAACGTCGTAATTCTGTCCAGTTGGTCTGCAAATAGCGGGCTGAAATCTTTATTTTTCAGCGAAATTTCAAAAATAAATAAATTTTCAAATCTCCAAATTTAAATTTCAAATTTCAAATTTCAAATTTTAAATTTCAAATTTTCAAAATTTCAAATTTCAAAATTTAAAATTCAAATTTCGAATTTTAAATTTCAAATTTTCAAAATTCAAAATTTAAAATTCAAAATTCAAATTTCAAATTTCAAAATTCAAAATTCAAATTCAAAATTTCAAAATTCAAAATTCAAAATTCAAAATTTCAAATTTGAAATTTCAAAATTCAAAATTCAAAATTCAAAATTCAAAATTCAAATTTCAAATTTCCAACTTCAAATTCCAAATTTCAAATTTTTCTCAAAATCTAAAATTTAAAATTTCCGGTATTTCTCCATCTAATTATTAGTAAGAAAACAAAAAAAAAATTAATTAATTACTTTTCATTCAGTAATTATTTTTATTAATTAAGTTGAAAAATTAGTATTTGGTGTGCCAATAGCCGGCTAAATTTTATTTTCTGCAAAAAAAAAATCTGAAAAAAATTAATTAATAATCCTTATAATTTTCTTGCTCAGAAAATAAAAAAATATGCATATATTATTTTTTGAAACTAGCGGGAACAATTAAATCTTTAAGATTTAATTAGGGTCAGTTTGCTTTTCTTTGCATGTGCACAAGTATCGGATCGAGTTTCCTCTCCGTTTATCACTAAATGACATATGACGTATATGCTTCTCGGTTAGACTATTCCTATGCTAAGGATATGGCTAAGCACACCCCTAGGGCACACCATATTTATCCTACTTATGACGGTTTAGAGTATCCCCAAAATTTTAGGGACTGGCTGAAGGGATTAGAACAATTTTTTAATTATCACTTATGGGATGACTACGAAAAGGTTAGCTTTGCCCGAGAGCGATTAGTAGGTCGGGCCCGATTATTTTGGATAAACGAAGAGCGTCGTGGTGGTAGCTATCGTTATGCTTGGCCGCACATGCGTAACCTCCTCTCGGATCAATTTGATCCCGCCTATCTACGCACTAATAGCACCACACCCGTTAGTAAGAATAGTTACAGCACTAGACCTGTATCCGCTTATAGGAGTGACCCTACGCCTCAGGATAGATCCTATCCCCAAAGAGGTAGTATTACCCAGAGTGTGCCTAGTCCCACCTATAGGAAACATAAGTCATTCCAACCCAAAAATTTTAACTCGAAAGAGGTTATTATTAGGGTGCTTGCTTCCTTAGCCTCGACATCTAAGCCCTCTGATATAGTGACTGATACCTCTAAGGATGCTTATGTGGATATGGAATCTCTGGAAGATGAAATTAATCAGCTAGGTGAGAGTCTTCCTTCACTTACGATAGTGCTTGACTCTCCTGTTGAACCTGAGGATGTGATTAGGACTGCGCCTGTCACTGAGGACGAGGCAAGTTTCACTGACGCTTTTAGTGACGTTGAGGAGATTGGTTACCCTAGTGACCTGGAAGAAGATTTCTCCCCTGAGGAATCATCTCCAATCCCCTTCGACGATAATTTAGTCATGGAATCTTCTATTGACCCTGAGCTAGTAGACATTCCCGTTGAGTCGGTAGAGTCATCCGATGCTGAGAGCTTACATGTCACTGATTTAGGTAATGACTTGCTAGGATCCGACGTTATATTGGTTGACCCAGGATTATTAGAGGTTTCTACGATATTGGTAGAGTCACCTTGGGATGGATGTTCAGTTTGGGATAAGCTTAGTGTGATACATCCGGGAGTTAGTCCTTTGACGTTATTATCGCCGCTTGGAACTCAAGCTAATTATTATACTCCCCATGATTCGATTTGCCCATCCCCCTATTCTGACTTAGACGCTGTCCCCACCTCATGGGAAGAATTATGTTTGGATGACGATAGCACTAAGGGCCCAACTGACTTTTCTTTGATGATAGCCCCTTCGCCTGAGGCCC
This sequence comes from Platanthera zijinensis, assembly GCA_039513925.1. Lineage (NCBI taxonomy): Eukaryota > Viridiplantae > Streptophyta > Magnoliopsida > Asparagales > Orchidaceae > Platanthera > Platanthera zijinensis. The sequence goes on along the minus strand of CM077079.1, from coordinate 47,071,517 downwards.
AAGTTAGTTTGGAAATTTTATCGGATACGAATTTGCCTACTATTGAGACGATCACTGTTTCTGACTTAAGTAAAATTTCTAATGATTTGGTGGATTCATTCTGGGGCGAAACGTTAACTGAGGATGAGTTTTCAGTGAGGACGAATCCACTATTCGAGTTTACTTGTGATTTTAAAGGCTTGCAACCAGAGGCGTTCACTTGGACGCTTAATCCATGCTTTGACGTTGAGTGTGACTTGGTTCCCCCTACGGAGTCAACCCTATCGACTCTCCCTCCGGTTCCCTTAGCTCGAGTAGATGATGTAGTCATTTCTAGCCCTTCATATTTAGAGAAGTTTATTATTCCTGCCATCCCGTTAAACTTACTTAGAAGGACGTGGGCGAACGTAATTGATGACGAACGTTTTCCGCTAACTATTTATTATGATATTTTTAAATCAAAATTTAATTTTAAATTTAAAACAAAAACGTTGGAACCCACTACGTTAATTTTTGAATTTAAAGCACATGTGCCACCGGACATAATTCCTTTATTTTATACTATTAATTCAAGTCATGTGGCACATGGGTTCTCCCCTCATGGTTTTAATTTTATTAGGCGCATTTTTAATTTCTTGACCCTTCTAAATGCGTCCTTTAAATTACTTGCGAGGTTGTTTCGAATAGTCTTCCACCGTTATGCGAATGGTTTGGTTTTTGTTAATCGAAGCTTGGGCAGTCTTCTTAGATGTCTTGTGAGTGATCACAAGAGCACTTGGGATCTTCTCCTTCCCCATGCCCAATTAGCCTACAATAATTCCAAGAATAGGTCTACGGGTCTGTCGTCGAATGAGATTGTCCACGGTTATAAAGCTCCTGTGCCGCTTGACTTGGTGTCGTTGCCTCCAACATACAAAGCAAGTCAATTTGCACAATCCTTTGCCCAACACATCCATGATCTACATGCACGTATACGAGCCACTTTGACGTCACAATACGACTCTTATCAGGCGCACGCTAATTTACATAGGAGAGTATCAAACTTTAAAATTGGCGATCTGGTTTTAGTCCGTTTAGTTCCCGAACGCTTGCCAACTGGCACCGTAAAAAAGTTAGCACCAAAGCGCGCCGGCCCTTTTCGGATTATTAAGAAGTTAGGTGACAACGCTTTCGTTTTGGACTTGCCTGCTGATTGGGGTATCTCCCCCATTTTTAACGTTTCGGATTTAACGATCTTTGTGTCGCCACCACAAGAGTTGATTTCTTTGTCGTCTTCTTCTCCCACTTTAAATTCTCATGGGTTGGGGAGTGGTAGAACGGATGATCTCTCTCTTACGGTCCCCACAGGTATATCATCGGATGGTACGTTGCCTTCTTTCTTGCCTACTGCTAATATGTTCCCCAGGTTCCCACGGACATTTTCCACTCCAGAGATGATACTTGATGCTGAGCATGTTACCACTGCTGATGGCGACACCCGCCGCTTCCTCATCCGTTGGCGTGACCGCCCCCCTTCGGATGACTCTTGGGTGCTCGAGTTGGAGCTGCAAAGTTTGGATGCCGATCTTCTTCGCCGCTACCTCTTGGACCACGCAATAGAGATGCATGATTTTGAGCGGGGGAGGATTGATGGCGTGTCCCCTCCACCTCTACTTGGAGACGATGATGACGATGATGTGGTTGATCCGGTTGCTGAGGCGATTCAACTAAAGGACGTGAGGCATCACAATGATGCTAGCGGAAGGCTACGTTACAACCTCCGCCCGCGGCGCGCAACATTCGCCGCACCGCATTAAAACATTTCCCTTTTCATGCTTTATTATTTATATTTTAGGAATATAAAATTATCCAAGTTTGAAGTGATAATTTTATATTCAATATTGCACTTTTTATTTTTGCATTTGGACAATATTTTTATTTGGTGTGCATTTAACCATTTGGATGGATGAGATTACATCTCCATCATGAATGGTTAAAGCTTGTTTGTAACTCCTATATAAGGAGGCCTTTGTTATGAGATAATTAGAAAAGAATTGAAACCTAAAATCCCCTTTGAGGAATTTCGGCCAAGAGGAGGAAGCCTCCTAGCCACCGCCCCTTCCCCCCCTTTTGCTTGTGGTGTGAATCCGCCGGCCTCCCTTGCTCCCTCCATCCGTTCGGTGCGACTCCGGCACGGCTTCCTTCGGTGCGACTCCTTGGAAGAAGGTTGCAACCCTTCGGTGTGACGCCGGTGGATCCGTGGAGAGAGTGATTCTCCCACAGTTATCTCGTGTGAATGTTCTCCGGTTGGGTAAAATATCTCATCCCTCCTTGTGTGATTTCTTCTAATTAGTTGTGGTGGATCGCAAATCGTTTTATCCGTTTTGTTAAATCAATCGCTGCACTTTTCATTTCGAAATCGCCGTTGCTAGGCTTTTTATTTCCGGATCGGGTGGATCCTATTTGCCGGAGCGGATCTAGGCCTATAGCCTTGGTTTTGCTCCCAAAAAGGTTGGCAATCTTTATGTTAATTTGGGGAACGATCCGACTCAAATTTCGATCGCTATTTTCGAGTCGACCAATCCTCCTTGTTATTTTTATGCGCTGCGTTTGTGACGAGGAAATATTGTGGGCGATAGGTGTTGTGTAGGTGCGGTAGATCTAAGGCGATATTGGGCGAGGAGTGAATTATTTCCGTAGAGATCTCCGATTCCGGACATCCCTACATCACCAAAGAAGCGAGAGAGTGCTATGTCACGGCGGTGAACTCCATCTCTTGGCTGGAGGGAGCCGAGGAGATGGGGCGGAGGATAAAGGAGGTGGAGCCGGAAGCTGGCGGGGATGAGATGGAGGTGGAGGAGAACCGCGCCCAGGAGAAGGTCACGGAAGAGATTCAAGAACCGGCCGAGGCGATGGCCGTGACAGAAGCTGAGGAGGAGGTCCTCGCCTTCGATGAGGGGGAGGCTGAGGAGTGGGAGGCACAGTCCCGTCTGGAGGCGGCAGAGGAGGTGGCGGAGATGAAGGTTCTAACCACCAGAGGCAGGGTGGAGAAGATCCGCATCAGCGGAGGATTGACCCCGGAGGCTCAAGGCAGGATGCTGGAGTGCATCCAGAAAAATGTGGACATCTTCGCATGGAGTGCCGCGGAGATGCCCGGGATCGACTCCAACATCGCCTGCCACCGCCTCAACCTAGACCCGGAGGCTCCCCCCATCCGACAAAAGAAGAGGCCCGTTACGGACAGGCTCGCCGAGCCCATCAGGGAGGAGGTAGCAAAGATCCTCAAGGCCGGCTTTGTATCCGAAATCCAATACCCCGGCTGGGTCTCCAATGTTGTAATGGTTAAAAAAGGAGACGGCCGGTGGAGGATGTGTATCGATTTTTCTCTTCTTAATAAATCATGTCCTAAAGATTGTTACCCCTTGCCTCGGATCGACGCGCTGGTTGACTCAGCCGTCGGTTTCCCTTTGATGAGTTTTCTGGATGCCTTTTCAGGTTATCACCAAATCAGGATGCACCCTCCCGACGTCAAAGACGTCTCATTCATCACAGGGGATGGGTGCTATTGTTACAAAATGATGCCCTTTGGGCTAAAGAATGCGGGAGCCACCTACCAAAAAATGATGGATAGGGTCTTCCGAGAGCAGAAGGGGAGGAATCTCGAAGTGTACGTGGATGACCTCATGGTCAAGAGCTTGGATGTCGACTCCCACATCCAGGACTTGGAAGAGACTTTCGCCACTCTCCGCAGATTTAAGATGAGGCTGAAACCCTTGAAGTGTGTCTTCGGGGCAAGCCGAGGAAAGTTCCTGGGGCATCTCCTCACCCCCGCCGGTGTAGAACCTAATCCAGATAAGGTGAGAGCAATCATGGAACTAAGGTCACCACAAAATACCAAGGAAGTACAGCGACTGATAGGGAAGTTGGCAGGGTTGAGTAGATTCCTCTCCCGGGCCGGGGAGAGATGCTCCTCGTTTTTCAAAACCTTGAGAGGGGGTCGAAAGTTTGAATGGACCTCGGAGTGCGAGGAGGCATTCCAGGCTTTAAAGAAACAGCTGACTCAGGCCCCCCTGCTCCAAGGGCCCAAGGAAGGGGAAGACTTATTCCTATATCTAGGGGTCGGGGCTGAAGCCTTGAGTTCGGTTTTGGTTCGGGAAGAAGGGAAGAGGCAACTCCCGGTTTACTATGTAAGTCGGGTCTTGAGGAAGGCCGAGCTTCGGTACCCCATCCTAGAGAAGCTGGCCTTCGCTCTCATCATCTCGGCCCGGAGGCTCCGGCCCTATTTCCAGGCACACTCGATCCGAGTGGTGACTGACCACCCTCTCCGCAACATCTTCGAGGGGGTGGAGCATTCCGGCAGGTTGGCCAAGTGGTCGGTGGAGCTGAGCGAGTTCGACATCTCCTTCGTACCTCGCCTCTCGATCAAGGCCCAAGCCATGGCCGATTTTCTGGCTGACTATGTGGTCGAGGTGGCGGAGGAGGAACTCACTCGCCCGGTTCTTTGGAAGGTCATGGAGGATGGTGCGTCGGGGAGACACTCCCTGGGGGCTGGGGTCATCTTGGAAAGCCCCTAGGGGACGAGGATCGAGCAAACAGTGGTGGTGCATTTTCCCATCACCAACAATCAGGCCGAGTATGAAGCCGTGATTGCGGGTCTACGCCTGGCCAGGGAACTGGGGGTGCATGATGTGGAGGTCCTCACTGACTCCCTGGTGGTGGCCTCCCATATCAACGGGGAATTCGAGGCAAGGGAACCCACCCTGCAGCGTTACTTGGCGAAGGTAAAGGGAGTCATCGGCACCTTCCAGGCTTTCTCCATCCGGCACGTGCCTCGAGAGGATAATGAGCAGGTGGATCAGCTGGCAAAGCATGGACCCCGGGCGGGGGGTACCATCACAGACCTCTTTCACCCATCCATCGAGGAGGGGGAACTGATGGAGGTGGAACAGCACCCCTCCTGGATGGATCCATTCGTCACTTTCCTGACCATCGGGGAGTATCCCAAGGGGATGGACAGAAAGAAGCTCAAGTACAAATCGGCATACTACCTCATGCGAGATGGCCAGTTATACCGGAAAACTCTCTCAAGGATGCTGGCGCGTTGTGTGGGCGAGAGGGAGGTCCTGAAGATTTTAGAAGAGGTCCACTCCGGGGAGTGTGGGAGTCACTCCGGAAGCCGAACCTTAGAAGGTCGGATCGTTAGGCAGGGATACTTCTGGCCAACTCTGGGTCTCGACGCGGCAAAATTCACAAAGGAGTGTCATAAGTGCCAGCTATTCGCTCCCCTCCAACTACAACCGGCCCAGCGCCTCAGGAGTATCACCGCTCCCTGGCCATTCGCCATCTGGGGAATGGACTTGGTCGGGCCCTTTACCCAAGCCAGCGGCCAGAGGAGGTTCCTGCTCGTGATGATTGATTACTTCTCCAAGTGGCTGGAAGTCAAGGCGCTGGCCAAGGTGACCTCCCAGGTCGTCAGAAACTTTGTGTGGGGGGAGATCATCTGTCGTCATGGGTTGCCCCAGGCTATCGTCACGGACAATGGCCCTCAATTTGCCAGTGCCGAGTTCACCAGCTTCTGCGAGCAGCTCGAGATCGATCTCAGGTTTGCCTCAGTTCATCACCCCCGAAGCAATGGGCAGGTGGAGGCGGCAAACAAGATTATCGTGAACCTCCTCAAGAAAAAAGTGGAGAACTTGAGAGGAAGCTGGGTGGAGCAACTCCCCTCGGTTCTCTGGGCCCTCCGAACCACACCCAACACAGCAACAGGGGAGACGCCTTTCAAACTCTCCCACGGGTGCGAGGCAGTACTTCCGGTGGAATTCGAAGTCCAGAAACCTCGAGTAGCCGAGGCCGGAGAGCACAAAGAGGAGTGGAGAGCCAATAATGAAGAGGAGCTGCGGCTCTCTCTCGACATGGTCGAGGAACTGCGGGACCTTTCAGTCGTGAGGCAGGAGGAGATAAAGAGAATAATGGCAAAGTATTTCGACAAGCACGTCAGAGTCAAGCAGTTTGCCGAAGGAGACTTGGTCTTGAGGAAGGTGGACGCGGCAGGGAGGTCAGCCGCAGTGGGAAAGCTCCACCCCAATTGGGAAGGACCATTCATTGTGCAGGAGGCATTGAAGTCGGGGGGGGTATCGCCTCCGGAATGTGGAGGGCGAGACCCTAAGTCTCACTTGGAGTGGAGACGACTTGAAGCGTTTTTTTCCCTAAAATCATGTAAACCGCGTTCAATCTCTAATGGAATTTCTTGCGATTAACTTGTTCCCCCCCCCCCCCCCCCCGCGATGAGAGATGAATGTCATTACCTCAGACCCCGAGCAGATCCCGCTGCCAGGCTCCCACCAAGCTGGCAGGGCTGGATGTCACTCGGAGGAGTCTGCCTCAGACCCCGAGCAGATCCCGCTGCCAGGCTCTCACCAAGCTGGCAGGGCTGGATGTCACTCGGAGGAGTCTGCCTCAGACCCCGAGAAGATCCCGCTGCCAGGTTCTCACCAAGCTAGCAGGGCTGGATGTCACTCGGAGGAGTCTGCCTCAGACCCCGAGCAGATCCCGCTGCTAGGCTCTCACCAAGCTGGCAGGGCTGGATGTCACTCGGAGGAGTCTGCCTCAGACCCCGAGCAGATCCCGCTGCCAGGCTCTCACCAAGCTGGCAGGGCTGGATGTCACTCGGAGGAGCCTGCCTCAGATCCCGAGCAGATCCCGCTGCCAGGCTCTCACCAAGCTGTCAGGGCTGGATGTCACTCGGAGGAGTCTGCCTCAGACCCCGAGCAGATCCCGCTGCCAGGCTCTCACCAAGCTGGCAGGGCTGGATGTCACTCGGAGGAGTCTGCCTCAGACCCCGAGCAGATCCCGCTGCCAGGCTCTCACCAAGCTGGCAGGGCTGGATGTCACTCGGAGGAGTCTGCCTCAGACCCCGAGCAGATCCCGCTGCCAGGCTCCCACCAAGCTGGCAGGGCTAGATGTCACTCGGAGGAGTCTGCCTCAGACCCCGAGCAGATCCCGCTGCCAGGCTCTCACCAAGCTGGCAAGGCTGGATGTCACTCGGAGGAGTCTGCCTTAGACCCCGAGCAGATCCCACTGCCAGGCTCTCACCAAGCTGGCAGGGCTGGATGTCACTCGGAGGAGTCTGCCTCAGACCCCGAGCAGATCCCGCTGCCAGGATCTCACCAAGCTGGCAGGGCTGGATGTCACTCGGAGGGGTCTACCCCAGACCCCGGGCAGGATCGGGCCGGCGACTTCTCGCCGAGCAACCAGGGATTGGATACCATCCCCAAAGAATACCCGGGCGAGTCGGCGAGCCAAGAAGGTTGGACCTGGCGCATAAAGGGACGAGCCTTAAGCGCAACGCGCGAGGGAAAGGGTTAGGCCCTCGCGGCGCAAGAGATTGAGCGAGCGGACCGGCCAAGATGCCCAGGCAAGTCGGCGAGCCAAGAAGGCCGGCCCCGACGCATAAAGGGGCGATCCCTAAGCATGGCATGCGAGTGGAGGGGTTAGACTCTCACGCCGCCAGAGATCAGGTGAGCGGGCCGGTCAGGATGACCCTATGAGGCCGCAACGCCGGCCCCAACCTACAGTTTGGCGGGTCCCAGGGTGAATTAGAGGCAAAGGCTCGGAAGCGCCAAGACCCCCCCGAGAGGCCGGCCCGCGCGAAGTCTTTACGCGCGGAAGTCGGGCCCAGTCCACTCCAAGGTATGGTCAAAATGGTGAGCCCGAGCGGAAGGCGCGAGTCGCCACTCGCGTCGCGGCCAGCTTTTGTGTCTCTCGAACCTAGATCTACGTCCCGAACCTCAAACGGGCGGGCGGCCTCACTCGCTCGCAGTAACGAAAATCAGAGTTAGTCAACAAAACAATGCACAGTAGCGATTGCGAGGCGGGAAAGAATTGACAATCAAGAAAGTAAATGCAGTGAGTATATTATCAAATAAAATCTTTTACAAAATTGTAACTGCGGCCCGCGGCGCGATCACACAAAATAAACACAAAATACATGTCCAAAAAAGGGGGGGAAAAGAGAAGCCTCAAGGCGGCGAGCCCCTCATATGCGGTGATACTCGCCCGACCTAGGTACCGGGAGGAACAGCTCCGGTACCACGTCGGTCACCCGCAAACCAGAACATTCGTCCTTGAGGAGCCTAGCCCGCTGCAGCGTCCGGAAGAGGTACGTCACCGCGTCGGCCCCGTTCTGTTGCATCAGAACCGCCAGGTCGTGCTCGCTGTGATGAACGAGTTGGCAGCCGCTCGAAGATGCCGGCGGGACGGCAGCAGCAGCCTCGAGCGCACCCACCCGCGCCTGCAGGGTCTGGTTCTCCAGCTGGAGGGTGGCGATCTCGGTACCAAGTCGGCTGGCGGTCGCCGCATCCTGCAAAGAAATTTATTAGACCGAGTCGCAGAATAGAAGCGGGTGCGAGTCAGATGGCTTACCGTGCCCCCCTGATATTGCGCGAGAGCGGCGTCAGCTGCTTCGAGCCGCTTTCGCAGGTCGTCCGCCTCCTCCTGGGCGAGCTTGCGGGCCTCCTCCTTCTCGTCGATCAGCTTATTGAGCGAGGGGACATCCCTATCCAGCCGGAGGCATCGCCGGCCGACCATGTGGGCCAAGGCGAGGCTTTGAAATTGCACCCGCGCGCTCTCATAGATGAGCACCCGCGTGGCCTCCTCGCCGTAGGTGGAGGCGTCCTCCAGCCCGTATACGCCGAAGGAGAGGTTGAAGGCATCCCTGGAGGCGGTGTCCTGCTCCGTCCAACTAGGCAGCGGCGAGGACACCGAGACGCGGTTGGCCTCCTTGTCCCACTGAAGCAACGGGGCACCGGATCTGTCCGTGGGCCCCTCGCCATAGCCGAAGTTGGGGTGCCCTCGGGGAACCGGCTTCTCGGCGGGCCGAGTCGCCGCGGGCGGCCGCGACGACCCTGCCTCCCCGCCGGCGGGATAAGCGGTCGAGGGAACCGCGGGGGCGGGGGCAGAGGATGGTTGATCTGCGGGGTCCTTGCCCTTGTCGCCGGCCGGAGGAGCCTGACCGCCCGCCTTATTCGGCTTCTTAGAGAGGGGAGGGCCCTGAGTCAGCTCACCTCCGGATCGCTTCTGGCCGGCGGGAGCCGAGAGCTCACGGTGAGCTAAGGCTGCCGCTTCAGCACGGCCAAGCTCGCTCAAAGCGGACCGCGCGCTCTCGTAAGGCGGGCGGAGAGGGACGTCGCGCTCGCCTGAAGAAACAAGAGTTAGAAAAATCCGAAGTACGATTCAAGCAGAGGCGAGCGAGCTGCTTACCTTCACCGGGCGGGACAGGGACGAGGTCATCCAGGTTCCGGCGGAGGAATGCGACCTCGAAGTTCTTCCCGGCAAAGAACTCATATAGTTTCGCCTCATGGCCCCCAGGCTAGGGGGCCGATAGCTCGCCTCACCGAGTTGAACCGGCGAGAAAGGAATGTTGCCGAAGTCGCCCTTGACGAAGACAAACTTCTTGAGCCAGTTGTGGCTCTTGTTGACCGTCTCCCGCACCTTGGCATGCATGCTCGCGAAGCACGCGGTCCCGTCCTTGTTCGCGCGGAAGGAGAACAGCTTGCGGAAGACCGCAAGGCTGAACTCAATCCTCTCCTCGTGAAGATAGCAGGCGAACCCGACGACGACGGCGATAGAGTTCGGGGTCAGCTGCCCCGGGACAACCCCATAATACTTAAAGACCTGGCGGACTTCCGGCCAGAGGGGTAGCCAGAGTCCCGCCTCAAAGTGGGCCGTCGGGAGAGCCAGCTCATCACCCGAGAGCTCGTTTATCCTTTCTTCCTTCCCGGGTCGCCTCGCCACGAAACCCGGCGGGATGAAGTTGCCGACGGCGTCCAAGAATTCCTTCTCCGAGATGACGGCAGGAGGGAAGTTGTGGTCGGCGAAGATCCAGGCACACTTGCCCCTCCCGTCCGCTTCGCCGCTGCCGCCCGTCATTTCGCGGAACGGGTAAGTGAGCCGAGCGAGAGAGAAGAGAAGGGAGAGAGTTCTCGCGAGGTAAAGCGGGAAGGGCTCTTGAATACGGTAGGTGAAGTAATAAATAAGGGCCTATTTATAGGGCCGGAAAAAGAGCGGGAAAAATCAGAAAAGGCGGGAAAGCGAACCGACAACAGGGCCAACCCCGACGCTTCGATTCCCGAGCCCCGCCCGGGTCCGCGTCGAATCGCCGGTCGGCCGCGAGAGTCTCCCGACCGCGAGCCATCCCCCCTCCCGCACAGAGCAGATTCTGAGAGGAATGCCCAGTCGAGGGGCGACGAGCGAACCGCCCGCCTCTCCCAGACGGGTCGGCCCCCGCCCGCCTCTCCTAGGCGGGCCGGCCCTCACCCGCCTCTCCTAGGCGGGTCGGCCATCGCGCGCCTCTCGCAGGCGGGACGGCCCTCACCCGCCTCTCCTAGGCGGGCCGGCCCTCACCCGCCTCTCCTAGGCGGGCCGGCACTCACCCGCCTCTCCTAGGCGGGTCGGCCCTCGCTCGCCTCTCGCAGGCGGGACGGCCCTTACCCGCCTCTACCAGGCGGGCTCTCCAAGGTCGAAGCCAGGAATCCAGCAAAAGAAAATATAATAATAATAATAATAATAACACGCGCCCTGGAACGAGCGAGAAGAACCCTGAATTATTACAACAATTGTTCTTAAATAGTATTCGCCTCCGATAACCTGGGACGGATCACACATCGAGACGGTTCAGACCCAGCGAGCAACGACGGGCACGGGCGGGGGAGGCAGGTGGCTCAGTACTCGATCCATTTCCACCTACCCCGCCTCTGCGAGCCGGTTCGAGGCGGCACGCGAGAGTCATGATACTCTCGAACCACCGCCAGCTCCCGCTTGGTCTGATCGGCCTGTTTCGAAATGTTTGTCAGCCGCTCCTCTACTCGCGTAATATGCGCGCCCGGAGATGTCGGCTCATCCTCCTCAACCGAGCCCCTTGCCCCCTCCAAAGCAGCGAGTCGCTCCTCCGCCTTGACTCTGTCTCTCTCCATCCCCACGAAGGCCTCTTTGAGCAGCAGCGTGTGTTTCTGAAACATTCGCGCCACCTGCGCCTTCATCTTCTCGCTATCATGCGGGTCGCCCAAGAAGTCCGCAATGTCTTCCGGCTCCACGGGAGGCGAGTACCCCTCGCTCATCTCGACATCAGAAGAAACGACGCGATATCCTGCAGAAGCAAGGTCAGAAACAGACGAGCGGCGAGCGGGTTAGTTTCAGGGGGGTTACCTGGCGTCTGCACGTCTCCCGCGTCGTCAGCTGGCCGAGAAGAACCCGGCCAACCTTGGAACGATTTCCCTCCCGGGGCGACGAGCGGCTTCCCCAGACCCTGGACTCTCAGCGGGGGAGGAGTCGCAGGAAGGCTGCGCGCCGGGGAAAAGGGACTGATGCCCAGGTCGATCATCTCCACGGAGAGATCCGCGAGGTTCCCGGAGCCCCCTTCCAATGCGTCTTCGGGGGGTGTCTCCTGCAAAGGGAAAAGTCAGTGGAAAGCACAGGTCGAAGGGCGATACCACGTACCCAGATTCAACCTCGGAGCCGCCGGAACCCTGGTCATCACTCGGCGTGGAACGGCAGACAACCTTTCCCTTTACCGGCTTAAACTGCGGGCCAGATGATCTGGGCGCCAACCACGGGGCGGCCGCGAGGGCCTCCTCCCGACTCTCCTCCCTAGCGGCTGCCAACCGAGCACGTATCTCCTCAGACGCAGGCACTCCTGGCCTCAAACCACGCAGGAAGCAAGAGGAGAGGGCCAGTCATCGAAGGCCCGGTGGCTTATTTATAGCTAAAAGGTGGGTCCCACCAAAAGATTCCCTCCAGCTCAGCAAGGTCGTCGCCGGACACGAGGGTTGGACGTTTCTTTCCGAGCTTCTGCAAAGCACGCAAAGATCAGGGATTGTGTACAACCCCGTGTCCGCCGAAGGGGCCCAAGCAAGCAGGCGGACCGGGCCCAAGCCGCCCCTCTCAAGCGGGCCAACCCCCGCTCGCCTCTCCTAGGCGGGCCGGGCCCCAGCCGCCTCTCTCAGGCGGGCCAGCCCCCGCTCGCCTCTCCTAGGCGGGCCGGGCCCCAGCCGCCTCTCTCAGGCGGGCCAGCCCCCCGCTCGCCTCTCCTAGGCGGGCCGGGCCCCAGCCGCCTCTCTCAGGCGGGCCAGCCCCCCGCTCGCCTCTCCTAGGCGGGCCGGGCCCCAGCCGCCTCTCTCAGGCGGGCCAACCCCCCGCTCGCCTCTTCCAAGCGAGCCGGCCCCGGCCGCCTCTCTCAGGCGGATCGGCTGCTGCCCACCTCCCTCCAAATGACAGGAGGTGACCCGGCAAGAGGTGCGTATAACCAGCCAGAACAGCGGGGTTTGGCTGTTGGCAGGCCAATCCGAGGGGCTCTTTAGTAAATTCAGACCACCAGAGGCGGGTTATTCGCAGACCATCCGAGGTAATCTATAAATAGGACCCAAGGGGTACTTCAGAAGGCACGCTTTCTGGTTCTCAAGTCTTATAGCGCTTTCTGAGGTACCTTAGCCCAGCAATTGGTTAAGGAGGGGAAGCGCTCTAAGATCTTCCGGGTGTGTGGTGGGACCTCTGAGCCGGGCCCTTGGTCCTGTCCCTTGTTCTACTCCCCCTTGTTATTTCTCTTGCAGGAGCGAAGTAAGTGCGAGATCACCCCTTTCCCAAGGGTCGAACTCCACAGAGGCCGGTTTTCGGTTTCAACAATTTGAGCGGCCGAAGCGAAGGTCTCATCATAGTCTCATCCCTGCTCCTGCTGAAAACCACGAGCCATAAGTCGAGCCTTGTACCTTTCCACAGAACCATTTGAGCATGTTTTAACCTTGAATACCTACTTGCAAGTATTAGACACATCACCTGGTGGAAGAGGGCCAAACTCCCAGGTATGAGTGTGCTCGAGTGCCGCCAACTCAGGGGGCACGAAGGATTGCCACTCAGGAATCTGAGAAGCCTCATAGTAGGAAGTCGACTCTAGACTACCACAGAAAGTAGCAGGAAGGGAGGGTAGGTCCAGTAGTAGTGTTGCAATGCTAAGGCGGTCGATAGGATGTCGCTTATGAGGTGGGTTATGACGCACAGGAGGATAATCCATATGACACTCGCTAGACCAAACAGACACTGAGTCTAGGGGCATTTGAGGCAGGGGAACAGAAGGGGGCGACGAGTGTAGTGATATAGAAGGGGGATGACGAGCGTGTTAGAGGGATAGGTAGGTGACAAAGTGGAGGAGTGAGAAAGTGATGGAGTAGACTGCGATAAGGGAAGAGGAGGTGACAGACACTACTAAAAAACAGACTTTTAGCCACGACAGATTTTCGTGGCTAAAAGTCCAATACCGTGGCTAATAACTATTAGCCACGGCCTACCCACGACAAATGGGCATGGATAATGCGAGCGTGGCTAATAGTATTAGCCACGCTGAATCCATGGCTAATAAGTTATTAGCCACGGTTCAATTGCCGTGGCTAAAAGTTCCTCATTTGCCACGGTTCAATTGTCATGGCTAAATGACCTGTAATAAACCTAACATAAAAAATATTCGGCCGCCCTCCGCCGCCCGGTCGCTGCTGCCGCCCGCCCGCCGCCGCCGTCGTCGCGCCGATTTTATTTCAAACAATAATTTTGAATGGGCTATATAAACCCCAAATCGAGCTTTTTATTAGCGGTGTGGAACTAAAAAAACACAACTTTTTGCAACGGATTAGGCTTCCGTGGCTAATACTAGATTATTAGCCATGAAATAGGCAAATCGTGTCAAAAAGTCGGGTTATTTGCCACGGATTAGTCATCCGTGGCTAATACTAGCTTATTAGCCACGGAATAGGAACCGTGGCTAATACTTCAGTATTAGCCACGATTTTCCCCCGTGGTAAAAAAACCATGGCTAAAAGCCATTTTTCTAGTAGTGAGAGTAGACTATGACAAGAAAGTAAGAGGTGATAGAGTATACTGTGGCAAGGGAAGAGAAGAAAGACATACCAGAGGAGAGGATACATGAGATGGAGAGATGAGAAGAGTGAGAAACATCATGTAAGAGGTAGTAATAGATGAGTTTGAGGTCGAGTGGACAAAGGGCATGAAGAAAGGGTGAAACTCGTCAAAGGTTACATCACGTGAAAGGCAAAGTCGACATGCAACAGGGTCTTAAAATTGATTGATCTTATGCTCAGTACTGTATCCAAGAAAGGCACAAGGAACAGACTGAGCTGAAAGCTTAGTACGCTCATGTGGAGGGAGTAGAATATAACATCGACAGACAAAAATATGAGGATGAGTAAAAAGTGGGGGTCGAGAGTACAAACACTCACCGAGACACTGACCATGAAGGAAAGTGGAAGGCTGTAGGCTAATAAAATAGACAGCGGTGGAAATAACCTCAACCCAGAAATGAGGAGGAACGTGGGAAGAGATAAGAAAGGAATGGGTTGTCTCAATAATGTGGTGATGCTTACTTTCAGCGGTGTCATTTTGAGTGTGTGCACCGGGATAGGTAAGCTGAGGGAGAGTGACGTGGGTAGCTAGCAGGTATCGAAAAGCATAAGAGAGATACTCCCCCCCCAAGTTAAAACAAAAAATGTGCATGAACGCAGAAAACTGTGTGCGAATTATAGCAGAAAAAGTAACATAATCTAAAAAAATTCAGATCGAGAATACAAAGTATACCCAACAATAACGAGAATAGTCATCAAAAAAAAGAACATAAACCATTGTCTGCCCTTGGATATAAAGGGTGTGGGTCCTCATACATCAGAATGAACTAAATTAAAATGACGCTGGAACCTAAACTCATTAGAAGGATAGGGGAGTTGTAACTATTTACCGAGCTTACAACCCGAACAAGAGTGAGATCGATCAATAGAAACGCGATAAATAAATCAATGACTAATGAGAGAAGCTAGACGTGAACTACTGGGATGACCAAGACGGTGATGCCACTGAGATAAACCCACTTAAGGAAGACAAAGGGAGGAAGCTGCAAGTGACGATGAAGTGGATGGAAGATGGAGACTATTAAGGGAGTACACCCCGCTACGACGATGACCAGCTCCAAGGAGTGCCTCAGTTTGGCGATCCTGCATACTGCATGTAAACTCATAAAAAATGACAATGGAACCGCGAGACGTGAGTTGGCTGGCGGATATAAGGTTTATAGATAACTTTGGTATGTAGGCAATTTCGAGAACTCGTAAATGACTAGTATAAAGGAGGTCATGACTGGTTATGTGGTTAGTAGTGTCATCTGCTACCATGATACTAAGGGCATAGAAGACGGGCTGACATGAAAAGAGATGAGTGGCATCATATGTCATGTGAAAGGAGGCTCCAAAATAAAGTAACTGGTCGGATGGGGAGTTATATGAAGGGAGGAGGCAGCCGACTGAGAGGAGCGAGAAAGTGAAGCGGCTAGGAGAACTGTTGAGTAATCAGCTTAGTAACTTAGATATAGAGAAAGACAACGCCAGAGCCGAAATGTGAGTGGAAGTAGCACCAAGAGCACGCTACTGACCAGACTGCTAAGTCCTCTAAAGGTTATGACACTCAAATTTGACAAGAACAAGACAAAGACAGTAATGACAGCGGACAGATGAGCGACGAGAAGAACCATATCGAGCTAAAGAGGGCGATGGAGGAAGAGTCCCCTCAGCAATCACCAAGTCCTTCTAGAGCAAGACGAAAGAGGAGTGGGGTGATATCATTGAATCAAATTAGAGGGCAGAGGGGTCCGACAGGTTGCAAGAGTAGCGAACGGGCTCAGCGAGACAAGCAGGGGAAAATGAATAGGCTCGAAAAAATGAGCAGGGGCAGCGAACGGGCTAGGAGAAATGAGCAGGGGAAGCGAATGGGATCGACGAGAAGATAGGAAGCAGCTGATTGGACCGTCGGGATCTGATGAGATCTTCTTAACTGGTGACAGGAGCAGGGGGGGGCTGGACTTATGACATGAACGCAGTAGAGAGAAGAATCAGTCGCTTGACTTACGATAGGAGCAGGCAGAATCGGGATCTGGTGTCAGGAGAAATAGAGAAAATAGCAGGATGCGACAACGTCGAGAGAAGCTCCAGCAAAGGGCAGTGTGGCTATTAGTAGACCGACATTTGATGAGTTTGGAGAAGGCGAGCACAAAAACAAAGCAGGTGAGCGGGAACTAGGCGAGCAGCATGTGGAAGAATCAGGCGCGACCATAGCGGGAAAAATCTAGATCGTCTAGAGCGTCTAGAGCGTCTAGATCAGCAACGTCAGCTCGATCGTCGAGGGAGACGATCGATTGGAGAAAATAGCCGGAAACAGGATCATGGAAAAAGGAACAATGGGAGATGATCAGAGAAGAAGAGCAACAGAAGCGAGAGAGTGGGAAAAAACCCTAGACCTCTGATACCATGATAGGAATAATGGATTCAATGAATATTTCTCAACATTAGTGTGTACATATATATACAACAAGGAAAGAAATGGATTCATGGTTTGCAAAGCCGATAATGAGTGAAGAATGTGATTCAAATTCACCTGGCTCAACAAGATATGCTCCAAGTACTGTTGTCTATTGCCTGAGATAGATTCCTTGGTCGATTTTGCATGGGTTTATTAGTAATGAGTTTTCTTGAAGCTTTCTGGGGTACCATCAGATGCGGATGCATGAGACCAACGTTCCTCACACGTCGTTCATCACAAGTGAAGGTTGCTATGTTATCACATCAAGTCATTTGGCTTGAAGAATGCCGACACAACATATCAATGTATGATGGATTGTGTGTTCAAGCACCAGAAAAGTTTTAACATGGAAGCCTATGTCGACGATCTCATCAAGAGTCATGAGATGGTAGACCGCATCAAAGATCTAACAAAAACGTTCGCCACCCCCGCAAGTATAACATGAGGGTCACTCTGGCCAAGTGCATATTCGGTGCCAGCATGGAACAGTTCCTCGACCACTTACTCACCCCTTAGTCTGGATCCTTACCCGGATAAGGTAAAGGTCGAGCAAGAGATGCAGCCCCCCAAGAGCCCAAAGGAAGTTTAATACCTGGCCGGGAGAGTAGAAGGAGTCAGTCGCTTCATTTCGCACTCAGGAGACAAGTGGGCTCCTTTCTTCAGAACCCTCCGAGGAAGAAAAAGTTCGCGAGACAGGTCGGCGGCCGACCGCGTGGCCGCCCACAGACAGTTTGCGTGGGGGAAATTGGTACGGGGATTGCTGCAGCGAGATTGCGCGTACGATAGTTTACGCGTGGATAGTTTGTTGATCAAATGCACAAATCGTACGCGCAGCGATTTCCTTGATAACCCCACACTAAGTTTGTGGGGGACAAGGAAATTCTAGCTATTTGCAACCTGAAATTCCTAAAAATGGAGGAGGTGCCCATCACATGTCATCCCCTTTTTTATATAAAAGAAGGCTTATGAGTGTGGGAGGGATCTTTTGAAAGTTGTATTTTGTAACTTTCTTTGGAGAGGGGACTCTTTGGGGGGGGGGGGGGGGGGGGAACCCTTAAGAAATTTGCAAGAGCTTATCTTTCGAGGCTAGTATCATTGTATTATGTTTTAGTGCAATGAGCTTAACATGTTATTATAGGATGTACTTTCATTCTTTACACTGCACATCTCTATTACATATTTTGTTCACCTCGAAGGTTAAATTTTGTTGCTCTCAACTAGTTCAAATTTTCTACGCAGTGAAGACTTTTTTTTGCTTATTAAAAAAGTTACCACTACTCATTTATAATATTCTGCCTATATTTTCTTGCTTCACTTTCTTTAGACAAATGGAGAGTTCAATTTTCTCACATTCTATTGCCTCATGTTTGTGGCTAATTACTTTTTATTTTATCGTTGATTAGATTCTTTCAGGATATGAAAGTGAGGATCTGGATCATGCTTTTGCACTTTCCCTTTCCGTGGAAGATCAAAAGAAGACAATTTGTATTGGTTAGTGTAATGCTACTGCCATTTATTTTGACTGAACTTTATTACTTATGATTTATTCTCTCTCACTCCTCTTCATTTTCATTGATACTTGGACTACACGTAATTTTCTTATAAAATGGAGAAAACGTCAGTACTGCTTTGCTGATATGATCATAAGTAGAGGGAAACAGAAGATGTTATGGACCTACATTGCCCATTATTTTGTATGTTTAATATTGTTATGGACCTACATTGCCCATTAGTTTGTATGTTTAATGCGCCAGGGGGTGTGAGATCCATTAGTTTTTTTGGGGACTGCACATTGCTATTTCCCTCCAAAAAACTATTTTTCATAACAAAAACAATCTTCTTTGGCACCCTACACTCTTCCTTAATATGAAAGACTTCTTCAATTATTCAGCAGTAAGATATCTCACGAGTCACCAAAGTATTATTCCTCTTTCTCGTCTGGCCACATCTCTCCATTGCAATTCTTAGATCACTTCTTCCATCGCGTCTATTTCTTAAAACTTTTTTCAATGGTTGGTGATGGGGATGAAGTTTTATTTATAGGCTTGAGTGTGCATTTAACCACTTTCCCATAATTTCTCCTATTGTGGGGATCATAGATTTGACCGGTCAACTCACTCCCCATGACCTCCACCACATTAGGAGAAATCATGAGGGCCTCTCATTCAACAACTACCGACCGCCGCTGCTAGCCGCCACCGCCCGTCACCGCCACCGCCCGCCGCCGCCGCCGCCGCCCGCCGCCCGCCGCTGCCGGCCGACCGCCGCCGCCAACCACCGTCGCCTCTTGCAGGTTGGCTACCGTTCGATCACTACAGAGCATCCATCGCCATCCGATATACAAGTAACCACCCACTAAATCACCAAATTAGTGGGGGGGGGGGGGGGGCATCACAACCACCTCCTGGAGACTATAAAAGGAGCCTCAGACCTACTCATTTCTCACATTTTCGCTCCCGGAGTCTTCTTCTTCCTCAAGACAGAGCTCTGCCGCTCCTCCCTCGGGTCATCTTCAAGCCGCTTACGAGTCAAGTCCCCAAGTGTGCGGAGAAGTGAAGAAGATGACTACCGCCAGCGCTATAGCACACCAGCCACCAAGTTAGCATCCAGAACTCCCTCGGCGAAGCCTGTTGCCCGTTGTGAGTCAGAAATTCTCTCTCACCTCCAAGTTGCAACAAGAAGTGGTCTATCGCCCTCGATTCTTCAAACATATTGTAACTGCAACCTAATAGTGGACTTTGACCAGCACAGATCCGGCCACGTAATTTTTTACCCAGTTGAGGTATTTTTTCACGTTAAACCTCTTGTGTCAACTCTCTCTTTTCATTGACTGTGTGCGCGCTCGACCGTCCCGAGATCTAAGACGGTCCAGTTTATTCTGGTCCGACCGAGACGCCGAATTAGTCCGCAGCAGTTGAGCACGTAGCCTTCTTTCTTGGCACATGGATCTCACAATCATGAATACAACTACTTCACGTTTCGTTAAAAATTTTGCATGCTGTATAAAAATTGATTTATATTTCAAATTTTTTCCTCGTTAATGTTCTTCTCATTTCATTATTTGGTAGATAATTTATTATTTGTTTCCGTTTTTTTTTTGGGTGAACTTCTTTGTCAAAATCTCTATTTGAGACGCTCTTCGGTCTATTTGATCAGTTTCTTATTCCTCCATCAATGTTATAAAATAATTAAAGATTTTCTAATTTTTGGTGATTTTTGTGCTATTTTTGCATCACCTTTCTATGAAAATTGGGGTCATCCAAATATTTACCGACATTTCCCACTATTATTTGCTAACGACTCATTATCCCACCATAGTATTCCGTCACTATTTTTGCAAGCTTGTAATTTCCCCCAAACAAAATCTAAATGTCATATAGGTCAATAGGCTAATCATGTTTTATTTTTGGGTGGTATTTTTTATATTGGGTTTGAGTAAACAGACTTAGACTCCGTTTGGTACTGTGGTGGCAATCATGAACATAAGGGTTAAATTGTCATTCGTTAACGCCCATCTAAGTAACTTCATTCATTTTTATGTTCAAACAGATGATATTTGTTAGGTGATCCTGAACGAATAACCGTTTAACCCTTGCGTTTACGACCACAGTCACTGTGCCAAACGGAGCCTTAATTGAAGTGTCATGTATCCTTTATTTAAAGCCATTGGGTCATGTTATGTGTAAGCATGAAGTTTTTTCCAAAACAACACTATTGCACTAGTGCCCACCTCCTGAGTCATTTATGAATGCCAAGGAACTCTTCGATAGATTGCTTTGCTTTTTTGACACTATCAATGACCCCTCATTAGTCGGAGTCAAAAATGCAAGTGGGGCATACCATGTTTCTTTGACATAGTCTGGATCCAGAAATGCACGCCGACTTCACAACCTGTCGTGACTCATGAGCTTACTCTTCTATGCATTGGCAATGTACTGTCCACAACAGCGACAACCGACATCATGGTCTAAGACCGATCTTTATGAGATCCTCCTGCGAATCCTGGGTCACTTGCACACTTATCCAACTGTTCAGGCGGTGCCTTCTGCCAGTTTAAGCTTGCACCTATCATTTCTTTCAAGCACAAACCATTACATTACCGCCTTTGTCATTTACTTGTGAATTAATTGATTTATTAATTAACAAATTTTACAAAAGATTGGGCACGGTCCATAATACCCATGACTGTATAATAATATTTAAATTGCTTCTTCACCAGCTTCATAGTAAAAATATGTCGATCGAAAAATGAAATATTTCCTGACATTGTGTTCAGGGGGGTACGAGCTGCGAGGCATTCACAGTCGATCACGGGCTAAGCTCATACACCCGAGAGTAATGAGCACGGACATCACATGGGCGGACACACCAAAGGGCATCACATGGGCGGACACACCAAAGGGCATCTAGTGTGAAAAATAGAAACCAAACCCGAAATAGCAGTGAAATAGGCCTGGGGGATTTTGGACCTGCTTTGGAGCGGAAATCTCCCAATCAATTATTTTTTTACACATCCATGTCCAAAATCTAAATTTCGGCATTGCCATAAAATATGGAAATTTATGCAGCCTTTCAGCAGCATGCGAGGCTCAACTATAAACGAAATACCATTATGTTGGAACAAAAAAATGTATCCAACTCTCCGGGCGCTCTCCCTGAGTCAGATGCTAGACTGCGATAGATGTGGTTTGCAAGTGATTGGTTAATAGCCCCTTGCGGATGAGGGAGTAGTGAAAATGAAGCGCCCTTGGCAGCGGCAAACATCAGATTGGGCACGCCGCGACGAATGCCTCTCTTGCGACCGACCTCTCTTCATTATCTTTAGAAAGATTACAAAGATGTGGTGCAGCCACCCGAGGGGGGGGGGGGGGGGGTGGGGGGTATGCGCGCGTACAATGGCTGAAAGCAAGAAGGACCGGGACTTAGTGTCCGCACATATGACATGGCAGGTTCTAGGCTAAGTTTGCATGTCTCCTCCAAGCACATCTGGTCCCCCTTTTATACTAGGGGATAGGCTGCGTGGACGGTTCACGAACTGATGGGCATTTAATGTCTTATTAATAGTGACATTAAATGCGCAGCCGCCCGAGGTACATGAAGAGTCAGGTGACGGAGACTAAAAGAAGAGACCGCACGAAACAGTGCGACACTGCTTGAGCTGGATCAAAAAAGAAGAGCCCGCACGGACTTGGTGAGGTGACCGCGCGTACTTAGACCGGAGCTCCCGAATTGCACTCTAAAAAGCCACATGAAGGTCGTCTGCTGACTGTCTTCACCAAACATTGCCACGCTCCCCAGGGGATGTCCGCGATCATTCTGGAGTGTCCGCCCGAGAGGAAGGCGGACTCTGAGAACAACTGCTCGGTAGGGAATGCGTGCCTCCTCTGGATGCTCTCCTTCGTCGCGAAGATGAGAAGCATCCCCCAAGAGCAGCTGATGCAGACGGCGGCAACGGCCTCCTTGAGGGCGTTGTCCTATAACACTACCTACTAGCGGGACCTGGGGCAGATGGGGCATGCCCTCCGGCAATCTCAAGAAGAGGTTGCCCGCCTGCAAAATCATCTGAAAGTAACCCATCAAATTCAAAACAGTAAGTCTACATACCTTGATCATTATTTAATCAGTCTTCTTTTTGCCAGGCGAGCTTGTCTGCGAAGAATCCGACGTTCGTGCGGGAAATACTGAATGTGGGAAAGGCTTCGGGAAAGATCGTCTTGGAACGTGTGCGAAAACTGGACCTCTTCACGTCGGAGTTTGCGAACATACACTATGAAGAGCTATTCCCAGAGGATGCAGAGCCTGATCGCGCACGCTCCTCCGGCGGTCCATGTCCCGTGGATACACTCCTCCGGGAAGCTCAAGAAAACGGCCCCGTTCTCCCAGCGCCCTCGACGACTTAGGAGAAGATTGTCAATAGATACTTTTTATTTCTTTTGATCGCGCACGCTCGCGCCCTATTTTTTGTAAAAAACTGTAATTATTTTTGGTCCGCAAATTTTGCAGCCATAGTAGATGTATGCCCTTTTTGTGTATTATTTCTTGAGTTATCCATCGCTCATTGATAATTCGCACGGTATTGACCGAGGCATTCACACGTCCATGGGTAACTAAACGTTTGCGCGACCTAAGAGTGTCCGGAGTGCTCGTTCGAACAGGCCCTTAGGAAATTTGTCAATCGACTGGGTCTGTTGTCAGAGGTTAAGGTCGTCGCTTCTATCAAAAGGCATTCGTTGGGCTCTCGTCCGCACACATCGTAAAAAATTGTCAAGGGGAATAAGCGTATGTTGCTCGGATTCTGTCCTCAGAAAGGATACGAGTAAAAATATCAACGCCTCAATCAATGCGCGGTTGGTCAACACATCCTGACCCGGAACTTATGTCGCTCGAGAGTATCTCTTGAGAGAAATGATCGTGGTCTTATAGCGGGGGAAGTGACCTATACCGGCAGGAGGATCGGAGGCTTGATGTCCGCCGCCTGCCGCGAACGTCCAACTTCGTTGGGGGGGGGGGTCCATGCATGATCTGGAACTCACCAGACTAGAGTCCGCGTGCACTGTGTGTGCCTTCTATGACGCTCTTTTGTCTGCATTGTGCTAATGGTTTCCCATGGAGAGAGGGAAAATGGGTCAGAATTTGAAGGGAAAGAAACGTACCTTTGTTTAGGAATTGTATCTCATCAGGTCGTCGTCGCTCAAGGTGTTGGATAGTGCCTCGCCTTCATGCGACTGCAACCTATAGGCCTCATCTTGAGCGCCTCCTTAATTATGGAAGGTCCTTCCCAGTTCGTCTTGAGTTTTCCCACTGAGGATGCACTCCCCGCTGCATCCACCTTTTTCAGCACAAGATCTCCCTTTTCAAACTGATTTACCCAAACATTCTTGTAGAAGTATCCGACCATCCTCCGCTTAGCTTCTGCCTGCTAGATTATCGACTGATCTCGGAGTTCTTCGATCAGGTCGAGACTGCACCTCTGCTCTTTATCGTTTGCTTCCATCCAATCGTTGTCGCCTTGTTTGGCTAGCAACACTCGTGGGCTCTCTATATAGAACTATACCTGAATAAGGGCCTTGGACTCGTGTGAAAGCTTGAAAATAGTTTCACCAGTTGCTGAGGAAGGAGTCATATGGAAGGTCCACAAAACTACCGCCAACTGCTCTGCCCAATTATCACGAGCATTTTCCACCTTCTTCTTAAGTTTATTTGAGATCTTCATGTTTGACGCCTCTACCTGACCGTTGCTTCGCGGGTGATGAATTGATGAGAATCGAAGCTCGGTTCCCAGCTAGTTGTAGAAGTCGGCCAGTTCTTGACTTGCGAACTGAGGGTTGTTGTCAGTCACAATAACAGCTGGAACTCCATATCGGCAGACGATCTCTGCCCAGAAGAAGTTTTTTACTACTTGAGTAATAGTTCGGGCGAGGGCCTTGATGTCTATCGACTTGCTGAAGTAGTCGATCATTACTAGGATAAAGCGACACTGCCCACTTGCTATCGGGAATGGGCCAATTAGATCCATTCCCCAGACTGCGAAAGGCCAGGGAACCAAAATAGTCTTGAGCTGTTGTGTCGGCTGGATCTGAAGGGGATCAAACTTTTGGCTCTTCATACACTTCTTCGCAAAATCCGCGCAATCCTTCCTAATTGTTGGCAAAAAGTATCCTTGATGGAGGATCCTCTTTTCAAGGGTCCTGGCTCCTAAGTGGCTGCCGCACTCTCCCGAATGCACTTCTTGCAGGATTTGAGGAACCTCTTCTTCCGTCACAAATCTCGCCAGGGGAGAAAGAAGAGTCTTTCGATAGAGGATGTCTGACACTAGGGTATAGTGAGCCGCCTTTAGCATGAACCACCTTTTAACCTTCACCGAGGGGTGAACCTCCCTCGTTGTGAAGTAATGAACGAAAGGATCTATTCATGAAGGATGTTGGTCTATTTCCATGGCATCCACTTCCTCTATTGTAGGATGAAACAACTCTGTGAGAGTTCCTCTACCCAGACTCCCATATTTAGCCAATTTGTTGGCTTTCGTATTTTCCTCTCTTGGAATATGGTGTATGTTGAACGTGCGCAATCGTCCTATGTACTGCTTGACGTGGGGACAGACACCGTCGTAGGAGTGATTCCCTTGCCACATAAACTCCATTGACTTGTGATGTCATGACTAAGGAATTTGTCTTTAATTCTAAATCTTTGACGCCCATCTCCCTGGACAAATTCTGTCCAGCTATCAGGGCTTCGTATTCAGTCTGTTTGTTATTCACGGGAAAATGGAACTTACGGCCTGCTCAATCCTGATTCCACAGGGGCTGACCATGACGATTCCTGCTCCTACTGATTTCAAGTCAGAGGCGCCGTCCGCAAATATCTTGCAACTCAATGGTCCTTGAGCTTCTCCTCTGGGGTTTCTACCGACTGCGAGGTCAACAAGGAAGTCAGCCAAGACTTGTGCCTTGATGGTGACTCGTGGTAAATATGTGATGTAACTCGCTGAGTTCAATGGCCAACTTGGCCAATCGTCCAGAATGATCTGGCTTTTCTTAGACGGCTCTTAGGGGATGATCGGTCACGAATAGAATGGAATGAGCTTGGATGTATGGTCAAAGCCTCTGTGCAGAAACAATCAGGGCTAGCGCCAACTTTTCCAGAATTGGGTAACGAGTTTCTGCACTCTTCAGCACATGACTAACATAGTGTACAAGGAATTGCTTCTTGCCTTCTTCTCGCACCAGAACAAAACTGATGGCATCCTCCCCAACTCCCAAGTATAAGAATTGGTCATCCAGCAGGAGGGGACTTTGAAGAAGAGGAGTGGTGGCTAACTGTTGCTTCGGCTCTTCAAAAGCCTGATCGCATCCTTTGGTTCACTTGAACTTCTTCTTTCCTCGAAGGGACTTGAAGAATGGGGCGCACTTATCTCCTAACCGCGAACAAATCCTGCCTCCAATAGCTTAGCTACTTATCATGGATGGGACCAGCGAGGGTAGAAGCTATCGTTCGCTTCTTTTGCTTAACCGGCCTGAAGTTTAGGTCGATGTTGAGACGATGACATGTGACCTCTGGGCTGATGTCAGGCATGTCAGAGGCCGACCATGCGAAGATGCAGAGGTCGTCGTGCAAGCAATGAACAAGGAGTGCTTTACTTCCTTCTTCTAACTCGGCGTTGACAAAGACGGTCCTGTATCCATCCCCTCCTTGGAGGGGTACTTCATGAACCTCCTGCGTGGGCTCGAGATGCACCCTGCCCTCACGATCTATAAACTGTCGCTAAACACCCGCGCTAATCTCATGATCTTCCACGAATGCCCACTTTCCTTGAGGAGAGGTTGGCGACATTTCTTTTGAAGGCATCCTGCGGTCCCTGCTAGGTCCGTGCGAGCACCGGGAAACTTCGCCAACTGGCTTGATCTAAAGGTTACGGGGCGAGTACTACTGCTATGAGAGGCAAGGGTGATTTCTCCAATCACTTGGGTCCACACTCACTGCACCAAATTCTGTTGGAACAAAAAAAATGTCTCCAACTCTCTGCGTGCTATCCCTGAGTAGCGTGGTCGGCCGAGGTAGATGTGGTTCGCAAGTGTTTGGTTACTTACCCCTTGCGGATGAGGGAGTGGTGAAAATAAAGCACTGCTGGCAGCGGAGAACACCAGATTGGACCCATCGCGGCGAATGCCTCTCTTGCGACAGGCCTCTCTTTATTATCTCTAGAAAGGTTACAAAGGTGTGGTGCGGCCACCCAGGGGTATGCGCGTGTACAATGGCAAAAAGCAAGAAGGACCGGGATTTAGTGTTCACACCTACCACATGGCAGGTTCTGGGCTAAGTTCTCATGTCCTTTTTAAGCACCCCGGGTCCCCCTTTGATGCTAGGGGGTAGCCTGCATGCGTGGACAGTTCAGGATCCGACGGGAATTTAATGTCTTATTAATAGTGACATTAAATACGCAGTCGCCCGAGGTATATGAAAAGTTGGGAGGCGAAGACTAAAAGAAGAGACCGAACGAAACCGCGCGGCACTGTTCGAGCTGGATCAAAAGAGGAAGAGCCCGAGCGGGCTTGGCTGAGATGACCGTGCGTACTTACACCGGATCTCCCGAATTGCACTCTAGGAAGCCACCCGAAGGTCGTCTGTTGACCGTCTTCGCTGAACATTGCCACGCCCCCAGGGGATGTCCGCGATCATTCCAGAGTGTCCTCCCGAGAGGTCGGCGGACTCTGACCACAACTGCTCGGTATGGAATGCCCGCCTCCCCTGGATGCTCTCCTTCGTCGTCTCAGGATTCGGATTAACACATTAAATACCGGCCTAAATCATCAAATATCATTCCCATGAATTTATATGTGCGTGCGATATTTTCGGTAAATTGAATTACCTTCAACTCCCAATGTACATCAGAAACAGATAAGCAAATATTACTCAATATCTAAGAAAAAATGGGGAAATCCTTCCTCTCTCAGCTCATGGAACACCACAATTTCTGTAAATTTATTTTAACGATCAAGTATACCAATTCAGTAAGACATTATGACGGCAAAACAGTGAACTAATCGGCTATATGAAGAGAGAATGTGGAAGAAATAAGGCTTACTGAAAAGAGAAGAAGTTAAAATTAAGCAAAAGTAAGATGATAGCTAACATAAGAAATTTTTAGATTGGGATAACACATCTAGGTAAATAATAAATGACAATAATCTATGTAAAATCACCTGTAATTAGTATAAGGAACAGATCCTTGAGCTGAATGGATTTTTCTTGGAATTGGAATCTGATGGTGAATGTTTTTAGGGTGAACTTTGATGTCGGCGAAGGAATCGTGCCAAAACATAATATTCAAAAACCTTACTTTTTTTCAAGCAGGTCCTACAAATCGAGGTCACATGGAATCGTACTAAAACCTAGCATTTGAAAACTATTCACAGATCTAGGGGTTTTGTGGATAGCGGCCTCCACCTTAACAAAAATAATATTCTCATACATAGACGATCTGTTGATAACCATGTCCACAATATGTTGTTGATTATTGACCTGGGCGAGCCTGAGGGTTGGATTGTCCTGTGTTCGCCTCGCCTATTCAGCGGCGAGTCCGGCTGTGCTACCTGGGCTTGCACCCTAGGACGTGGCTTGAGCCTGGTAATCTTATTGTACTCGTCCATTGAGTTCTTGGGTTAGACCAGCTCTTACTATGGTTTACCGAGATGTACCATCCTTGTGCTTGCTGATACGGGCTGTACAAATACATTATAAAATAACATGGAATAATCTAAGCTATTTTTATCACTTTCACTCCTTTTAATTTACAATTTCCACTCTACTCATTCTTTTGTTATACTTGTTCTCACCATAACAAATTCTTAGAATGTTTTTATGTACTTTCTTTTTGTTGATCCACTCATTATTTTTGTAGGAACTGAATCTAATGCAGATGAAGATGAACAACTCGCACGTGCTTTGCAAGAAATCGTAAACACTATGTTGCCTCCAGAAAGTAGAGAATCATCTAGGTCGAGTACACAAATTTTGAACCATTAATTCATATTATTTTGCATATAGATGATTTATATTCCTGAATTATATAGTTAGAGCCTTGCTATTACACTACCAATAGCATTGCTCCATGCCAACAAATCAATTATATAAGCCTTTTATGTTGAAAACATAGAATGTCTTGATTGTATTATGAAGCAAGTTGTTGATAAGGGGCCAAGTTCTTTTTTAACGTAATGTAGAACTTAAACATAGTAATTGATAGTGAGAGAGAAAAACTAAGCAGAATTCATCATCCAAAACAACCATAATGTACTTTTTAAGTTTTATGGTAAAAAATTATGAAATTGTATGAGAGCTCTTTTTATTTCATGGTTAAAAAGAAGGGTTTTAGGTTGAGCAGGGCAATGATGGAGTATATAGAGCTTAAATTTAGCAGTACAAGAAAGATGGATGACTTCGTTATTAAGTTGGATGATCAAGATATTTCCCGCAGTGAGTGTTTTAAATATCTTGAATCGATAGTTCAAAATGTTGGAGGTATTGATAAAGATGTGACACATAGAATGCAAGCGGGTTTGTTGAAATGGAGAGGCGCGTCAGGGATCTTATGTTATCATAAAGTACCATTAAAACTTAAGGGAAGTTTCATCGCACTGCAATTATAGCAGCAATGCTCTATGGTTCTCAGTGTTGGGCAGTGAATTGTGTACATGAGCAAAAAATGGGAGTTGCAGAGTTGAGAATGCTTAGGTGGATGTGTGGACACACGAGGCTGAATAAAATTAGGAATGAATGTATCTGGGATAAGACATGGGTAGCACCAATTGCAGAGAATATGCAAGGAGCTCGACTAAGATGGTTTGGACACATAGAAAGGAGACCATTAGAGGCACCTGTTAGGTGTTGTGAGAGTCTAGTCACTTGGCATGGTAAACGAGGTAGGGGTAGACCAATAAAGACTTGGAATTAAACTATAAGGAAAGACATGATGTACTTAGGCATTTGTGAGATTATGACAAAAGATAGGGCACAATGGAGACAAAGGATCCATATAGCCGACCCCACTATAGTGGGATAAAGGCTTGAGTGTTGTTGTTTGTGGTGTTAAATGCCATTATTATCATCATTAGCATTAGCCATTTAATATGATCATGTCAAGTGTTGTGCGAGCTAGTATATTTATGCTATTCAAGCCATCTTGAATTAATTTTATCCATGTTGTTTTGGGTCTACTCATCTTCATTCAAAATAATCATAATGTCTTGCAAATTTAATGTGACCAATTCATATGTACTACAACTCAGTCAATCTGTTATCCTTGACAACATTATCTTTATCAACATCTAGAGTGGCCCTTCCATGGAATAATAAGTAGACTTTTTGTTCCACTTGTTGAGCTTCCTTTATTCTCTCCCGAATAAGATTAAATACTCCTCATTAATTTACTTATCAACTAAAATTTGATTGAACCTGCTGTTTAGGACATAGGTTGATCCCCTACAAATTTATATTACATCAACACTTGTCTACAAATATACATCTCCATAAGTATTGAACATGAACACATTTCTATTGTCTATCATAAGTGCTCCACAATCTTCTAATATATTGGTAACACAGAATGCTTTGGTTAAGAAAGCATGTGTAGGGACATTTGAATCAACCAAACAATTGACGATGCCACAAGTAGTGTTTGTGATGATTTCATCACTTGCAATAAAGATGTTCCCATCAGTTGTGGACAAAATAGTTGTAGTTTGTCCATCAATGATAACTTTGCACCCACCGCCTTTTTCTATTCATTTTAAAGGTCTAGTAGAATTTCTTTATATGAACTTTCCTTTGACAATATAGACACTCGACATTCTAGTAGCAGAACTTCTTTTCCCCCTTATTTGATTTATGTGTCTTCCTCTTTCCCCTCCTTATAAACGTAAACATACATACCATCAACATGAGATATTACGCTTGGAGATAATGATATGGAGCTTTTTTTTTTGTCTTCGTTATTATGTATTTTTCTTGTTATGTTAATAACGTAATATGTAAGTGAGTCCTCATCCCTATATAAGGAGGTGACTTGTGAGTCTTATCTATCTTTTAACAATTTCGGTTTGATGATCTCTCATTTTAGAGAGGGACTTTAAGGAGGATCCAGTATCTAAAGGTTAGGCACTTGTATATATCATGATTTGTATTCTGATATCGATCTCAGCACAAATTCAATTTCATGATATCGTAACATTGTTCTGACCTTCCTAGCCACCCACCGCTTGCTCTAGTCATCGAAGTAGACATTGTTGACTGCATTAATTTCTCTATCGCTTGTATTTGCTCAATCACCATCTTGCATGCAAGTAGTCGGTCATGTCATTGATCCTTTTATCATCAATTGACACCATTTGCATATTGACTCGCTATATAATGATAGTCACGTAATCCTCCATAATGACATGACCATTATATCTAGGAATAATACTGCAATCGATCTCTCCTCCCGATCTTCCTTCAGAAATGATTGTCTGGTTGAACCCTCCTCATAACTCCATCACATAATTCCCCTCCTCTTCATCTTTTGCAATTGAGCTCATCCATCAATGTGGGGATCCAAACACTCGATTGACCCATCAAACTTGCTCACCCTTTGCACAATGGCACCCCTATAACTCCACCATCACCATTTCTCCTCATGTAGCTTAACCCTAGTCTCTAGCCCTGACCCGCCCCTCTTTCTGGTTGGCATAATATTCTATCGGTGGCCCACTAGCAGTTTAATGCTCCAGCATAAAGTGTTACCTACCTCTCCATCACAAGTCCTCCTTTTAACCTCTCCTTCTTCCATACAACGAGCCATCTAGCGAACTTATAATATATACTGCTTATTCCCAAGATCTGTCAAGTGATGGAGATTCGTGTGGAGGCCATTTAATATGACTTGACCACCATAAATATTCCACTAAAGGCCCAAGCCTAGTAGTTTGCATCAATTATGGCACTGCTCCAAAGCATACAACCTGGTCAGCAATTTAGGACAAATGCCACATATTCCTTGTGATGCCCTCTCCCCAATTTAGGCAAATGCACTTATAAATAAGTATAGGAGTATTTATTATATCAAGGTTTATATTTATATTTCCCTAAGGAGTTCACTCCTTACATATCCTACTTCCATTCCTTCTCATTATCTTACTAAGTTTATCTTTGTAAAATAAAATAATCTAAATTAATTCATAATGAATTAATAACTAATATATGATAACAAGTATTCTTAATATTTTGAAAGTAAGTGGGCTATGAAAAATCAATACAAATAATTTTCTTTTTAAGAAAGAGAATAATGTTTGAT
The DNA here is from genome assembly GCA_039513925.1 of Platanthera zijinensis. Taxonomy (NCBI): domain Eukaryota; kingdom Viridiplantae; phylum Streptophyta; class Magnoliopsida; order Asparagales; family Orchidaceae; genus Platanthera; species Platanthera zijinensis. Next base: position 47,040,334 of record CM077079.1, on the reverse strand, counting down.
TTAAATCTACTTTCCACACCACTCCAATCTCCCTTGACGAGATGTCACAAGAGATCTGATTTTAGAGAGGCACACCTAAGATTTGAACTATTCTCTCCTTACGTAATATCACTTTATCATTCTTTGAATCTTGATAAAGGGGAAAGAATCATGGTTCCCTATTCTTTCAGGGAGCAATCGACTCTCTTTACACTATGCTTGACTTTAACCATTTACAACCAAAATAATATGGAGGTCACAAATTTCATAGATCATGATAAAATTATGCTAGCAATAATTCATCGAACGTTGAAATACATAGTATATATAAAAGAAGATTAATCAAATCATTTAATATAGTGAAAAGTTACTTCTCAAATTCATAAAAGAAACCATAGAGATTGTAATGATTACATGATGAAATATTGATATAAGGGGATATGAAAGGAGAATCCTTAGACTAGGGAGATCTACGAGGATAAATAAATAAGCATGGATACTTGCCTCTTAGACTCTCATTTACCCCTCAGATTTTTATCCTTCCTCCAGAAATTTGGCCACAAACCTCTCAAATTCAAGAATACACTCTCTTTGACTTTTTTATCCTCCAAAATTCTATATCCTGTCTATTTATAGAATCGACAAAATATGGTACACATGGTCAGGGGAACATGGGTGTGTGCCCTAATCATCGTAACACTAGCCTTTAATCGTGTCCCTAAACTATTTCATGAAGTTATAATGGCACATGGTATGTGCACACGGTTGTGTGCCTTCAAGCATTGCACCATCTATCACCTCCCTAGGCTCCAGAAGTGTCCCTCGTCCTTAACAAAAAATAGTTACGCATATGGTCAATACACACGGTCTTGTGTCTCCGAGCATATGCCTCAAATTTGCTCCATTTTATGGGCCAACCATCTTGGAATTGTCTCAATCTGTGATACGGGAAAAAACTCACGGTTGTGTATCATAGGTCATGTGCCAAAAAGTGAAATTCTGCCATCTTCAAGGAGTTTTCCTGCCGATTACTTTATTCTACTCATCTCACACCTAATTCTTGCCATAGTCCTGAAAACGAAAAAACAACTCAATAGAACATAGACATTGTATTTTAATAGTGAAAAGTAATTATGAAACTACATATAAATTTACTATAATTATATCTTCATCATATACCACCACACTTGAGTTTTGTTATTCCAGAGCAAAAAAGAATACTATGATGTAAATATTCTTCATTAATTCTTGAGTAAGTGCCTTGTCACATAATGGGAAATAAAACTATACCAAGCAAAAGTAGAATCTTGAGAAAAGTTACTATGTTCAAAAGAAATGAGATGAAAAATGATTCAAATTTTCAAACTTATCAATTAGAGAAGACCAAGCAAATAGTGATAAGTTAGATCTATTAATCAAAGCTTGGATTATAAAATTTCCTTTTAATGAAAGTTCTTACAAAACCAAAACCTAGATTATTTCATCTCTCTACTAAGTTAATCTTTACTCTCTATAATGGATCACATAGGACTTGCCTTATGTTGTAATGGGGTTTAGGTGTTGATAGGTAGGAATAAAGCATGGTAACAAACTTCATCATTACTAAACCTTTATTTGAGCTTTATTCTTAAGAAAAATTATATTTAACCACTTAATAAATGTATACACCCTCATTCATATTTGTTTATGTGGAGTGCATTTTTTCTCTCTTTTATTTTCAACTCCTGCTTCTTTTGCACCAATTTTTTGCTTTTTAGAAAGATAGAGACATAAATTTCTATATTTTTATGTTCATATCTTTCATTTTTAATATTGTCCCCATCACCCCCACATAGAAGTGAATCATGGGACCTCCAATAATATTCTCATTACTCCCATTAGAAGTGAATCATAAAAATTTTCTTTTCTCCATCCATCTTATTGTTTTTTAGAACAAAGCTCTTTAGTAGTGATATTTAGGATATATGAAGATAGGCTTTGATAATTTTGTGCAAATACAAAAAAGATGTAAATAGGCTCAAAAGAGAAACTAATGGTTTAAATTGCTACATTAGAACCAAAAGCTCAAACTAAATTCATAGGTGGCCTTTATCATTTCCAAAATAAGTGAGTAATAAATAAATCAAGTTCTGAAAATAAATGGTCCTAGTTTCAAGTGATGTAATTGCAAACATTAACTTCAAAAGCACAATCTTTTACTTGACTTTTGGATCAACTATACTAATTGATGATTAGCTTTTAAAGAGAAAGCACAAGAAATTGAAAAATTTCATAAAATCTTTATTTACTATCAAAGACATTTTCAATTTCTTTTAAATTTACAAAGTAACAATTCTATTCCATTCTTCATAAGACAATTACTTTCATAATAAGAGTTCTTTTCAAAATTATTTACATATCCATTTTTTTGAATAACTTGCTATGAAATTAACAAAGATTAAAGTTGATATAAAGTAACACTAATAATCCTTGAAGGATTTGTAATTTTTAAAGAAATAAGATAATATGTCGCCCCACCCCCACATCCGCCCCTCCAATAAAGTTTCAATTTTTGAAAATGATTTATATAATAAAATGGGTTAATAAAGTTGGGAAAAGGAACAAAATTATCCGATTTGTGCTCAATTTTCTCTTTACACTGTATACCCTTGGATGAGTTTATTATTCGGAAGAATCAATGTATAAAGATGCTTGTTCTCCATCATGTAATCCTGCAATTGTTAGAAAAACAAAATACAAAGAAAGGCAAAATACGACAATTACGAACAAAAAAACAACACAAAAACAAAATAGTTCATTTGAGGTTCAACCTAAAATAAACAATTTTAATGATAACTTAAAGGAAATCATTTTTCAAGCGGCTCTTCCACTTGATCAGTCTTTCTAACAAGGAAAGTTTTGTCAGTACTCTTATTCTAGTTTACTTCTAATTCAATGTCATTCTTTTTTTATTTCCTCTAAAATGTCTTCTCTCCATGTTCGCTCAACCCATAATGAACCTTTGTCCCAGCTGAGGTCCTGAAAAACTCCGACACTTGAAGGCTATTGAATTATCAATGATAATCTTGGGTTAAAATGGTACTTGTCTTGTCTTTCTTGAGTATAATCGACTCATCCCCCACCCGCATTGTAAGAGTACCCTCATCCATGTTTATAATATCCCTTGTGGTGGATAAAAATGTCCTACCAAAAATGAGTGGTGACTCCAAATTATCCTCAATTTTCAACACTATGAATCAAGCGGAAATGGAGGGCCCTAATTTGACTAATATATTTTCAAGAATTATGTCAGAAGGGTAGTGAATTGATTTATCAGCAAGTTAAAGTGAAATGTTTATAGATTTAAGGTCTTCAATCCCAAGGTTTTAAAAATAGAGTGCGACATCATATTGATAGATAAATTAGAATCACAAAGTGCATTTAGTGTGAGCTGTGAAATAATGCAAGCAAGTATAAAAATCCACGGATCTTTAAGCTTTGGTGGCATATTATTTTGAAATATCATCGGGCATTCTTCCGTGCCTGCTTTTTGTGCCGAAATCTTCCAAAATTTTCTTCCAAGATAGTATTTCTTTCAAAATAAATTGTGTACTTGGCATTCTAGTTAGAACATCGAGTAATAGAACATTAGTATTCACCTTTCGAATCATTTCCAAAAATGCCTTAAAATTTTTCTCATTACATTCTCGATCTGTACCCTTATGGTATGGGATAAATGTAGCACTCATGTTCGACGTTGTATAAGGATTATTCATAGGTATAGACTTGATATCGTTCTTTTCTTCTAAACCCTTCGTATTTCCTGGGAGAGTTTTCCCACTTCTCAAAAATATAGCATTAATATGTTCCTTTTGATTTACATCTATATTTATGGGTAAAGCTCCTTGTGTTCTCTCAGAAATCACCTTGACCAATTATCTGATTTGGTGTTCAAGATTTTGTATGGAACATTCTTGATTCCATAGAGATCCCTCTAGTGTTAGGATTCTCTTATTCGAGTTTTTCGTTACCTTCTCGACTAATTTCTTCTGGCTAGGCCTCCTATGTTCCTGAATATTGACTGATGCATTATTATTTGGTGGTCTTTGAGCATTATTCTGAATGATCCAAAAAAAATAAGATGATTATGCCACCCAGAATTTTAATTTGTCTTGCGAGTGATATACTAGTTTAGTATTATTGTTATTATGTCCCATGTACATAAGGCATTTTACTTCATGAGGGTTTAACATAGAAAGTTTCTCAGGGTATTGCTCAGGTATCACCGGTTCATTCTTAACATGAATAGACTTATTGAGATGGTAGTGAAAGACTATATATCTTCTTTGTCGAATATTCAACTTGTAGTGCTAGGGATGTTATCGCGTCAACATTATAGACATTTTTTATTTTCTTGGCTTACTCCTAATAGTGGTCCATTGATAATTGTTAACTACCATAGTCTTAATTAGCTCTTGGGTGGCCTCTGATGTATTATTATTATTTAATGTTCCACTTGTGGCGGAATCAATTATTTACTTGGTCCCAAGATTAAAACCATCATTAAAAGTCTGTATATGAAACCATAGGGGTAAAACATGATGAGAGAATCGTAGAAGAAATTCCTTAAATCTTTCCCAAGTATCATATAATGATTCTGAATTTATTTGACTGTAAGAAGATTTGGCACTTTTAAATTTAGCGGTCTTAGTGAGAGGAAAATATTTTAATAAAAACTTCTCCATTATTTTATCCCAAGTGGTGATTGATCCTTTGGGGGAGAGAATTCAATAATTGTTTGACCTTTTGACTTAAGGATAAAGAAAAGAAACAAAGACACATTTTATCCCAAGTGGCGATTGATCCTTTGGATGATATAATTGGCCTCTATTGTCAAATCAACAACTGTCACTTGTTTGGAACTCTTCCATCTCACAACCCTTCTATTAAGGAAAAATACAAAACTTGACTGAAACTTTGAGTTATGCCTATCAGTTTGGAAGCTAGCATTTATGCAACTCTTTACAATGAGCTCTTCCTCTCCACCAAAAACTAATAATACATCCATAGTCCTTCTCAAGTACTTCAAGATATTCTTGATTGTCATCTAGTGACCTTCACTTAGATAAGGCTTAAATCTGCTAGTCATGCTTAAAACATATGAGGCATCGAGTCAAGTTCTTAACATTGCATATATAATTGATCTATTTGCAGAAGCAAATGAAATCAACTTCATGTGGTAATTATCTTATAAATATTTAGTACACTAGTACTTAGAAAGACACACACCATATGACTTGGGTAAGAATCCCATCTTAGACTCAAGCATGTTGAACCATTTCAACACATTTTCAATGTATGCACGTTGGGTCAAACTCAATAACTTCTTCGACCTATATCTATATATCATGATACTAACTATAACATTTCACCCAAGTTCTTCGTAAAAAAGTAGTCATCTAGCATGTTCTTAACAACTTGTAAGGCCAGAATATCATTCCCAATCAGTAGTATGTCATCAACATACAATTTAAGTAATATAATAGTGCTCCTACTAATCCTCTTTTAAAGACAAAGCTCATCTTAATCCATGATTAAATCAAACTCTTTGATTTTCTCATCAAAACAAAGTATCCAACTCCAAGAAGCTTACTTCAATTCATAAATGGATCTCGTAACATTCTTTTTTAGTGGTTTCATTTAGAGATACAAAGCCCTCAGGTTTTGTCATGTCCACTTCCTCGATTAAGTTTTCATTAAGGAAAGTCATTATGAAATCCATTTTCTAGATCTCGTAATCATAGTATGAAGTAATAACAACTAGAATTCTGATGGATTTTACCATGAAAATAAAGGAAAGGTCTCATCATAGTCAACACTATGAATTTGCTTGAAACCTTTAGTCATTAATCACCCTTTGAATGTCCTTACATTCCCATCCACGTATGGAGCTCTACAACTTGCATATTTTAGTGGCTTATTTTGGAGATACAAAACCCTTGGGTTGTGTAATGTACTTCCTCGATTAGGTTTTTATTAAGGAAAGTTGTATAGAAATCCATTTGCCAGATCTCGTAATTATATTACACAACAATAAGCAGAATTTTGATGGACTTTACCATGAAAATAGGGGAAAATTTCTCATCATAGTCAACACCATGAATTTCTTGAAACCTTTAGCCAATAATCGCCCTTTGAATGTTCTTACATTCCCATCAATGCAGGTCTTCTTCTTGAATAACCATATGCACCCTATGGTTCGTACCCCTTCATGTGGTTTCACCAAGGTCCAAACATGGTTTACAGATATGGAGCCCATTTAATACTTCATGGACTCAAGCCACTTCTTGGAGTCTGGTCCACTCATAGCTTCTTATTAGGTTGCAGACTCTTCATCATGATCCATAAATTATCTATTTGAAACATGAGAAATCCATATCTCTTAGGATCCACTCGAGGTCTAGTAAATCTACGTAAGATTTGGGTACCTTTTGCAGGCTCTCTAGCTATAACAATGTGTAGTCCTTTCTCAGGTTTAAATTCTGGTTCATTTATTATTTGTGGTTCTTGACCCTTTTCAAGTTCTATTTTAGCAGTATTTCTAGACATGAACTCTTACTCTAAAAAGAACCCAGTACTTGCGATAAACACTTTACCTCGGGTTCATTATAAAAATTGTATCATGTAGCTTCCTTAGGATACCCCACTAGATAATACTTATCTAATTTGGCCTCAATTTTGTCAGGAAGCATATATCTAATGTATGTCTCATAACCCCAAATCTTAAAAAAAGACATACTATGATGCTTCCCAATCTATATTTGATATGATGTCTTTTGAACCATTTTAGCCAGAACATAATTTAGTGTGAAAGTAGCTATTTCTAGAGCATTTCCCCAAAAGAAAATGGGCAAATCTGCATGACACATCGTCGACCATACCATGTCTAACATGGTATAATTTCTCCTCTTGGACACAACATTATGTTATGGTATTCTAGGTAGAGTAAGCCGTGATACAATACCACATGCTTTTATATGATCACAAACTCCTTACTCAAATACTCGCCACCTCAATCAGATCAGGGTGCTTTAATTGAATTTCCTCATTAGTTTTATACTTCATTCTTGAACTCCTTTAACTTTTCAAAGGATTCAAATTTGTTCTTCATAAGAAACATATATCTGTATCTACTGAAACCATTAGTAAATGGAATGAAGTGATGAAATCCACCTCTAGACATAAAATGTATGGATTCACATACATCACTATGTATTACACCTAAAATATCATTAACCCTCTCAGAATGACTAATGAAAGGGGTTTAGTCATTTTGCCGAATAAGCAAGACTCGTATCTCTCAAATGATTCATAGTCAAATGAGTCTAGTAGTTCATCTTTATAGAGCTTGGATTTGTACTTCTCATTTATATGGCCTAAATGACAATGTCAAAGGTACATAGGATTCGAGTCATTTATTTTTAGTCTTTTATTATTTTCTTTGTTATAGATTGGCCTATCAAAGTTCAAAATATATAAACTATTAAACATCTAATCTAAGTCATAACAAATATCATTCTTATAAATAGAATAACTATTATTTTTAATTATAATTGTAAAAACATTCATGTCCAAACATGAAATAGATATAATGTTTCTAGTTATAGAAGGAACATAATAACAATTGTCTAGTTCAATTATAAGCCTAGTGGGAAAAGAAAGATGATAAACTCCTATATAACCAATAATAACTCTAGCTTTATATCCAAAACATAGGTATACGTATCCTTTACCCAACAATCTTATCCTTCCTTGTTCCTGCACATTTGTACATATGTGAGATACACATCTACCCAAAATGAAAGAGTAGAAAGATTTGTATCTATAATATAAATATTTGAAGTGTAAGTCACACTTCACTTCTTCTACAAATCCTCAATATTAAGGGGACCGTTCCTACTCTAGTATCTATTCTTCCTATAGTGATGGAATTTCCCTTCCTTTTCCAACCCCTTCTTCTTTAGTGCTGAAGACTTGGGATTAAGATAAGACTTAGATCATATCTTAGTCTTCTTAGATCCCTTAGTCTTACCCTTACCTTTTTGCATATCAATGTGGGGCTAGCAGGATTGGTCTTCTTTATTTTATTTTCTGCAATTCTCAACAAGCCTATGAGCTCGGGCAGTGCCTTGTCAATTTTATTCATGTTGTAGTTCCATATGAATTACTCATAATTGTCTGGAATGATTGCAGGATTAGATCAGTAGCTAACTCTTGGCCCAAAGAAAAACCTAGTTTCTCAATGTTCTTAATAAACCTAATCATCTTAAGTACATGAGTTCCTACCGGGTCTCGAAATCACATCTTTCACTGAAATAATACCTTAGTGATGTCAAACCTCTCTTATCAAGTCTGTCCTTGAAATATTTTCTTAAGGTGCTCGATTATCTAATAACCACACATGGTCTGACATTGCTTCTAAAGCTCAGAGGTCATGGTAGCAAGCATGAGGCATTCAAAATCTATGGAGTCATCTTGATACTTGTTGTAAGCATCTTGGTCTACTCGTGACGCAGATCCGACTAGCTCCTCATGAGGATCCTATTCCAAGACATAGAGCTTACACTCTTACTTAAGGATAATCCTCAGGTTCCTATGCTAGTCTAGAAAGGTTGTCCTGTTGAGCTTGTCCTTCTCAAGGATGGCTCTTAGGGGCAAGGTGAAGTGTGATCCACTTGCTAATAAAATTCTACGAGAATTATGCAAAAATACATTTTTAGTATTATATTTAAAATATATTTTTATTTAATAAGGACTTTTATTAAAATCTCCCACTATGTTCTTCAAATTGATAACCTTGAATATCAATTTGGAGAGTTTATGCGAGCTACTATCTAGTGTAAAAGATCCATATTTCACCCTGTCATAAGTAAACTTTGACTAATCACCCTTAATGTGGCTATTTAGGTAGTCAAAATTGGTCAAACATATCACCATGCAACTCTTGTACGGTTGGTGAATAACTTTTATTCGCATCCAACCTATGGTGCTTGCTAACCTTATGCCTCTAGGAACTCAGCCATTGAGATCACCTAGTTAAGTTAGACCTGATGTCGACATCGGGATATCATAATTATCCATTCGCACCCTTACCATGATAAAATAATTCACCTTACTTTGGCAAACCCATACTTCATCAATCAATCCAAGAAGAGTGTCATCAACCGATGGTATCCGTATACTAATATAAAATTTAAGGGATTTTTTATGTTAGGTGATTAACACTTAATCACTTGCACACATTTACAAAAAATCATGGAAATAAAAAAAACCATTCACATTCTAGATTTTCTATAAAGAATACCATCAACTATTGATGTTAAGGAATAAATCTGAACATGTTGAACGATTCTAAATTTTTAGATTTACATGTATTGGACACAGGAAAAAACATTCTTCCTTATGACAGTAGACAAGCTCGCCTTTATATGTTCTATAGTTTCACACACTAATATTGAGGAAGATGGTTACTACTAAGGGGAAAATTTCTGAAACATGAAAATTGAAGAACCTAACTCTGATACCATTATTGGGTTTTCTAAGTGGGTATACATCATATATGTGTAGTAGAATAATTTCTAGAAAAGCCACAAAGATAAACTAGATCTTGTGAAAACCATGATTCGAGAAAATAAATAGCAGGCACGTGTGTGGAATCGAGTCTCAAGTAGATCGAGATGCTCCAAAAGTTGTTGTGATGTTGCCAGAATCCAAATCCATGGTCTGCATACACAATCCGCATCTGATTCAAAATCAGCGGCCGCTTGAGTTTCGAGAATGCAGAAATAGATCTGCACCTTCATGGGTTGTCCACACTAACACCAAGGAACACCTCATATCGTTAAATGACAGAGACTGGAGGATGATCAAATTTTTCATCTCCATAAACTATGAGGTCTGATTTTAAGAGAGGATTGTCGGCGCTAGGTTTCAAGATCATAAAAGGGAATCCTTCATTGAGTTTGTTGCTCTGAACTTTCCAGAAAGTGGTCGGGTGAATAGTAAAATCTTTACCCTATATCTGAAATTATATTTGTATATAATATCAGTGAATCGAGTTCAGCTTCAATAAAAATTACTCTAAGAATAAGTGAATCTGGTTCAAGGTTTTTAAACAGGAGAAAAAGCTATCTCTTGCTATTTCAACCAGATATTAAGTCGACAAACACTATGCCAACTTAAATTCTAGCTGATATATACTATATCAACTTAAATCCCATTGTGTTGACTTGACATTAAGTCGACATACAGTATGTTGACTTAAAGCCTAGAAAATATACACTTTATTGACTTTAAGCCCACTGTGTCAACATGACATAAGTAAACATACACTATATCGACTTAAAACCAAGCTAATATATACTATATGGACTTAAAGTCCCATGGGTCAACTTGACATTAAGTCGGCATACACTATATTGACTTAAAGCCTAGTTGATATACCTTATAGTGACTTAAAGATCACTGTACCGACTCGACATTAAGTCGGCATACATTATGTCGACTCAAAGCCTAGCTAATATAAATTGTACCACTATGTTATTCAAATTGATAACCTTGAATATCAATTTAGAGATTTTATGTGAGCTACTATCTAGTGGAAAAGATCCGTATTTCAACCTGTCATAAGTAAACTTTGACTGATCACCCATAATGTAGTTATTTAGGTAGACAAACTTGGTCAAATGTATCACCATGCAACTCTTGTATGGTTGGTGAATAACTTTTATTCGCATCCAACCTATGACGCATGCTAACCTTATGTCTCTAGGCACTCAGCCTCTGAGGTTACCTAGTTAAGTTATACTTGATGTCAACATCGAGATATCACAATTATCCATTTGCACCCTTACCATGATAAATTAATTCACCTTGCTTTGGCAAACCCGTACTTCATCAATCAATCCAAGAAGAGTGTCATCCATCAGATGGTATCCATATACTAATATAAAATTTAAGGGATTTTTTATGTTATGTGATTAATGTTGAAGCCAAAATTTGACCTCAACGAAAGTTTGAAAATAGGGGTGTAGCCAACGCCTACTTCTCCCAAGCTCTGACCTCTGACTGGCAGTAAAGGACTAGAAACCGACCCAAATCCTCAGTTGGGAGGTCCCACCTCTAACCCGAAAGATCTATGAGCGCTTCCCCTCCAAAGCCAAAAGCTAGGCTAGGAGCTCCTCAACAAGCACTAGAAGATTTTAGGAAAATATGAAAGCTTGCCTTCTGAGGAGCCCCTGTGATGTAGGCTAGTCCTTTTTGGGCGTTACGGGAGACGACGTGACTAAGCGAGACTCTCTCCGATGACTTAACAATCCCTAGCACATGTGAAACGCAGCTACATGCAGATCCGGATATTAGTGGTTAGGTTATTACATAGGGGTCGCAAAGCCCTTCAAGATGATACCAAGGCTATAGGCCAAGGTCCTCTCAAGCGAAAGGAACCCACACGGTTCGATCGAGCGTAGTTGTACCAAAAGAGAATCCACCGAAAATAAATGATTCGGAAAAGGGTGGTTCTCTCCCAACAAAATAAACAAGGGCCGCCAAGCCTCACGAACGTAAATGAAGATCGGAAATACGCAAGCAAATCAAAGAAATATAAGTCACGAAAATCATGCGTCACAGATCACACAACATGCCGTAGCCACAATATATATCAAGAGGGAAATCACTGGGTTTGTGAAGAAATATTCGTTACCCCCGCTCGGATGTCGACGAGGTTGTAGGGATCGTTCCAGTTCCGGTTCCACCGAAGCCACACCAGTAGGAGGAAAACCAATCACCTTCTTCGGATCACGCCGGAGATGGTGCCGCCCAAATAACGGAAGGTGCGCCGTTCAAGAAGGAGTAAGAAATATTTTTTTGAGAGAGGGAGAAGGGCGGCCACAAGAGGGAGAGGGAGGGAGGTGGTCGACGACTAGAAGGAGGAGGAGGGAGGTGGTCGGCCTAGCTTGGCCGAGAGGTTGGAGGGGGAAGAGAGGGAGAAGGAGGCCGGCGTCCTAAGGAGGAAGGAGAGGGGAAGTGGGCGGCCACAAGAGGGAGGAAGAGAGAGATTTCAAAATCTGAAATTAGGGTTTCTTTATCATTCATTCTACTCAAAATAAAGCAAGGGTTAGCCTTTTATAGGCTTTACAAGAACATAGGCTAAGTGCACACCAAAGTGGCTAAACATAGGCCACATGAACAAAATAACCATGCTGAAATTAAATGACTAAATTAAACAACATAATTATAAATTTGATTGTAGAAGCGGCAAAGATTTTAACGCGGCGATGGCGGTGGATGTTGCGGCCAAGTTCCAACCTTCGAGCTTGCGGCAGCGATCATCTTGGTCATCGAACAACAAGTGACGGCGAGCAACGTCATCAATCAAGAGAGTGCCCGCAACAATATCTACCGGGTCGCCGTAATCATCCGGAAGCGGGTCTTCATCAACAAGCACTGGATCACCAAAGTCGTCCAGGGGAGGACGCTCCAAATCAACACGCCGGGGGTAGTCGGCTCCATCAATCCTCCCCCTCTCAAAAATACTCATCACCGATGAGTAGACCTGTGTGTACACACCAGGAAGAGCGTCGACGGGGAAGAAGAACCTGTAGGGCAAAAGGTGGTCTTGGGGGGACCTCATAAATGCATTAGCTCAAGAAGGAAACAAAGCTTCCACAACATCAACCAACATACCTCCGATGGAGACCAAGAAAGAGAACGATCCTGGGAAACTCTCACCACCCAACCCAATAGAAGAGACAGTGGAAAATAAAAACGGGAAGGTAGACATATCAAGTGGCATATAAGCATGAATTGTAAAATGTGACACAATGAAAACAGGAGCTATGCCCCAATCAGTGAAAAATACCACCAGAGATGCAAGGTCACCAACCTCCAAAAATATTCGCAAAGGATTGACTTGATTCGTTAAAATTTCTAAGGCGCCCGAGGGCATCCCTTCAGGGGTGAGATCAGCCAAATCCAAATCATTCACGTAACTGTGGGAGGCTCTCCTATACACACTAGCGTCGAGTAAGTAAAACGCATTTAAGTTGGAAAATAATTTGATACTGCGCTTAAGAAAATAGTGAACGTGAGGGGTGAACCCAAGTGCAATGTGGCGGGGGGCTCTCCGAAACAAACTAGCGCATAAAGTGAAAAACACATTTAGAACGATAAAGATTTTAAAAGTGCGCATGCGTAAACTATAACCGTGAGGAGTGAACCCGTGTGCAACAAGACGGGAAACCAAAGTGTAGACTAACGTGAGTAAATACGGTGGCACGGGCACTCTACAAACATAAAGAAAGACTAGAGAAATTCGCACATCCCCAACCATAGAGTTGGACGCATCAAAATATCCCAGACTAGAAGGACCCAGCACGTGTCCTAACAAGTCAACTACCTGCGTCAAGGTAACCGAAGGATTTAATTCAAAAGGATCATCATACCATGGAGAAATCATCAAAGAGAAATCCTTCGGGCGCGTACTATCAAACTCAAGAAAAGTATCATCACCTAACTCAATCTCAGCCACACACTCGTTACTAGGTGATTCAACCAATTTACTAACACTAATACCTCGAGATACACCCAAAGGAGGGGCCAAAATGGTCGAAAGAATTGAACGACACGGACCCGGCAAAATAGACTCGGATCCAAAAAGGCCCACAAATCGGGTCAAGGGATCCGGAGGGAGAGGCGGTAAAATCGTGCCCGGGTGAAAATCAAAGTCATTTTTAATCACAAGCAACGGGGCCTGCATCACCAGTAACATGCCCGGCCCAGCAACAATAACATCATCTAAAAGTCTATCTCCCTTGCTAGGATAATCTACCAACATACTAGAGGCTATACTCAAATGAGTGCCAGAAACGTGCTCAGAAATAGGAATAGCCGAACCCGACAAACTGTCCAAATCACTTTGTCCATCAGGAGATGGAGATAACACCAAGGAAGCATCGCTCGGGTCCTTAGCACTAATATCTTCCAAAAATAAATTCCCTGTACTAGGTGACTCATCCAAGACGCTACTTCCCAAGTCTTCCAATAACACCTTACTCTCGACAGCTAAATCTTCCCACGACGTAGGCACATCATCAAAATCAGGAAGGAGGGTAGGACAAATCCAATCCCGAGGAGACTCCAAGATAGCTTGAGTCTCGAGTAAAGGCAATAAAATCAAGGATCTATCTTCTGAGCGCTCATAACTAAGATCTTCCCATATCACGCCTTCGTCCAAAGGAGACTCTTCCAACACCGTCGAAATATCACCCAAATCAATGTTAACAGAAGGCTCAATGACAGTCAAAGGGGACGGATCAGCAATATGGACGAGGGGAAGGGGTATAATCCCAGGGGAAACTTCCTCAAAGGAGAAATCCTCATCCAAATCACTAGGATATCCCAGTTCCTCAGCGTCACTACAACCGACAGTGAAATCGACCTCGCCCTCAGTGGCGCGCTCAGGTGGATCAACAGCTAGAACTGATAGGCCTGAGAGGGACTCAGGAGAGACTACGGGTGTAGTCGGAGTGGAACACATGATAGAGCTAAGTTCAGACACACCACTAGACTCACAAGTCACATTCGCCTGACTAACCGTACAGATAGGACTACTCTCACCCCGTGAGCTCATGGCAATCCTAGCAACCTTTTCTATCGAGCTCGGGATATGGGACTTATAGTACTCCTTTCCCCGGTAGGTGGGTATAGGTGCACTACGGGTAGCTCTAACCTCATAGAGTAAGGGCCTAACCTGAGGGGACATGCCTCTCCTATAGTCAGGTGGGGATCTAGTGCCCCGGTGAGTAGGAGCCACCTCATTCAACATCCACGCAGGAGCGTATTGGTCGATGAGAAGGTTCTTCATGTTAAGCCAACTGACACAACCTCTAAATCGTCGCTCTTCATTGAGCCAAAAGCTCTGGGCTCGACCATATAATTGTATGCTCGCGACCCCGACCTTGGAGTGATCATGCACACGTTCACGCACGAAATAAAGCTCAATGTCGTCTACCCAACGTAGGAGGATCAGGGGACCTCCCAATCCATCGTAGGTGGGGGCAACGCTCCTGGAAGATCTAGACACGACATTAGTCATTCGATTGGGATGGGGGCTAAACTGGTCATAGGGCCTCCTTGGAGCCGTCGGTGAAGAGGGAGCAAATCGGTGGTTATCTACTTGCGCTAACCAATCTCTAAGATCATCCGTTTGATGCTTCGCCAACCGTCGGGAAGCGTCAACGTCATGTGCCATCGTCAGAGGAGATGGATGCGCACGCAAGACGCGACCTAACGCATGCAAATAAAGTTTAGAAAACCGGTTTTTGCCTACAAAAGCTCTTGTCAGAAGTAAAATTTTATAATTAAATATTTTTTTCTAGCCTTCCTATAGGACTGAAATAATATTTTATTTTAATTTCTTACTAAGGTTATGAAGTAGAAAATGCACTTTTTTTCTTTTTTTAAAAAGGTAAAAATTCTGGATTCTAGCACGCTATTGGCAGACCAAAACTAGAAATTTTACATATGCAGGATTTTTTTTATGTTGCTGAAATTTTCTCTAGCGAAACTCATATAGCCTACCGAAATATAGAAGGATGGTGCCGATTAGGAAATCGACAATAACCTCCCTCTGATACCAAATTTGATGTAGGCTAGTCCTTTTGGGCGTTACGGGAGACGACGTGACTAAGCGAGACTCTCTCCGATGACTTAACAATCCCTAGCACATGTGAAACGCAGCTACATGCAGATCCGGATATTAGTGGTTAGGTTATTACGTAGGGGTCGCAAAGCCCTTCAAGATGATACCAAGGCTATAGGCCAAGGTCCTCTCAAGCGAAAGGAACCCACACGGTTCGATCGAGCGTAGTTGTACCAAAAGAGAATCCACCGAAAATAAATGATTCGAAAAGGGTGGTTCTCTCCCAACAAAATAAACGAGGGCCGCCAAGCCTCACGAACGTAAATGAAGATCGAAAATACGCAAGCAAATCAAAGAAATATAAGTCACGAAAATCATGCGTCACATATCACACAACATGCCGTAGCCACAATATATATCAAGAGGGAAATCACTGGGTTTGTGAAGAAATATTCGTTACCCCCGCTCGGATGTCGACGAGGTTGTAGGGATCGTTCCGGTTCCGGTTCCACCGAAGCCACACCAGTAGGAGGAAAACCAATCGCCTTCTTCGGATCACGCCGGAGATGGTGCCGCCCAAATAACGGAAGGTGCGCCGTTCAAGAAGGAGTAAGAAATATTTTTTTGAGAGAGGGAGAAGGGCGGCCACAAGAGGGAGAGGGAGGGAGGTGGTCGACGACTAGAAGGAGGAGGAGGGAGGTGGTCGGCCTAGCTTGGCCGAGAGGTTGGAGGGGGAAGAGAGGGAGAAGGAGGCCGGCGGCCTAAGGAGGAAGGAGAGGGGAAGTGGGCGGCCACAAGAGGGAGGAAGAGAGAGATTTCAAAATCTGAAATTAGGGTTTCTTTATCATTCATTCTACTCAAAATAAAGCAAGGGTTAGCCTTTTATAGGCTTTACAAGAACATAGGCTAAGTGCACACCAAAGTGGCTAAACATAGGCCACATGAACAAAATAACCATGCTGAAATTAAATGACTAAATTAAACAACATAATTATAAATTTGATTGTAGAAGCGGCGAAGATTTTAACGCGGCGATGGCGGTGGATGTTGCGGCCAAGTTCCAACCTTCGAGCTTGCGGCAGCGATCATCTTGGTCATCGAACAACAAGTGACGGCGAGCAACGTCATCAATAAAGAGAGTGCCCGCAACAATATTTACCGGGTCGCCGTAATCATCCGGAAGCAGGTCTTCATCAACAAGCACTGGATCACCAAAGTCGTCCAGGGGAGGACGCTCCAAATCAACACGCCGGGGGTAGTCGGCTCCATCACCCTGTGTTTGTATTTATAGCCTTTGCTGACCTGAAATTACTAAATTACCCCTTGCTGGTCTGCCAACAGCCAAACTCCGTTATTCTGAGGAGCTAAATGCAGACCCTGGGGGTATACCAGTAAATTTACCTGAGGGCATCCAGGTAATTTCACCCTGGGCCCCACCCGGCGAGAACCTCCTTGCTTAGAACTGAAGGCTCTCGCGTTTACTACCTACTGAGAACTTGCCCGCCCTGACTAGGCGTGAGCCTTCTCGCCTGACCCATGCGAGAGCTCTCTTGTTCAAAGCCTGCACAGCAAACATCGAGCTTAATCACGACTGGGCGAGAACACTTCTCGCCTATGGAGTTCTTCTCGACGAACCGCTTACCTGGAGCACGAGCGCTCTCGCCTACTCCTAACAGCACGAAAAGGTTCTTGCCTATGGAGTTCTCCGAGTCTCACACAAGGATAGCCCAAAGCTAGCCAAAACTTAGCCCTTTGTGCTTCTGGGTCCCACTCATCGAATATGAGGTTGTATATAATCCCTGCTCTTTTTGAGCTAGCCCTGCGCTTGAAAAGACACTTCCAACCCTTTATATTTACTGAGCATGTGCTGTCATGAAAAGGAGTCTTTTAGTGGGCCATCCCACGACTATATATGGGTGTATGCTGATAGATGGTCACAAATCCATCCCTGCTGACGCCGCTCTGCGTTCGAGTCCTCGAACGACCTTAAGATGCGCCCTGAACGTGCCGAGAAGCCACTCTCGCAAGGCCTGCAAGACTGCATCAATGTGACACAGGCGCGAACCCATGCCAACAGCTCCTTGGTGGCCCCTTGGTTGCATAGAAAGGCGCCGACCATTGATCCCCCCAGCTTAAGAATAAGAAGAAGAAGGCGAAGTCGGTCAGGCGAGACCTTTTGAACAAGAACCGAGGCTTGCCTACCCCGAACCCAAGCTGCACGGATAATCCTTCTCCTCCGCAGAAGGTATTTCTCTCCGATTCGCCTGCTAGCGATAACTGTGAACTGTCAAAGAAAAGAATCGATGAATGATATGTCGTACTTCTCGCAGGAGGCGATTCAAAATGCCGACACTGGGTCTCCACTAGTGCCCCTAGAGTCAGTGCCTCTCCTCCCTAGGGATCCACCACGGGTCCCGGAGGTTACTCCTCTAGCTGACCCCCCCAGGAACCCCAAGTAACCATTTACCCCTTTTTTGTCCAACTTTTCATTCTAATCAATGTGTTGTACTGCTGCTAAATTGACTTCTCGCAGCGCTAGCTCCCGCCAGCCCGGGGAAACGAAATTGTAATCATCAACTAGGACACCCAGTCAGCTGATCTCGCCCTACCGACGGGAGGAGCGGCTATCGAACCCTCTGCTCCTTCATAGGGGTCTCACCATACCGCGAGGGAGAACGTGCCCGCCCCTTCTCCTGGCCGGGCCTGGATTGTCATGCGTAAGCCATTCTGCCCGGGGTGAGGAAAGTCGCTCCACCTCCTCTTTGGAAAGGAACCCGAGGGGGAGCCCGGACCTTCTCAGACGCCATCGGTCGATGGATCTAGCCATGTTTTAGGTATGCGAGAAATCACCACTCCCTATACTTCCGCCCTTATCATGACTAGAACTCTCTTTCTTTTGCCAGGGGCTAAGGAGCCTAGGGAGGGAGCTGAAGAGGTGGAGGATGAAGATGAATGGGAGGTCAGAGAAGAGGAAAAGGAAGACGCCGAGAGCTCCACCTTTCCCTCTTATGACGAGATGGAAGAGTTTCTGGACGCCGCTGGGAACGGTAGGAAATGACGAAGGAGGGCAGCGACGCTCTTCTCGAAGCTCGCATGATGGGAGAGAGCCAACGCCTCTATAGTGAAGGAAATCCGCAGGATGGTGGAGCGGCGGATGACAGCCATGGAGCGGGATTATTCCCACCACACCGACGAGATGGAGCGGCAGGATACACTTACCGCCGATACGTCCCCGGGTTGTCATGTCGTGCAAATTCGAGACTTGGCACGCCTGATTGCCCACAAGTGCACCTCCATGATGGATTATTTCAATCCGCGAGTGCCCCAAGGACGGGAAGGCGAGGCCGAAGACTATGGCGCTGGGAGCAGTACTGAACTATGACATCTCTTCCCTTCTTCCCCCCACCTCTCGGCCTACCCTTCTCGCCATGTACCTCTTTTTGAATTGCATGTTGAACAATAACTGATGCTGGACTATTTTTTTTATTATTATTATGCAACTCTTGACCGGCGAGGGCCCCTTTTCCATTTCTACTTTGACCTCTGCTATGTTTCATGCTTTATTTTTGTGGCACTTGCGCGAACACTAGCTTCCTGGATGCTGATCATCATCTTATCTCTGGGCCGGGGTCTCTCCTAGGGGTTTCTACCCCCCACCGCTGACTTAGGAAACCAAGGCGTGTCAGAGAGAAAAGTGAGGTGCTGACTCCTCGGGACTTGACAATCGTACCCCCGCTATTTTTTGGAAAAAACATCATTACCATGATTTTCTATAAATAGGCTGATCCACCTACCACATTTATTTATCTGATCCGAAACCCTTGCCTCCTTCCTTACCGCTCTCGCACCTCTCTACAACCTCACTTGCTTTCGCCATCTTCTCTTGCTCTCGCCCTCTTCCTAATAGTTCTCACCTTGAACCCCTTAATCACGATGCCAGGCTAGAGTGAAGGCCGTTCCAACTACGCGCAAGCCTTCCTAAAGAAAAAGTTTCCTCCCTGTCGCCTGACCCTAGATGAATACCAATTGATAACCACTAACTTCATTCTTGTCGGGTTCACTGCGAGAAACCCGGGCAATAATGACAGGGTCAATCTTACGCGAGAGGGGGAGCTCGCCATCCCCCTCGAACACTTTGAGGTGGGCTTCCTCCTCCCCATTTGGCAGGAGATGCACCAAGCCCTCTGATACTACGAGGTGGTTCCCGCAAAACTAAACCCCAACTCGGTCTCCATCCTAGTAGCATTCATCTGCTATATGCGAGCCGAGCGGATAGAGTTCAGCCTACCCATCTTCCGAAAGCTATTCATCTTCCGATCCAAGAGCGGTGGGGTGGTCTTCTTCTTAGGGCAGCTGCTCAAGACCTACGACCTCGCCATTAAGAACAATCATTAGAGCGAGAAGTTTGTCTATATCTCAGGCGACTTGGGCAACGTTCCTCTCGCGCCCGTCTAGTATGACGATGCCGCCTACAAGCCGCCTACTATTGGGTCGCGCGAGAGCGCCATCCTTGAGTGCTTTGGGACCAAGGACTTCGACGTCCAGTTCCTCAGGCAGGACATCGAATCTCTTTGGCCCGTACCTCCTGATGAAGGTATGATCTCGCCTTTACCATGCGATTCTATACTTCAGGGTATAGAGCTAACTGTTGTTTATCTCACAGGTGAGCGAGAGATCCCCCTGCACCAGCCGTTTGATGTGACCAGGGCTGCGACCGACCCTCTGGCCATCGCGAAATTCGGAGCTCTCGTCTGCCGATATGAGCCGGCCCCTCCCTCCAAGTCTGGCACCGGGAAGCGAAAGCCCAACGCCTTCTCCTCCACTCCTTTTAAAAGATCCAAGCCAACCGCTGTGGACAAGGATAAGTCTGTGATGGAATCTCCTGCTCGAGCTGCTGTCGATAATGGGGTGACAACTACTGCTGAGGCTACCGCTAGGGCTCCTGCCAAGAACCCATCGACCGTAGGTAGATCTGGTGATGAGAGGGTGGCGGCCGAGACTTCTGCCCAAGTCCCCCCCAGGCCGATGCCGAGAGGGCATCAGAACTTTGGCTACGATGAGAAGTTCTTGGACATGGAAGGGAAGCCCTTGATCCAGTGGGATCCTGAAGCCAACCGGGCCTCGATATCCACCCTCCTTCCCAGCTGGATAGAGCAAGACAAGGTCAAAAAACGATACTTTTGCACTGGCCTATGGTCTTTACTGCCATGAGGATGCCGACCACTTTGATCTGTTGCCCACCCGGCTCTTGGCCTTCGACTCCATCTGGGCCTTGATGCGCGGAATTGATCTCGCGCATATGTGTGCGTGCCGAAGCATTACCATTGACCGTAACTTCACCGGCATGCACAAGGCAAGAGACGAGGAGGAGGCCAACGCGGCCGTCCTGAAGGTCAGGCTGGCGGATGCCCAATGACTTCTATCTCTACGCCCGACGGATGAGGTAAGCGAGATCCTCCAAGGCTTCTCACTACCCCTTAGCTCGTAGTCTGCTTTCCCTTTCCTTCTTTATGTGCTGACATGCTTTCTTCTGCGCATAGGACTCTGCCCAGAGTATGCTGCTTTGCGCAAAGCTGGCCGGTCTAGAATGCGAGAACGTCCTGCTGAAGGCCCAGATCCAGCATGCGGAAGTGGCTGTGGCCACGATCCGCCTCCTCCCTCGCTGGACGAGAGGCTGAGGAGCCGCCACTACTCCGAGTATGACATCGACAAGCTGCTGCAGGTCAATGACCAGTCAACGGCCAGGCTGACGATAGAGACGCCGCGGGACGTGGAGTGTCTGAATGAGGGTAGCGAGACCATCATTGCCCGCAGGCTTCTCTCGTGGCTTTTTGAGCCTGTCCCCAAGCCCCCGGGAGCACCCGATTCCCCGCCCTCGGATGTCCCAAAATCTCCCGTTGTAGCTGGCGAGAAATCCGGCGAGAGCTCTGGCGAGAGATCTGGCGGGAGCTCTGGCAAGAGCTCGAGCAGGGAATCTGGTGAAACCCCCTAAAGAGTTTCGTCGGCCCTCTCTTTTTGTTGCTAACTCTTTTTGCTCTCTTTTTTTTGAATGCGCGAGATGTTCTCGCATATAGCCATTTTCTGTAAACACATTCGTATATATATATATAAATGATCGGTTTTCTACTTTCTTATCTTCTCACAAAAGAGAATTATGTTTTTCTAATGCCTTTCAAGTGCATTCTTGTCGAGGCCCACAGCCTCCTTAGGAGTTTCCCACCCCTTAGTGATAGACGAATAGGTGGATCCCTGTCGAGAGCCAGGGTCAAGCATTTTTTAGCCGAGAGCCTTTTGTCAAAAGTGCCGACCTTAGGTTCTTAAAAGAGTCGCCGCCCCTTTACAATGCGCGAACAAACAGAGTTTCATCGAGAACTTCCCGCTATCGGGCCAAGAGCTTCCCTCCGCCTAGAACTCCCTTTGCCGAGAACCTCTTGTCGAGACCCTCCTGTCGAGACCATCCTACTCAAAGAGGCTCTCCTACTCTTTCTCCTGCCTCCCTGGTGTGCCTCCTGTCCTGCCTGATCGAATGAGATCCTGGAAAGTGAGTCTACCTAGAGCCGAGCGTTGCTCGGGGTGGTGTAAAAGCTTCCAAGCCGAAGTATCTCCAAGAATTTATCCAAGACCAAGTACTTTCCCCCAGGTGTGCCTACCGCCCATCCCAGCTAATGAGAGCCTAAACAACGAGTCTACCCGGGGCATAGGATCACTCGGGGTATCCCTTACCCCCACAGGCGAGACTTCGGACCTGCCAGCTAGTCAGAGCCTGTGCAGCTGGTCTACCTGGGGCCGAGCCAGGCTTGGGGTAGTGCGAAAGTTTCCAAGCTGAAGTATCTCTAAGAACATATCCAATACCAAGTCCTTTCCCCCAAGGTGTGCCTACTGCCCTGCCTAGCTAATGAGAGCCTGAGAAGCGAGTCTACCCGGGGCCGAGCAGCATTCGGGGTATCCCTTACCTCCACAAGAAATCCTTCGGACCTGCCAGCTAGTGAGAGCCTGCGTAGCGAGTCTACCTGGGGCCGAGCCAGGCTCGGGGTAGTGCAAAAGTTTCCAAGCTAAAGTATTTCCAAGAACATATCCAAGACAAAGTCCTTTCCCCCCAAGCGTGCCTTCCGCCATGCCTAGCTAATGAGAGCCGGATTAGCGAGTCTACCCGAGGACGAATAGCACTCGGGGGTATCCCTTACCCCCACAGGCGACCCTTCGGACCTGCTAGCCAGTGAGAGCCTGCATAGTAGGTCTACCTGGGGCCGAGCTAGGCTCGGGGTAGTGTAAAAGTTTCCAAGCTGAAGTATCTCCAAGAACATATCCAAGACCAAGTCCTTTACCCCCCAGGTGTGCCTACCGCCCTGCATAGCTAATGAGAGCCTGAGCAGTGAGTCTAATCGGGGTCGAGCAGCACTCGGGGTATCCCTTACCCCCACAGGCGAACCATCGGACCTACCAACTAGTGAGATTCTGCACAGCGGGTCTACCATGGGCCGAGCCTGGCTCGGGATAGTGCAAAAGTTTCCAAGCTGTAGTATCTCCAAGAAAAAATCTAAGACCAAGTCCTTTCCCCTAGGTGTGCCTACCGCCCTGCCCAGCTAATGAGAGCCTGAGCAGCGAGTCTAGTTGGGGTCAAGCAGCACTCAGGGTATCCCTTACCCCCACAGGCGAGCCTTCGGACCTGCCAGCTAGTGAGAGCCTGCACAACGAGTCTACCTGGGGTCGAGCCAGGCTTGGGGTAGTGTAATCACCTCCTTTCCATCAGAACTTCATAATAGGTAAAACAAAAACATGTTAGTGAATGTAATATTATAAACTTGGTTTTGAATATACAATTTCACCTCCCCCCCCCTCATGGGTAGAAGCATTTTAAGTCGTCACCATTCCAGGTGTGGCTCATGGTCCTCCCCTCCACGTCCTGGAGGTGGTAACCTCCCGTTCTCAGGACCCTTTCAACAATATAAGGCCCTTCCTAGTTTGAGTTGAGCTTGACCACAGGGGCTGATCTCCTCGCAGCATCAATTTTCTTTAGCATCAGATCCCCTTCCGCAAAATATTTGATTCTGATATGCTTGTCAAAGTATTTCTCCATCAGCCATTTGATCTCCTCCTGCCTGATAGCTACGAAATCGCACAGTTCTTCCACCATGTCCAACGAGAGGCGCAACTCCCCTTCATTCTCCAACCTCCAAACCTTGTCTCCTTCGCCTGCGGCCACAACCTGTGGGGACCAAACATCAAACTCCACTGGTAGAACCGCCTCATACCCATGGGAAAGTTTGAAGTGGGTCTCGCCGATGGCTGTGTTCGGGGTTGTCCGTAAGGCCCATAATACTGAGTGGAGCTGTTCTACCCAACTCCCCCTCAAATTCTCCACCTTCTTCTTGAGCAAGCTTACGATGATCTTGTTTGCCGCCTTCACCTGGCTGTTGCTCCTAGGGTGGTGGACGGAGACAAACCTGAGGTCTATCCCCAGTTGGGTGCAGAAGCTGATGAACTCCTCACTAGAGAATTGGGGTGCTGTTGTCTATTACTATCGCCTGGGGCAGCCCGTTTCTGCATATGATCTACCCCTAAACAAAATTTCTAATGACTTGAGAGGTCACCTTGGCTAGTGCCTTGACCTTTAGCCACTTTGAGAAGTAGTCAATCATGACCAGAAGAAAACTTCTCTGCCCACTAGCCGGAGGGAAAGACCCAACTAGATCCATCCCCTAGATGGTGAAAGGCCAGGGTGCCGTGAGACATCAGAGCCTTTGAGCGGGCAAGAGATGAAGGGGGGCGTTTAGTTGACACTTTTGACACCTCCTCGCAATTTCGGCCGCATCCTTTCTCAGGGTCTGCCAGAAATAACCTTGCCTGACCACCCTTGCTTCCAACGTCCTACCCCTCGAATGACTGTTGCATTCACCGGAGTGTACTTCCTCCTAGATCCTTGGGATATCTTCCTTCATCATGCACCTTGCAAGCAGCCCTAACAACATCTTCTGATGCAACCCCCTTCAAGCATTAGGTAATTGGCCCCTTCTGGAAGCTTGCTAGTGGTCAGAAAGGTCACGAATAGATCCACCCATAAGGGTCGCTGATCTACTTCCATCAACTCTCCTTCCTCGATTACTGATCGAAATAGCTCGGCCAGGGTTCCTCCTCGCCGAGGCCCAAACTTAGCCAACTGATCGACTGCTACACTCTCTTCCCGGGGAACGTGTGTGATTGAGAACGTCCGGAACCCTTTCCTTGGATAAGTATTTCACAAGGGTGGGCTCCTGGGCTTCGAACTCTCCTCAGATCTGTGATGCTACCACTAATGAGTCCGTAAAGGCCTCCAAATCTTGGATCTCAAGCTCCTTTGCCAAATGAAGGCCGACTATCACGACCTCATACTCTGCTTGGTTATTAGTGACCAGGAAGTGCATGGCCATAGTTTGTTCTATATTGACCCATTGAGAGCTTATCAACATTACTCATCCTCCAAGAGAATGTTTCCCTGAAGCCCCATCAACCATCATCTTCCATGCCCCCTGTGGCCGTGGCTCCTTGACCATGACCTCAATAACGTAGTCATTTAAGAAGTCAGTCACTACTTGTTCCTTAATGGAGAGCCTTGGCACAAACAAGATGTCAAACTCACTCAATTCAATAGACCACTTGGCAAACCGTCCTGAGTGTTCCACTCCTTCAAAAATCTTGCGAAGGGGATGGTCCATCACCACCCTGATCGAATGGGCTTGGAAGTACGGCCGAAGATTCCTAGCCGAAATGATTAAAGCATACACCATCTGTTGGTACCCTAGTTTGGATTTGAGTTCTGTCCTCTCCTTCTGTCTCTTGACCCAAGATTTATCTATGGTCAAAGGTTAGTTGTTTAGTTAGTTTGCTCTAGATTTAGAGTTGTCACTTTTCCAGATGAAAATTTGGTTAAGTTGTTTTTTGTTCGACTATGGTCGAACGTCGCTCGACTATCGTCTATCGACTGGTCGACGATCGTCTATCAGTTGTTCGACATTCGTCTATCTCTGAGTTAGTTCAACTCTTGGTAGCTCGACGTTCTGTGAAATCTGCCTCGCCGATCGTCGAACCCCGCTCGACGTCTTTTGACCAGACATATTTCTTGGTAGTTCAACTATCTGCTTAGATAGTTCAACTATCTGATAGTTCGACTATCTGTTTGATAGGTCGACTATCTGTGTTGTTTGATAGTTCGACTATCTGTCTTGATAGGTCGACTATCTGTTGTGTCTGATAGTTCGACTATCTGTTTGATAGGTCAACTATCTGCTTTCTTTGATAGTTCGACTATCTGTTTGATAGGTCAACTATCTGTTTTCTTTGATAGTTCGACTATCTGTTTGATAGGTCGACTATCTGTCTTCTTTGATAGTTCGACTATCTGTTTGATAGGTCGACTATCTGTTTTGCTTGATAGCTCGACTATCTGTCTTGATAGGTCGACTATCTGATAGCTCGACTATCTGTTCTGATAGGTCGACTATCTGATGTGGTAGTTCGACTATCTGCTTTGGTAGTTCGACTATCTGTATCGTTCGACTATCTGTTTGATAGGTCGACAATCTCTGTGCTTCGGTCGACGATCTCCGAGGGTCGTTCGACGTTTTGCTGTATGTCTTTAATAATTTTGTCCTCTTCTATTTTATGATTTATTTCATATTTATTTGGCATATTATTTCAGTTAATTTATGATATTATTTCCATGCAATCTCTGCTCCATTCCTTACGCATGAGCCAATCTTTATCTGACAAAGTGTTTTGTCTTATTAGTTGAAATACAATCTCTGCTTTATCTGCCAGGCTGTCCTTTATAGCCGTTAGACTCAGAAAGTCTTTTCTGGCTATAAAGAGTTCTTTCTGATGTGACCTTTTTCTAGCCCCTTCTTATCTGATTGGTTATGCAGCTTCTTAGAAAGCTTTATCCTCTTATAGTATGTCTGTCTGCAGGATTTGTTTTTGCTTTATGCTTTTTGCAGCCCAGATTGCTGATGCCAGAAGAAGACAAAGATTAAAAATCAAATTAAAGCCGTTGCAAAGGATCATATAAAAAGAGCTTCTTTTTGAAAGAAGAGAATAGAACTCATATACAACACATACACTCAGCAGCATAGAGAAAGAGAGAAAGCAAGAAAGTTTTACAGCTCTCAGAAAATTCATATTCAACTGAGAAGATCAAAGCTCTTCTGCTTTCTTCTTCATCCTGAGTTCATCCTGCTTACAGAAAGACTTTCACTCAGAGGCCTTTAGAAGAAGAAGAAGAAGAAAGGAAGCTGTTTGAAGAAGAACACCTGTTCCCAATCAAGAATCTTCTTCAAGCTTGTCCTTCAGAACCTCAAGACAGTTCTTTGTCTTAGTTCAGAAGAGTTCCTGTACCCTGAAGCAAGACTCCTTCCTGGATATTCTCTAATCCAGGGGGAGCCTTGATTCTTTAGAGCTATCTAGCTCTGTGCAATCCACTAGCTTCTCTAATCTGTTTAACAATAGAGAAGAAGCCTTAACTCTCTCAACCTCCTGTACAAAAGATTATTACTCCCTTCAAAAGTGAACCCTTGGTGGCAGGGCACCTGATCAAAAACCTGTGTTGGATTTTGAGCTCCTGATCAAAAGCTCAAAGGGTCTACTTGATCTACCTAAAGCAGATCAGTTGGTGGCAGGGCACCTGAACAAAAACCTGTAGTGGATTACTACCAGGGTGGTAGAAGAGTGGACGTACCTATTTAGAGGGAACCACTATAAAATTTCTTGTGTCGTCTGTGCTGTTTATTTAATTCACTGTACTGTGGCTGTGAGTAGAAATAACTAGGATTGCTAGTTGCTGTGATAGGATCCCAAGCTTAACTGTAATTACAGTTAGCTCTCTCTTGTGCACTATACTTTGTGTTAGGCTCTAGGGTTATCAATATCTATAAACTAATTCCGCAAATTAACTCTAAGGGAGTTGAGTAGGGTGTTATAATTTTTGAATACTCTATTCACCCCCCTCTAGAGTTGTATCTATCATCACTCAATTCAATAGACCACTTGGCAAACCGTCATGAGTGTTCCACTCCTTCAAAAATCTTGCGAAGGGGATGGTCCATCACCACCCTGATCAAATGGGCTTGGAAGTACGACCGAAGCTTCCTAGCCGAAATGATTAAAGCATACACCATCTTTTCTAAAATGGGGTAGAGAAGCTATGCCTTTTTCAAGATCCTGCTAACATAGTAGATAGACAATTATTTGTTGCCCTCTTCCCTAACCAGAACGGAGCTTACGACCTCTGCTCTTACCCCAAGGTACAAGACCAGATCCTCCCCCTCCTTTAGGCTTTGAATTAGAGGAGCCTGGGAGAGATGCCTCTTGAGCATTTGGAAAGCCACTTCACACTCGGTGGTCCATTCGAATTTTTGATTACCCTGCAACACCTTGAAGAACGATGAGCATTTCTCTCCTGACTTGGAGAGGAACCTTCTTAGCTCGACAAACTTTCCTGTAAGCACTGGTCTTCCTTAGCATTGCGTAGCGACTCCAGCTTTAGGATGGCCTTCACCTTATCTGGATTAGGTTCTACCCCTGCCGGGGTCAGAAGATGTCAAAGAAACTTCACTCGACTTGTCCCAAAGACACACTTCAGGGGGTTCAACCTCATCTTGAACTTCTACAGGGTAGCAAACGTCTCCTCCAGGTCACATAGGTGCAAGTCCACACCCTTGCTTTTGACCATAAGATCATCAACATAGACCTCCAGGTTCCTCCCCCTTTGGCCCTGGAAGACTCGATCCATCATGCGCTAGTATGTAGCCCCTGCGTTCTTCAACCCAAAGGGGATCATTTTATAACTGAAGCATCCCTCTCTCGTGATTAAGGAGACATCCTTAACATCAGGAGGATTCATTCGAATCTGGTGGTAACCTGAAAAAGCATCTAAAAAACTCATAATAAAAAAACCAACGGCTGAATCAACTAGCGCGTCAATCCGAGGAAGTGGGTAGCAATCCTTGGGGCATGATTTATTTAATAAAGAAAAGTATATACACATGAGCCATTTTCCTCCCCATTTCTTTACCATTACCACATTGGAGATCTAGCCCGGATATTGGATCTCTAAGATGAAGCCGGCCTCCAGAAGCATCTTGACCTCCTCTCGGATGGGCTCTTCCAGCTTAGTTGTTATGGTCCTCATATTCTGGCGAATAGGGCGTATCCGAGGGTCCAGGTTCAGGCGATGGTAGGATACATCTACATCGATGCTCGACATGTCAGCCGCGCTCCAAGCAAAAATATCAAAGTTGCTCTGGATGCAAGCCCGCACTCGCTCTTGGTCCTCGGGACCTAAGCCCCCGCTGATCCACACCCTTTTCACCTGGTCGGCGCTGGTGAAGACTTCCATCTTCACCACTTCCTAAGCCGGCTCCAGCCGTGACAGCTCCCAGCCGGCCCTTGCCTCCTCTTCCTGCCCAAACTCATCCTCCCCTCCTGCTTCCTCAACTTCCATCACCTACCCCAGGCTCTCACGCTACTCAACCTCCACGCCCCTTAGGGCCTCCATCTCAACTCCTTCTCCTCGCCCTTCCCCTACTCCTTCCTAAGGCCGATCCTCTTGTGGATCTGACCCCTCGTCCCTCTGGACCTCATGCACAGCTCCTCCTCCCTGCTCCTCTACAATCTTCTCACTTGCCTCCTCCAGGCTCACCTCCTCCTCCCCGACCACCTCTTCCTGCTTCTCTATCTACCTCTCCAACTCCTCCGCCTCTGCCATCCAAGATATGGTATTGACTGCCATCACGTAATATTGTTTCGCCACCTTTGGGTCCCCCCTGATCCTAACCTACACCCCTCCGTTATTAAACTTGAGGCATTGGTGGAACGAAGAGGGGACACAACGAAAGGCGCTGATGAGGGGGCACCAAAAGATTGCGTTATAGCTGCTCGGGGCATCCACTATAACGAACCTACAGTTTCGTGATATGCCCCCAACTTCACATGCAGCCCTACTCCTCCTTCTACCTCCTTTCTCTCTCCCGAAAGCCCAAACAATGGTCCGTACGAAACTAAGACCCTCTGGGCCTCGATCTTCATCTCATCGAAAGCTTTCTTGAAAATCACATTCATAGAGCTCCTATTGTCAACCAGGATCGTGGAGACCGTGAAGTTCTCTACCGCCATCTGGATCACCAAGGCGTCACAAAATGGGTCCTCAAAGTCTTGCATGTACGCCGATGAGAAAGTAATTTTTTCCTCCGGAGGCGGAGCCTGGGAGGTCGTGGCGACGCCCCTTCGGAACATGGTTTGAAGGCTTCCCTTTCAGGTTGCCTCAATCTCGACTCCGCCATGGATCACCCCGATCCCTCCCCGGGTTCCTACGTCCGCCCAGTCCTCACAAATGTCTTCCCCTTCTCCCTGCTGAACCTCTACGATCCTTATCGGTTGATCTCGCCTTGCCATCCCCATGGCCTCTCTTATCTCCAGGAACTCTGGGCAGGTGGCCGTCGCGTGACCCTCCTCACTGTAGAAGTCATAGAAAGGCAACTCCACCCCGCCCCCTCTTCCTTCTCTGCCTCCTCTTCTTCTAGCTCCTCCCAGAGCTCCTCTCCTTCCTACTCTATCTCGGCCGACCTCCATCGCTTCTTGATGTGGCGGGAAGAGACCCATCTACCCCTGCCTCCACACCGGCTGATCAAACCTCCTTGGCTCGCGGAAGTTGTCCCTTCCTTGGAAGCTTCTGCCTTGTCCCTGGGGGAGACCCTATTGTGGTGTCCAACCCAACCAGTTTTTTGGATCCCAAGCCCCCATCCTTGATGCTGCCAGGAAGGTGGCTCTTCTCTTCTTCTCTTTTCCCTCTGCTCCCTCTGCCTTCCTACTCCCGGCTCCTTCACGTCATCTTCCACCAACCTGGCCAGCTTCTTGTCAAAAGCCGGGTTGGCCCTTTCAAAGTCTATCTCCTTCGCCGCCCTCTCCATGTGCTCCTCAAAAGAGAGGGGGTATTCTCTTCAACTTCGTGCTAAAGAATCCCGACCTCAGCCCCAGGGTGAAGGCGAGCATCAGTGCATACCCTGGGACTTCCTGGACCAGGAGGATTTCCTCCTGAAACCAGTCAACATAGTAACCTAACGTATCATCTTGCTTATGCCTCACCGCAAACATGCACTCTTCCTCCTTCTTCCATTTCTTCGATGTCGAGAATCTCAACATGAACCCTCGATGTAGATCCTCAAAACTATAGATCGAGCTTGCCGGCAACTGGTGGAACCAGTCCCAAACCTTCTACTTCAACGTGATGGCAAAGAGCTGACACCTGAAGGCGTCTGTCATCTACCTTATCGAAACAATATACTCAAACCACTGCACATGCTGCATAGGGTTATCCTTCCCCGAGTAGTAGGATATGTCAGGCTCCCGAAACCCCTCCGGAACCAGAGCCGAGATCATGCGCTCACTAAAAGGGCTCTCACCCCTGCCTGCCGAGAAGGCACGTCTCGCGGCCTTGGCTGGCTGGCTCGGCCTGCGCTGCCTTGCCTGGGGAAGAGCTCTCACGCAGTGATTTCCCTCTTGCCAGTCTCTGCTAGTACCTCCTTCCTGGGGCGCTGCCTGGGAGCGTTCTTGCCCAAGAGAGGGACGACCTCCATTGGAGCCTTGGGCGTAGCCCACTCGTTCCTTGTCGAGAAGGCTAGATTGATGGTCTGCAAGACCTCTCTCCTGAAGTCCTCCAGCATCTTCCTTGTCGCCTCCTCTCCCTGAGAAGGGGAACCTCCTGATCCTGATCCTTGGCCTTCACCTCCGGCCATGGGAATCAACTCAATATTTTCTTGTATTGGCTACCTTCCACGCTCACCGCACCAAAACTATTAAATCCAAAATTTGACCTCAATGAAAGTTCGAAAATAGGGGTGTAGCCAACGCCTACTTCTCCTAAGCTCCGACCTCTGACTGGCAGTAAAGGACTAGAAACCGATCCAAAGTCTCAGTTATGAGGTCCCACCTCTAACCCGGAAGATCTCTGAGCGCTTCCCCTCCAAAGACAAAAGCTAGGCTAGGAGATCCTCAACAAGTACTTGAAGATTTTAGGAAAATATGAAAGCTTTCCTTCTGAGGAGCCCATGTGGGTCTATTTATAGCCTATACTGACCTGAAATTACTAAATTACCTCTGGCTGGTCAGCTAACATCCAAAATCTGCTGTTCATGAGGAGCTAAATGTAGACCCTGGGGTATATCAGTAATTTTACCTGAGGGAATCCAGGTAATTTAACCCTGGGCCCCACCCAGAAAGAACCTCCTTGCCGAGAACTGAAGGCTCTCGCGTTTACTACCTGCCGAGAACTTCCCACCCTCACTAGGTGTAACACCTCGAAATTTAGAGTTGAAACGGGCGGTGTTTGTACCAAGTTTGGATCTTGGTAGGGTGAACACGGCCTGTGACATGGGCGTGTCACACGACCGTGTCATTCTCGGGTCGTCCAGTGAAGGACATGACCTGGGACACAGGCATGTCCCAGGGCGTGTCATTGCACATGGCATGGGACATGGGTGTGTCACCTGGCCATGTACTTCTCTAGAATTTTCTGAGTTTTGTATCGACTATCGAACACGGCCGTGGCCTGGTTTACACGGGCATGTCAAATCCGACGTGGGAGTGTCGTCACCCTTGACCACCAAGCGACGTTGTGGTTGGCGTGGCGGTTATCCGTGATACGGCCCCTGGTCACGGGCATGTCTAGGACCAAACACGGGCGTGTCAGGTTGGGACACGGGCGTGTCAGGTTGGGACACGGGCGTGTCCCAACCCGTGTCCTTTTCTGTGCTCGATTTGAGTGGCTGGATTGAAGCACACGGCCTTGAATACGGCCGTGTGCAAAGCCGTGTTCGACGCAGGATTAAAGTTTTTAGGCTAATCTGAGCCGTTCGTTTTCTTCAAGTAAGATCCAACGGCCCAGATGAGTTCCTGCTTGTGTTTAATCTGGGATTAGAGGTTTTATTCCTCATTTTCATCTTTAAGTCCCTCTTTCTAAGAAAATAGAGAGAGAAGAGATCAAAGAAGATGGAAGGGAGGAATCCGGCCGCCGGCGGAGCATCGGAGCACCAATCTGAGAACCGAGAATGGATCCGTGGAGAGAATTCCTTTGCGAAGCTTTCTATCCGACTTGTTTTTCATGTCACCGAAGCGGACTTCAAGGGTAACGATTTTCAACTTGAGCACTTGAAGCTTTTCTTCCTTTGCATGGGAAAACCAGCTCCCGCGAGTGTGCGATGAGTGAGCAGTGTTCCTTTGGGTTGATATGTGAAGTCCCCCTTGTTTAGATTCCGAAATCGAAGTACGGGCAAAGGCATTGTGTGTGAAGCCTACCCGGACGTATTTGTCTGGATCGGTGATGTTGCATTGCATGAATAGCCGGAGAAGACTCAATGCGCTGTTTTCGGGTTTCTACACGGTAGATTGCGGCAGGGATCCTTGGAGATTAACTCCAAGGCGCACCCGGAAAACTGGGCGGAAACGTAATTCTGCTAACTTGGCGACCGGGTAGTCAGCCTTGAACATACGTGGGTTATGTGATGTTTGGAAATGATTTAGGATCCGGGTGAAGCTTGGCCCGCGCGTACGTCTAAAAGTGACTAGGCCGCGTGAGAACCAGGCAGGTGGATACGGACCTGGGCTATGTGGTTCGGTGCTAGAGGCCCTAAAGTGGAATTGGCCGTTGGCATAGTCGGGAGCCTTGGACTACGGTCGGAAGGACTCAAAAATGCTCATATTGCTTGCCATCCTAAGGATGGTGGTGAAGCCATAGAATTGACCGGATTCACCGTGAATGTGCCCTGAGTGCACGTGGTGTTTGGCCGAGCGAGCCTACACCTGTGGAGAAAGTCTTTATATGCACTTTATTATTTATCTGGGCTAACGATATGCAGGGAAGGAGCACCGCCGTCCCTATTAAGGGGGCAGGTTCATTATAATATTGTCAGCTTTAGCTGACCGTTGCTCTGTTTTGCACCATACGGTGGAATAATTGCTTGCAGGTGTTGCGGAACCAAGCGCCAAGTAGCGGGTTGAAGCCTAAGCTGCTGTGCAAGCCCTCGAAGGCCGTAGTGAACTACGATATTTACTTTCTGCCATGTATGGCTGGCCTGCGAGCCGATGTTTGTAAGACATTACTTTGTTAAGAGAAACTTTATAAGGCCATAAGGCCATGTACTCTTCTGTGTATTCGTTTTATTTCATTCCTATTTGGGTTAGTGGACATTCATGCTATGCTTGTGCAAATTTTGGGTTCTATTAACTGTTTAAAAGCTTCCGCTAGAATGCTCTATGTTAGGACGAGTAGTTGAGTCTTTGGTATTTTTCTGTAACCCCACTGACTGTCCGTGGTATATGGCGCAGAGTTCCAGCTGGACCTTCTGTTATATGCCATACGACGGATGGGGGTGTTATAATTTGGTATCAGACTAGGGTGCCGGTCTTCTGTAATTGAATTCGTGGTCGAATTCTTTTAAGGGGTGGTGAGCATATGTATGTGCGTCATCGTTATAACATAAAAGAACCCATGAATGTCCACTTAGGAATGAAAAAATGCATTTGTTTTGGGAACCTAAGTGTTCCAATGATTGCTTTTAGTAATTTGTGTGTCGCCTAATCAAGGGTTAATGCTACTATAGGTGTCTAGAAGCGATGCAGGGCAATCAGAGAATCCGCAATCAGCGGAAAGTAGTGCACCAAGAGACGTGCCTACAACACCTCCTTCAGTAGTAACCATCAGATTGGTGGCTGAAGCAGTTTTTTCCATGATAAATGCCCAGCAAGTGCAGCACTTTCCACCTGTTAATGAACAAGAACCGATTAGAGTGGCAGTGCCGGGAGTAGTAGAGCGTGGGGCAGTTGATCCGATAGCACCAAGAAGAGCCACGGAGAAATAGCTCAAGCGCGTCATGAGTTTCAATCCTCTGGTATTCGATGGGTTGGGAATGCCAACTCAAGCTAAGGATTTGCTCTCTACGATGAAGAGGTTCATGACCGCCACAAAAACTGCAGAGTGGAAGAAGACCACAATAACAACCTTCCTATTGGCCGGTGAGGCAAGGATGTGGTGGGACGAGTTGGAGGTTCATCTCTTAGTGGGAAGACAACTTGCTGACGTACCGATGGAGGAATTCTCAAGGTTGTTCTTGGCCAGATACCTACCTTCTGCCCAGAAGCTTGAGGTGGAGAATAAGTACCTTGGATTGACTCAGGGAACGAGTAGCGTGGATGAGTATCTCCACGAGTTTACTCGGTTAGGTTGTTATGCTAGTGCTATGTTTACTGAAGAAGAGAGGAAGACCAACCGATTTTATGAGGGTCTACGGAGCGACCTACAACTACTCCTTGCTGGGCCTAAGGCACAGGGCTTCCTAACCTTGGTAAATGTGGCTCGGTCTTTGGAAAGGGTTGCAAGGAAAGTGCAAGATAAGAAGGACCCAATGGAGAAGAATTTAGAGTTTAAAGTGCCAAATTCAAAGTCAAGTTTCCGCAGATGGAACAAGAAGTAGAAGACTTTGAGCTCAGCCCCTTCATCTGGTACGACGGGGGCAAACCCTAGTCGAGTCCCAGGAGCCTGTTACAACTATGGAAAGGTGGGACATTTTGCAAGAGATTGTTGGAGCGGACGTGCAAAGTCCGAAAGGAGGCAAGGAGCAACTTATGAGGAAAAGGGGAAGGCGGCGGAGTCAACCACATCCCATCATGCTCCAACCCAGCCTAGAGTTTACAACCTTGGCTTGCAAGAGTCCATCAAATAAGCTGACGTGGTGACAGGTATGAGTTAAATTTATTATAGTTTAGCTTTTGTTGTAACTGTTACCTTTGTATGTGTTAGCTTTTTAGTGTTGGTGCTAGGCTTTGTATTGATTCTCGATCGTCCGGTGAGAGACCTGTTTGATACAAGAGCATCACATTCCTTCTTGTCTAAAAGATTCGTGTCGCTCATCGGAGTCCCTTCTTCGATGGCAAAGGACAAGCTGGATGTGTTATTGCCTAATGGGTGCTCAATGCGCGCGGATAGAATCTGCGTGGTAAAGTTGCGGATTGGGGATCCAGAGTTCGATTTGCAAGCGTCTGTGCTGCCGTTAATAGAGTTCGACGTAATCTTTGGTATGGACTGGCTTTCGGAATAGCGAGCCTGCATTGACTGTAACCGAAAATAGGTTAGGTTGGGACTGAATACTGAGTGGGAGACTACGTTTGCAGGTATGAAAGGGTCGAGCAAGATTATGATGTCGGCTCTTCAGGTGATTAAGGCAGTTTTGTCTGGTGCTGAGCTGTTTGTCATTTCAGTACAGGCTTCAATGCCTAATCCTTGTCTAGATAGTATTGCAGTGGTGTCCGAGTATCCTGATGTATTTCCAGACGATCTCCCGGGAGCCCCTCCTCAACGAGAGGTTGATTTTACAATTGAGCTGGTGCCGGGTGCCAAACCGGTGTCACGCTCTCAGTATCGAATAATGCCTAAGGAGATGGCGGAGTTGAAGGTACAACTGCAAGAGGTTTTAGAGAAAGGGTATGTGCGTCCAATTTCGTCGCCTTAGAGCGCACCGGTCCTTTTCGTTAAGAAGAAAGATGAGAGTTTGCGACTTTGTATTGATTATTGGGAGTTGAATAAGCTTACGGTAAAGAATAAGTATCTGATCCCAAGGATTGATGATCTATTTGATCAGTTAGTTGGGTCAATAGTATATTCGAAGCTAGACCTGAAATCCGGATACTACCAGTTAAGGATAAAGGAATGTGATATCCCTAAGACAGCTTTCAGCACGCGGTTTGGACATTACGAGTTTACAGTCATGCCGTTTAGGCTGACCAATGTGCCATCCGTGTTTATGGATCTAATGAACAAGACGTTTAAAGAGTACCTGGACCAACTCGTGATAGTGTTTATCGATGACATCTTGGTGTACTCGCAGTGTGAGGAGGATCACTACAAGCATCTGCATATTATGTAGGAGACGTTGAGGAAGAATCAGTGGTATGCTAAGTTCTCCAAGTGTGAGTTTTGGTTGTCCTCAATAGCGTTCCTTGGGCATATTGTTAGTGGTAATAGGATTGCGGTGGATCCGGCGAAGATAGTGGCAATTCAGGAGTGGCCTGAGTTTACTACGGTGGCGGAAGTCCGGAGCTTTCTGGGGCTTGCCGGCTTTTACAGGCGCTTTGTGGAGAATTTATCACGGATCGCGCTACCACTCGCGACGTTGACAAGCAAGGATCAGAAGTTTGTATGGACACTGGAGTGCGTGCAGACTTTTAAAGAGTTGAAGAGGCGGTTGATCTCGACACCTATCTTGTGTTCGCCGAGTGGATCCAAAGGATTCGAAATTTATAGTGATGCTTCGGGCAGTGGTTTGGGCTGTGTTTTGCTACATCATGGGAGAGTAATAGCGTACGGATCACGACAGTTGAAGGTCCATGTGAGAAATTATCCGGTCTATGATTTGAAACTAGTGGCCGTGATATTCGCTCTAAAGCTGTGGAGGCACTATCTGTACGGTGTAAAGGTTGACATTTACACCGATCATAAGAGCCTGAAGTATTTACTAGATCAGAAGGACCTTAACATGAGGCAACGAAGGTGGATGGAGTTCTTGGGGGTCTACACTTTCAAGATACATTATGTGCCTGGGAAAGGAAATGCAATAGCGGATGCTTTGAGTTGTAGGGCTCCGGCACAGACCAACTGGTTGGCGGTGCATGATGAGAAATTAGTCCATGATTTGGAGGCATTGGAGATCTCTTGCGTCGACAAGCAATCTCGTGCTGAAGCAATATTATGTTGGACGGAGGTGCAGTATGACCTAACTGATAGGATTCGATAGGCTTTGGTTCAGGATAGCACTATGAAGCAGGCATTGGATGAATTGTTGGACGGGTCAAATTCCCAGTTTGCAGTTGTGGATGGACTGCTAAGGAAGGACGGTCGCCTATGCATTCCTAGTGCAGATAGACTTCAGGAGGAATTGATATATGAGGCTCATCATACCAAGTACTCAATCCATCCAGGGAGCACGAAGATGTATAGTGACATGAAGAAGTTGTTCTGGTGGCCAGGGCTGAAGAAGGATGTAGCACTGTATGTGGCAAAGTGCCAAACATGTGCCTTAGTGATGACGGAGTGCCAGAAGCCCTGAGGTTTCTTAAAGTCCTTGCCAATCCCGGAATGGATGTTCGACGACATATCCATGGATTTTGTGCACAGTTTTCCAAAGTCACAGAAGGGAAATGACGCTATTTTGGTGGTCGTAGATAGACTGACAAAAGTGTCACATTTCATTTCAAATAAGAAGGAAGATTCAGTGGAAAAGTTAGCCAAGCTCTATGTGGATAATATTGTACGGTTGCATGGTGTGCCCCGCATTATTGTTAGTGACCGAGATGGGCGCTTCACGTCCAATGACTGGAGGATTGTGCATAAGTTGTTGGGAACTAAGCTGAGTTTCAGCACAGCCTTCCATCCGCAAATGGATGGTCAGACTGAGAGGGTCAATAGGGCGATGGAGGACATGCTCCTAATGTGCGTCCTAGATTTCGGAAAACACTAGGATGATCAACTATACATGGTAGAGTTTGTATATAATAACAGTTTTCAAGCAAGTATTGGAATGACGCCTTTCGAGGCCCTTTATGGGAGAAGGTACCGCACACCATTGTCTTGGTTGGAGGCGGGCGAGTCAAAGTTATTTAAACGTCAAGCGGTGGAAGAATCCACTTCAATGGTATGTACGATTCAGGAACGGTTAAGAATCGCTCAAGACAGGCAGGCAAAATACTATAATGCCAAGCATAGGAATATGGAGTTCAGTGTTGGCGATTGGGTGTATCTGAAAATCAAGCCGTTCAAGGGTGTCTCGCGGATTCGACGCCTGAAGAAGCAGAGTCCGAGATACCTTGGGCCGTTTGAGATCCTGGAGCAGATAAGGGAAGCAGCGTATCGGTTGAAGCTGTCGGTGGAGTTGAGTGGGCTACACGATGTGTTCCATGTATCGGTGTTGCGGAAGGTGGTGTAAGAGCCTTCACAAGTCGTTGCTGTCAATCAAGTGCCGATTGATAGTGGGTTGACGACGAAGGTCAAGCCAGTTTGCATTGAAGACTTTTAAGTTAAACGGCTCCGCAACAAGGAAATTCGAATTGTTAAGGTCCGTTGGGATAACTGCGGACGTGAGGAGCTTTCTTGGGAGCAAGAGCAGGCTATGTTGGAGAAATATCCCAAACTTTTCAACTCAGATAATGTTTAAATTGTTTTGTATACCCTTTTCTTAATTTCGTGGACAAAATTCTATAATGGGAGGAGAATTGTAACACCTCGAAATTTATAGTTGAAATAGGCGGTGTTTGTACCAATTTTGGATCTTGGTAGGGTGAACACAGCCTATGACACAGGCGTGTCACACGACCGTGTCATGCTCGGGTCGTCCAGTGAAGGACACGGCCTGGGACGCGGGCGTGTCCCAGGGCGTGTCAGTGCACGCGACATGGGATATGGGTGTGTCACTTGGCCGTGTACTTCTCTGGAATTTTCTGAGTTTTGTATCGACTATCGAACACGGCAGTGGCCTGGTTGACACGGGCATGTCAAATCCGACGTGGGCGTGTCGTTACCCGTGTCTACCAAGCGATGTGGTGGTTGGCGTGGCGGTTATCCGTGATACGACCCTTGGTCACGGGAGTGTTGAGGACCCGACACGGGCATGTCAGGTTGGGACACGGGCGTGTCCCAACCCGTGTCCTTTTCTGTGCTCGATTTGAGTGGCTGGATCGAGACACACGGCCTGGAACACGGCCGTGTGCAAAGCCGTGTTCGGGCCAGGATGAAAGTTTTCAGGCTAATCTGAGCCGTTCGTTTTCTTTAAATAAGATCCAACAGCCCAGATGAGTTCCTGCTTGTGTTTAATCCGGGATTAGAGGTTTTATTCCTCATTTTCATCTTTAACTCCCTCTTTCTAAGAAGTTAGAGAGAGAAGAGATCAAAGAAGAAGGAAGGGAGGAATCCGGCCGCCGACGGAGCATCAGAGCACCAATCTGAGAACCTAGACCGGATCCGTGGAGAGGATTCCTTTGCGAAGCTTTCTATCCGACTAGTTTTTCATGGCGCCGAAACGGACTTCAAGGGTAACGATTTTCAACTTGAGCACTTGATGCTTTTCTTCCTTTGCATGGGAAAACCCGCTCCCGCGAGTGTGCGGTGTTCCTTGGGGTTGATATGTGAAGTCCCCCTTGTTTAGAGTCCGGAATTGAAGTAAGGGCATATGCATTGTTTGAAGCCTACCGGGACGTATTTGTCTGGATCGGTGATGTTGCATTGCATGAATAGCTGGTGAAGACTCCGTGCACTATTTTCGGGTTTTTACGCGGTAGATTGCGGCAGGGATCTTGGAGATTAACTCCAAGGAGCACCCAGAAAACTGGGCGGAAACGTAATTCTGCTAACTTGGCGACCGAGGAGTCAGCCTTGAACATAACTGGGTTATGTGTTGTTTGGAAAAGATTTAGGATCCGGGTGAAGCTTGGCCCGCACGTACGTCTTAAAGTGACTAGGCGGCATGAGTAACGGGCAGGTGGATACGTACCTAGGCTATGTGGTTCGGTGCTAGAGGCCCTAAAGTGGAAATGGACGTTGGCATAGTTGGGAGCCTTGGACTACGGTCGGAAGGACTCAAAAATGCTCACATTGCTTGCCATCCTACGGATGGTGGTGAAGCCACGGAATTGACCGGATTCACCGTGAATGTGCCCTGAGTGCACAGGGTGTTTGGCCGAGCGAGCCTACACCTGTGGATAAAGTCTTTATATGCACTTTATTTTTTAGCTGGGCCAACGATATGCAGGGAAGGAGCACCGCCGTCCCTATTAAGGGGGGGGGGGTTATTATAATTTTGTAACCTTTAGCTGACCGTTGCTCTATTTGCCACCATGCGGTGGAATAATTGCTTGCAGGTGCTGAGGAACCAAGAGCCAAGTAGCGGGTTAGAGCCTAAGCTGCTGTGCAGGCCCTCGAAGGACTTAATGAACTACTATCTTTACTTTCTGTCATGTATGGACGGCCTGCGAGCCGATGTTTGTAAGACATTACTTTGTTAAGAGAAACTTTGTAGGTCCATAAGGCTATGCACTCTTCTGTGTATTCGTTTTATTTCATTCATATTTTGGTTAGTGGACATTCATGCCATGCTTGTGCAAATTTTGGGTTCTATTAACTGTTTAAAAGCGTCCTCTAGAATTCTCTGTGTTAGGACGAGTAGTTGAGTCTTTGGTATTTTTCTGTAACCCCACTGACTGTCCGTGGTATATGACGTTGGGTTCCAGCTGAACCTTCTGTTATATGTCATACGACGGATGGGGGTGTTACACTAGGCGCGAGCCTTCTCGCCTGACCCATACGAGAGATCTCTTGTTCAAAGCCTGCTCAGCAAACGTCGAGCTTAATCCCGACTGGGCGAGAACACTTCTCGCTTACGGAGTTCTACTCGACAAACCGCTTACCTAGAGCGCGAGCGCTCTCGCCTACTCCTAATCGCGTGAAAAGTTTATCGCATATGGAGTTCTCCGAGTCTCACCCAAGGCTAGCCCAAACCTAGCCCAAACTTAGCCCTTGATGCTTCTGGGTCCCACTCAGCGAATTTGGGGTTGTACAATTAACACATAATCACTTGTACACATTTACAAAAAATCATGAAAATAAAAAAAACATCCACATTCCAGATTTTCTATAAAGAATACCAACAACTATTGATGTTAAGGAATAAATCTGAACATTTTGAGCGATTCTAAATTTTAGATTTACATGTATTGGACACAGGAAAAAAACATTCTTCCTTATGACAGTAGACAAGCTGGCCTTTTTATGTTTTATAGTTTCACAAACTAATATAGAGTAAGATGGTTACTGCTAAAGGGAACATTTCTGAAACATGAAAAATCGAAGAACATAACTCTGATACCATTATTGGGATTTCTAAGTGGGTATAGATCGTATATGTATAATAGAATAATTTCTAGAAAAGCCCCGAAGATAAACTAGATCTTGTGAAAACCGTGATTCGAGAAAATAAATAGTAGGCATGTGTGTGGAATCGAGTCTCAAGTAGATCAAGATGCTCCAAAAGTTGTTGTGATGCTGCCAGAACCTAAATCCATGGTCTGCATACACAATCTGCACCTGATTCAAAATCGGCGGCCGCTTAAGTTTCGAGAATGCAGAAATAGATCTGCACCTTCATGGGTTGTCCAAACTAACACTGAGGAACACCTCATATCGTTAAATGACAGAGATTGGAGGATGATCGTCTTTTTCATCTCCACAAAGTGTGAGGTCTGATTTTAATAGAGGATTGCTAGCGCTAGGTTTCCAGATCACAAAAGAGAAGGCGCCATTGATTTTGTCGCTCTGAACTTTTCAGAAAGTGGTTGGGTGAATAGTAAAATCTTAACCCTATATCTAAAATTATATTTGTATATAATATCAGTGAACTGAGTTTAGCTTCAATAAAATTACTCTAAGAATAAAAGAATCTGGTTCAAGGTTTATAAATAGGAGAAAAAGCTATCTCTTGCTTTTTCAACCTGACATTAAGTCGACATACACTATGTCGACTTAAATTCTAGCTGATATATACTATATCAACTTAAATCCCATTGTGTTGACTTTACTTTAAGTCGACATACACTATGTTGACTTAAAGCCTAACAGATGTACACTTTATTGACTTTAAGCCCACTGTGTCAACATGACATAAATAAACATACACTATGTCGAATTAAAACCAAGTTGATATATACTATATCAACTTAAAGTCCCATGTGTCGACTTGAAATTAAGTCGTCATACACTATATTGACTTAAAACCGTAGTTGATATACCTTTTAGTGACTTAAAGCTCACTGTACTGACTTGACATTAAGTCAGCATACATTATGTCGACTCAAAGCCTAGCTAATATACATTATATCAACAAAAAGCCCACTGTGTGAACTTGACATTGAGTCGACATACACTATGTCGACTTAAATTCTAGCTAATATACATTATATCGACTTAAAGTACACTATGTCAACTTTACATTAAGTCGACAAACACTATGCCAACTTATAACATAGCCGATTGGATTAATGTCTATCTGATATTGTTCAGTAGATACTGACACAGTTCTATCGGCAG
The DNA here is from genome assembly GCA_039513925.1 of Platanthera zijinensis. NCBI lineage: Eukaryota > Viridiplantae > Streptophyta > Magnoliopsida > Asparagales > Orchidaceae > Platanthera > Platanthera zijinensis. Next base: position 46,997,531 of record CM077079.1, on the reverse strand, counting down.
ATTATCAAGTTGACATACATTATGTCGACTTGATCTCTAGTTGATATAACCATATCGACATAGAGTTTAACTGACACAAACTTTCTCTCAATTATTCCAAGTTCGTCTCTTCACTCATATCGTGTATGTGTTGAGCCACCCAAATCATTTATCCAAATTCTCATATGTTATTATGTGCAAGCTCATTAGCTCATATTACATTGGCAGTGTAAATAACTCCTTGATTACTTCCTTATCACATAACACCCTAACATTATTCAGATAAAAAAGTTTTAAGAAACCCTCTACAAAACATTCAATGATGGAGTTTTTAAAATCTCTCTTTAATGGATTTAATGATGGATTTTTTAGAATCTCTTTAAAGAATTCAATAATACAGTTTTAAGAATCGATTTTAAAGGATTAAGTTAATGAGTATTAAGAATCCATCTTTAAAAGAATTTAGTGGTTCTAAGAATCTACCTATCAAAAGAATTAATAGTGATTTTAAGAGTCTTTATCAAAACACCTGACACTATTTAGTGTATTCTAACAAAGGGGTAGAAGAGAGGACTACAACAATTTGGGTAATCTCTATAAACACTTCTGTCTTCTAGATTGATCTAGTCTATAGTTTAATTTACTATATTATATAATCTCTTATTACGAATTTAATAATCCATGTACTGTGATTTATAGTGTAAAAATTTTAAGACTTCGTTTGGTTTGGCATTTTGCTTCGGCGATGGGAGGAGGAGGGTTTTTGGAACTAGAGGGGGGAGGCCGCGATTGGAATCCCTCCATTTTCCTCCATTTCTCATGGCACAGTGGGTGCAAACCGAGCAAACACTGACGATAACTGTTTGGTTACTTTGAACCGCTGTGCGACAGCTTTTTCCTCAAACAGAGAGTTCCAAATGTTGTGCCAAATGAAGCCTAAATCTCTATTATCCTCTCTCTAGAGTAACTCTCATTTTTTATGCACTTTTAAAGAGTTTAGTCTTTCTTCATTATGGGTGGATCTAGCCTTTATGATGCTTCCTTAATTCCTACAGAGTTCACATGTGATGGCAACCTCCTCCCTTCATTATTAGTTGATAAAAGATGCCTCATTGACCTATTGATTATCTCATTGACCTGATGTTGAGGTGGAAGTCAAGTTTAAGGAGGTAGATGTGATGGACATAAGGACAAGTCAACATATAAAGAGGTTTGGTCAAACCAAGGAAAAAAAGATTGAGTCAACCCTATTTTTACCTAATTAAGCGAGAATTTGACCACTATGTGATGTGTAAGTCCATGCGTCAATGAGGTGCACTATGCCAAGTCATGTCTAAGCCTTTACAATCCTTGGTGAATCCATTTGGACTAAGAACATTCATAAATTTAGGTTTATACTAAGGTTAGACGAAGTCAACTATTCAGGGATGACCAATCCCAGTCACCATAGTGATGTGGGGGTCCGTGTGGGTCTATGCCCACAATCTTGGGTCAAGGTGATCACTGGTGTTCCAAGTTAGTCTTATTGGTGCACCCAGGCTTAATTTGAGCCAAGGTTGACCAAGTCAACCCTAGGGTTGACATGCCTAATCATAGAGGTGGGGTAGGTCTCCTTGGGATCTTATTACACTCAATAGAGGTCCACCAGAGTTAATGGATACTTATGGGGTAGGGTGAGCACTCCAGGGATAGGAAGAGTTTGATAAAGGCTTAGAGTTGAGGTGATCCTAGTGAAGCCTATGTTAACTCAGATCTAGTTCTTCATAGTTTTATACTTCTATAAGACCTTGCATAGCTCATGATCTTTGGCCGGATCACTTTGGTGATCTTATCACCTAAGGGTTCCACCTACACACTTAGGGGTTCACTAGGTCCTAGGGGGCCACTAGATCTACTAGTTAGTATCTCATGCTCTTACGCCCCCTAATAACTTTAGGATGTTACATCACGACCATGCAAAGTTTGATAAGTTTGCAAAGTTTGTAAGGTCATTGACAAGATCTCGTGTGAATTGATTCATCCATGAGGTGTTCGTGAAATCCACGCGAGATGGTTTTTTGTGTGAACACCTTCAGGTATCAACTTTGGACATTATGCCTTCAATATCCTACTATTTTCCATGTATCCTTCTTTAAGTCTTAATAAATATTGGTTATACAAATTTTATCATATGAATTATACTATTTATACAAAGGTGGAGGTTCTCGTATTAAAGATATACACAGATGGGTCTGCTGATGAAAACATGCTTTCTTAGTGTGGGAATATCATTCTTTTGGTTTTCCTTTTTGATTTTTTTGTTAAAGATTCATATTTTCATTACTTGGAAAATCTACACAAAAAACTCAAAAGCCTTATTGATGCTTATTTTACTTTGCCAATGCTAAGAATTGGCATACCAATTAAGTGAATTATTATTAAAAACTAATTTCTAGTGATTTATTGATTTTTCTAACATGGCAAAAGTTGGTGGTCTTTATTTAGGCCTCGTTTGGGGGGACTTATTTTCACCGTTCAATAAGGTCCAGTTCATGCGGTCGTAACCGCTTGACCGGTTAAAATAAGTCCCCCCAAACAGAGCCTTAATATGTTAAACAAAATATTGTATTTTCTAATACAATTGATGCTTTCTTGTGAGGACTCATGATATTTGGTTTAGGATTTGTGCTGGATGCGAGAATGAAATTGGTCGTGGAGAGTTTCTTAGTTCAATGGATGTCGTTTGGCACCGAGGGTGCTTTAGATGTTATGCTTGCGACCAACCAATAGTCGGACAAGATGTAAGAATGTTAATATATGTCATTATAAATCATTTATGCTCGATTACTTTGGACTAAGGCTCCATTTGGGGGAACTTATAAATCATTTATGCTCAATTCCTTTGGATTAAGGTCCGATTCATGTGGTAGTAACCGCTTGAGCGGTGAAAATAAGTCCCCCCAAACGGAGCCTTAGTTGATCCATTGGAATTGAAATTGGATGTCCATTTTCATTATAATTAGTCTCTATTGTCAATTCTTAAGTCTTAATTCTATGCAAATGAACGCACCTTTAATTAAGACCATCCAATTTTTACTTTAATTTTATTGTAGTTCTCGATATACGAAGATCATCCCTATCACATGTCATGCGGTCGGAATCTATATCATCATAAATGTGATGTTTGTAAGGAATTTGTAAGTGTTAAACATTGCCTACTTCCTTATACATGCTCGTTTTCTAGCATTTTATCAGTGCATGGCCCATTCGTCTAATTAGAGATATTAATTGTTACTTGACACTTCAAATTGTATTATTTAAGCATGTTGTTGTGACAGAAACTGGTCTAATTGCCGTTTTGTATTATTTAGTCAAGGGACTAGAAAATGTATTAATGTAAGGCTTAGGCTCCGTTTGGGGGGACTTATTTTCACCGGTCAAGCAGTTACGAAATATGGTCCGGTTCATGCGGTTGTAACCGCTTGACCGGTGAAAATAAGTTCCCCCAAACGGAACCTTAATATGAGAGATGACATGTAGGATTATGTTTTCAAGGGAAATGAAAGCTCAGCGCGAACTACTTGCATGGTTGCAAAACATTTATTTAGTGCTTCTTATATTGAAGGAAATAAGTGTGCATCACCTGATAATAAACTTTAATTTTTTCCCTTCGTAATAAATTATATTAATCCATGACATAATTCATTTATTATGGTGGTATTCTCATGAAATGTGTTTTTGATGACTCATTCATGAAATATTTTTTTATCCTAAAGAGTTATCCAACATCTTTCTTGCAGGTGCCAAGTGACCACTGGCTACTTCCTATTTGGATGCAAAGGACATGTGATTCTCACCAGCATGATGGTACTCATTATTGTGTCTCTTGCCATAGGATGGAGGTTAGTATATCCATGATAAATATCACTATTACATGTCGATATCCTTGTCCTTTGATTTGGTAATGATTTTCAACACTCTGGTTTATCTTCAACTTTAGTATTTCACGATTACTATGTAAAGTTCATTAAGGGTCTGTTCGTTAGATCGGAATTGGAGCTTTGGAAATGAAATTAATTGACAAATCCAATTCCAACGTTCGGCAATCATAAAATTATCTTGGAATTGAAATACATTTAAATTCCCAAAGAACAAACACACATCCCTCAATTACGACCTCACAATATCTTCATTCGTGATTCCCACCACTTCTAGCACGCCCCCCGACTCTCTCAAAAAGAGCTCAACGCAAACTCTGTTGTTCGTTCGGGAGCGCATTTTTCCGCATGAGTGCGCATTTTTCGACCAGACGAGTATTTTTTTGCCCGGGCGTGTATTTTTTTCCTGAGCGCACAATTTTCGCCCGGGCGCGCATTTTTCTCCAGGGCGCGTATTTTTCAGTCGGGCGTGCAATTTTCGGTCGGGCGCGCATTTATCGCCCGATAGAGAATTTTCACTCAAGTGAGCATTTTTCCCTCGAGCGCACTTTTCAGCCGGGCGCACATTTTTTTGCACGGACATGCATTTTTTGGTCGGGCGTAAATTTTTTGCCTGGACGCGCATTTTTATTTTAGGCATGCATTTTTCTATCAGGGCGCGAGTTTTTCTCCCGGGCGCATTTTTCGCCCTGGAGCACATTTTTCTGGCCCGCCGCGCATTTTCCGTCTGAACGCGCATTTTTTGTCCGACACGCATTTTTCTCCGGGCACGTATTTTTTTACCCGGGCTCGCATTTTCCGCTCGAACACGCATTTTTTTCCAGGGGCGCATTTTTTGTCGGGCACGCAATTTTCATCAGGCGCACATTTTTCGCCCAGGCGCGTATTTTTTGCCGTGCGCGCATTTTTCGTCGGGCACGCATATTTTGTCGGGCGAGCATTTTTCGTCGGGCACGCATTTTTCACGCCGACACGCTCATGTAGAAAAATGAGCGCCCGACCAAAAAATGTGAGTTTGGTCGAAAAATGCGCGTTTGGGCGAAAATGTGTGCCATGGGGAAAAATGTGCGTCCGGGCAAAAAATGCTCTCCCGGGCAGAAAAAAGCGCATCCGTGCAAAAAAAAAGTGCACCCAGTGTCAAATGCGTGTCCGGGCAATAAATTCTATTACGCAACCAAATAGTGGAATTACTAATTTCAATTTCTGTGATAGAAATTCTGAATTCAACCGAACAACACAATTAGAATTAACTTCAATTCCAATTCCTGCATGAATTGGAATTGAAATCAATTTCAATTCCAACATCTCAATTCTTGCAAAATGAACGGAGACTAAGGGTTCATTTGTTTGAAAATAGTGGTTTTTAAGAATTGGCATTCAATTCAATGCAAATACATACAAAAATTGGCATTAGGTTTAATTACAATTTTGTTATATGCTGCGTAATGATTTTCTATCAAAGGAATTCACATTGATCACTTTTGTTTGGTCTAATTGAAGACATTGACTTTCAAGAGTTGAAAAAAAATCATAAAACACAAACAAAAATAAAATAATGTGCCAATATGAATGGAAATGGAAGATGAGGGGGGAAGCCTGCACCTGGGAGGAAAGGACAAACATGTGAAACGCGAGTCAGGAAAAAAGTACATTGGGGGAAATGCGTGTTATGAAGAACAACTACGCCTACGATAAAAACGTGTGAGCGTGCAAAAAGCTCACGTCCGAGGGGAAATGTGTGTTTGGCGGAAATATTTTGAAAGTTGAGGGTTACTACTCACCTAGAGGGGGGGGGGGGGTGAAAAGGTGATTTACTTAGCTTTGAAATCTCTTGATTTAAACTTAGAAAACACAATGAGATAATAGATCACAACAAATAAACACAACACACCACACAACACACTGTGATTTGTAGCGATTCCCCAAGAATGGTACATCCACTTTCCCTTTACACCTATCTACCAAAGAGCAAGCTTAGGCCAAACTTCTCCAAATTATCTTATCAGATCCTCAGATCTTATAATCTCAGGAACACAAGTTCCCTACCTCAGACCCTTACACACAGGTTCTACACCTTAGATCTCCAAGTAGATCCTGCACCTCAGACTTTCAAAAAGCCCTACAAACTCAAGGTTTCCTTAAGCCCTGCAACCTCAGATCTTAAAAAAGATCCTACACTTAGATTCACACATGAATCTGATGGCCTAAAACCCAAACAGGCAAGTGTACTTGTCGAATCGTAGTATCAAGGTCGTATTTAAAACTCGGGGATGTCAAGTACTGCTACTCACTCTCGAACTATTATCCTACCGAAAAACTGTTGGGATTTAAGAATTTTTTAAAAGTAAAATAAACGATAATTTTTAGACAAAAAACTTATATTAAAAAGTTAGCATTCGATCAATGATTCACCATGAAAAGAGATAAGAGAAAAAAATGTAATTTTATAATTGCGAAATAACTCGACCGTGACGGATCCGAAAATAAGACAAAATCTCGCTAGAGCATTAGGTCTCCTAACTTATAGACTCTTTGATCGAAATCTCTTTACAAATCAAAGAAGCCTAAAGTTGCATTATCTAGGTGATCCGCACTATTGGATTTGACTCCAATCCGGAGGATTTACGTCATCCTATCTCTAGGGTTGCGTTCAACTCCTTCCTTCTTTGAGTGATCTTTCAAATCACGAGTCTCTCGACTACTATAAAATGAGATCAAAGCCTACTACCTTATACCAGAAATATAGAGTCGACACAAGATAAATCAAAGAAGGATTGAGCTAATTTTAGCAAAAATAGAATTACGAAGTAAGAAAAATCATCATCTCAATTCATGGATCCTCATGATCGAATCCTACAAGGAAATTAGCTATGCATATTGGAAAAGAGAACGACAACAATAAGAGAAGAAGATTTCATTTTTTTATACTAAAAGGGAAAAAAGTACAAAATTCTTAAAACGAAATGATAATACTAAAACAAAATGAGAATACAACAAGGGAAACTAGAAAATAAAATTACAATAAGAAAACTCTCTTGACTTGTACTCTCCACTTGCTCTCTCTCCAAAAGCCAACCTCCAAAACATGAGACCATGGGCTCCTTTTATAGATGGGAGGGAAGATTCTAGAAAATGTGGAAATAAAGGGGCAATAGGGAGGGGCCGGCCATGTAGGTGAAGGGTGCATGTATGGCATTTAATGGGGGAAAGAGAAGGAAGAAATTCAATGCATGTAATGACATTCAATGAATTAAAAATGGATGAATGTAGAGGAGAAAGAGAGGGGCCGGCCATTCCATGCATGTATTACATTAAATGATGGAGAGAGAGAGAGGGAAGATTCAATGTAAATGGAGAGGGGAAATGAAGTGGGTGGCCGGCCATGTAGGGGGAGAATGCTTGCATGTAATAAATGATGGGAAGAAAGAGAAAGGGGTTCAATGAATTTAGAGGAAGAAGGGGGCCAGCCACATGAAGGGGCTTCTTGGGCTCGGGTTTGAGGTTGTGGGCTGCTCCAAGTGCTTTAGATAGTGGTCGGGCTTGAGTAGAGGGCTGCTTGAGAGGTGGGCTCGAGTAGAGCTAGGTGGCTGCTCCAAGTTGGGCTTGAGGGCTGCATCATGTAGGCTCGGGTAGGGGCTGCATCATGCTCTCGGGTTCAAGTGGTGGGCTGCTCCAAATGGGCTATTGAACCTACAAAATATAAATAAAACATTAGCTCATATTATAATAACATATCATGATATAAAATTTAAATAAAACTAAATATAAAACATAATAATTCATACTATTAATTAGTTATAAAAAATAAAACTAAACAAAATAAACATAACATTATAACATAATAACATAACATTAGTTGTGTGAAACTAAACTAAAGATAATAATATTTATAAATAAAGCTAAACATAACAATAACATAAAATAACAACAATACATATAATAAAACTATAGATTCTTATATTATAATAATAATAGCACAACAACATCATAACAAGCATACAAAAACACAAAATTATAATAAGACTTAGGAATTTTGACTACTTAATTACCCCAAAAAAGGATGACTAAAACTAGTCATCAAAATCTTACAAACTCAGATCCTTCATAGATCTTACGAAGTAATAACTAGGAGATTTTGACTATACAGTCAAGAGCTTGAGTCTTCAAGTAGGAGCACGCACAACAGACTCCTTCTTTCTTGTCTTGACCGGCATCTGAATTATCTTCCTTAAATGGCCAGCTTGATCAAGAAAACTTGAATCTGAAAGAGAGTTCTTCAGAAGAGATACTGCTGAAGAGGAAGAAGAATCTCTCTCAGAATTTACAGTAGTTGAAGATGGTGTCTAGTTGAAGATTGTCCTAATTAAAAACTTTCATAGAACTTAGAAGAGCAAGTCATGAAGATTCTTTGTGAATACTGAGTGCTTGGAATCCTTTTTCTCAAGAGATAGAGCTTGAATTCAAAACAACAACATTTCTCAAATCTCCATGTCGTTCTATTATATTGGACTTGGCCGGCAGAGAAATCCAAGATTGAATTTGAACTTTCCAACTGCTAGTCAATATTCCTTGCAAATTCTTGAATAGAAAAACAAAAACGGATGTTTTTTAATTAACCTAAGGAAAGCTAATAGGATAGGAAATCTTTTGGCTGGAGATCTTAGAATGGCTAGCAACACTTTAGGAAGCAATCTGGAAATATAATAATCAACGACAATCAAAATCATATAAAAGAATGATTTAGAAGTCTTAGAAATATTCTACAATGAATGAGAATAATTCCTCTTGCTGGCAATCCCTAACTTCATGCAGCAAATCCCGTGAATTAATTGATTTAAATCTTCTGCTTGAACTGTGCCTAAAATCATGGATATAGCTATTGTACCACAAGTCACGCTGGAGTAAATGGTTCAGGGTGACCATAATATTGTGCCATAAACAAATTCAATTTGCCAACATGAAGTATGTATGGTCTCCTTAAAACATATGGATGTTATATAAAGAAACTCCTGACACTTTTTCATTTTAGCTTGTGGAACATTCTGTCCCCATGCAGTCGAATCTTTGTTGAGTCATGCCTTTGATGCAATCGAATATTTAGTTGGTTATAAAGTCAATGCAGTCAAACTTTTATTTTGACAATATGTCGATCCAGTCGAACCTTTACTTAACTATAAAGTCGATGGAGTCGAACTTCTACTTAGCCAAGAAGTCGATGCAGTCGAGTTTTTTTACTTAACTTTAAAGTCGATCCAGTCAAACCTCTTAATTAGCTAAGAAGTCAATGCAGTCAAACTTTTATTTAACCCAAAAATCGATGCAGTCGAACCTTTACATAGCAAAGAAGTCGATCCAGTCAAAAAATTGTCTTAGAGAATATTTTGTTTTTTCATATGATTCCTTTTGTCCTTGGTGACTTTTCTTATTGATAGTAATATATCTAATATATGATTAGTACAGAGATCAACATGAATTTTACTCCTAGAGGGATTATATGGGCATAGTCCTGTTTGGGTGACTAAGTGTCTAACCATACATTTCTCATGCACCTAATTTATTCTTATCACACCAAAACTCAAATAACCATCAAATACAAGATGTTTATTGTCATCTTGAGACATTCTTCAAATCAGGAATCTTGGGGACAATATTCCCAATAATCTCTCCCTGTGTGAAGAAGTCAGAACCTCATATGAAAATAACCATATATAAAAAAATATGCTAAAACAAATATAGGTAGATAAGTAATTCAGATTTATATTCATATGATTGAAAAAAGTTGGGATTATAATTAAGTTAAATCAAATAAAACATCACAGACATCAACTAGGAGAACCCAAAGTTCTCAACACTTTAAAATTCTTCTCCTTCCAGTCTTTCTCTTTTGCCTCTCAAAGTATCCCAGTATCTTTGGAATATACCAAGGAGGAGGAGGAGGAGGTCCATGAGGGTTTTTTCCTTTTTTGAAGCCTCCTCCTTATCTCCTAGTCTTCATGTTTATTCCACTCCACTGAGTTATATATCTAGAGATGTTGATCTCATGCTAGCCAAAATTGTTCCAAGTGTATGAAATGATGTCCTTTGATATGGGACTCCATTCCTCATATCCTAGCATGTTCTGGATTTCAATTCTCCTCCTTTGTCTAGCCTCCAAATCTCAGTGTGATCTTGATCAGCCATCCTCTTTTTGGAAGAAGATTCCTCTTATTTTGTTATTGGGGGAGTAAGCTCATATTCTCCCCCAAAGCTGCTTCATAATCCTCTAGAGGGAGGTAATCATTTCCCGATAAGGCAAGTTCACCCATAGATTTGCACTACAAAAATCTTACCTTTAATTTCTCTTAGGAATAATGTATTTTCTATCATCCCCCTTGAAAATTTGTTTTCAATGAGAAATTTACATAAGGTCTCATACCAGGCTCTAGGTGCCTACTAGAGACCATATAAGGTCTTTCTCAAAAAGTATACATGAGTTGGATGAGATGGATTTACAAAACCTATAGGTTGTTATACAAATACTTCCTCTTTTAGATCTCCATTGAGGATGAAAGATTTCACATCCATTTGGTAAACTTTAAATCTTTTGCGGGCTGCATATGCTAGAAATAACCTTATGGCTTCCAATCTTGCCACTGGTGTAAAGGTCTGGTCAAAGTCTATTGCTTCTTCTTGTCTATACTCTTTTGCAACTAGTCTTGCCATGTTCCTTTCAATTACTCCTTGTTCATCCATCTTGTTCCTGAACACCCATATTTTCCCTTTGACATTATGGTTGATAGGCCCGAGGACTAGCTTCCAAACCTGATATCTCTTTAATTGTTCAAGTTCTTCTTATATAGCCAAGACCCAGGAAGGATCTTTATTGGCCTCCTCAAACATCTTTGGCTCTACATGAGAGAGAAAGCTTAGGTGAAGCACTTAATTCATAGACCTGTTTTTGATCTATACTCCAAGATCCAGATCACCAATAATTTGAGTTTGAGGGTGGTCCCTTAGATTCCTTGTAACATTTGACACCAAGTCTTTATTCTCCTATTCTTCAGGTTCAGGTTGTGCTATAGGTAGCTCTGTCCTTTCAACATCTTCACTTTCATATACATTGGAGTTGCTCCCATTCTTGATCAGTTCATTTGGTGAGGTTAATTCACCTTATTTACTTTGTTCATTGATGGTTCCTTTTTCCAATCTTTTCCTTATACCTGCAACACTAAAGGAACTAGACCAACCCTTATAGATTTGGCTAGTCTCATCAAATAAAACATGAATGGAATCTTCAAATACACTGTTCTTTTTATTAAATATCATGTAAGCTCTGTTGTGAGAGTTATATCCAACAAAAATTCCCTCATAAGCTTTCTTAGCAAACTTGGTCAAAAAATGCTTCCCATTATTTAATACATATCACTTACTTCCAAAGATTTTGAAGTTGACCATGGTTGGTTTTCTATCTTTCATAATCTCATATAGAGTCTTATTGTGATTCTTGCTGATTAATGCCCTGTACTAAACATAGCAAGTTGTGTTGATAGCCTCAACCCAGGAGTATTCTGGGTGTGAGTTGTCACTCAGTAGGGTTTTGCAAGCTTCAATTAGGGTTCTATTCCTTCTCTCTATAAATCCATTTTGTTGTGGAATTCTGGGAGAGGAAAACTCCTGAAAGATACATAGGCATTCACACAATTTTATCATAACACCAAATTGAAATTCAATCCCAAGATCACTCCTGATCTTGACCACATAACTACCTATTTCATTATGAATTTTCCTGTCAAAGTTGGTGAATATTTTCATCATAACTGACTTTGTTTAAGGAAGAACTCCCAAATGAACCTAAGGAAATCATCAACAATCACAAAGGTTTAGACCTTTTCTCCTAGGCTGTGAATTATTATTAGACCAAACAAGTCCATATACACTAGGTATAAACACCTGGTGGAGTCCTCAAGCCCAATGGGTTTGAATGAGCCCATTGTTTGATTGTCTATTTGGTATGCATGACAAGGGATTCTCTGGACCCATTTCCACTTAGGGCCATCTCTTACAAAAATTTCTGAAAGCATCTTATTAATGGTCTTATAGTTAAGGTGATCCAACCTCTTATGCCATTGCACATAAAGTGATGCTCTATTCTCAGCCATGAGATAGATAGAAGAGTCAGAGCTGATACATAGAAAATTTAAACAATAAATATTCCCACTACTAGCGCTAGTCAGTATGGTCTATTAAAAATTTTTAATCTAACACTCATCCTTGTGGAAGGCAACACAATAACCAAGATCACACATTTGGCTTATGCTTATCAGATTGTGTTGTAATCCTTCAACATAAGCTACCCTTAAGATAATGACTATGACATTTGTGATCTTACCATATCCTTTAGTATTTCCTCTATCAGAACCTCCAAAGATGACTTTGGGTCCATCTTCTATTGAAGAGTAGTCTGTTAGAAGGCTTATTGCTCTAGTCATATGCCTAAAACATCCACTGTCCAAGTACTAGATAGGAGTTTGGTTGGCCTTTGGTCATTCCTGAAAAAAGTGATGACTTTTTCATAGGTACCCAAATCTTGTTGGGTACTAAATATTTGTTAGCGTTAGCACTTTGCTTTGGTTTTAAACCTGGTAAAGGTGTATTATGGGATTGTCTAGCCTAGGTACTGGTCTACTAGGAAGCGCTTTAGGGATTGTTGGGTTGAACCAAAAATCAAGAGCAATATGTCCAACCTTCCCACAACAGCAACACTCAAATTTTTTATATCTTCTCTTAGATATCACAATAGGAGTTTGAAAAGTGTTGTTGTGATCAGAATACTGTCTACAAGAGATTGCATGTGAATCTTTGCATGACTTGTGGTGTTGTGCTGGATCTACAGCCACATCCTTGCCTTTCATGGCATCTCTTCTTTTAGAACCACTTCTATTACCCTTGGTACTGTTTTTGAGGCCAAACACAAAGGAGTCATGATCCTTCATCTCAACTTCCTCATGGGCTGCCTTGAGGGAACTCTTCTTATAATGTTCATCTTTAGTTCCACTTATGGAACCTCTATTTTTCAAGTGTCCATAGACACTTTCCGGGTCATAGTTATTGGAGGATAAGAGAACCTTTTTGAAATTAATGGGTTGTATGGGTCCTGTCCCGTTGTATGGGTCCTGTCCCATTTGCCTTCGTTCTCCTTCTATTCCTCTTCTTACATCCTAAACCATTTTTGTATGGTGCATAGAAGATGTCTATGATTGGGAGAACAATCTGAGACTTAGAATACTTAGCCAATAGTTCCCTATTTGAGGAGATCATTACTAAGCTTCTTAATGATTCTTTCCTTTTAAATGTAATGCTAAGCATGTTAATCAATGATTTCCTTGAGTTCAATTATTTTTTACTTCATCTGACATATTTTATCCATCTTTTCCTCAAGTTGAGTTTCAAAGGTCTGATAAGTTCAAGCTCTTCAGCTTGCTTCTTAGAAATCTTCCTTCTTTTCCCAATGTCTCAAGGAGGGAACCAAACTTTTCCATCATTTCATCAACGGTGTTCTCTAGTTCAGAGTCCTCCTCATTTCTAGATGATGAGGTGGCCTCTAACTCAATACTAATTTCATAATCAGAATTTGGCAAAGCAGTTCTAGGATTTACCTCATTAGGATGAGATTCATTTTGATCCTCCTTATCATCAAGAACAATCAGATCATAGCTCTCTTCCACATCATCATCATCACTATCAAATGATGATAGTGGAGCCCTGCTGCTTATCTGGGTGACAGCAGGTGCTGAAACCTCAGACAGTGCAGTCAACCCTACATAGGCTTCTTCCTCTTCAGATGAGTTAGTGTCACTGCCACTCCAAGTTCTTTACTTCTTAGCCAAGAGGCTTTTCTCAGTCTTCTTGCCTTTTATGTGCTTATCTTCTTTAGACCATTTTCTTTCTTTCCTTTTGACAGGGCAATCAACAATGGCATGCTCAGGCTTGTTACAATAATAGCAAACATATCAACAATAAATTATTTGTTCTGTTTGGGAGAATACCTATCCATCTAGGGGTCCTTTCTGAATTTGTCAGAGTTCTAATTGTGCCTTCTGGAGTTAGATGAGGAGGAGGATTTGGGATTGTTCCAATGCTTCCTCCTTCTTAACATCTTCTTGAATTGCCTTGTGAATAACGCCAATTCTCCATCAAACATCTCTTCCCTAGATGTGTTTCATTCAGAGTCTTCTGATACTAATGTTTAACTTGGGGAAGGTGAGACCTTCTCCTTACTTCTACTATAGCTATCAGGTTTCAGAGCCGGACCTTTCCTTGTTGTGCCATTCTTCATTTTTCCTTATGTTGATGTAAAGCTCATGGGACAATAATTTTCTAAACAAATTTTGGAGCTTAATATTCCCTGATAGTTAGTTGTTAGTGGTAGTCTAACTCACCTAGAGGAGGTGAATAGATGGATATATACTATTGATGCTACTTATTGGTGGTCGCTAAGCTCCGAAGAAAATAAAAGCAACCAAATTAGCAATCCAATTAGGCGAGTTTACCTATCGAACTGTAGCTAGGGGACACAAGTGTCGTATTGAAATCCGGAAACTATTGAGTACACTTACTCACACGAAGACTATTATTTTATCGACGAAAAAACTAGGGTTTGAGAAACTAAATGCAGTCAAGGAAAGGAAATAAAGCTAAAGAAGAGAACTAATTACACTGAACTAGAGAGCATAAAATAAGCGATTACAACGAAGGGATGAAACTATGAAATGAAAATGCACTAGATCAAGAATCACCTCGGCTAAAGACGACTAAGAAATGCGATAAAAACCTAAACTTAATAGGGTAAAGGTCCTTGACATTGGAGGTTCCTAAAGCTTGAACGTGCTTCTCTTGAAGTTGTGCCCAACTGAGTTTAGGAAGGTCTGATCGAATCTCATCTAAATCGAAGGCCTAAAGCTCGCTTTACGAGGTGAACCCCACTATTGGATTTTACTCCAATACGGGAGATTTGGACGTTTTCCTCTCTAGAGGGGTGTGTACAACTCCCTTTACTCTTGAGCTCTCACTTCAAACTATCGGCCTCGCGGCTAGCCCAGAATGAAAGCAAAGATGGAGAATATATATGGATGATATATCTCCAACCCAAAATAAGTCAAGAGTAATTCAAGGCCAAACCCTAAAAAGAAAAGTTAAATTCAAAGCATCATAACTTAATCTCTTAAACCTCAGATCATCAAGATCGAGTACAAGGTGGATTAGTTAATCATAATAGAGTGGAGGAGGGGGATGATTAGTAAAGCATTAAGAACACAAATAAGAAAGGAGACAATAACACTTTTATATTAATGATAAAGGAGAGCTACAAAACTTGGAAATAAAATTACACTTACATAAAATTAAAGGCTAAGCTAGCATTAATACTAGGCTACAAATGAAGAAATACAAGAACTAGTACAAAAGGAGAACACTAAGCTTGATTAAGTAAAAGAAAACTAAATAAGAAAGAGAGAGAGAGAGAGAGGGGGAGAAAAAGGCAAGAAACAAAGAGGCAGAACCTCCCCTCTCAACCCAAGCTCTTTTGAAATGAAGGGGGAGGGCTCAATTTATAGAAAAACCTAAGGGGGGGACACGACCAATGACACGGCCGTGTTGCTGGCCGTGTCATGTACAGTTGACCTCGGGCAGTGGTTCTGGCAGGAGTGATCATGGCATCGTTGAAATTTCGGGTTCTCCTCTATCGACACGGCCAACGACACGGCCGTGTTGGTGGCTGTGTCGACTGCAGTTGATGGACTTTGACGCTGGATGTATTTATGGCAGGCAGCAGGCTACAATGTGATGGCGACACGGCCGTGTGGGTCATCGTGTCCTGCTCGGGAGGGTTTTTGGCTTCTGGCAACACGGCGGCGACACAACCGTGTTTATTGGCTGTGTCCTTCTCTGGAGAGTCTTCAGCTTCTTGCAACATGACGGCGACACGACCGGGTTGACATGCCAAGTAACACGGCTAGAGATACGACCGTGTCAACTGGCTGTGTCCTTCTCTGGAACGTCTCTGGAATTTTTCTCTGGTGACACGCTATGTTGATACGGCAAGGTTGACATGCCCTATGATACGGTCGTGTCAGGTCATTTTTTTGCCAAAATTCAGGAAACCTGCAAAAACAGAAATAAACATTAGTGGAAAAAATATTTACATAAGAAAGATAAAAATAATCTATAATACAAGATAAACACGATAAAAATAAGGAAAAATACCCTAGTAATTTAGACTACAAAACGTACTATCAAATTCCCCCAAACTTAAGCTTTGCTTGTCCCCAAGCAAAAATATAAAAACTAGATAATCATAAAAAGGTGACTAATCAAAAGATTCTAATTATGCCTACACAAGTACTATGCGAAATTCTAAGTAGGAAAAAAGTGAAATGTAAATCTAAAACAATTATTTAGGTATGATTAAACTTTTATAAACTTTACTTAACCAAAATAAATCATCCAAAATTTTAACAAAATTATTTAAATAGATTTAAGCAACGCAACGAAATTGAAAAATGCATTGAGTTGTTACTAGATCCTAAGAGGCATTTTATATCCAACTTAAATAAAGAATAATAATCTAAATTTAAATCCAATACTTAACTAGTCTACTATTTTTCTTTACCTAGCTAAAAGAAACCTAGGAGCATGAATCAATATGACTTAATAGGACTGAAACGTTTGGTTTAGGCATATAATTAGGAATAGAATTCAAAGATAAACATGAAAGCCTAAAATCACGCTAAACCAAAAAATAAAGAGCTTCCAAAATCTTCATAAAAAACATATATATATATTTTCTTTTCTTTTTCTTTTTCATTTTCATTTTTTTATTTTATTTTCAAAACAAAGGGCATCAACATTTTGAAATTGGCCACAAAAAGAAGCAAAACTTTTGAGCATCATTTTTCAAAAAGATTTCCAAAAAATTTCAAAGCAAACCTATCATATCATGAAATTTATGAAGCTCAAAATTTTAAGCGTGATAAGAAGGGTTGGAAAAATTTGCTTTGGTGAACATGATATGAAAAGTGGAGTTATCAAATGAAATTGGAAAACGATTCAAAAGCGGCTAACTAGGGGGATAATTTTATGGTTGACAAGAATGCTCAAACGAAAACAAAAATGACCTATATCATTTTCATGCTCCTAAAGTTTGCCTAAAGCATTAGTTTTGAAAATTTCAAAAAGTAGGTCCTAGAAATTAAATAGAGATTAATGAACTTTGTTTAAAAATAAGGATAATATGAGTCTAGAATCGTTCACATCTACTACGCTAATCAAAAGTTGACTTTACAAAAATTATCTAAAAATGAAAAGGAAAATAGTGGATGATGAATATTTGAGAAAGTAAAGAAAATAAAGAAGGAAAACCATAATGGAAATGCGAGTTTTCGAAAAATATTTCTCCTTAACATACTACCGTGAATTAAAAACACAGCATGACCAACATTTTACTTGTGAAACATAATTAAAAAGCACGATTAGAAAAATTATAATTAATTAAGTTATTTATATCAGATTTTGAGAAAAACAAAACAAAAGCTAGGGGTACTATTGAAATACCAAAACGTCTAAACTATTAAAGTGAAAACAAAAAGCATATATATGTATTTTTTAATTTTTGAAATATTCTCTTTTTTTGGATTTTGTAAATATTTTCTTTTTTTGGGATTTTAAGGTATTCATTTTTTTTGGGCTTGTTTTTTGAAAAAAATACAAAAAATGCAAAATATTTACACAAAGCAAAAAGAATGAGGAAGTCCTCCCCCAAGCTTAAAATGGACATTATCCTCAATGACAAAAGAAGGGGATTGGAGAAGGAGAGAAAATGAAATTACAGAATTGAGAAACAGAATTAAAAAACTGGTACTTCTCCTGATTTATTTGCTGCAAAAGCTGAGTGATGCCGCTCCCCCAAATGTCTTCTTTGGACTTCATGATGGATTCAACAACGTTGAAGCAGGCGATCGCAGAAGCTTCATCTTGTAGGAGCCGTCCGGGGTAAAAAATATAAAATAAAGAAAACAGAAAAAGATAACTTGAGTTACATCCCAAGAGCGCCATTTGTTTAAAACGTCGTTTGAGCTCGACGCTTCAAAATAATATTGTCCAAAAATATTGTTGTCCAGAATAAAAATTAAAGTTTTTGACAAAAAACAAAAGTTCAAAGTTAGAGTTCGAGCAACAGATACTTAACAATGTTTGGATTGACATCATCATCACCAGAGAAATAAAGTTTAATGACCATTCACTTTGAAATTACCCTTATCAGGGTGAGAAATCAAAATAGTTCCATAAGAAAAAACTTTTAAAACAGTAAAGGACCCAGACCAACGTGACTTTAATTTTCCAGGAAATAAACATAATCGAGAGTTATATAAAAGAACTTGGTCGACCGGCTTAAAGGTTTTAGGGTGCCTTAAGTGTTTATCATGAAAACATTTCGTCTGCTCTTTATAAAGTTTATTATTCTCGTATGTGTAAGAGCGCCACTTGTCGAGTTCGTTTAGTTGAAATTTTCTAAGGTCACCGACAGAGTGGGGATCGAAGTTAAAAAATCTTAAGGCCCAAAAAGCGCGGTGTTCTAATTCTACGGGTAAATGTCATGATTTTCCATAGACAAGTCGATACGGCATACATCCGAGGGTAGTTTTGTACGTTGTTCGATAGGCCCATAGAGCATCGTCTAATTTGGCTGACCAGTCTTTCTTAGAAGTTGAAACAGTCTTTTCTAATATTCTTTTTATTTCTCTATTCACTACTTCGACTTGTCCGTTAGTTTGGGAGTGGTAGGCGGTTGATAGTTTATGTGTAACGCCGTATTTAGTAAGAATTTTAGAAAATTATGCGTTACAAAAATGAGAATCCCTGTCACCAATGATGGCTCGCGGCGTACCAAATCTAGAAAATAATTTTTTAAAAAAATGTAACTACAACTCGAGAGTCGTTCGTAGGAAGAGCTTGGTCTTCAGCCCATCGAGAAACGTAATCAACAACAACTAAAATGTACTTATTTACGAAGCTAGAAGGAGGGGGGCCAACAAAATCTATCCCCCAGAGGTCGAAAATTTCGCACTCAAGAAAGTAATTTTGCCATATTTCATTTTTATTGGAAATGTTGCCCGACCGTTGGCAACTATCACACCTACTCACAAAGGTTTGTGCGTCTTTAAACATGCTAGGCAAGTAAAATCCCGTGCAAAGCACCTTGTGAGCGGTGCGAGCAGCTTGATAGTGTCCACCAGTCGGACCTTCATGTAAGTGTTTTAAAATATCAACTCCTTCTTCATAAGAAACACATCTCCTTATTACTTGGTCCGCACAGATTCTGAAAAGATGCGGATCTTCCCAAAAATTGTTCTTCAGCTCAGAAAAGAATTTCTTCTTTTGCTGAGAGGAGAACTCTTTTGGGAGCACCTGGGCCACTAAATTGTTGGCGATGTGTTTGAACCAAGGAGAAGTAGATGTGTTAATTGAAAGCAGCTTCTCATCAGGAAAATAATCATTAAAAGATTTTTCATCTAACTTTTTTATAAAAGGGTTATCAAGACGGGAGAGATGGTCGGCGGCCAAGTTCTCGGCTCCTCGCTTATCACGGATCTCTAAGTCAAACTCCTGGAGGAGTAAGACCCAGCGAATAAGGCGCGGCTTGACATCCATTTTAGAAAGAAGATATTTGAGGCCAGAGTGGTCCATAAAAACAATAATTTTCGAAAGTGTAATATAAGGATGGAATTTATCAAACGCGAATATTACAGCTAGGAGCTCCTTCTCGGTCGTGGTGTAATTTTCCTGTGCAGATGTGAGCGTTTTACTTGCGTAATAGATGGGGTGGAAGTTTTTAGATATACGTTGTCCTAATACGGCTTTCACCGCATAACTACTCGCATCGCACATTATCTCAAATGGAATGTCCCACACCGGAGCTATCATAATTAGTGCATTAATTAACTTTTCTTTTATTAATTCGAAGGCAGAAAGACAAGAGTCATCAAAAATGAATGGGGCGTCTTTTTCTAGAAGATGGGTAAGGGGCTTGGTGATCTTGGAGGAATACTTTATGAAACGACGGTAGAAACCAGTGTGCCCTAGGAAACTTCTAATAGCTTTTATGTTCGTAGGCGGCGACAACTTCTCGATAACTTCTATCTTCGCAATTTCTACCTTAATTCCTCTCGCAGAAATTTTATGACCCAAAACTAACCCTTCCCTCACCATAAAATGACATTTTCCCCAATTTAGGGCAAGGTTAGTTTCTTCGCATCATTCTAAGACTTTTTCTAACTTTTCCAAACAACTATCAATAGAATCGCCGAACATGGAGAAATCATCCATAAATACCTCCATAATACTTTCTACGTACTTGTCAAAGATAGCGAGCATACATCGCTGGAATGTAGCTGGCGCATTGCACAATCCAAACGACATTCTTCGGTAGGTAAAGGTGTTGAAGGGACAAGTAAACGTTGTTTTCTCTTGGTCCTCGGGAGAGATGGGGATTTGAAAATACGCCGAGAGGCCATCGAGAAAACAATAAAATCTATGGCCGGATAATCATTTTAAAATCTGATCGATGAACGATAAAGGAAAGTTGTCCTTGCGGGTGGCGTCATTCAACTTCCTATAATCTATACACATCCGACATCCCGTCACCGTCCGTGTCGGGATTAATTTGTTATTCTCATTACTAACTACTGCTATCCATCCCTTATTTGGCACTACCTGAACAGGGCTAACCCACTTACTATCTGATATAGGATAGATAATTCCTGCGTCTAAGAGTTTCATAACCTCGCCCTTAAGTACTTCTTTCATGTTCGGGTTTGTACGGTGCCGAGGTTGTATTGAATTGTGTGAATTATCTTCCATTAAGATTTTGTGAGTGCAGAAAGATGGGCTTATGCCCTTGATATCGGAAATTTGCCAGGCAATAGCTCGGCGATGCTTACGTGGAACTAAAAGAATTTTTTCATTTTGGACATCCGTGAGGTAGGCCGAAACTATAATTGGCAGCTTGGAGTCTTTTTCTAAGAATGCGTACTTGAGATGTTCAGGAAGATATTTAAGTTCTAGGGTAGGGGGTTCTTCATAAGAGATTTGAGAAATTCTTTCTTTTTCAAATAATATATCTTCGTAGATCTTTTTAGACAGAAAATTAAAAGGGGTGGAGCTGGTGGACAAGGCGGCTTCTTGCAGCGATTCAGTTGGAAGAGTAGAAGAGGAAAAAAAATCAGAAATTTCTTTTTCAAAATCAGATAGAAGATAAGAGGATTCTACACATTCTTCACTTAGGTATAGCAATTCGGTTGGAAGAGAAGAGGAGGAATAAAAATCAGAAAATTCTTTTTCAAATTTAGAAAAGCAGTAGGAAGTTTCATCACTTTAGGATTCAAAGAAGAAACATGAGTCGTCATTTGCTAAGGTGTTCTTCATCGAGGGGGTGATAGAGAAAGTGACTTCGTCGTCGCCTACTCGAAGGAAGAGCTTACCATTGCTTACGTCAATGATAGCTCGGGAGGTGGCAAGGAAGGGTCGGCCAAGGATCAGGGGAACCTCGACGTCTTCTTCGATGTCCAAAATGACAAAGTCCACCGGGAAGATGAACTTGTCGACTTTAACTAAGACATCCTCCACGATTCCTAACGGGTACTTGACGGATCTGTCAGCGAGCTGGATACTCATGTGTGTGGGGTTGAGGCTACCAATCCCTAACTTTTTAAACAACGAGAGGGGAATCAGGTTAATACTCGCACCTAAGTCGGCTAATGCGTTCTTGACAAAAAAGATCACCAAAGACACACAGAATAGAAAAACTACCTGGGTCACTGATTTTCTTTGGTAAGCAGTTTGTCAAAACTGTAGAGCACTCGACGTTTAACATGACATGCGAAAGGTTCTCTAACTTATTCTTGTTGGTCAGGAGGTCCTTAAGGTACTTGGTGTACTTCGACATCTTGGAAATTGCTTCATGGAAGGGCAGATTTATGTGGATTTGCTTAAACATCTCTAAGAAACGGGAGTATTGATTGTCCTGATGTTGTTTATTAAGTTCGGAAGGGTAAGGCGGATTTGGATTATTTTTAAAGATAGGTGGTGGAGTGAGATCTTTTTCTAAAATGAGGGTGATAACTTCTTCAGCAGAGGGTGGAATTTTTAAAATGGGAGCGGAGCTTTGATTTTTTTTAGAGCGGGGGCGGAGCTTGCCTCGGGCTCTTCACTTACCATACCGGGAACTTGCTTCCCACTCCGAAGAGTTATAGCTTTCGCTTGTTCTCTCGGGTTGGGCTGGGTATTGGAAGGAAGAGACCCTGCAGGTTGCTCAGAAATAATTTTAGCGAACTGTCCTACTTGATTTTCTAAACTTTTAATGCTTCTAGTTAATGTTCTTATAGTAGAGTTGTTTGCGGTTATATATTTTGAAAGGAACTCCTCCAAGCTTTGAGGTTTTGGATAATTTTGAAGAGGTGGTGGTGGTGGTGCAGAAAAAACATTTTGTGGTGGCGGACGCATAGCATTCGAGGGATTACTCAATGAAAAATTCGGGTGATTTCTTAAAGCAGGATTATAACTATTCAGAAATTTAAAACCAGGCACAGGAAATTTCGTAGAAGAAAAATTATTAAAAGCATTTCTAGGCATGTTGTTAATATAATCTAAATGTTCGGGGGCAGGAGTTGCAGATTCCCATAGCTGAGAAGCGGAGGCAGCAGTCATCTCAGTAATTTTTTTACTTAATATTTAAACTTGCAGAGCGAGCTGGGAGACGTTGTCCACTTCAAAGATACCTGCAGGTTTGTTTGGGCGGGACCTAGGCACATTCCACTGATAAGTGTTCATGGTCATGTCCTCGAAAAGCTGAAGAGCCGCTTTCGGGGTCTTATGATTAAAAGTACCGCCAGAAGCTGCGTCTATCATTTGCTTTGTGTTTTGATTTAGCCTGTTATAAAACGTTTGCACTTGTAACCATACATGCAGTACGTGGTGTGGGCATCATCTTAAAAGTTCTTTAAATCTTTCCCAAGTTTCATATAAGGTTTCAGAGTCTATTTGTGCAAAAGCGGAAATGTCGTTCCCAAATTTTGCAGTTTTAGTTGGCAGAAAATACTTCGCCAAAAAATTTTCATTTATTTCAGTCCAGGTGGTCATGCTATTTTTAGGTAGAGTGTTCAGCCACTGCTTAGCCTTAGTTCTTAGAGAGAAAGGAAAGAGTGTTAGCCTTATAGCATCATTTGCGACACCATTTATCTTGAATGCGTCACAAATTTCAAGAAAGCTTGCTATATATGCTTTCAGATCTTCATCTTAAAGTCCGTCATACTGCACATACTGCTGCACCATCTGAATTATGCAAGGATTCAGTTCAAAATTATTATTTGCTATCGCAGGGTGGAATATGCTAGATTCTATACCCTCGAGATTTGGCCTTGCATAATATGACAAAGTTCTTTGCAAGGCTTCTTCTACGTTGGTTTCTTCCATTCTTAGATTAGAGAATGACTCGGAGTCCTCAACCGACACTTGGATAGTAGGACCTTGAAATCATGATCTTCTCCGAAGAGTACGCTCAATTTCGTGGTCCAAGTCCAAAATAACCGACGGACTCCCGCGGGTCATGCACTAAAAGAAGAGAAGAGAAGAAAGAGAAATAAAATAAACAAGAAAGAAAAGCTAGTTTTTTTTAAATAGATTTTTTTAATAGATTAACTCCCGAACTTCCCAAGGACTACCCGGTTAAGGGTTCGCAAGGTACTAGACAAGATAGCGACACTTAAAGCTGCTTTGCCCTTTTCGAGAGAATTAGGTGGCGTAGAAAAATTGTAAAGTGGGGTTACTATTAAGAGCGGTAATAAAAAAAAATTTGATTTTAAAATTTTTAAGAAAGAGGATGAGAAAGAGAAGAGATAAAATTAATAGGTTCATGTTTTCAATATATCAAAGAAAGTTGCTCCTAGGCAACGACGCCAAAAACTTGGTGGTCGCTAAGCTCCGAAGAAAATAAAAACAATTGAACTAGCAATCCAATTAGGCAAGTATAACTATCGAACTGTAGCTAGGGGACACAAGTGTCGTATTGAAATCCGAGATCTGTTGAGTACACTTACTCACACTAAGACTATTATTTTATCGACTGAAAAACTAGGGTTTGAGAAACTAAATGCAGTCAAGGAAAGGAAATTAAGCTAAAGAAGAGAACTA
This sequence comes from Platanthera zijinensis, assembly GCA_039513925.1. NCBI lineage: Eukaryota > Viridiplantae > Streptophyta > Magnoliopsida > Asparagales > Orchidaceae > Platanthera > Platanthera zijinensis. Next base: position 46,973,415 of record CM077079.1, on the reverse strand, counting down.
ATTACACTGAACTAGAGAGCATAAAATAAGAGATTACAACGAAGGGCTTAAACTATGAAATGGAAATGCACTCGATCAAGAATCACCTCGGCTAAAGATGACTAAGAAATGCGATAAAAACCTAAACTTAATAGGGTAAATGTCCTTGACCGTGGAGGTTCCTAAAGCTTGAACATGCTTCTCTCCAAGTCGTGCCCAACTGAGTTTAGGAAGGTCCGACTGACTCTCGTCTAAATCGGAGGCCTAAAGCTCGCTTTACGCGGTGAACCCCACTATTGGATTTTACTCCAATCCGGGAGATTTAGACGTCTGCCTCTCTCGAGGGGTGCGTACAACTCCCTTTACTCTTGAGTGCTCACTTCAAACAATTGACCACTCGGCTAGCCCAGAATGAAAGCAAAGGTGGAGAATATATATCGATGATATATCTCCAACCAAAAATAAGTCAAGAGTAATTCAAGGACAAACCCTAAAAAGAAAAGGTAAATTCAAAGCATCATAACTTAATCATTCGAACCTCGGATCATCAATATCGAGTACAAGGATAATTAGTTAATAATAATTGAGTGGAGGAGCGGGGATGAGTAGTAAAGCATTAAGAACAAAATAAGAAAGGAGACAACAACACTTTTATATTAATTATAAAGGAGAGCTACAAAACTGGGAAATAAAATTACACTTGCATGAAATTAAAGACTAAGCTAGCATTAATACTAGGCTACAAATGAAGAAATACAAGAACTAGTACAAAAGGAGAACACTAAGCTAGATTAAGTAAAAGAAAACTAAATAAGAAAGAGAGAGAGAGAGAGGGAGAAAAAGGCAAGAAACAAAGGGGCAACACCTCCCCTCTCAACCCAAGCTCTTTTAAAATAAAGGGGGAGGTCTCAATTTATAAAAAAACCTAAGGGGAGTGACACGGCCAGCGACACGACCATGTTGCTAGTCGTGTCATGTACAGTTGACCTCAGGCAGCGGTTATGACGGGAGTGATCATGGCATCATTGAAATTTTTGGTTCTCCTCTGTCGACACAGCCAGCGACACGACCGTGTTGGTGGCCATATCGACTGCAGTTGATGGACTTTAATGCTGGATGCATTTATGGCGGGCAACAGGCTTTGATGTGATGGCGACACGCTCGACGACACGGCCATGTGGGTGGCCGTGTCCTGCTCGGGAGGGTCTTCGGCTTCTGGCAACACGGCGGCGATACGGCCGTATTTATTGGCTGTGTCCTTCTCTGGAGAGTCTTCAACTTCTGGCAACACGGCGACGACACGGCTGGGTTGACACGCCCAACAACACGGTTAGAGACACGTCCGTGTCAACTGGTCGTGTCCTTCTCTAGAACGTCTCTGGAATTTTCCTCTGGTGACATGATATGTTGACACGACAAGGTTGACACGCCCTATGACACGGCCATATCAGTGGTCGTGTCAGGTCATTTTTTTCCAAAATTCAGGAAACTTGCAAAAACAAAAAGAAACATTAGCGGCAAAAATATTTACATAAGAAAGATAAAAATAAGCTATAATACAAGATAAACGCGATAAAAATAAGGAAAAATACCCTAGTAGTTTAGACTACAAAATGTACTATCACTTATCAAGATTCAGCAGATTATAAGAAATGTAAAACACACAAAGAAAACACATATTAGCACACAACTGTTTATTGTGGTTTCCAAGGGTCTGCTACATCCACTTTCCCTCTACACCTATCTAGCAATGAGCTAGAATTGGCAAAATCCTCCAAAAACTCAGCTCCTTGAGCTTACAACTCAAATCCCTCAAGATTTCTTAGATCTCCTCCAAGATCGTACCTCAAGCACACATGCCTTGATACAAAGAGTACTCCAACTCCTATAACTCTGAAACACTTCAGGTTTCCTACCTAAGACTTATCACCAAGTCCTACCTCAGACTTTTCACCAAGTCCAACATCTCAGGCTGAGAGTACAATCCTACAACTCAGGTACAAAACCCTACAACTCAGATCTAAAATAGATCCTATAGAAAAGGTAGTTTATAAATTTATAATAGAAGACTTTAAGTTGATAGACCTTGAAGCTTCAATTTCTTCTATTGTTCTTGATGTGAGAGAAAGTTTCTAGAGTTAGCCACTAAACGGATTGATCTTCAGGTAGAACAAGTTAGGGTTTTCTCCTACTTAATATTCTTTTCTAGTAGCTTGAAGAAGATCAAGCACTGAGTCAGAGTGCTGACTCTTGTTTATTATTATTAAAGTTATCATTAAGAATTTGCTTCCTTCCAACATGTCTCTTTAGGTTTTGCAAGTAATGAGGAAATTTTGTCGGATGCTTGGTTACTATTCCATTGCCCTAACATATATCCTTTTATACCTTGGACCTCTACAACGGTCCAAGAAGGCGTCTTGTCATCGACATGGACATGAATAGAATTGTCTATCCTTACTTTATGCGCCAATGACAATTTTGAATCCCACCACACTGTATTTGCTCAATGGTAATATTTATCCATTCTTTCTTCTTTATCAGTAGTATCGGCCTTGGCGCTAAGAACTGCTTCATTCAGCTTCTTCTCCACAATATCATTGAGTAGTGGCTTCATTCGAAACGATACAGTTGTCACTGCTATACATATTCAGTGGTATAGTCCTTCTTTGATCTAAACCTATTTTAGAGGCAATAGTACAGTGTCCTGTATAAACATGAAGTAGATATGCCATCAAATACATTATGCTCTTAGCATTGTAGGTGATGTTTCTTTAAATCTAGGAATATTGAGGGCAATGTTCCCAACAATCTCCCCCTTTTTTGAGGAAGGCAGAACACACATCAATGCTAAGGTGCATTAACCATTAAATCATAATATGATAGTAAAATCATGCAATAGCAAATAAATCTTATCATCACAGAAACATTTAGATAGAATAATAAGAACATGTTATCACAGATATATAATAGTAAAACATACTGAATAAGAGAAGCATTATAGCATTAACAAATATATATATACATATCATCCAGAGTTTAAATTGAAGAGCATATATTATAAGTCCATTATAATTTATTATAGAAATTTTTAACAGAAAATTCAAGGTAATTGATGTTTGTCAACTAGCTGGATTGCTGCATCTGAACTTGATCCTTCGCCCTGAATAACTGCTCCTCTTTCAACAATTCTGGCCTTATTCTCCTTCATCTTGAAGTACAGGAAAGGTTTAGAAATGTATTTGGAAGGCATTCTCTTTGGATTATTCTTCCTTACAAAATTTTCTTTAAAATCCCTTTCCCTTAAAGACTATCTCTCTAGATGTTTTATCAATTCTTCTGAAGGATACATACTGTCAATGTTATTTAAAATATATCCATGGTTGATCCATGCATTGATTATGATGTTCATTGAATCATCACTCCAATACTCAAAGATTGGATCATTAGCTTGTTCAGTTCTTCTCTGGGCCATGAATTCTCCATAAAGCATCAGACCTTCTCTTTTCCTTCTTTTTGTAAGTTGCCCATCCTGAGCTACTCTTTCCTGAGCTTGGAAATCAAAATCTATAGGCATGCTCTTGTCTAGTTGGGGCAAATTGAAAGCAATCCTTATTCCTTGAAGAACTTTCAAGGCTCACTCTTCATTGATCTTCTCCCCCTTTCTGCCTTCTTCAATAATTTTGTTATCCAGGTGAGAGGTGTTTATCCCAAACCTGCTTGACAATGTATAAAATATGTTCTCATTATCCTCCAGAAGAACATATCTTATTTCTTCAATTATCTACATAGCTTGAATTTGTGTAGAATACACATACTCTTCAATATGATCCACTGTTTTCCTGATCACTTCATCTGTTTCTCTAACATAGTTCTTCATACTGGTGATATCTTGTGTAGTTTGCCTTAAGTTTTCAGCCATAGCAGTGAGAATTTTCACATTCAGCTGCATAGTGTTGGTAGCTAGGTCAAACCACTGTGTCTCTCTATTGATGTGAGTTATGTCACCCTTCAAGAAGTCTATATCATCCATGATATCTGCTTTAACCTTCTAAACTTCATCCATAATTTTAGCTTTCATTTCCTTAACTAATTTATCAATATATCTTTTCAATGAACATGAATGCTCATCTAGCATTGCTTCCAGGGATATAAGGATTGAACTTTCAGTAATACTAGTGGATGGTTGAGAGTGGGGGTACATGAGATGACACATTTATGGTAGAAGGATTTAAACTCATCCCTAGGTCCTCGTGACCAGCCAACTCAGTGTGAGTGGCTGTCTCAACCTTTGGGGTTCTTTGGATCTCAGGTAGAGTCTCACACTCAACTTGATCATCAATCCCAAGAAACTTGTCTAGAGTGATATCTGGAATTTCCTCAGCAATTTCCTCATTCTCCCCCTAAGTTGGGGAAACATCATTCTCTTGAGCATCTTGCTCTTCCTTGGCTGAAGCATTGTTATCTATGTCCTAATCCATATGCACTTTTATCTCCCCCTGAGATTATGTATGGCTTGGCTCTTGAGCCACTAGCTCTCCTTGAGCAACTACACCTATGATTTGAGGAGCACTAACAACATCTAGTTCAAGATTAACTTGAGTGCTAAAGTCATGAAGATGTTCATGCTCTTCTCTTAAAGACTCTTGGTCACAAGCATCTTGTCATGATGGTGATAGATATGGTTCATGAATGTCTTCGCTGCCCTCTTGCTCACAAGCATCTTTGCCTCCTTGCTCAGGTTCAGAATCATACTCTTCTAAAATAACTCCTTGTCTTTGTTCTGCTCTTATCCTTCTTCTATTTGACAGCTTGACTTTTAGGAAAAACTCTTGTGATCCACTCAAGAGTTTCAATGTCCATTATCATCATGTAGTGAATCTTTACACCTTGCTTTTTGTTATAATGCTTAGGGTAAGCATTTAATAGATAAAGAAAAAGAATTCTGCCTAAGTTTGGAACTTGAAGGCAGTAAATAAACTTATGGAATATTATAAGAGCCCAATTTGTCCTTTTCTGCAGTATAACTCTTGTGATCAGCTCAAATATAGACTTAAAGATACTATTATAGGAACCTATCTTACACATGATTGATGTCTCAATGATATATGCTAGAATCTTACCTCTATGGTTGAAGAATTTTCTTTTCAGAGATCTTTATTTCTCTCCACTAAACTCACACTATTCCAAAGCTTGGTCTATATCTTCAGCAAAAATCTCTTGACACTCTTTAGTGTCTATAGATGGAAGGTGTAAGGCTTGGACAATATTATTGGGGGTAAACTTAATCTTAACATCCCCTATCTTTCTTTTGATTGAATGAAAGATAGGGTAAGCTCTGAAAAATTCTAGAGGGGGGGGGGGGGGTGAATAGAGTTATTGAAATCTTTTAAGTTTTACTAAAATAAAAGATCTTTAATAAAATATGTTACTATAGTATAAGTGTATAGGTGCACAAGTGCAGCAGATAAACTAGAGAGAGATAACTAAGCTACACAATAAAAATATATCACAGCACAAGCACAAAGGAAAAAACAACACAGCCACACAGACAACACAAGAATTTTATAGTGGTTCCCCAAACTTGGGTACATCCACTCTTCTACCACCCTAGGTAGGAATCCACTACAGGTTTTGATCAGGTGACTGCCACCAATGAGCTTTTGATCAGGTGCTCAAAAACCAAAACTCAAGTCTTTTGGTTAGGAGACTTGTAACCAGGAATAATTTTGAAGGGAATTAAAACCCTATATAGAGGTGGGAAAAGAGGTTGATGGAAGTCTTCTTTTCTCAAATCAAAATGATAAGACTAAGTGGATTTGTGTTGTTGTCAAAGCTCCCCCTGAGATCTTGACTGATTCAGGAGTGGAAGCTTTGCAAAAGGGTGAGTAGGCCTTTTAGCTCTTCAGAGATCCTTGACTGATTTGAATTACTTGTCACTTGAGATCCCTGAAAACAAAGAGAGAAAGGAAGAAGGACTCTTAAAGGTGATGGTTGTTCCTTCTTCTTCTCTTGAGAGCAGTAGATTTTTTGAGAGCTGTTTTTACTGCACTTTTCTTGTCTGTATGCTTTTTCCTGTGTCTTTCTTGTTGATAGCACAAAAGTTTTTTATCTATCTCTTTTCTTCTCTGTTTTTCTTAGCTCTGAGATTTTGCTAAGGTATCCTCGAATGATAACTGCAACTTGGTCGAATTCAAAAACCTGCAATAAATGCTTAGCCAGAATCTCAGAAATGAAAATGGCAAGTATGCTGTCATATATTCTATTCTATGTCTGTCCCGAGATATAAGTAGTTAATTCCATGAAGGATATTTATAATCAATGCTGCCAGTAACGACTCGATTCAAAGGATATAAGAGCATTGATTATCCAGGGAATTAACGGCCTATAATAGTATAAAATAAGGAGACAAATAAGGAAAGAATAAATGACAATATGCCTTACAGTTTTCGTCGACCTGAGAACATCTTTCGTCGACCTGAGAATGGATTTAGTCGACCCGTGATTTCTTCGACCTCTGATCAGCTTTCGTCGAACTGAGCTCTGCGAACAACTGCACTACATAAACTAATTAATTTTGTGCACTAAGTTCGTCGACTTGAGAACGGTTGTTCATCGAGCTGAGATCCAAGATCGTCGAGCTGAGTCTGCAGTCTAGACTTAGAATATTTTCTGATGTTGAATGTTGAAGTATTGATCTGGCATTGAGTGAGATGTACTCTAGCTTTGACTAAACTTTGGCTTTGAATGAACTGTGGCGCTGAGTCAATTTTGGCACCGAGAGATCTTTGGCTCTGAGAGCCGAAGTGTTAGTCAAACTGAGGACAGAGTTCGTCAACATGATGTTCTTAGTTCGTCGACTAAAGTTTGATAGAGGAGTTATCACTTTGTTCGGAGATCGTCGAGCTGAGATCTAAGTTCGTTGAGCTCAGCTCAGAGAATTGTCTCTGGGTTAGTCGAGCTGAGTACGACGATCGTCGACCGGAGTTCGAAAAATGCAGATCTCCTTTTTATTAAGTCTTGAATTTTCTAAGTCTTGAGTCTCTGGCAGTGTTGGAGGTTGGTCCTTTCTACTGTTGACTTTAAGGACATAGCCTAGACTCTAACAACACATAACATTTGACCCTTCTATACAACATGGGTCACAACCTAAGAAGAGAACCTAGCCCAAATCACCTAGGGGTTTCAACATTGACTTTTTGGATGATCAAACTTTAGCTTGTGAGAAGAGTTCTTACACTCCATCCTTCAGGATTGGAGTTGGTTATGAAAGAACAAATTCTAAGCCAACGCCTTCTAACATCCTAATGACTTCTTTAATCTCTTCAAAAGCATATTGAAATTCTTGTCGAACTACCTTATATCCTTCGTGAGGGATTTTATCTGCTTTTGACACCATGAGATTTGATTTCTTAGGCAATGATAGTGTTGAGATGGACAAAACAAACACGATGGCATTCTAGGGTTTAGATTTTTGTTCTCAACTAAACCTTGACTTTGTATATATATTAATATATTAATATATTTATACCAGGGTTTTAAAAGAAAGTGAAGCTCCACATAACTAGGATGATCATTAAAATTATCCATCGACTAAAAATGATTGAAAATTTAATACAACAGCCTGTCTCGACAGTGTCGTAGAGATCGAGAGATATATCATTGAGCATTTTCTTAACTATCTCCACGGTATTGCTTGAGCCTTTCTCAACTAATATCCAAAACCCTAGTAAGCCTAAATTTCCATCAAAAATGATAGAAAATAGATGAAATTGAGTCAATTAACTCAATAAAGGTTATCTACATAACATTTAGCAGCCAACTGAACAAAGTTATCAGAACAAGGTTCTAGCAATTAATAGAATTAAATGCAGATAACTGGAATGATGAAGCATAATTACTGGAATGTTATAAGAAAGATAATTTATTCTATGTTAAGCATTACTAACTCAAATCTTGTAAAAATTGAACTTTTCCTCATCTAGTGGCTTTATAAATATATTTGCCTCTTATTTGTCTGTGGGGACAAACTTAAGACAGATATCCTTATTGTCAACATGTTCTTTAATAAAATGATATCTTATATTTATACACTTAGTCCTGCTATGTGATGCATGATTCTTAGTAATATAAATAACACTAGATGAGTCACAAAACATGAGAGTGTTACTTACCTAGAGGTTGTAGTCTTGTTGTTGATGTTGAATCCACAAAAGTTATGCACAATAACTTCCCTTTGAGATGTACTCTGACTCAATTGTGGATATAACCACACTTGTTTGCTTCTTGCTACTCCAAGAAATCAATCTACTTCCTAGGAATTGATAAGTTCCACTTATGCTCTTCTTAACTTCTTTACAACCTGCAAAGTCTGCATCTGAATACCTAATTAGTTAAAAGTCATTGATCCTAGTGTACCACAGTTCAAGATGTTGGTTATCCTTATGGTATCTCAAAATCTTCTTTGCAGCTGAGTAGTGAGATTCCTTAGGGCATGTTTGGTACCTAGCACAAACACATATTGCATACATGATATCAAGTCTACTTGCATTCAAATTTAATAGGAAACCAATGATACAAATGTACATGGATATATAAAAATATTTCCCTTCTCATCCATGTCCAGGGATATATTTGATCTCATAGGAGTTTTCATGATGGAAGCTGATTCCATCCTAAATTTCCTAATTAGTTCTCTAGTGTACTTGGCCTGAGAGATGAAAATTCCCTCATCAAACTGTTTCACTTGGTGACCTAAAAAGTACTTTTGATCTCCCATACAACTTATTTTAAACTCCTCTTGCATGAGGTTGGCAAATCTCTTGCAAAGGTTATCATCAGTAGACCCTAATATTATATCATCAACATTAATTTGGACTAAGAGGCTCTTCCCCTTTTGTTTTCCTTAGGAATAATATGCTATCTATCTTTCTCCTTAAGAACTTGTTCTTAATGAGAAAGTTAGATAGAGTTTCATACTAAGCCCTAGGGGATTTCTTTAAACCATACAAAACCTTTCTAAGAAAGTAAACATGAGAGGTTAGGGTTGGATGAACAAAACCTATGGGTTGCTCTACATATACCTCCTCCTTCAGATTTCCAATTAGGAATGCTGATTTTATATCCATCTGATCGAGCTTGAGACAATATTGGCAAGGAACATCCTTATTGCCTCTATCCTTACAATTGGAGCAAAGGTTTGCTCAAAGTATATGCCCTACTCTTTCCTGTAACCCTTTGCTACTAATTTGGCTTTGTTCTTAACTACTACACCATTCACATCCATCTTGTATCTTAAGATCCACTTGGTGTTAATGATATTTTGTTCTTGCGACCTTGACACCAACTTCTAGACCTTACATCTTTTGAACTGGTGTAGTTCTTCTTGCAATGCACTGAGCCAAAAGGGGTCCTTATTGGCATCTTCAAATTTCTTTGGCTCTACCTGAGACAGGAATCTCAGAAAGAAAGCTTTATTGTGAATTCTGCTTCTGGTGGTGACTCCTTAACTAGCATCTCCAATTATAAGAGTGTTGGGATGATCTCTCTTATTTCTGGTTATAGCAAGCAATCTGTTAACATAAAGTTAGCCTGTTGGAATGTCTCCATCTCTCTATTCTTCTTCTTATGCAACTTGAATTCCATCAGCTGGCTAAATTTCTTCACTCAGCACATTAATTTGAGAAGAATTTCAGCTTGAGCTTGGCTTGTCTTGAATAGAAAAATGTTGTATATTAAGCTCAAAACCTGCATTGTTAGTAACACTTATACCTGCCCATTATTATACAAGACTCATCAAAAATAATATGCATAGATTGTTCTATAATATAGGTTTTCCTATTGTATATTCTATATGCTCTACTATGGGAGCTATATCCAACTAGGGTTCTCACACCACATTTCTTGGCAAATTTAGTTAATTGAGTTTTTTCCATTACTTAAAATATAGCATTTGCAACCAAAGATTCTAAAATAAGATATGGTTGCCTTTCTACCTCTCAACTATTCATAAGGAGTTTTACTATAGACTTTGTTGAAAGAAGCCATGTTTAGAACATGGTATGCAGTATTGATTACCTTGGCCCTAAAATATTCTAATAGTGAGGAATCACTAATTAAGGTTCTGCTAGCATCAATCAAAGTCCTATTCTTTCACTTAGCCACCCTATTTTGTTGTGGAGTTCTGGGAGAAGAGAATTCTTGGGTGATACTAAGTTTTTGACTGAACTTTATCATTGCTCCAGACTAAAATTCTGTGTCATGGTCATTTCTTAGTTTGACCACAGAACAGTCCATCTCATTCTAGATTTCCTTAACAAAAGTAATGAAGACATCCAAGGTATCTAACTTCTTCATAAGGAAGAATACCCATGTATACCTAGAGTGATCATAAAAAATCACAAAGGAATACAACTTCCCTCCTAAACTTTGAATAGACATAGGATGAAATAGATCTATATGTAATAGATAGAGACATCACTTAGAGTCTTTTGGGAGCTAACCCTTAAAGATGTCCCTTATTTGCTTGCCCATCTGGTAGCCATGATAGGGACCCTCTTTAACAAATTTTAAATTAGGAGAATCCCTAACTAAATTATCAGAAAACAACATGTTAATTGTCTTATAATTAATGTCAGCAAGTCTCTTGTGCCATTGAACACAAAAAATCTCTCTCTTATTAGCTACTGGACAAATAAGAGTAAAAGAATTATTACAAATAAAATCTAAGCAATAAACATTTCCACTCCTTATTCTTGAGAGAATAGTCTCTAAGTCATTTGACTTTTTAATCAGACACTTATCATTGTGTAATTCAATGACATAACCTAAGTCACATAGTTGACTTATGCTTACAAGATTGTGTTGCAACCCTTTAACATAAGTTACACTTGTGATAAAGATTATGTTATCGAAGATCATACTATATCCCTTGGTGACTCCTCTATCAGAACCTCCAAAGATGACCTTTAGTCTATTCTTCATAGGAGTATAATCCTTTATAAGACTTCTAATTCATGTCATATGTCATGAGCACCCACTATCCAAGTACATGAATTGTCCTGCTAGAGACAATTTATTTTATCTTAGTAGCCCAACTAAATTTGGGTCATAAGTTCTTGTTAGCATAAAAATGAATATTACTGTACCTTAGCTGGAAAACTTCTCTTTGCATTAGGAACATTAGGGTTGTGCCAAAAACCAATGGCAAAGTGTCCTACCTTACCACAATATGAACACTCATGGATGTTGTAGCTTCTCTTATGAACATATCTTGATGCAGATTGTCACAACCCGCATTTTCTCAGCATTTAAATTATATCAGAGTTAGGGAAAATACGCACTGTGATGCCACGCCATGTAGGGGATAACTGCAGATGCTCAGACAATACTTCACTCCTAACCTTTATAAGAGAATCATGAGTTAAAATGAATAAAAATCAAGTTTAAGTTAGATAGCCGTATCCCTCAGCTCAGTGGATCAGCTAGCCCACTTAGAAGAAAATAAGTTTACGCTGCGGAAAAATACTTTGATTATACTGTTTTGACGTCCTACGCGAGTGTAAACATCCCCGAAGGACAACTCGCGGTATGCACGACTCTAGATGTATTATAAGTAGGAAAATAGACTTTACTGTAGCTGGCAAATAGTTTTTTTTAGTGTTCAAAACATGTCGTTTATGATTTACTAATAGTAAGGTTTTATAAGGTTAAAATAACTAACATGCATCCTAGCATAAACCATCCTAAAGAGTAAATCAAAAACAACCCCAAACCGGGTAAAATAGTAGTCTTAAGCAAAGTACTAAGCATTCTCAACGAAAACCACCGATGGGCGTCAACAACCTGACACGAACCCACCGGTGAGTAAGTATGTCTGTACTGAAAAGAAACAACAGAAAACTACCTCGTAAGGGTGAGGGAAACACCTCTACAACCCAGCAGACCTGAAAGCCACACCAGACTAGCCGCTCAACCGGCCACAACCTGAACCTGAGGCATTCAAAAGAAGAACACCTCAGCAAGAAAATAAATACAAATGGCATGAGAATAGGTAAATATGATCAATAATAAAAAAAATCAGACAAGGGGCTACCAAACCCAACAGTGAAACAGGCTGACCAACTCAGCTAAAAAGGATTAGCAACACGGTAAGAGACTAACTTACCGATTACAAAGTAGGAGAAAATTTCACCAAGTGCATTAGGAACATGTACCTTAAGACACACAATTATAGCAAAGGTAAATTCATGGAAAAGAATAGCCTTTACAAGGCCGAAACAATAACCGGGGATGTACCGGCACCTGCACACCTGCAGTCAAATCACCGGTGAAGTACCGGCACCTACATACCAACAGTCCAATCACCGGGGAAGTACCGACACCTGCACACCTGCAGTCCAAAACCCACCAGGGTCCAAAATAAAGATGGTCTAATACCTCGACACACCACATAACCGAGGGAGTACCGACACCTGCACACCTGCAGTCACAACTCAAAAGAACACCAACACCCAACACCCAACTTACCAAGGTCTAAACACCTTTCCCGACATCCGGGACCAAGAATACCCAAACCCAAAGCTTAAGAACCAAACTCAACAGGACAAAAATCGACGAAAATGGCAAAGTCCACAAAAATTCGGCGAGTATGACTCACCATACTCGCCGAACAACACAGATTCGTTGGGTATCACCAGTGATACTCGCCGAATTCCACTTATTCGGCGGGTATCACCGATGATACTCGTCAAACCCCTTCTTATTCGGCGGGTATTTCTAGTGATACTCGCCAAATTTCACTTATCCGGCGGGTATCACTAATGATACTCGCCGAATTTTACTTAGAATTCTACCCTAACTGTCGGCCTACGATACTCGGCTAACTATCCTACCGATACTCGATGAATTGTCTAACAATACACGCCGAATTCTACTTAGACCCAAAAATTCTAATTTCACGCTTTGAACAAATTCATGTCCTAACCTATGGGATTACCATCATGCTTATATAGTCTACTCCTACACTCTAAAAGAAGAGGAAAAAGGTAATAAATGAACAACGAAAAAGAACAAGCAAGAGGTGGAGTTCCACTTGCCTCAAAACTCCGGAGAAATGTCGCCCGCTTGCGCTGCTTAAAGATTCGGCCGTGAAAAGACCCTAGCAACACAATTCCAGAAACTTTTCGGAGCAAAATGAGGGTTAGGTCAAAAGCCCTAGCGCCAAAAATCCACGAAACGAAGAAATCTTACCGCGCACGCGTAGCTCTCTGCGAGAGCTTTTCGGATCTATGATCCGGCGACGATTTCATCCTCCGAAGCTCCCAAAATCACTGTCGAAAGGTCCGCGAAGGAGGGGGTGTCGTCGCTCTCGCGATGCTCTGGTTCGGCCGTGTAACACCCCAAATTGTTGTAGGAGCGACGGGGATCGTTTTTTGGCCAAGTTGGGTTTTTGGTGCAGGTGACACGGGCCCCGACACGGGCGTGTCGGAGGCCGTGTCGGGCGTGTCGAGCTCGAGCCGTGTCGTCGACCAGTTCAGGTCGACGATGGTCGTGTGGTGGTACACGACCTAGGACACGGGCGTGTCCCAGGCCGTGTCACACCTGTGCTGTGCGGTCGGGTGCACGGGTAGTGACACGGGCACGAACACGGGCGGGTCCGGTTTGACACGGGCGTGTCCGATGCCGTGTCAACAAGCCGTGTACCCCTCTGACTCCAAACTGGTGATTTATTACACACGGGGGGCGTGACACGGGTCCCGACACTGGCGTGTCGCAGGCGACACGGGCGTGTCGGAGGCCGTGTCACATGCCGTGTGCTGGTTTTCAATTTGGGAAGAGACGGCGAGTGAGCTACACGGCCAGGCACACAGCCGTGTGCCAACCCGTGTTCGGCCCAGATTTTATGATTTCAGATCTAATCTTGGCCGTTTGTTTCCTTGACTTTGGATCCGACGGTGGGGGGCTGCTCCTGGGTGGTTTTAGCCGGGATTTAGGGTTGGGAATCCTCATTTCCCTTAGCCATTCTCTCTCTAAGAGTTTAGAGAGAAGGGAGAGCAAGGAGGAAGGAGGAGTCCAAGATCCGGCCGCCGGAGGAGCTTCGGAGCTCCGAATCGCGATCCGAGTCCAGAGCCGCGGAGGTGACGCCGTTGCGGTGCTTTTCAACCGCATAGTTTTCGATGGCGCCGCGGAAGAATGCAAGGGTAACGATTTCTCATCCTTGGGCATGTGAAGCCCTCTTTTCCTTTGCATAGGAAGCCCGCTCTCGCGAGTGAGCGAAGAGTTGGAGCGTTCCTTGGGGTAGATATGTGAAGTCCCCCTTGTGCGAAAACGGACATAGGCATTGTGTGTGAAGCCTATCCGGACAAGTAGAGCCGGATCGGTGATGTTGCATTGCATACGAACCGGGGAAGACTCCGGGTGTTTGGGTGTTTTTCGGGTTTTCTACGTGGTAGATTGCATCAGGGAGCCTTGGAGATTAACTCCAAGGTGCACCCGGAAAACTGGGCAAAGGCGGGTTTTGCCAACACGGTGGCCGGGGAGCCAACGTGAACATAACCGGGTTATGTGATTGTTGTGGCGGAAACGGGACTCGGTGAGTCTTGACCTGCGCATATGGCTTAAATTGCCGTTGCGGTATGAGCACGGGTCAGGCGGAACCGTACCCGGTCTATGTCGTTCGGTAGGACCGTTGGCATGGATGAGGGTCTTCGGCGGTCTATGGCTTAAATTGTCGTGACCAAGGCCAGGAAGGCAAAATGCTTATATGGACGACCGTTCAAGAGGCGGTGGTGGATTGGGAATGTCTATGGCTTGAATTGACGTGACGTTGGCCGATTCGCCGAGAATGTGCCCTGAGTGCACGGGGTGTGTGCCCGTGCGAGCCTACGCCTGTGTTGATGTGTGTTCACATTAATAGCATTGCCTATACTAATGAAGTGCAGGGAAAGAGCATCGCCGCCCCGATTTTGGGGGCGGGATCGTTATAATTTGGTCAGCATTGCTGACCGTTGCTATTGTTTGCCACCGGGCGGTGGTTTGTGGCTTGCAGGTGCTGCGGAGCAGAGCGGGAAATAGCGGGCTAAAGCCCTTGTTGCTGTGCCGGCCCTCGAAGGCCTAATTGCTTATGTATCTTTCCCGTTTTCATGTATGGCCGGCCTGCGTGCCGAAGTTTGGAAAACACTATTTTTGTTAAGTGAACAATGTAAGGCCTTAAGGCCAGTTCTCTTTTGTGTATGATTACATTCCTGAGTTGGTAGTGGACATTCATTTTTTGTAGCAGGGTTCTTATTTTCTTTTGCAACTTATTAATTTGCTTCCGCTAGGTGTTGTGTAGGACGTCATGATTGGTTGAATGGTTTCAACGCGTAACCAACCGGTCTGTCCGTAGTATATGGCATCGGGCCCCGGCCGAACCTACTGCTATATGCTATGTGACAGATAGGGGTGTTACAAATTGGTATCAGACTACTGGTTTCGGTCAAGCTTAAATGAATTTGTGGACGAATTCACTTTAAGGGGTGGTGAGCACATGTGTGCGTCATCGTTATAACATGAAAAGAACCCATGAATGTCCACTTAGGAATGAAAATATACATGTTTGAGGAACCTGCGTGTTCCTATAATTGCTGTTTGCAGTAATTTTTGGGTCGCTTATCAGTGTGTTGCACGATTATAGGTGACCAGAAGTGGTGCTGGGCCGTCTGAACGGCCAGGTTCTGAGGCGAGCAGTGCGCCAAGCGATGCGCCTGCAACACCTCCGTCTGCCGAGACCATTAGGTTGGTGGCAGAAGCGGTCATGGCAATGATCAATGCGCAGCCTGCAAGGCAGGTGCAGCAGCCCGCTCCTGCTATGGAGCAAGTACCTCTTCAGACGGCAGAGCAAAGGAGGGTTGAGCAAGTAGTGTTGGAGCCAGAGTTGCCTAGGAGAGCAACGGAAAGACAACTGAAGCACGTGATGGGCTTTCACCCACCTGTATTCACGGGCGCAGAGACCCCGACCCAAGCAGAGGATTGGCTCTCAAGGGTCAACAGGGTGATGACTGCGACGGAGACGGAAGAGTGGCAGAAGACCACTATAGCGACGCTCCTTTTGGATGGGGACGCAAGGTTATGGTGGGAAGGCCTAGAGCTACATCAGTTGCGGGGAAGGCCGTTGGCCGAAGTTTCGATGGAGGAGTTTGCGAGACTGTTCATGGCTCGATACCTCCCCTCGGCGCAAAGGATTGCGCTAGAAAGCGAATTTCAGAAGTTGGTGCAAGGGGATTGTACCGTTGATGAGTACCTCCACGAGTTTACTCGGTTGGGGAGATATGCCGGCGCTACCTTCGCAGACGAGGAGCGCAAGACGAGTCGCTTCTATGAAGGGCTAAGAGATGATTTAAGGTTGCTACTGTCGGGTCCCAAGGCGCAGGGTTTCATGACCCTGGTCAATTCGGCCCGGTCCTTGGAGAAGGACATGAAGAATGTCCAAGCAAAGAAGGAATCCGGTAGCAAGAAAGAGGAGTTCAAGGCACCGACTACGTTGAAGTCGGGCTACCGTAAATTCTATAAGAAAGCTAAGACGTCGGGTCCAGCTGCTTCAGGTGCCTCGGGGGCAACTACCAATCGAACCCCGGGCGCTTGTTTCACGTGTGGGAAGCCGGGGCACTTTGCCCGTGATTGCTGGAGTGGACGCTCAAAGTCCGAAAGGAAACAAGGAGCTACCTACGAGGAGAAGGGTAAAGCGGTGGAGTCGACCGCGTCCCACTATGCTCCGACTCAGCCTAGAGTCTATAACTTGGGCCAGCAGGAGGCCATCAAGCAAGCGGATGTGGTGACAGGTATGAGTTAATTTATAGCAAGTTAGCTTTAATACCGTTATTTATTGCTTGTTAGCCTAATATTGTTTGTATAGGCTTTGTTGAGATTAGCGATAGTCCGGCACGGGCACTGTTCGATACGGGAGCTTCACACTCCTTCTTGTCCGAAAGCTTTATATCGCGCATCGGAGTCCCTTCTTCGATGGCGAAGGACAAGTTGGATGTGCTGCTACCGAATGGGTGCTCGATGCATGCGGACAGGGTGTGCGCCGTAAAGGTTCACATTGGGAGCCAAGAGTTCGACTTGCTAGCGTCATTGCTGCCGCTAGTAGAGTTCGACGTGATCTTTGGAATGGATTGGCTGTCAGAGCAGAAAGCTTGGATTGACTGTGACCGGAAGGAGGTCAAGCGGGGTGTAGGGCGGGAGACTACATTCGAGGGGCTAAAGGGGTCGAGCAAGACACTGATGTCTGCTCTTCAGGTGGTGAAGGCGGTTCGTGCTGGTGCAGAGCTGTTCTTCGCAATAGTGGGGACTGTGGAGCCAAAGTATCCGTTGGATAGCATCCCCATGGTCTGCGAATACCCCGATGTGTTCCCGGATAGTCTTCCCGGGGCCCCACCGCAGCGGGAGATTGATTTCACCATCGAGCTCGTACCGGGGGCCAAACCGGTGTCACATGCTCCGTATAGGTTGGCGCCTAAGGAGATGGAGAGTTGAAAGTTCAGCTAGAGGAGCTGATGGAGCAAGGATATGTGCGTCCAAGCTCGTCGCCTTGGAGCACACCGGTCCTCTTCGTTAAGAAGAAGGACGGGAGTATGCGGCTGTGTATCGACTACAGAGAGTTGAACAAGCTGACGGAGAAGAATAAGTACCCGATCCCGAGGATTGATGATCTCTTTGATCAGTTAGTCGGATCGTCGGTATACTCCAAGTTGGACTTGAAGTCGGGGTACTATCAGCTGAGGATCAGGGAGTGTGATATCCCGAAGACGGCGTTCAGTACGAGGTATGGGCATTTCGAGTTCACAGTCATGCCGTTTGGACTGACGAATGCGTCATCGGTGTTTATGGATCTGATGAACAGGACGTTCAGAGATTTCCTGGATCGCTTTGTGATCGTCTTTATTGACGATATTTTGGTATACTCGCAGTGCGAAGAAGACCACTTCAAGCATTTGCATTTGGTGTTGGAGACTTTGAGGAGGTATGAGCTTTACGCAAAGTTCTCCAAGTGCGAGTTCTGGCTACCCTCGGTAGCGTTCCTTGGTCATATAGTGAGTGGGGAAGGTATAGCGGTGGATCCGGCGAAGATTGTTGCGATACGGGAGTGGCCTGCGTTATCTTCTGTCGCGGAAGTCCGTAGTTTTCTCGGGCTTGCCAGATATTACAGGCGCTTCGTAGAGAACTTCTCGCGGGTAGCATTGCCTCTCACGAAGTTGACAAGTAAGGATCAAAAATTCTTGTGGACACAAGAGTGCGTGCAAGCTTTTGAGGAGCTGAAGAGGCGGTTGACCACGGCGCCAGTGCTTAGTTCGCCGAGTGGGACCGAGGGCTTTGAGGTGTATAGCGACGCTTCGGGTAGTGGCTTGGGCTGCGTGTTGTTGCAGCATGGAAGTGTGATCGCGTATGGATCGCGTCAGCTGAAAGTGCATGAAAGAAATTATCCGGTGCACGACTTGGAGTTGGCGGCCGTGATTTTTGCACTCAAGTTATGGAGGCACTACCTATACGGCGTAAGAGTCAATATATACACCGATCACAAGAGCCTAAATTACTTGTTGGATCAAAAGGACCTTAATATGAGGCAGAGGAGGTGGATGGAGTTCCTGGGGGACTACACCTTCAAGATACATTATGTACCCGGGAAGGGCAAC
The DNA here is from genome assembly GCA_039513925.1 of Platanthera zijinensis. NCBI lineage: Eukaryota > Viridiplantae > Streptophyta > Magnoliopsida > Asparagales > Orchidaceae > Platanthera > Platanthera zijinensis. Next base: position 46,954,765 of record CM077079.1, on the reverse strand, counting down.
GCAGTTGCGGATGCGCTGAGCCGCAGGGCTCCCGCCCGAGCCAACTGGTTGTCGGTGCATGATGAGCGGCTAGTGCGGGAGTTGGAGGAGCTTGAGATCTGTTGCGTTGACAAGCAGACGAGCGCCAAAGCAATGTTAAACTGGACAGAGGTGCAGTATGACCTGGCTGACCGGGTTCGGCAGGCATTGGAGTTAGATGACTCCATGAAGGAGCTTTTGGAGGCCGCTCTGGATGGGTCAAATTCCCAGTTCTCGATGGATGATGGTTTGTTAAGGAAGGATCATCGGTTGTGCGTCCCGAGTGGGGGTAACCTCCGGGCGGAGTTGATGTACGAGGCTCATCATACCAAGTACTCAATTCACCCAGGGAGCACGAAGATGTATCGTGATCTCAAGAAGCTGTTTTGGTGGCCGGGGCTTAAGAAAGATGTGGCGTTGTACGTGGCTAAATGCCAAACGTGCGCCTTGGTGAAGGCGGAGTGCCAAAAGCCAGGAGGATTTCTGAAATCCTTGCCTATACCGGAGTGGAAATTCGATGATATATCTATGGACTTTGTGCACGGGTTGCCAAGGTCGCAGAAGGGGAACGACGCCATCTGGGTGATCGTAGATCGACTAACCAAAGTGTCGCATTTCATTCCGCATAGGAAGGATGATCCAGTGGAGAGATTGGCAAAATTGTATGTCGACAATATTGTTAGGCTGCATGGTGTGCCCCGTAGCATTGTGAGTGATCGCGATGGGCGGTTCACGTCAAATGATTGGAGGTTGGTGCAGTAGATGCTGGGAACAAAGTTAAAGTTCAGCACAGCTTTCCATCCGCAGACGGATGGGCAGACCGAGAGGGTCAATAGAACGATGGAGGACATGCTCCACATGTGTGTTCTAGACTTCGGGAAGCATTGGGAAGACCACCTTTATTTGGTGGAGTTCGCGTACAACAACAGCTACCAAGCGAGTATACAAATGGCGCCCTTCGAGGCCCTGTATGGTAGGAAGTGTCGCACGCCTTTATCGTGGCTTGAAGCGGGTGAGGCAAGGTTGTACAAGAAACAGGAGGTGGAGAGTGCTACCTCATTAGTACGGATCATTCGAGAGCGCTTGTTGATCGCTCAGGACCGGCAGGCGAAGTATTACAATGCCAAGCACCGGAATGTGGAGTTCGCGGTAGGCGATTGGGTATACCTGAAAGTGAAGCCGTTCAAGGGGGTTTCGCGGGTGAGACGCTTGAAGAAGCTGAGCTCAAGATACCTTGGACCTTTTGAGGTCGTGGAGCGAGTCGGCGAAGCTGCATACCGTTTGAAGCTATCAGTGGAGTTGAGTGGATTACATGATGTGTTCCACATTTCTGTGTTGCGGAAGGCGGTGCAAGAGCCTTCGCAGGTGATCGCGGTTGACCAAGTGCCGGTGGACGAAGGGTTGACGACAAGGGTCAAGCCCGTTCGTATTGAAGATGTTGAGGTCAAGAGGCTTCGTAACAAGGAGATCCGGATGGTTAAGGTCCGGTGGGATAACTGCGGGCGTGAGGAGTTCTCTTGGGAACGGGAGCAGACTATGCTCGAGGAGTACCCGGAATTATTCCGCTCAGGTACTGTTTTACGTTAAGTCCTGTTTTTCTTTTATTAATTTCGTGGACGAAATTCTTTAAGGGGGGTAGAATTGTAACACCCCAAATTGTTGTAGGAGCGACGGGGATCGTTTTTGGGCCAAGTCGGGTTTTTGGTGCAGGTGACACGGGCCTCGACACGGGCGTGTCGGAGGCCGTGTCGGGCGTGTCGAGCTCGAGCCGTGTCGTCGACCAGTTCAGGTTGACGATGGTCGTGTGGTGGAACACGGCCTAGGACACGGGCGTGTCCCAGGCCGTGTCACACCTGTGCTGTGCGGTCGGGTGCACGGGTAGTGACACGGGCACGAACACGGGCGGGTCCGGTTTGACACGGGCGTGTCCGATGCCGTGTCAACAAGCCGTGTACCCCTCTGACTCCAAACTGGTGATTTATTGCACACGGGGGGCGTGACACGGGTCCCGACACGGGCGTGTCGCAGGCGACACGGGCGTGTCGGAGGCCGTGTCACATGCCGTGTGCTGGTTTTCAATTTGGGACGAGACGGCGAGTGAGCTACACGGCTAGGCACACGGCCGTGTGCCAACCCGTGTTCGGCCCAGATTTTATGATTTCAGATCTAATCTTGGCCGTTCGTTTCCTTGACTTTGGATCCGACGGTGGGGGGCTTCTCCTGGGTGGTTTTAGCCGGGATTTAGGGTTGGGAATCCTCATTTCCCTTAGCCATTCTCTCTCTAAGAGTTTAGAGAGAAGGGAGAGCAAGGAGGAAGGAGGAGTCCAAGATCCGGCCGCCGGAGGAGCTTCGGAGCTCCGAATCGCGATCCGAGTCCAGAGCCGCGGAGGTGACGCCGTTGCGGTGCTTTTCAACCGCATAGTTTTCGATGGCGCCGCGGAAGAATGCAAGGGTAACGATTTCTCATCCTTGGGCATGTGAATCCCTCTTTTCCTTTGCATAGGAAGCCCGCTCTCGCGAGTGAGCGAAGAGTTGGAGCGTTCCTTGGGGTAGATATGTGAAGTCCCCCTTGTGTAGAGTCCTTATGCGAAAACGGACATAGGCATTGTGTGTGAAGCCTATCCGGACAAGTAGAGCCGGATCGGTGATGTTGCATTGCATACGAACTGGGGAAGACTCCGGGTATTTGGGTGTTTTTCGGGTTTTCTACGTGGTAGATTGCATCAGGGAGCCTTGGAGATTAACTCCAAGGTGCACCCGGAAAACTGGGCAAAGGCGGGTTTTGCCAACACGGTGGCCGGGGAGCCAACGTGAACATAACCGGGTTATGTGATTGTTGTGGCGGAAACGGGACTCGGTGAGTCTTGACCTGCGCATATGGCTTAAATTGCCGTTGCGGTATGAGCACGGGTCAGGCGGAACCGTACCCGGTCTATGTCGTTCGGTAGGACCGTTGGCATGGATGAGGGTCTTCGGCGGTCTATGGCTTAAATTGTCGTGACCAAGGCTAGGAAGGCAAAATGCTCATATGGACGACCGTTCAAGAGGCGGTGGTGGATTGGGAACGTCTATGGCTTGAATTGACGTGACGTTGGCCGGTTCGCCGAGAATGTGCCCTGAGTGCACGGGGTGTGTGGCCGTGCGAGCCTACGCCTGTGTTGATGTGTGTTCACATTAATAGCATTGCCTATACTAATGAAGTGCAGGGAAAGAGCATCGCCACCCCGATTTTGGGGGCGGGATCGTTATAATTTGGTCAGCATTGCTGACCGTTGCTATTGTTTGCCACCGGGCGGTGGTTTGTGGCTTGCAGGTGCTGCGGAGCAGAGCGGGAAATAGCGGGCTAAAGCCCTTGTTGCTGTGCCGGCCCTCGAAGGCCTAATTGCTTATGTATCTTTCCCGTTTTCATGTATGGCCGGCCTGCGTGCCGAAGTTTGGAAAACACTATTTTTGTTAAGTGAACAATGTAAGGCCTTAAGGCCAGTTCTCTTTTGTGTATGATTACATTCCTGAGTTAGTAGTGGACATTCATGCTTTGTAGCATGGTTCTTATTTTCTTTTGCAACTTATTAATTTGCTTCCGCTAGGTGTTGTGTAGGACGTCATGATTGGTTGAATGGTTTCAACGCGTAACCAACCGGTCTGTCCGTAGTATATGGCGTCGGGCCCCGGCCGGACCTACTGCTATATGCTATGTGACGGATAGGGGTGTTACAGGACGACTGAACAGGGGGCTCGGTTCCTTCTTTATGAGAAGATGAAGGAATATATATATATATATATATATTTATATGTATTAAATAGGTTTATTATAAACCTAACTTAGGACTTTTAGGAATTTAAATCAAGGGGAAGGGAGCTGGCTGCATTCGACGATCATGGCGGGTGAAATTCGGTGAGTATGCTTTAATTTTTTTTATATTATGTATTATATATATATATGTATTTATATATAATATTAATAACAATATTAATAACATAAGTATAGCAATATTACGAAGAGTTAAACGCACATCGATTCAAACGAAATTTGCGTCATAGGCGAATACCGACACTACGAACCAAACGGTGAAGTCGGAATCAAAATCCGACGAACCAAACTTGGAAAAACACCTCCCGAAGCCAAAACACAAGCATTCCTCAAGAGCCTCCACTGAGTCACCATGACAAACCCGGCTAGCTAGGGAATCTTTCAAACAGGCTATGACTCAGCCACACAGAAAACCTAAAGAGCTAAGATCATGCTCTAACAACGGCACATGTCAAACACGTGCTAACGTAACGCCCTGACGTCATAAATACGTCAAATAAAAATTAAATTAATCACAGAAAAAAAATCGGGGGCGTTACAGTCACTCCCCCTAAAAGAAAGTTTCGCCCCGAAACTTTACGCATAAAACTCCTATTTACAGAAGGAAATAATAAATCAAGCTTATCAAAGGATCACATACCATCAAAAATCAGGAGAACAGATGAGGATTAGCCTTCCTAATAGTTGTCTCCAACTCCCAAGTAGCGCTCTCCATGTCTTGGTTCCTCCATAAAATCTTTATCATCGGTATCATCTTCCCTTGCAACACCTGATCTTGAACATCCAGAATGCGGACATGAACTTCCACATACGAGAGGTTAGGCTCCAACTAGGGCACTGAATCAAGAACTTGACTGTCGCTCAAAACACACTTCCGCATTTGGCTCACGTGAAAGACATCGTGCGCACCAGGGAAATTTGCGGGCAACTCTAGCCTATAAGCTGACACACCAATCTGCTCAACGATCTTAAACGGACCCACATACCTCGGATCCAACTTGTGATTCTTACCGAACCTTTTCACTCCAACCATCGGGGATACTTTGAGAAACACCATGTCCCCTTTAGAAAATTCCAATTCAGACCTACGCCGATTGGCGTTCTTCTCATATCGCTCTTGAGCTAACCGAATATTTTCTCGATTGAGCTTCACAGAAACTTCCATCTCTTCAAGCGCAACAGGGCCTAACAATGGCGTTTCACCAACTTCAGTCCAAAACAGGGGAGTTCTGCAGCGCCTCCCATACAGAGCTTCAAATGGAGCCATTTGCAATCTTTCTTGACGACTGTTATTATAGGCAAACTCCATTAGCCTCAAACGTTCATCCCACGTTCCACCGTGGTCCAAAATATAACAGCGGATCATATCTTCCACAATCTGATTTACTCGCTCCGTTTGACCGTTGGTATGCGGATGATAAGCAGTGGAATACCTCAAATCTGTACCCAATTCTTCTTGAAGGCTCTTCCAAAAACGAGACGTGAACCTGGAGTCTCGATCTGATACAATGCTTACGGGTACACCATGCAGCCTGATGACCTCATTCAAATGCAACTCCACTATCTTTTTCATCGAACATCCAATCTGAAAAGGTACGAAGTGCGCACACTTCGTTAATCTATCAACTATAACCCAGACCAAATCATGTCCTCGGGGAGATCTCGGCAAACCGGTAATGAAGTCCATTGAGATACTCTCCCACTTCCACATTGGAATATCTAAGGACACCAACTTTCCACCAGGCCTTCCCTGATCGGCCTTAACTCTTTTGCACTAAAACATTCTGAAACATACCTTGCAATATCACTCTTCATCCCAATCCACCAGGCAATCTTCTTCAAATCTTGATAAATTTTAGTAGAGACTGGGTTGTAGGTCACACTGGAACCGTGCCCCTCTCTGCACAACTTATCTCGAATACTCTTACTGTCGGTGATACAATATCTGTCGTGGTACTTCAAAGCACCCGCATCATCGATCGTAAAGTCCGGAAGCTCCCCTTTCTAAGTTCTATTATAAAGGTGCAGAAGATCAGGATCGTATTTTTTGATGAAGTCTCGTCAAGGAAATCCATGAAGGCTCAAACACTTCCAAACAGCTCGGCGAGCTACTACTTTCTACTAAAATATCCATCAAGAGGAACTTCCACCAACAATTTTGCAGAGAGGTTAAAAATCTTTCCTGTCTTTCTACTCAGGGCGTCTGCTACCACATTAGCCTTGCCCGGATGATATAAAACATCGACCTCATAGTCCGCCACATATTCCAGCCACCTGCGCTGGCGCAAATTCAGCTCTTTCTGAGTGAAGATAGCTTTAAACTCTTATGATCTGTATATATCGTACTGTATATATCGTACACTGCGCTCCATATAATAGATGTCTCCATATTTTTAGCATGTAAATAACTGCTGCGAATTCCAGATCATGCGTAGGGTAATTCATTTCATGAACCTTAAGCTGTCTCGACCCATACGCAATCACTCGCCCTCCTTACATCAGCACGCACCCAAGGCCCACGTGCGACGCGTCCACATAAACAACATACTCGAACCCTTCTATTGGCAGAGTCAAAATCGGAGCAGTGCATAACCTTCTCTTTAGCTCTTGAAAAGCTTCATCGCACTTATAGATCCACACAAAAGCAACATTCTTCTACGTCAACATAGTCAACGGCGCAGACAGGGTAGAGAAACCCTGCACGAACCTTCTATAGTAGCAAGCCAACCCTAGGAAGCTCCTTATTTCTTTGGGTGTGGCAGGCCTACTCCATTCCAAAACAGCAGCAATCTTCTCTGGGTCAACTGAAATCCCGTCCTTATTAACGACATGACCCAGAAAAGAAACCTGAGGCAACCAAAACTCGCACTTGCTCAGCTTGGCGAATAACTTGTGGTCACTCAAAGTCGTCAAGACTAGACGCAAATGTTGCTCATGCTCTTCAGCACTTCGAGAATACACCAACACATTGTCTATGAATACGATTACAAATCTGTCCAGAAAAATCCTTGAACACCTGGTTCATCAAATCCATAAAGGCAGAAGGCGCGTTGGCCAAACCAAACGACATCACTAGGAATTCAAAATGCCCATGCCGAGAGCGGAACGCCGTCCGCGGAACATCCGATTCATGAATCCTCAACTGGTGGTAGCCCGAATGGAGATCAACCTTCGAAAACACAGCGCTACCACGCAAATGATCGAATATGCCATCAATCATTGGCAGGGGATATCTATTCTTGATGGTCACCTTATTAAACTCTCTATAGTCAATGCACAACCTCATCGACCCATACTTCTTCTTAACAAACAATACCGGGGAACCCCAAGGCGAAGAACTTGGCCTAATAAAACCATTCTCAAGCAATTCGTCCAACTGAGTACGCAACCCCTCCAGCTCGCGTGGGGCCATACGATACAGAGCCTTAGCGATAGGACGCGTACCCGGTTCTAAATCATTGACGAATTCTATATCTCTATCGGGCGGAAGACCAGGGAGATTCGTTGGAAACACATCAGAAAACTCGCACACCACACGGATCTCCTCTAAACTCGGCAAACAACCCTTGGTTTCAAAAACCGAATCCAAACAAGAAAAACAACTGGAATCTAAAAGCTTCCGGGCACATACCGCCGAAATAACCGGAGAAGCCTGACACGGGTATCCATATACACTCCCGGGTTGACCGTAGTACTTCTTGAAGTCCAAGCGCTTGCCCTTGCACTGGATAACCCACATTTTCTCAGCATTTAAATTATATCAGAGTTAGAGAAAATACGCACTGTGATGCCACGCCATGTAGGGGATAACTGTAGATGCTCAGGCAAGACTTCACTCCTAACCTTTATAAGAGAATCATGAGTTAAAATGAATAAAAATCAAGTTTAAGTTAGATAGCCGTATCCCTCGGCTCAGTGGGTCAGCTAGCCCACTTAGAAGAAAATAAGTTTACGCTGCGGAAAAATACTTTGATTATACTGTTTTGACGTCCTACGTGAGTGTAAACATCCCCGAAGGACAACTCGCGGTATGCACGACTCTAGATGTATTATAAGTAGGAAAATAGACTTTACTGTAGCTGGCAAATAGTTTTTTTTAGTGTTCAAAACATGTCGGGTATGATTTACTAATAGTAAGGTTTTATAAGTTAAAATAACTAACATGCATCCTAGCATAAACCATCCTAAAGAGCAAATCAAAAACAACCCAAAACCGGGTAAAATAGCAGTCTTAAGCAAAGTACTAAGCATTCTCAACGAAAACCACCGATGGGCGTCAACAACCTGACACGAACCTACCGGTGAGTAAGTATGTCTGTACTGAAAAGAAACAATAGAAAACTACCTCGCAAGGGTGAGGGAAACACCTCTACAACCCAGCAGACCTGAAAGCCACACCAGACTAGCCGCTCAACCGGCCACAACCTGAACCTGAGGCATTCAAAAGAAGAACACCTCAGCAAGAAAATAAATACAAGTGGCATGAGAATAGGTAAATATGATCAATAATAAAAAAAATCAGACAAGGGGCTACCAAACCCAACAGTGAAACAGGCTGACCAACTCAGCTAAAAAGGATTAGCAACACGGTAAGAGACTAACTTACCGATTACAAAGTAGTAGAAAATTTCACCAAGTGCATTAGGAACATGTACCTTAAGACACACAATTATACCAAAGGTAAATTCATAGAAAAGAATAGCCTTTACAAGGCCGAAACAATAACCGGGGATGTACCGGCACTTGCACACCTGCAGTCAAATCACCGGGGAAGTACCGGCACCTGCATACCAACAGTCCAATCACCGGGGAAGTACCGACACCTGCAGTCCAAAACCCACCAGGGTCCAAAATAAAGATGGTCTTATACCTCGACACACCACATAACTGGGGAAGTACCGACACTTGCACACCTGCAGTCACAACTCAAAAGAACACCAACACCCAACACCAACCTTACCAAGGTCTAAACACCTTTCCCGACATCCGGGACCAAGAATACCCAAACCCAAAGCTTAAGAACCAAACTCAACAGGACAAAAATCGACGAAAACGACAAAGTCCACTAAAATTCGGCGAGTATGACTCACCATACTCGCCGAACAGCACAGATTCGTTGGGTATCACCAGTGATACTCGCCGAATTCCACTTATTCGGCGGGTATCACCGATGATACTCGCCCAACCCCTTCTTATTCGGCGGGTATCACTAGTGATACTCGCCGAATTTCACTTATCCGGCGGGTATCACTAATGATACTCGCCGAATTTTACTTAGAATTTTACCCTAACTGTCGGCCTACGATACTCGGCTAACTATCCTACCGATACTCGATGAATTGTCTAACAATACACGCCGAATTCTACATAGACCCAAAAATTCTAATTTCACACTTTGAACAAATTCATGTCCTAACCTATGGGATTACCATCATGCTTATATAGTCTACTCCTACACTCTAAAAGAAGAGGAAAAAGGTAATAAATGAACAACGAAAAAGAACAAGCAAGAGGTGGAGTTCCACTTGCCTCAAAACTCCGGAGAAATGACGCCCGCTTGCGCTGCTTAAAGATTCGGCCGTGAAAAGACCCTAGCAACAATTCCAGAAACTTTTCGGTGCAAAATGAGGGTTAGGTCAAAAGCCCTAGAGCCAAAAATCCACGAAACGAAGAAATCTTACCGCACACGCATAGCTCTCTGCGAGAGCTTTCGGATCTATGATCCGGCGACGATTTCATCCTCCGAAGCTCCCAAAATCACTGTCGAAAGGTCCGCGAAGGAGGGGGTGTTGTCGCTCTCGCGATGCTCTGGTTCGGCCGACTATATTTATATGTATTAAATAGGTTTATTATAAACCTAACTTAGGACTTTTAGGAATTTAAATCAAGGGGAAGGGAGCTGGCTGCATTCGACGATCATGGCGGGTGAAATTCGGTGAGTATGCTTTAATTTTTTTTATATTATGTATTATATATATGTATTTATATATAATATTAATAACAATATTAATAACATAAGTATAGTAATATTACGAAGGGTTAAACGCACATCGATTCAAACGAAATTCGCGTCATAGGCGAATACCGACACTACGAACCAAACGGTGAAGTCGGAATCAAAATCCGACGAACCAAACTTAGAAAAACACCTCCCGAAGGCAAAACACAAGCATTCCTCAAGAGGCTCCACTGAGTCACCAAGACAAACCCGGCTAGCTAGGGAATCTTTCAAACAGGCTATGACTCAGCCACACAGAAAACCTAAAGAGCTAAGATCATGCTCTAACAACGGCACATGCCAAACATGCGCTAACGTAACGCCCTGACGTCATAAATACGTCAAATAAAGATTAAATTAATCACAGAAAAAAAAATCGGGGGCGTTACACAGATGGTGCATCTGAATGCTTATGTTCAGTAGAGAAAGTAGCTGTATTTTTCTTATTTCTCTTAACTAGTGCCTGGCAGTTTACTTGACGGTAATCAATCTTACTCGACAGTACCAGCTTGACAACAACTGATGTCAGATTGGTAGCTGATATGGTGTTAATGGAATCTAATATGGCCTTATTAGAGTGGATTACTGTCTTGCCTAGCCAGCTTCTTTGTTAGAAGGGATTAGGAAGATGCTACTTCCTTACCCTTGAGTGTAGGGGTTGAAGTACCAAACACAAATTGTTCATAATGAGCCATTTGGATTTCCTCATGGGGATCTTTCAAAGCACTCATCCACATATCCTTTCTTCCTCCATAGTTAGGTGCATTTTTGCCCTCACTATAGGAACTTCCAGTAAACATATATGCTATCATGGTCATACCTATTGGAAGGAATTAAGACCTTCTGTAAGTTAGTCAGAGGTTTAATAGGAGCCTTGCCCTTGCCTCTATTCTAAGCAACTACTGCCCTTCTATTGAAGCCTAATCCCCTCCTATTATTTTGGGAGGATGAGTCAATGATAGGCAACACTAACTGTGGCTTAGAGAATTGGGCCACAAGCATCCTCTTTCTGAAGAGATCATTCCCAAGCTTCTTAATAAGTTCTTCATTTTAAATTCTTATTTCAGTATGCTTGTCAATTATCCCTTTGAGCTTAATTGAATTAGATGCCATTTGATGGAACATGTCCATCTTTTCCTCTAACTTATCCTTAAGAGGTCTGAGAACCTTATGTTCTTCAGCTTGCTTCTTAGCAAGCTTCTTGATTTTACCCAAGACTTCAAGGAGGATACCATACTTGTCAATCAATTGATTGATATCAAACTCGGAGTCTAATCCATACTTATCACTAGATGGAGAGGATGCTTCAGATTATGGGCATGTATCATACTTAAAATCATAAGTGGAAATGTCTAGAATTAATACCTCATTAGGATCAGATTCATCTTGAGTTTCGTCTGTAGTCATGGCCATTATGCCACAATATCCATCTTCTTCTTCATTCTCCACATTATCACTGTTTGAATGTGATAGAAGAGCCCTATTTCCTATCCTGGAAGCTAGATATATATCAACTTTAGAAGCATCATAGAGCCCAATATAGGCTTTTTCTTTATCTACATATTTAGAAGAGTCTGAGTCACTTTGACTCGACCTCTTCACCTTTTTAGCAAGGAAAGTCTTTTCAGACTTCTTACTCTTATGGTGATGCTTTCTGTCACCATCTTTCTTTTTTTTCCTTTCTCTTGATTGGGCAGTAAGCAATGACATGCCTAGGCTTATTGCAACAATATTAGTAGAAATATGTTTACTAGATTTAGGAACATACCTATCCCCTTTGGGGATTTTCTGATCTTTATCTGATCTTCTAAAGTTCTTGTAGTTTGAAGAGGAGGAAGGTTTGTTCTTCCATTACTTCCTCTTCATAACCTTCTTGAATTGCCTAGAAAATATAAAAAATTCTGACTCAGCAACTTTCCTAGGAGGAGAGGGGATTCTCTCCAAGTTCTTCCTTGACCCTTCAGCCATGAAGGCCACAGTCTTCTCATTCTGGTGATACTTGACAACAACCTCCTTGTTCTTTGCATTTAACTACATCTTATATGGATGCTTCTTTCCAAATAGTATGTGGGGAGGAATGTTGGCCAAGTTCTCCGTCTCCTAAATGGTACAAATCTTGTTGTCCTAGTCCCTAGTGAGAGATCTTAGGAACTTATCATTAAGCTCATAATTTATGAAGCCTCTACCATACGTATTCATCTCATTGACTATCTTGAAGAATTTTTATAGCATTCAACTATGCTATCTTTGCTGCTCAACCTAAAGGCTTCATATTCTTGATTAAGAAGGAATTTCTTATCATCCCTTACTTCTTTTATTCTATTCACGTACACTATGATAGTTGTTGGGTACTGTATCCACAATAACCTAGATTTATATGAAGTCACCCTTGAACTAAGATGAAATAAGTTGTATTTGACTTCCTATTCTAGTTATGTGTTTGCAGGACTTATTGCCAAGTGTAGACTAATGACAGCCTACAGTGGGTCATTAAACACATGACCATACAATGTAATTCCTCATTGTGTGATCCATGGTGTTGACTCATGTGTAGCCTCTCTATTGGGATACACTTCATTTTCAAGCATTTGGACTAATGAAGGAAGACTGGATGTTGATTGGAATGAAGAAGAAAATTTTTATTAAAGCTGAAAATATTCCAAGTGTTTTACTCTAGTGGATTCATTATACTCGAGTAGACGCCTTAGAAGCTCTCGAGTAGACCTTATCTAATTCTCGAGTGTTCAGATTTTAGTCTCAAAAAAAATTCTAAGTGTTGTACTCGAGTAGTTCTTCTTGTACTCGAGTAGAATCCTCAAAAGCACTCAAGTGAATCTGGTCTGTTATTTGAGTGCAGAAATGGTTCCCGGGTAGCTTATGTCTAGCACTCAAGAAACCAAGTCCAACACTCGAGTAGACTTGCTCTCATTCTCGATTGATCATGTCTATCTCTCAGAATTTTTTCTAAGTCAAGTACTCGAGTAGTTTAGCTGAGTACTCGAGTAGTTGAGAAGTTTAAGTCGAGTGACAAAAGTTAGTTCTCAAGAAAATTCTAAGACCAGTCGAGTGGCATTTCTTTGTACTCGAGTACTCCAGTTTCGGTTCTCGAGTTATTTAATTTTTCATCCAGAATTTTCTCTAAGTCTCAGCTCTTGAGAAGTTATAGTCTACCTCTCGAGAAGTCTGTCTAGCACTCGAATAATCACTTAACCACTCAAGTTATTTACTTATACATTCAGAATTTCCAGAAATGCCTCCTCTCGAGTAATCAAGGTCTTTCACTTGAGAGCCAGTTTATGTACTCGAGTGTTATATAACTCACTCGAGAAATGCCGAACCGATTTTTAGAAAAAATTCCTAAGTTTCTGTCAGATCATTATTTTTAATGCCGTGATATGACTGGTCCACGTTGCCATCATTAATGATGATTATTACCGTTAGGGAGATATTATAAAAGGTCCTGTCATTATGACTAACCCTAAGCGTATTATTCTAAGTTTCTGGATCGCCGACAATTCTCATATTCTATAGAAGTCGCCGTACGTCTTAAAGATCGTCAAGGCTGCTTTCGATCCAGAGAGATTTACAGATCAAGGGATTCATCTTTTTCCATCTACTCCTTGATCGTGTGAATCAAAGTTTCTCAGAACAAGATCGATCCGAGAGTCCTCCTCTACCATTTCTGATAAAGCCGTAAATTCCAAGAACGAAGACCTAGGGAGAGGTTTTCAGATCTGAGAAGATTTTTGTTTTATATTCTAAAATTTCTTTTTAATCTTGTAGGAGATTATTCTCCGAGTGTAGGAGATTAGTTCTCTGAGTTGTAAGAAGTTTTCATCTTCCGAGTGTAGATCCCGTTTTGGATCGAGTTGTAGGAACGTTATTCCGAGTGGTAGGATTGTTTTCAATCCGAGATTAGTTGAGTAGCTGAGTCTAGCATATAGCTAGATTGGTGAGTGGAAAGTGGACGTACCCAAGATTGGGGAACCACTACAAATTCTTTTGTCCTCTATGTTTGCTTGATTGTTTTCTTGTGCATTAGATCGTTAAAGTTTTTATTCCGCAAAAGACGCAAAATTCACCTATTCACCCCCTCTATGTGATTTAGGTAGACAACTTGAAGTCTTTTTCAATTTGTATCAGAGGGAGGTTGATCATTAGAAGGTTAACACCTTGATCAAATCTGCCCTAAGTTGTCTCTAGAATTTTCCAAGCATGGACAAGGCCAAGGATTTCGCTAAGCTTCCTCTATGTATAAAGACAAACTTTCCCATGTGGAAAGAAAGAATCAAGTTCTTCATGAAAGCTGTGGATCCAAGGATCTTCATGACACTAAAGAAGGTCCTTATGTACCAATGACTGCCTCTGCTATAGATCCAACAAAAAGGGTTCCTAAGAAATTAATGGATTTAGATAAGGATGAGATTGCACTTTTCTCATTAGACAAAAAGGATAAAAACATCATAGCAAATACTGTCAATGGCTCAATGCTACACAATCTGATACACTGCCAATCTGCAAAGGAGATGCGGCAGTCCCTCATTACCTTGATGGAAGGTATAAAAGAAGTAAGGGATGATAGAAGATCCATTATTAATCAGAAGTATGAAGCCTTCCGGCAAGGACCTAAGGACACCATTGCCGACACTTTTGAGAACTTCTCCAATATAGTTAATGGCCTAAGAGTATATGGTCGAGTATTCCCAAATGGAGAGCTGAACGACAAGTTTCTGAGGTCCCTAACCAAGTAATGGGACAACAAAGTCTTTGCCATCCGGGAATTTGGCAAATTAGCTGAGACTGATCCTCAAAACCTCTTTGGAAAGCTGATGTCCTATGAACTTCAAATTAATTCTAGAAAAGCTGAAGAAGATAAAATTCGGTTCTCTTCTAAGGAGAATGCTATTGCTCTGAAGGCAGACAACTCAAGGAAGGGAAAAGCTGCTTCACCTTCCCCTACTCAAGTAGAAAGTGAAGAAGAATCATCTGGGCCAAGCACTTCAGGCTCAGAGCTATCTAAAGGAGAGTTCTCACTGCTCTCAAGATAGTTCAATAAATTCTTGAACAAGAAAAAAAAATGTAGAGGCAAGGATGCCTCATACAGAAGGTTACGTCATGATGGTGATCGCTACAAGAAAGGCTCAAGTAGCCAGGACAAGTACAATGCTAAATCGAACAAACATATTTCTACTGACATCGTTTGTTACTGTTGCAATAAGTCAGGTCATGTTATTACTGATTTCCCCCATAAGAAGGAGGGTGGCAAAAGAGAGGAGAAGAAATCCTCTTACCATAAGAAGAGGACAGAGAGAAGCCTGGTAGCTAAAATGGGAAAGAATCTCAGTGACACTGACACATCTGAGTCAAGTGAAGAAGAGGAAGCCTATTTTGGGCTTATGGCACATACTGAAGAAGAAGAAGAGCCCTAGTTCATTGGGGAGGTAAAATCTCAAACACCCCTCTCAGAATCTGATCTCTCTGATCATGATCATAAGGACAGCTCTTCTGACGATGAGTCTGAACTCATGGCCTAGAATAAGGAGTTGATAAAGGCCTACGACAAATGTCGAAAGGTCTTGAAAACTCAGGCTAAAGAGAATAAGTCTCTAAAGGTCATAGAGAGCTCTCTGAGAGAGGAAGTCGTGAAGATGGACTCACTCAGAGAAGAACTGAGTACTATTGTTGAAGAGTACAATAATGCTCTCGAGCACCTTGATCTGAAAGAGAAGATCATCAAGGAACTGGAAGAGCAACTTGATGCTGAAAAGAAGCTTGTTGAAAGCTTCTCAAAGCCCAAGACCGTCCTTCCATTAGTTACTTAATTCTCATCTCAGACTAAGGGTGCTGGTTTAGGCCATGGTGAGGCTCCTAGTAAATCCTCTAGGAGAAATAAGAATCAACGGAAGAATAAGGCAGCCAAGAAGGCTTTTGCCAAGGAAAAGGGGAAAGCTCCACAAGATCAGACTACATTTAAGAAGGTTGTATTTCCTACTAATAAGTTTGATCTTGACTCCTCCTACGGTCACTTCACTAGGCCTACTTATGTAGACCCCAAGTCAAGGTACCAAGGATGGACTCGCCCTCGAAACTTTGGTAAAAGTTTCTTCAAGGCACCTTATGAAGAGACTACTCTTCAGAGCTATGGCCCTTTCAATCATGGTCATAACATCAGGAAGGCTTCAAAAGTTAGGCCTATTGTGGATAATCCTATGAAGGAGAAGAAGCCGTGTGAATGCCTTCATCATGAAGCTTCTACCTCCAAAACTGTAGCCCCTGCTAGACCTCCATCTCTAAAGGTCAAGCATGAGATAATTAGGCAAAGATACAATAGGTTCGACTGTTGGTGCTGTGGCAGAGTTGATCACTTTTCCATCGATTGCTGGTTTAATTCTATAAACTATATTACCCCTCAGTTTAATAATGCAAGAAAGACCACTCACATTATTAATTCATGTAGGTGGGGCAAGCTAACTAGAGACTAAGGACCCAAGCAAGTTTGGGTTCCTAAGGCAAATTGATTTTTGACTGCAGATATGCCCAAAGACCACCAAAACTCCAATCTGGTACTTGGACAGTGGATATTCTCGGCACATGACCGGGACAAGAAGCCTGCTTCAGAATTACTCACAAGTCATGAACGGACCAAAGGTCATCTTTGGAGGTATTGACCGAGGAATTACAAAAGGCTATGGTATGATCACTAATGGTAATGCATTCTTTTCGGATGTTGCTTATGTTGAAGGATTGGAATACAACCTCATAAGCATAAGCCAACTATGCGATAAAGGGTACATAGTTTAATTTCATGATGATAAGTGTTTGATAAAGTATGTTGACAGTTTGGAAATGATTTTATCAGGCACTCATAGTAGGAATATATTTTGCTTGAATTTTATTTGTATAGACTCTTCTACACCAGTGTGTCTTTTGGCAAAAGATAGTGCATCTCTTGTTGACCAATGGCATAAGAGATTAACACATATTAATTTTAAAACTATAAATAAATTATTTTCTCTGAACTTAGTACGTGATGCCCCGAATGTTAAGTGCACTAAGGATAGACCTTATCACGTATGCGTAAAAGGCAAGCAAACAAAGGCTACTTTTAAAAGCATCATAGACAAAGACTCTAATAGGTGTTTACACCTACTTCATATGGACTTGTTCGGTCCACTGCAAGT
Organism: Platanthera zijinensis; assembly: GCA_039513925.1. Classification (NCBI taxonomy): domain Eukaryota; kingdom Viridiplantae; phylum Streptophyta; class Magnoliopsida; order Asparagales; family Orchidaceae; genus Platanthera; species Platanthera zijinensis. The sequence continues at coordinate 46,937,757 of CM077079.1, read as the reverse complement.
TAGAAGATTAGGAGGTAAGGATTATACGTTGGTTATTATTGATGATTACTCGCGCTTTGCGTGGGCATTCTTTCTGAAACACAAGTCAGATACCTTCGATGCCTTTACAAATTTTGTTAGGCAAATCCAGAATGAATACAACTGCTCCGTAGTCAAAATCAGAAGTGACAATGGAACTGAATTCAAGTCTGGGTCCATGACAGAATTTTGTGAAAGCCTAGGTATCTTTCATGAGTTTTCCTCTCCCCGTACTCCGTAATAAAATGGATTAGCTGAGAGAAGGAATAAAACGCTCATGGAGGCCTGCAGAACTATGTTGAGTGATGCTTCACTACCAGAGTACTTCTGGGTTGAAGTCGTCAACACTACATGCCACATGCAAAATCGAGCACTCATAAACAAGAACCACAATAAGACGCCTTATGAACTTTTAAAGGGCAGAAAGTCGACTGTCTCATATTTTAAAATCTTTGGCTGTAAATGCTTCGTTCTTAATAATGGTTAGTATCATACTACTAAGTTTAGTGAAAAGAGTTTTGAAGGTACTTTTGTAGGGTATAACAGTCATAGTAAGGCGTATAGGGTATTTAATAATAAAACCCTGGTGGTTAAAGAATCTATACATGTTGTATTTGATGAGACGAGCTTGCTGCAAAGCGGTTCTTCTAGTGTGTTTGTTGAAGATGCAGGTTCAAAGCTGAAAGAACTCAACTTGAGTGAGCTGATGGAAGAAAAAGGTGAAAAGTTCATCAAGATCGCCACTCCAACCCCTATTGGAGAGATTGATGATCAAGATGAAGAAATTCCCCAAGTTGATGAAGTCACTCCTGTGGTTGAAGAAGCTCTAGATGCAAGGAACCTAGAGCTCAGACATCTGAAGGATCACCCAATTGATCAAATCATCGGAGATCCCCGAGATGGTTTCAGAACTCGTAGAGGTACTACTAACAAGAATTTATTTTTGAGTTTTCACTCACAGGTTGAACCAAGGAAGTTTGAGGAATCCAACTCAGACGTGTCATGGATAATGGCTATGGAAGAAGAGCTAAGTCAATTCAAGCGCTGCAAAGTATGGAAACTTGTTCCAAGACCCAAAGGCAAGAACGTCATCGGAACAAAGTGGGTCTACATGAACAAGATGTACGAGGATGGGACGATCATAAAGAATAAAGTCGGACTCGTCGCCAAAGGATACAGGCAAGAAGAAGGAATCGACTTTGACCAGACATATGCTCCAGTGGCTAGGCTAGAGGCAATCAGGTTATTTCTAGTGTATGATGAACTTAAGGGCTTCACCGTCTATCAAATGGACATGAAGTCTACCTTCCTTAATGGTTACATCAAGGAAGAAGTGTATATGGAACAACCCCTAGGTTTCGTTGACTCTAACTTTCCTGATTATGTTTATATTTTATCTAAAGCTTTATATGGTTTGAAACAAGCTCCTCGAGCTTGGTATGAGACACTGTCTAACTTTCTTCTTGAGAACAAGTTCACAAGGGGAAAGATAGATAAGACATTATTTCTTAGGGAAATTAAAGGTAAGATTTTGCTAGTACAAATCTATGTCGATGATATTATTTTTGGCTCTACAGACGACAACCTCTGTAAGAAGTTTTCTAAACTTATGCAAGGGAAGTTTGAAATGAGCAGTATGGGTGAGCTGAAGTATTTCTTAGGACTTCAGGTGAAACAATCTGAAGATGGAATTTTCGTCTCCGAGAATAAGTTCACCAAGGAGTTAATTAAGAAATTCAGAATGGAGAATGCAACCTCTATGAGGACTCCAATGGGTTCAGCTGTGTCTCTAGATAAGGATGAGAAAGGGAAACCTTTTAATGAAACTAAGTACAAAAGCATAATTGGATCCTTGCTCTACCTTATTGCCAGTAGACCAGACATAATGTTCTCCACATGTGTCTCTGCTAGATTCCAAGTGAACTGTAAGGAATCCCACTATGCTGCTGCAAAGCGGATTTTGAGATACCTTAAAGGTACAACGAATCTTGGCTTTTGGTACCCAAGAAGTAATAACAGTGAACTAATTGGTTTTTCAGATGCTGACTTTGCAGGTAATAAAGATGATAGAAAGAGAACTTCCGGGACTTGTCAATTCCTTGGAAGGAGACTCATTTCATGGAGCAGCAAAAAGAAAAATTGTGTCGCAATCTCAACGGCCGAGTCAGAATATATTTCTGCCGGCAGTTGTTGTGCACAATTGCTTTGGATAAAGAATCAATTGGAAGACTACAAAAAGAAGGTCAAAGACATCCCATTTCTTTGCGACTCCTCCAGCCAATAGCAATAGCCAATAACCCAGTCTCTCATAGCCGGAAAAAGCACATAGAGCTGAGATATCATTTCATCCGGGAGCATGTAGAGCATGGGGACATAGATCTGCAGTATGTTCCAACAAATAAGCAAGTTGCAGATATATTCACAAAGCCGCTGGACGATACTAAGTTAAGTTTCTTCAAAACTGAGCTTGGTATGCTCAACAAAGAAGGATAGACAAGGGGGACTCATTTCACAGGTCAGAAATCAAGGTTCAGTCAAAAAGGTTAGAAATTTCTCTAAGTGGACTTCATTTCTCGAGACAAAGAAAGTCTACTCAAAAATTCGAATATGACTACTCGAGTACTCTGAATTCTCAAGAACTAAGTAAGTCAGTCGAGTGCTATCACTCGAGTACTAAACTTCTTCTCGAGAAGCAAATTTAGATCACTCGAGTACTCTCTCGAGTACTCACTCGAGTACTTCTCTGAATTCTCGAGAACCAAGTGGGTCAGTCGAGTGCTATCACTCGAGTACTAAACTTCTTCTCGAGAAGTAGAGTTAGATCACTCGAGTACTGTCATACCTCTCGAGTACATCTATTCCACCACTCGAGTACTGAACTTCCACTCGAGAAATGACCCTTACAATTTTGAATTTCTTCAAATTTTCCAATTTTGAAACCCGCGTCTTTTCCGCCACTATCCAAGGTATGTTTAAGTTTAATTTGACTCCTAATTATCATTACTAGGGTTGTATAAATAGAGAAATTTGGATTTCAATAATCTACTCGAGTTCAATCCCTCTCTCTCTCGAAAAACCCTTCGTCTTCCGCCGCTTCTACATAGCACAGCGCCGTCTCCTTCATCATCCAACCATTCGCCTGATGTTGACTGAAGGAAATGGCGTCGTCATCAAAGATAGGAGTGGTCAGTGAGTTATTGATCGCCGACATCTCAGAGTTATCAGACGATTTCAGGAATTTATTAATTCTTCTCGATACAGCGGGTTTGACTTTCGTTCTTCAATAACAGTGCAAGATTTTGTTTCCAGAGGTGGAAGAATTCTTCAAGAACATTAAAGTAAAGAGAAATGGTAAAGTTTTGAAGTCCAAAGTGAAGGGAATCAAGGTAAAACTCACCAAAACCTCTGTTTCTCAACTTCTAAAAATTCCTATAGTAGATAAAGAGGATGAAGTGACTGCAGAAAACAATGACAGAGTTTGTAATTTCGGTGGTATCTCCACTAAAGTGACATCCATCAGGAGACCAGACCTCAACCCAGAGAGCAAATTTCTAGTGGATATAATTTGAAAGATACTTCTGTGTAGGACTAGCTCTATAAGTTTCATATCCAATGATCTCTTTGACATAGTGGCAGCCTTAATCTGCAAAAAGAAATTTCAATTTGGTATGTTAATTCTTGATAAAATTAGGGAGAGCATTAAGGCTCCAAGCTATGCCAGGATTATCTCCTTAATGTTGCATGAGATAAATCCTCAAGTATTTGATCTTTTCAAAGAAACTACCGTCCACCACATGAAGAAAGTTTCAGTTTCCTCCATCCAGAGATGGGAGTTAAAACTGAAAAACCCAGCCCAGACTGCCATGGCACATGAGCACACTGCTTCAGAGGAAAGGATCCCATCTCCTTCTCTCCATCAAATTGCTGACACATCGGGTACAACAAATGAGAAGGAGCCTGCCTCCTCTGTCCAACAAGATAAGATACCTACTCAACATCCAGAAACTTACATTCAGCCAACCACCTCAGTATCTACAATCAGATGCCTAGGTACAAAAAACCATCATCTCCACTGCTGAAGATATCAATAGGATGATTAAAGAACTGAGCTCAGATGAGCCCCTACCTCCCCTCCATCAAGAAAATTTTGAAAAACCATCCCAGGAAGCTTCTCCAGAACCATCTCCATCTCCTGCACCATCTCCGAAGTCACCCACTCTAGAACTAGAAGAGACAATTCTGCTGATAGATGAGCATTAACTATCTCCAAAACCAGCTGATGCTCCTTTGAAGAGCTTGGATTTCACTCTTCCCACCATTCTTGGTGAGGAAGTAGATGTCTTGACTCACACTACCGGAGCTCAGAGCTCTATAGTTGTTGAAGAAGTTATTCCATGGACTACACCTCTTCTTACTGCTTCTGCTACTACTATTACTTATATTACACTAGCTCCATCTGATATTCTCGGTAAGATTGAACAAATGCTCCTTGACCAAAGGAAGTATTTTGATGAGTCTCTGAAAATTGTTCAAGATAAAGTTTCTGCTTTGGAAAAAGAAATGAGCAAAGGATATGCTGAGATACAACACAATACAGATCAGCTAAAGCATCTTTTCCAAATAGGTGGCAAAGCCCTAGATCACACTATTACAAGTGTTTGTCAAATGATGGAACAAGGAGTTACTCTTGCAAACAATCTAATTCAACTTGAAAAGAAAGCTCAAGAATACCTTCAAAAGATATGTGATGAAGTGGGAACCTTCAAAGATGATAATATAGAGAAGCTATGTGTAGACATCAGAAAGGGGGAGGGAATAGTGAAAGAACAAGTTGAAAAGTATGAAACTAATGTCAAAAAACTCTGGACTGAGAAAATGACTGAAATAAATAAAGATGTGCTTTCATAGATTCAATATGTCACGTTCCATACTTATGATACTGCTGTCTGGATGCATAATCAGATATTCCCAGACTTCCAAGTTGATCCTAACATAATTCCTCACACTCTGAATACTCTTGTAGAAGGCCAGCCTGCTCAGATGCCTATCTTTTCTCCTAGGCCTGAAGGGGAAACTCTACCTACAAAATCTTACTCTCAGGTATGGGAATTTGACATTCCTCAAGATCTGCCAGAAATTCACATTCCTAAGAGAAGGAAGTTTGGAGATGGAGCTTCTGCCGGTAGATCATTCCTAATCTAGAGGCAGAGAAAAGGAGAGCTCAAGAGTTTGCTGAAATATGGAGTCCAACTTCCAAATCTCTGATACTTGATACACTGAAGCTTGTTATGGATTTTAATGAAAGCAGAAACCTTCATTACAGCTCTTTTGAATGGGAATTGTATGAGAAATCAATGACTAAAAGAAGAATCTATGACAGAGAATATGGGAGGAACAATTCTAATGCTCCTCCAAGACCTCCCAAGTACTATCCCAAGCCCTTCAGTTATCAGAGAAGACAACAGGAGAAGTAGGATAGACACCAACAACAATAACAGCAACAACATCAAGGCTAGAAATGATTATGAGCTATGAGATTGAGAATTGAATCCTGTAGAAATGAAATCTAGAAACAATTCTAATTATATAATATTTTGTTTTGATGATTATATCTTTATTTATTAGTTTCTTGCATTTTACTCTATGATTACTTTCATATCTAGTTATTTCCATTATGGTATAATTCACCTTTGTGTAGAGAGTTCTGACTTCTACAAATAGGGGGAGATTGTTGGGTATTGTATCCACAATAACCTAGATTTGTATGAAGTCACCCTTGAACTATGATCAATTAAGTTGTATTTGACTTCCTATTCTAGTTGTGTTTGCAAGACTTATTGCAAAGTGTAGACCAATGCCAGTCTATAGTTGTTCATCAAAAACAGGACCATACAATTTAATCCCCATTGTGTGATCCATGGTGTTGACTCATGTGTAGCCTCTCTATTGGGATACACTTCATTTTCAAGCATTTGGACTAATGAAGGAAGACTGGATGCTGATTGGAATGAAGAAGAAAATTTTTCTTAAAGCTGAAAATATTCTAAGTGTTTTACTCGAGTGGATTCATTATACTCTAGTCGATGCCTTAGAAGCTCTCGAGTAAACCTTATCTAATTCTCGGTGTTCAGTTTTTAGTCTCAGAAAAATTTCTATGTGTTGTACTTGAGTAGTTCTCCTTGTACTCGAGTAGAAGCTTCAGAAGCACTCGAGTGAATCTTGTCTGTAATTAGAGTGTGGAAATGGTTCTCGAGTAGCTTATGTCTAGAACTCGAGAAACCAAGTCCAACACTCGAGTAGACTTGCTCTCATTCTCGAGTGATCATGTTTATCGCTCAAAATTTTTTCTAAGTCAAGTACTCGAGTAGTTTAGCTGAGTACTCGAGTAGTTGAGTAGTTTAAGTCGAGTGACAGAAGTTATTTCTCGAGAAAATTCTAAGACACTCGAGTGGCCTTTCTTTGTACTCGAGTAGTTCATCTAGTACTCGAGTACTCCAATTTCAGCTCTCAAGTGATTTAATTTTTCATCCAAAATTTTCTCTAAGTCCCAGCTCTCGAGAAGTTATAGTCTACCTCTCAAGAAGTATGTCTAGCACTCGAGTAATCACTTAACCACTCGAGTGATTTACTTATACATTCAGAATTTCCATAAATGCCTCCTCTCGAGTAATCAAGGTCTTTCACTCGAGAGCCAGCTTATGTAATCGAGTGTCATATAACTCACTCAAGAAATGCCGAACCGATTTTCAGAAAAAATTCCTAAGTTTCTATCAGATCATTATTTTGAATGTCGTGATATGATTGGTCCATGTGACCATCATTAATGACGATTATTACCATTAGGGAGATCTTATAAAAGTTCCCATCATTATGACTAACCATAAGCGTATTATTCTAAGTTTCTTGATCGCTTATAATTCTCACATTCTATAGAAGCCGCCGCCGCACGTCTTCAAGATCGCCAAGGTTGCTTTTTATCCAGAGAGATTTACAGATCAAGGGATTCATCTTTTTCCATCTACTCCTTGATCGTGAGAATCAAAGTTTCTCAGCACAAGATCGATCCGAGAGTCTTCCTCTACCATTTCTGATAAAGCCGCAAATTCCAAGAACGAAGACCTAGGGAGAGATTTTCAGATCTGAGAAGATTTTTGTTTTATATTGTAAAATTTCTTTTTAATCTTGTAGGAGATTATTCTCTGAGTGTAGGAGATTAGTTCTCCGAGTTGTAGGAGGTTTTCATCTTCCGAGTGTAGATCCTGTTTTGGATCAATTTGTAGGAACGTTATTCCGAGTGGTAAGATTGTTTTCAATCCGAGATTAGTGGAGTAGTCGAGTCTAGCGTATTGCTAGATCGATGAGTAAAATGTGGACGTACCCAAGATTGGGGAATCACTATAAATTCTTGTGTCCGCTATGATTGCTTGATTGTTTTCTTGTGCATTAGATCGTTAAAGTTTTTATTCCGCAAAAGACGCAAAATTCACCTATTCACCCCCCTCTAGGTGATTTAGGTATATATCATGAAGTCTTTTTCAATGTCCTACATCACTTTTGCAGTTGGCAGTGCACCAAATTTTGAAAGGTGGAGTCATCAATTGAACGAACTATGATATTTTTTGCTCTTTTATCCATACTAGCCAGCACAATCTCATCCTTGTTCATGTCAACATCTTTCATGGGAACTTGCATATTTAGATCAATGTGGGAGGCCTCCATGGGAATGAATGTCCCCTCTTCTACTGTGATGTAGATCTAAGGGTCTGAAGCTTCTACGAATAGCTTCACCCTTTGCTTCCATATGCCAAAGTTTTCTTTTTTGCATATGGGCAATTTCATAATGCTCATCTCCTTATGAGACTCACTAGACGTCATGGTGAATGATTAGAATACCTCTATAGGATCTGGTCAGACTATTAAGTCTAGTTTTGACCAACCTCCCTCTGAAACCAATTGATAGTTTATTGTTAGTGGTACTCTAACTCACCTAGAGGGGTTGAATAGGTGGTTATGAACTATTTATGCTACTTATCAAGATTCAATAGATTATAAGAAATCTAAAGAACATTAAGCAAACACAGATCAACACACAGTTGTTTATAGTAGTTCCCTAAGGTATGGGTATATCTACTTTCCCTCTACACCTATCTTGCAATGAGCTAGATTAGGAAAACTCCTCCAAAAACTAAGCTCCTTGAGCTTACAACTCTAATGCCTCAGGATTTCTCAGATCTCCTCCAAGATCATACCTCAGGCACACATGCCTTATATATCAGAGCACTCAAACATCTACAACTCATAAACACTCTAGGTTTCTTACCTCAGATTCTCCAAGTCCTACCCCAAACTTATCACCAAGCCCTACAACTCAGGCTTAGAGTATAGCCATACAACGTAGACACAAAGGCCCTATATATTAGATCTAAAATAGATCCTACAAAAAAGGTAGTTAATAAATTTACAACATAAGACTTTAAGATGATAGACCTTGGATCTTCAGTTTCTTCTATTATTCTTGTTGTGAGAGCAAGTATCTTGATTTAGCCCCTGAATAAATTGATCTTCAGGTTGAATAGGGTAGGGCTTTCTCCTCCTTGATCTACTACTCTAGTAGCTGGAAGAAGATCCAAATCTGAGTCAGATTATTGAATCTCCTTTGTTCTTCTAAAATTTATCAGGAAGAACTTACTTCCTTCCAACGCATCTCTTTAGGTTTTGCAATTAACGACGACGCTTGGTTAGATGCTTGGGCACTGTTTCATTGCCCTAACATATCTCCTTTTATACCTCTGACTTCTGCAATGGTCCTGGAATGCATCTTGTCATCGGCATGGACAAGAATAGAACAGTCTATCCTTACTTTATGCGCCAACGTCAATTTTTTGAAACCCGCCACTTTGTACAGGTTCAACAGTAATATTTTTCTCGTCTTTCTTCTTTCTCAGCGGTATCGGCCTTGTCACTGAGAACTCTTTCATTTAGCTTATTCTCCACAATATTGTGGAGTAGAGACTTCATTCTCAACGGTATGTCAATTATATGGTGGTCACTGCTATACCTACATAGTGGTATAGTACTTCTTTACTCTAAACCTATTTTAAAGCAAACAGTACAGTGTCCTGCATGAACATGAAGTAGATATGCCATAAAATACATTATGCTCTAAGCATTGTAGGTGATTCTTCTTCAAATCTAGGCATATTGAGGGTAATATTTCCAACATTCCCCATGTTTTCCATCTCCCTAATAGCGCAGATCTTTATAGCTCATTCCTCATGTAGGGATCTAAGAAACTTGTCATTCAATACATAGTTTGAGAAGGTTCTTACAAAATTTCTCAGACCATTTACAATTCTGAATAACTTCTCATAACTGTCAGAAATGTTGTCCTTCTTTTCCCATTCGAAGGCTTCATACTACTTATTTAGAAGGGATTTTTTTATGATCTTTAACCTCTTCAGTCCCTTTCATACAGACAATCAAGATATCCCACATCTCTTTGACAATTTTGCTGTGGATAAGGTTCTGGAATGTAGAATCATCAATTGCACAGACAATGATGTTCTTGGCATTTTTCTATTGTAGCCAAGATGACATCATCTTTGTTCATCTCTGAAAATTTCTTGGGGACTTTTAGGTTTGAATCTATTGCTAAGACATTCATTAGGGCATAGGGTCCTTCTTCAATAGTAATAAAGATTCTAGGATCCGAAGCTTCCATGAAGAGTTTAACTCTTTGTTTCCAAATTTCAAAGTTCTCCTTCCTATAGATAGGAAGTTTTATGGATCTAAGTTCTTTGTAACTTTCACCAGAGCCCATTGTGTTTTAAATCTCTCAACCCTTGAGGATATTGTTCAGTTGTTAAACCTTTTTGAAAACCTGGCTATGATAGCACTTGAAAGTTGAGGGTTGCTACTCACCTAGAGGGGGTGAATAGGTGATTTACTTAACTTTGAAATCTCTTAAGTTAAACTTAGACAGCATAATAAGAAAGCAGATCACGGGAAATAAACACAACACACTGCATATTGATTTATAGTGGTTCCCCAAGAATGGGTACATCCACTTTCCTTCTACACTTATCTAGTAGAGAGCTAGCTTAGCCAAACTTCTCCAAATTAACTTCTCAGATCCTCAGATCTTACAATCTCAAGAACACAAGTTCCCTACCTCAGACCCTTACACAAATGTCCTATACCTCAGATCTCAAAATAGATCCTACACTTCAGGTGGAACAGCCCCATCCGTAATATAGGATATAACAGAAGGTCCGGTGGAGGCCCCATGCCATATTCTATAAATAGTTAGCAGCATTACGTATTGATACCATAATTCATTTACGCATCCTATCTTAGATTGCATTATAACATAAGATAAATTTATAGATTAGAACCCAACCATATGAATATCCACTAAACTCAAGCTAGAATGATAATACAAATACACAAATGTTATGGCCTTAAGGCCTTACAAAGTTTCCTCAAATAGAAGTGTTTTACATACTTCGGAACACAGGCCGGCCACACATGAAACAGTAAATAGTAAACATACCTTCGCTTTGGCCTTCAAGGGAAGACTTATAAACCATGGGCTTTAGCCCATTATTTCCAAATTGGCTCAGTTACACTTGCATGAAATCATTCCACCCCAAGAAGGTGGAAAATAAAGCAGCGATCAGCATTAGATGATCAAATTATAACGATCCCACCCCTCACTCAGGATGACGGTGCTCCTTCCCTGCAGGCATTTAGCATAAATTTATAATGACAATCAGAATGTGCAACTTAAGCACCATTCAACACAGATGTTGGCACTACCGGCCACATGCCCCATACACTTAGGGCACATTATTGGTGTACTAGACATAACTAGGGTCTCACCTCCATTCTCAGCAACGATCACCATAATTTGAGCATTCTCTAGTCTTTCTGGGTTGAAGTCAAAGACTCGCTCCTATGGCTATAAAAATTAAAGGTGATCCCCATGAACCACATAATGAATCACTCCAAGTCGAACGATATAGGTCTGGGTAAGGTTAAACTCTTTCCTGATTCTCAAATCGTCCGGCACAACAAACTGCGACGTAGGTCAACCTCCCCTTTCCCATTCACAAGATACATAACTATGATATGTTCCAAGGCTGGATCTCACGAGCACCACAGCGGACCAATCCAAGCTCACACCCCAATATTACAGGGCCCCAAGTCTCCACGAGACAGGCCACACATAGCTCACTCAGAGATAACACCGGCGGTAGCGCTACCGCCGTACGATAGGGGATAGACTATCGATTCTTAGCTTCTAAACAAGTTTTTTCCTAGAGACCTACTCCAGTACTCTCTCTACAGCAACCTGCATACCCTGCGACTCTGAAATCCACGCATTTACTATGGAGTCTTCTCTGGCATACATACAATCATTACCAATCAAGAGCAACCTGTCAAGATGGGCTTTACATAGCATGCTTTTTTAATACTTCGATTCCAGATTCTAAATGCAAAGATAACAGGGATACATAGATCACCCATCATGTGAATCGCTTCCACGAGTTTGTGGAGCATTTACCCTCACATGCCAAAATAAAGGACTTCACTTCTCCAAGGAGGAAGATCATTATCCTATTATTCATTTCAGCGCCATAGGAGAGAATCTAGTCGGATAAAAATGACCATAATGGGCTTGCCTCTATAGATCCAAACTCGACTTGAGAATCAGAGCACCAAAACTACAATGGCGATGGGATCCCCTTCCTCCTACTCTTCCTTATTGTTTTCTCACTCTACCGGTCGGAAGGGGAAAGACACCTGAGAAAATGAATTGAAACTTAACTTCCCAGGCTTTAAACTGAGCTATAGTCGTGTGATAACTAGCTACGGTCGCACGGTACCTCTAACGTCAGCTTGTTTCACAAGTCCACCACCCAAGACCTCCAATCACGGTCCAATATGTGGCCATGTTGTACATGTCCTGCTACCGCCACGGTACCTTACAACCGACGCGCTGTAGACGATGCTTCACATCAGTGTGCTGTTTCGACAAACACCCACTACCACCCGCGGTATCACCCTGAGAGCTATGCTGTGTGAAATGGCCATGCTACCACCATCGGTATTACTACCATTGTGTAGTAGCTTACCAAAAGCTTGTCCACTAAATCTATTAGGTTATCGTGGTGCGATACCTCACTAGTGTCATGCAGTAACTCGCAGAGAGTGAGCCCTCACCTAACATGCAACACTACCGTCGGTGATTACCCTACCGTCGGGAGATAGTTCACAAAATCAAACCCTGGCTACGGGAAATTTGGGGCATTATAAATCTCCCCCACTTAAAGAAATTTTGTCCTAAAATTACGCCTTGCAGGAAAACATAGAAGTAAGAATTTTATAATGTATACCTCAAAGAAATAGCTAGGGGAGCTCCACTCTCATGGTTTGCTCCCGCTCCCATGATAGTTACTTACGACCACAGTTGTCCCAACGGACCTTGACCATCCTAATCGACTTATTCTGCAGCTGCTTGACCTCTATGTCTTTGATTAGAATGGGTTTGACCTTCATTACCAACACACCATACACCGACACCTGATCCACAGCAATAACTTACATAGTCTCTTGTACCACCTTCCGCAATACCCATATGTGGAATACATCGTGAAGACCACTTAGTTTCGTTGAAAGCTTCAAACGATAGGCGGCTTCACCATTGCACTCCAGTATCTCAAATGACCCAAGGTACCTCAGACTTAGTTTTTAAGCGCCGAATACTTGATACGCCCTTGAATTGTTTGATCTTCAGTTAAACCCAATCTCCTACGGTGAACTAGAATTTTTTGGGCCTTGCATTATGATACTTAGCCTATATATCCTGAGCGATTAGCAACTGCTCCCGGATTGTACGAATAGTCAAAGTTACATCCTCTACTTCCTTCTGCTTAAACAACTTTGATTTGGCCATCTCCAACCAAGATAAGGGAGTACGACACTTTCTATCATAAAGGGTCTCGAAGGGCGCTATTTGAATACTTACCTGATAACTATTGTTGTAGGCAAACTCAATCCTATACAAGTGGTCCTCCCATGTCTTCCCAAAATCTAGGGCACACATGCGAAGCATGTCCTCCATCATTCTATTTATCCTCCGGTCTGACCATCCATCTGCGGATGGAAGGCCGTACTGAACTTCAGTTGTGTACCTAACATTTGATGTATAATCCTCTTATCGGTAGACATGAAGCGCCCATCTCAGTCACTAACGATGCTACGAGGCACACCATGCAATCGTACGATATTATTAACGTAAAGCTTCACAAGATTTTCCATTGAATCATCCTTCCTATTAAGAATAAAGTGTGACACCTTCGTTAAACGATCAACGATCACCTAGATGGCATCATTCCCCTTCTACGATCTCGGCATGATGTGCACGAAATCCATAAATATGTCGTCGAACTTTAATCCGGTATAGGCAATGACTTCAGAAATTCAACGGGCTTCTGAAATTTTGCCTTTACTAAGGCACATGTCTGACACTTTCCCACATATAGAGCTATGTCCTTTTTCAATCCTGGCCACCAGAACGAATTTTTCATCTCGTTCAACATTTTTATGCTCCCCAGGTGGATTGAATATTTTGTGAAATATGTCTTGTACATCAATTCCTCTCGTAATTTGCCCACCTTTGGGATGCACAATCAACTATTTATCCACAAAAGGCCATCCCTAATAGCAGACTGGGAATTTTACTCATCCAAAGACTCTGCCAAGTAGCATCTCATACTGTCATCTAGCTCCAACGCTTGACAAATAAATTCTAAGAGGTTATACTGCACTTCTATCTAGTTCATACATGCTTTAGCACTAGACTTTTTATCAACAAAAGAGATCTTCAAGGCCTCCAAATATCGAATAAGAATCTCATCGTACATCTATATCTAGTTTGCATGTGCGAGGATCCTACGACTTAGCGCATCCGCAACAACATTTATCTTGACAGGAACGTAATGAATCTTGAAGGTGTAGTCCCTAAGGAACTCCATGCACCTCTGCTGGCATATATTCAAGTCCTTCTGATCTAACATGTATTTCAGGCTCTTATGGTCGTTAAATATATCGCCCTTTATGCCATATAGGTAGTGCCTCCAAAGCTTCAGAGCGAATAACATGGGCACTAATTCTTAATCATTGACCGGATAATTCCTCTCGTACACTTTCAATTGGTGTGAGCCATATGCTATCACTTTCCTATGTTGAAGTGAAATGCAACCTAAGCCGCTCCCTGAGACTTCACTCTAGATTTTATTGCCCACGAAACCACATGGCGAGCACAAAATAAGCGTCGTGGTCAGACTACTTTTCAATTATTCAAAAGCTTGTGCACATGCCAGCGACCAAATAAACTTCTGATCCTTCCCCATCAAGGTAGTGAGGGGGAGCGCTATCCGTGAAAATTTCTTTATAAAGCTCCTATAGTAGCCGGCAAGCCCCAAAAAACTCTGGACTTCCGCCATAGTAGACAACATAGGCCACTCCTGTATCACAATATCTTCGTTGGATCCACCATAATTCCCTCTCCACTCACCACATGACCAAGGAATGCTACTAAAGAAAGCCAAAACTCACACATAGAGAACTTGACGTGCAACTGACTCCTCCTTAGGGTCTCCAATACAGTGCGTAAATGATCTGCATGCTCTTCCTCAGACTGAGAGTACACAAGGATATTGTTAATGAATACTATAATAACAAACTAGTCTATGTACTCTCTGAACGTCTGGTTCATCAGGTCCATAAACATGGATGGCACAATTGTCAGCGCAAATGGCATGATAGTGAACTCATAGTGCCCATAACATGTACTGAATGTATTCTTGGGAATGTCACTTTCCATGATTCTCAATTGATAGTATCTAGATTTCATATCTAGCTTCGAGTACACAGTCGATCCAACTAGCTGGTCGAACATATTATCAATTCTCGGAATTGGTTACTTATTCTTCTCTGTCATCTTATTCAACTCCCGATAATCGATGCACAACCATAGTCTTTCGTCTTTCTTCTTCACAAAGAGGATCGGTGCGCTCTAAGGTGATGAACTTGGACGCACATAATAATTCTCTAGCAGTTCTTGAAGATGCACTATCAATTTCGCCATCTCCCTCGATGCTAAATGGTACGGAGATCGCGACACAAGTTTGGCACCTAGCATTAGCTCGATTGTGATGTCGATTTATTTCTGAGGTACAGCTCTAGGGAGATCTTTGGGGAAAACGTCAGCAAACTCTGATACTACAGTAATACTGATCAAACTAGTTTTCAGCTTCTTAGCCTATAATAGAGTGAAGAATAACTCCTCACCCTCACGAACTTCTTTGACTACTTGGAGAGCAGACATCAATGTCTTGTTCGATCCCTTCATACTAGAGAAGGTAGTTTCATTACCCGTATTCAGCCCTAGTTTGACCATCTTGAGACTGCAATCGATGTATGCACTTTGCTTCGAGAGTCAATCCATGCCAAAGATTGCATCAAACTCTACTATCAGCAGTAGTGACGCTTCCAAGTCAAACTCTTGACTCCCTATCTACACATTTACAAAACAAACTATATTCGCGTGCATCGAACATCCTTTATGCAGCAACACATCTAGCCTATCCTTTGCTATAAAAGAAGGCACTCTGACACGAGACACGAAGTCCTCGGACAAAAAGGAGTGTGAAACTCCTATATCAAACAGTGCTCTCGCCTGACAGTCCAAGATTAAGACAAATCCTAAAATACGACAGTCACACACAACCAATGCATAAGGCGTAAGGTATAGAAAGATTAAAAGCTACATTATAACTCATACATGTAACCACGTCTCCTTGCTTAATGGCCTCCTGCTGGCCCCGGTTGTAAACTATGGGTTGGGCTAGAGCATGATGGGATGCGGTTGACTCCACTGTCTTCCCTTTCTAAGCATAAGTTGTTCCTGCCTTTTTCTCCTTCTTTCCACTCAAACAATTGCGATCTATATGTCTCGCTTGCCACAATTAATATAATGAATCGGGCCTCCTCGCCAAGACGTTAACCTAAAGGCAGCAGATGAAAAAGCCTGTCCAGCACAGAGGTACCACCACACACCCTGAAGATCTTAGAGTGCTTCCCTCCTTAGCTAAGTGCTGAGCTAAGGATACCTCAGAAAGAGCAAGAAGACCAGGGTATAAGTAAGCATCCCTTCTGAGATACCCCCTTGGGTCTATTTATAGTTTTCTGATAATGGTCTGCCAAAAGCCAATTCTCGTTGTTCCAAGAAGCTATACACAGTCCAGGTTGGCCTGCCAACAACATAACACCGCTGTTCTGAGAGACTATGGGCAAGCTAGAAGGGGTGGAATGGTAAAAATACAACATAATATCCACACCCCATATGTGGGAAGAGTTTGAACCACCTCACCGGGATCGAGGGCAGATGAGACCTGGCTCCCGCAGCTCTCCCTACTGTAAGCGAGATCGGGCCTGGCTCCTGTGGGCCCGCTCACCTCTATATATAGCGAGCATTGGCCTTGCTCGCCCGCCTGGTGGGCCGACACTTGCTTAAGGTGGGTGCGATCTGTGAGCCGGCCCACCCATTCACTGAACACGGGATTGTACACAATCCCTTCTCTTTGCGAGGTTTCCCCAAACTCAGAAAGAATCATCAAACCCAACGTGTTTGGTGAATTTCTGCTGAGCTGGAGGGAATCTTTGATGGGTCCCACCCCCATGCTATATATATATATGTATATATATATACATATATATATATGTATATATATATTTATGTATGTATATATATATATATATATATATATATATATATATATATATATATATATATATATATATATATATATATCTCCGGTCTCCAAGGAATTTCCCGACCATTTGCCTTCCATCATTCTTTGTCATCCACTATAGCGGAGTGATGCCTCTATCAGGGGAAATGCTAGCTCGTCTGGCGGCAACGAGGGAACACATGCGACCCGAGCTTCAGGATGCCACCTTCTAGCAGGCATGGACATCGCCCGTTCCAACTTTTAGGCCCAAGAAAGCCAAAGTGATCAGGCGACCACCTCAAGAAGGCACTTCTGTCGATCTACCAGCAGGTCAGGAAATTCCACCAAAGGTATGCAGGCCGATCACTTGATCTTACTCTTACCTGATATTGATGTCCTATCCGTAGGAGATGGAATCGAGATGCTCTTCTCCGCGAGTATTCAAGCCGGTCGCCAGCCCCCTGGGTACGGGATTTTCTCTTCCTGAGGTCCCCAACATTGCTCTTACTACCGGTGAGCCCTTGTCTCGCTCATTCTATTATTCCTCTCCTAATCATCACTTTAGCTCAACAATTTCCGTTTGCAGTTCCCACTTATGCAGCCGTTGCCCTCCGCCGCCGATTTTGTCGTCTCCAAGCGGTCGTGGGATGGGGAAATTCCTTATGAACCTTGCCAGCGAGATATTCCTGGGTTGACCCAGCACCTCTCACCTTCCCTCCAGCACGGAGGTTCCAACCCCTGGAGAGTTTATATTATCACGCGCTTTGATATTGTTCGCTTACACCCCTGGCTCCCTCTCTTTCTTCAAGTTTCAACGTGGTTTCTTCGTCCGAGATCAAGATGAGCAATGGGTATTCACCCCTTCCTTCTCTGGATCACCTTTCCGACTACCTGGGTGACCCACATGATGCTTAGGGGATGAAGAAGCTGATGATTGAGCTATTTCGGAAGCATTCTCTAATGTTGCCAGCCGCTTTCGACAGATGGCCGAGGATAAGGCGGAAGTTAAGGCACGTCTCGAGATCCTGGAGGGCAGGCGATGAGAGGATGGAGAAGGGATAACTTCCCCGAGAAATCACATCGCGCGGGCCGAACAAGAGATAGGCATTTCGCGAGTATCACTATCCTTGCCTACTTCCCCACACTGAAGTCCGCGTGAGGGGGGGGGGGGGGTAGATGGAAATGGATCCAATATTGATCCACCCATCCCTTCCACATCAACAGCCCGCGGGTCGGGGTTGCTCTTGTAGTTCGGCCCCCGTTTTGCGCGATCCGGTTGTATTTTATCCTTATTTTCTGTATCGCAAATGAACTTTTATTTATTATTTACGGATTGCTCGCCCGCTCGCGAGCTGACATTTGTATGTAATTTTAACTCTTTCATGTATCTTTTCCTGTTGCTATATGTCCCCTTAAACGGTTGCGAATCGGCCGGGTTCGCCCATACTCTAGTGGGTGCGAGTTAACCCCAGCTCGATTGTCCCTTTGGAGTGTGCGGGCTTGCCTTATCGCTCGCCTCTTCCGCAAGAGCGGGTCGGGCTGGTTCGCCCTCCAAATACCTCGCAATCACCAGGCTTTCATTGGCATTAAATGTGGGAATTAGAGGTGGGCTCAATTATTGAAGCATCGCGACACATTTTTTCTAACCGCACACCTCCCACCAAAAGTCAACTTTCCCGCCTTTCTTATCCCCAATAAATAGCCTCTCCTGCCATCCTTTACCTGCCACATTTATTCTGCATTTCTTCTGCGGTTCTCCCACTGCTTCTCTCTCTTAGCTCGCCATCTTCTCGTGATAACATTAGTGTCCTGCTCGCAGAATGGGAGGATATGGTGATGTCCGAGGGTCAAGGCATGTGTGCTTGGACCTTCGCGGACTACGCTATCACCGTCACTACCGTTACTGAGAACGAGTACCTCTCGGTGGTCGCTACTTCCATTCTGCCTGGGTTTGAGGAGAGATGTCCGGATGAGGGCGAGAAGATCAAGGACCTATCCGAGGCTGAGCTCTCCATCCCCATGCTCATTTTCATATGGGCCTCCGGCTTCTGATATGGCCCGAGGTCCTGCTAGTTTTAAAATACTATGGGGTAGTCCTGGGGCAACTCACCCCAAATTCAGTGGCATTAGTGGTCGCGTTCTCCTACTTCCTACGGGAAGGGCGAATCGAGTTCAACCTCAAGGTATTCCGCAAGGTGTTCTCCTTTAGGGAGAATAAGGATGGAACCGCCTATTTTGCTAGAAACCATATAATGGTGCGCGAGACAGTAAATAAGAGCCATAATTGGCTCAAAAAGTTTGTGTTCGTTAGGGGGGATTTCAGCAACATTCTTTTCGCGCCGATCCAGCTCAGCAAGCCAAGTTACTGCCCGCCCGGCTTGGGGATACATGAAGCTGACCTCTTTCGCTTCTTCATGGGGAAGAATTTGGAGGTCGCGTACCTCTGTCGGAATGTCGACTCCCTTCCCTCTATCTTTCCTGGGGAAGGTAAGGCTGCCTGTTACCAACACCTCGCCCATGTCTTATTAATCAACTGTTCTAACTCTTTCTGCAGGCGAACGGGATCTACCTCACTCATCCTCCCTATGAGAGCTCGCGAATTACCCTTGGCGGGGTCTCGGGCCCTTCTGCTTCTCAAAAGCGGGCCACTCGCTATCAGCCTTCTCAACCGCCCTCCAAAAAATCCAATTTACTAGCGGGAAATCTCCTTAGTCTTGGGAGAAGGTCAAAGCCCCCGCGGGCCAGCAACCGGAGGAGGTCGCCGATATGGAGGTTATTACGGGCAGGTCGCCTAGCGAGGCAGCTGATACTTCCCTGAAGCGCGAAACAGAGGCCGTCGCGAATCCCCTACCGAAGGAACATCATAACTTTTGCTACGGTGAGCGGCCTGTTGATGAGCTCGATGCTCCTATTTTGTTGTGGGACCATGAGAGTGACCGGGCGTCCATCTCCATCCTGCTGCCAAGCTGGATTGAGCGGGATAAAGTCGGCGGGGAGGCTAATGCCTTCTTGTATGAACCTCTATTCGCGGGACGACGCCTTGATTTATAACGAGGAGTCCACGCGAGTGCTCGTGAATGAGAGTGCGGAGGCTCAGCTCCGTGGTCTATAGTTGGCCCATATGGTGGGTTGTCGATACATGCAAGTGGTCAAGAACTCAACCTCTCTTCAAAATTTTTTGACGAGAAAGTGGCAGCACTCCGCCTCGCTCTTGAGGAGGTGGAGCTACACAAGAAGCGATCGGATGCGTACAAATCGCACCTCGCCAGGTACCTCAGGAGGGGTGGTGAGTCCCAAGAAAGACTCGAACAAGTTGTATTTTTGCCTTAGGTTTTGTCGTCCTAAGATTTTTTCTCTCTTTTGTAGGATGCGACGACGGTCTCCCGACTTGGCTTCCACATCGTACCCCTCAAGAAGGATCTCGAGATGTCACAAGCGCGGGTGCGAGAGCTAGAGTATGCGGCTGCTCAGCCATCTTCCAGCGGTGGCGCGCTCACGAGGCTTACCGAGCATGAGCTCAAGGAGCTGCTCCAGATAACCTCTGCCAAGACGACGACTTATACCCTCCGGACGATGCGGCAGGCGAAGCCTGGCGACGAGCGAAGGGGTGGGACTTGAGGCGAGTGACTTTGTTCTTGAGTTGCTTATTCGAACCCCGGACCCTGACGACGATTGCTTCCTACCCTTGTGGAATAAGGCGCCTCCCGTGGATTTACCATGAAGCGCTCGCACTTATTTTATTCTTTTTTTCTTCTTGTACTTTATGGTCCACCCATTTCTTGTAAACGTGGCGAGGCGAGCTTACTCTTATAACATTTTGTAATATTAACACGAAGGTTTTGGCCAAATTCTTTTTGCCTTTACTTACTATATTGCACTTCTTACACGCACTCCCACTTTAGTTGTACGACCTTGTTAGGGAAGCACTCGCCGTTAGAATGCATTTGAGTTAGGATACGTACTCGAATAAGGGCCTTCAGATCTCGCCAGTTCTAGGAACATAGACCACTCGCCATGCTGAGCCCGCGACTACTGGGCCCTCCTGCAAGATCTCCCCCTCTCGCCAATCGTTAAGCAAAAGTTGTGAAAATATCTTAAGTAAAAGTTGACAGAGATGACGGAATGTAGATGTCGAGAGCAACCTTAGCTCGCCTTCTTGAGTATGTACCGAGGTCTCAATTTGCCATTCTTTTACCCTGCCTCAGATTGCCACCTCTTAATGTTACCGAGAACCAGACATTCCCCTACCAGCTTGCATGTGGATGGTTAGGTTCACCTAATAATCTTTTTCTTTTAGCTTCTGTCCTAAGCTTAACTTCAGGTGCATTATCCTGGTTGGCCAGAATGGCCCAGTACTCATTTTTTGGATGTAACCTCATTCACCGAGGAACTCGGCTCTGCCAGCTAGGTGAGAGCTAGGAAGCGGGAGCATCTCGGGACTCAGCTCCAGAGCCATAATGATGTCTACCAAAGGACCCCGTCCCTGTATGCTAGGTGAGATCCTAGCAGCGGGAGCATCTCGGTACCTAGCTCTAGAGCGAGAGCAATTTTCCTCGGCAAACCCCCGGGTGCTACCACCAGCCCAATCATCTAGGTGAGAGCCTGACGGAGGGTGTTGAACATCAACCGGGCTCATCTCCAGAGCCATAATGATGTCTACCAAGGACCCCGGCCCTGCCAACTTGGTGGGAGCCTGACAGCAGGAGCATCTCGGGACCTAGCTCCAGAGTGAGAACAATTTACCT
The DNA here is from genome assembly GCA_039513925.1 of Platanthera zijinensis. Lineage (NCBI taxonomy): Eukaryota > Viridiplantae > Streptophyta > Magnoliopsida > Asparagales > Orchidaceae > Platanthera > Platanthera zijinensis. The sequence goes on along the minus strand of CM077079.1, from coordinate 46,916,195 downwards.
TAGCCAATACCCGGGAGCTACCACCGGCCCAACCAGCTAGGTGAGAGCCTGACGGCGGGTGTTGAGCTTCAACCGAGCGCATCTACAGAGCCATAATAACGTATACCAAGGACCCCGACCCTGCCAGCTAGGTGAGAGCTTGGCAGTGGGAGAATCTCAGGACCTAGCTCTAGAGTGAGAATAATTTTCTTCAGCCAACCCTCAGGCGCTACCACCGGCCCAATCATCTAGCTGAAAGCCTGACAATGGGTGTTGAGCATCAACCGGGCTCAGCTCTAGAGCCATAACGATGTCTAATAAGGACCTGGCCCTGCGAGCTAGGTGAGATCCTGGTAGTGTGAGCATATCGGTACCTAGATCTAGAGCGAGAATAATTTTCTTCGAACAACCCCCAGGCGCTACCACCAGCCCAATCAGCTAGGTGAGAGCCTGACAGCGGGTGTTTAGCATCAACCAGGCTCAGGTCCAGAGCTATAATGATGTCTTCTAAGGACCCTGTCCCTGCCAGCTAAGTGAGAGTTTGCAGTGAGAGCATCTCGAGACCAAGCTCTAGAGCGAGAACAATTTTCTTTGGCCAACCCCCGACCCAATCTGCTAGGTGAGAGCCTGACGACGGGTGTTGAGCATCATCCGGGCTCAGCTCCAGAGCCATAACAATGTCTACCAAGGACTACGGACCTGCCAGCTAGATGAGAGCCTGACAGCGAGGAGCATCTCGGAACCTATCTCCAGAGCGAGAACAATTTTCCTTTGCCAACCCTCAGGCGCTACCACCGGCTTAATCAGCTAGGTAAGAGCCTGACAACAGGTGTTGAGCAATAACCGGGCTCAGCTCTAGAGCCATAACTATATCTATAAAGGACCCCAGACCTGCCAGCTAGGTGAGTGACTGGCAGCGGGAGCATCCCGAGACCTAGCTCTAGAGTGAGAATAATTTTCCATTGACATCCCCCGAGCGCAACCACCGGCCCAATCATCTAAGTGAGAGCCTGATGGCAGGTGTTTAGCATCAACTAGGCTTAGCTCTAGAGCCATAACTATGTCTACCAAAGACCCCGACCCTGCCAGCTAGGTGAGAGCCTGACAACGGGAACATCTCGGGACCTAGCTCCAAAGTGAGAACAATTTCATTTGGCCAATCCCTGGGCGCTACCACCGGCCCAATCAGCTAGGTGAGAGCCTGACGACGGGTGTTGAGCATTAACCTTACTCAGCTCTAGAGCCATAACGATATCTACAAAGGACCTCGTCCCTGCCAGCTAGGTGAGAGCCTGACAGCGGGAGCATATCGAGACCTAGCTCCAGAGCGAGAACAATTTTCACCGGCCAACCCACGGGCGCTACCACCGGCCTAATCAGCTAGGTGAGAGCCTAACGATGGCTATTGAGATACAATAGGGATCATCTCCAGAGCCATAACAATGTCTACCAAGGACCCCGACCCTGCCAGCTAGGTGAGAGCCTGACAGCGGGAGCATCTCGGGACCTAGCTCCAGTGCAAGAATAATTTTCTTTGGCCAACCCATAGGCACTACCACTGACCCAATCAGCTAGGTGAGAGCCTGACGGAGTGTGTTGAGCATCAACTGGGTCAGATCCAGAGTTATAACGGTGTCTACCAAGGACCCCGGCCCTGTAAGCTAGGTGAGAGCCTAGCAGCTGGAGCATCTCAGGACCTAGCTCGAGAGCGAGAACAATTTTCTTCGGCCAACCGTCAGCACTACCACTGGCCCAATCAGGTAGGTGAGAGCCTGATGGAGGGTGTTGAGCATCAACCAGGCTCCCTACCTGACCAAGTCTCTTGCTGTTCATGGTAGCAAACAAATAATAATCAAATAAAAAGGATAGAAGAAAGCTCTCGCCTTTGGGGGTGATGGCAAACATATCATTATCTGCACTTAAACGCGTCTGACATCTGTCGGATCGAAAACAAATCCTCAAACCACTGGATGTGCTGGACTGTGTTGCTCCTCCCGATGTAGTAGGACATCTCCGGCTCGCGAAACCCCTCCGGAACTGGGGTAGAAGAAACCAACTTACTGAAGGGGCTGCTTCCCCCTACCTGGCGAGCTGGTCGGTCTCGCTCTTCGATCTCGCCAACCTTACCCGCACTCGGCAATTCAGAAAATAGTGTGCGCCCCTAGAGCTCTCGCTCGCTCCCTTCCTCGACCACCTCCTTCCCAGGTCACCAAACCGAAGCGTTCTTGCCCAGTGCTGGGGTTGTGACCGCTGGAACTGCTGGCATCGAGCACTTGGCACGAGTGCTGAGTGCAAACATGATGAGAGTCTGCATCTCCTGCCGAAAGTCCTCTAGCATTTTGACAGTGGCGAGTGGAGGGGGCGGTGAGTCGTCCCTGTCCAATCCCTGTCCTTCACCTATAGTTATTAAACTAGCGAAGATTTTTTGTACTGGACACACTCCACGCTCACTGCACCAAAATGTTGAGATCGAAAACTCGATCTTTGTGGAGTTCAACCCTTGGGGAAGGGGTGACCGCACACATACTTCTCCTCACAGACTCAAACAACTAGAAGCTGGGAACAAGAACAGAACCAAGGCTCCAACATGGAGGTCCCACCACACACCCGGAAGATCTTAGAGCACTTGACCTCCTTAGCCAAGTACTGAGATAAGGATACCTCAGAAAGCACAAGAAGACCAGAGCATAAGTAAGCATCCCTTCTGAGGTACGCCCTTTGGGTCTACTTTTAGTTTTCTGACGATGATCTGCCAAAAACCAATTCCTGCTGTTCCAAGAAGCTATAAGCAATCCAGGTTGGCCTGCCAACAACGTAACTCCATATTCTGAGAGATAATGGGCAGGCCAGCAAGGGTAGAATGGTAAAAATACAACATAATATCCACACCCCATATGCGGGAAGAGTTCAACCCACCTCGCCGGGCCCGAGGGAGCATGCGACCTGGCTCCCGCAGCTCGCCCCACTGTAGGTCAGTGTGGGTCGGGCTCCTGTGGGCCCGCTCACCCTTATATATGGCGAGCATAGTCCCTGCTCGCCCGCCTGGCAGGCCGATGCTTGCTTAAGGCGGGTGCGATCTGTGGGTCGGCCCGCCCATTAACCGAACAAGGGGTTGTACACCAACAATATGAATGTCCACTAAACTCAAGCATTAGTAATAAGACAAATTCACAAATGTTATGAACTTAAGGCCTTACAAAGTTTCTTCAAATATAAGTGATTTACATACTTCAACACGCAAGCCGACCACACATGAAACAGTAAGTAGTAAACACAACTTTGCTTTTGCCTTTGAGGGCTGGCTTAGCAACCATGGGCTTTAGCCCACTATTTCCTGCTCAGCTAAGCTGCACCTGCACAAAATCTTTACACCCCAAAGGTGGAAAATAAAGCAACGGTAAGCATTAGCTGACCAATTATAACGACTCCACCTCTCATTCTGGGTGGTAGTGCTCCTTCCCTGTAGGCATTTAGCATTGATATATAATGGCAATCAGAACATGCAACTTAAGCACCATTCACCACAGACGTTGGCACTACCAGCCACACAACTCATGCACTCAGGGCACATTATCGGTGTACCAGACATAATTAGGGTCCCACCACCATTCTCAACAACGGTCAGCATATTTTGAGCACTCTCTAGTCTTTCTGGGCCAAAGCCAAATACTCAATCTTATGGCTACGACAAAGTTAAGGTGATCCCCGTGAACCACTCAATGAATCATTCCAAGTTGAACGACATAGGGGTGGGTACGGTTCAACTCTCTTAGGATGCTCAAACCATTGGGCACAACAAAAAGCGACGCGGGTCAGCCTCTCGTTTCCCATTCAAGCTCACACCCCAATATTATAGGCCCCAAGACTCCATGAGACTCGCTACACATAGCTCACTAGGATCTACCGTCGGTGGTAGCACTACCGTCGTGCGGTATGGGATAGACTATTGATTTATCCCCTCCAAACAGGTGTTTTACCAGAGACCTACTCAAGTACTATCTCTACAATAACTTGCACACCCCGCGACTCCAAAATCCATGCATTTACCACGGAGTCTCCTCCGGCATAAATATAATCATCACCAATCAAGACCAACCTATACTGATGCGCTTCACATAATATGCATATTCCGTACTTCAATTTTAGATTCTAAATGCAAAGATAACAGGAATACACAGATCAACACGTCGAGAGAATCGCTTCCACGAGTTTGTGGATCATCTACCCTCACATGCCAAAACAAAGGACTTCACATCTCCAAGGAGGAAGATTGTTACCCTTGACGTTCGTTTCGGCGCCATGGGAGAGAATCTAGTCTGATGAAAATGACCGCAACAGGCTTGCCTCTACAGATTTTAACTTGGCTCGTGAATCAGAGCTTCTAAACTCCAACGGCGATGGGATCTCCTTCCTCCCACTCTTCCTCGCTGTTTTCTCACTCTACCAGTCGGAAGGGGAAAGCCACCAGAGAAAATGAATTGAAACTTAACTTCCCAGGATTTAAACTGAGCTACCGTTGCACGGTAACTAGCAACCGCAGCGCGTTATCTCAAACATTGGCTTGTTTCGCAAGCCCACCACCCAAGACCTCCTTTCACTTTCCAATACATGGCCACACCATACTTGTCCTGCTACCACTGTGTAGTACCTTACTACTGTCGCGCGGTAGACGATGTGTCACATCAGTGTGCCGTTTCGACGAATAGCCACTATCGACCCACGGTACCACTACTGTCAGGCGGTATCCCACCGAGAGCTTTGCTAGGTGAAATGGCCACGCTACCACCGGCGGTATTATTACCGCTGCGCGGTAGCTTACTGAAAGCTCTTCCACTAAATCTGCCAGGTTATCACATTGCGGTACCACACTATCGCCGCGCGGTAACTCGCAGAGAGATAGCCCGCACCCAACACGCAACACTATCACTGGTGATAACCCTACCATTGGGTGGTTGTTCACAGAATCAAACTCTGGCTACGGGAAATTTAGGGCGTTACATAAGGCTTTCAATACAAGCACTACAAACTCAGGCTTTCCTTAAGCCCTATAAACTTAGATATAAAAACAGATCTTACACTCAGAATCACATAAGAATCTTACAAACTTAGATCCTTCAAGGATCTTACAAAGTAATAGTAAAAATATTTTGAGTCAACACTCAATAACTTGAGTCTTCAAGTAGGAGCACACAGAGCAGGCTCCTTCTTTCTTATCTTGATCAACACATGAATTATCTTCCTAGAATGGATGGCCTGATCAAGAAAACTTGTATTTTAAAGAGAGTTCTTCAGAAGAGATATTGCTAAAGTGGAAGAAGAATCTCTCTCAGAATATGCAGTAGTTGAAGATGCTGTCTAGTTGAAGATTGACCACTATTAAAACTTTCACAAAACTTAGAAGAGTAAGTCGTGAAAAATCTCTGTGAATACTGAGTGCTTGTAGTTCTATTTCTCAACAGATAGAGCTTGAATTCAGAATAACAACATTACTCAAATCTCCAAGTCTTTTTTTTATACTAGACTTGGCCTGTAAAAAAATCATGATTGAATTTGAACTTTCCAATGGCTAGTCAATCTTCCTTGCAAATTCTTGAATAGGAAACCTCAAATAGTTGTTTTTGAATTAAACTAAGGAAGGTTTATATAATAGGAAATATTCTCACTGGTGATCTTCAAATGGCTAGCAGCACTTTAGGAAACAATCTTGAAATGAAATATTCAATGGTTGTCAAAATCTGATAAAGGAATGATTTAAAATTCTTGGAAATATTCTTCAATGAATGAAAATAATTCCCCTTGCTGGAAATCCCTGACTTCATGCAGCAAATCCCGTGAATTAATTTGTTTTAAATCTTCTACTTGAATTATGCCTAAAATAATTGACATAGACGTTATGCCACATGTCAGGCTGGATTAAATGGTTCATGGTGACCATGACATGGTGCCATAAGCAAAGTCAATTTGCCCACATGAAGTATGTATGGTCACCTTAAAACATATAGAGGTTATATAAGGAAACTCCTGGAACTTAGTCATTTCAGCCCGTGGAAAATTCTGTCACTATGCAGTCGATACAGTCGAATCTGTACTGAGTCATGCCTTCCATCCAGGCGAATATTTACTTGGCTATAAAGTTGATGCAGTCGAACTTTTACTTAGCCAAGAAGTCAATGCAGTCGAACCTTTACTTGGCTATAAAGTCTATGCAGTCGAACATCTACTTAGACAAGAAGTCAATGCAGTCGAGCTTTTACTTAGCTATAAAGTCGATGCAATCAAACTTCTACTGAGCCAAGAAGTCGATGCAGTGAAACTTTTACTTAGCCAAGAAGTCGAGGCAGTCGAACTTTTGCTTAGCCAAGAAGTCGATCTAGTTGAATTTCTTCCTTAGAGAATATTCTATTTATGCCTCTGATTCCTTTTTTCCTTGGTGACTTTTCTCATTGATAATGACATATGTAATATATGATTAGTACAGAGATCAACATGAATTTTGCTCCTTGAGAAATTACAATGGCAAAGTCATGTTTGGGTGACCAAGTGTCTTACCATACATTATCCATGCACCTAAGTTATATCGGTCACACCAAAAATCAAACAACCATCTTATACAAGATGTTTATTGTTATCTTGAGCCCTTTTTAAATTCAGGAATCTTAGGAATAATATTCCCAACATATTCACCCGATCAAAAAACGTGCGCTCGAGTAACAAATGTGGGCCATGATGAAAAAACAGGCACCTAGGCGCAAAATGCGTGCCCAAGTAGAAAACACGCGTATAAGAAATAAAGGGCGCCCATGCAAAATATGGGTTCCCAGGGGGAAAATGCGTGATCGGGCAAAAAATCGGCTACCCGACGAAAAATGCGCTTCCGGCAAAAAATGGTCGCATGTGTAAACATATGTGCACTAAGGTGAAAAAAGAGCACCCTAGTGCGAATGCTCGCCCGAGGGTAAAATGAGAGTCCGAGTGAAAAATTGGCGCCCGGGCGAAAAATAGGCACTCTGGCGAAAATTTGGTGAAAGTCTCTAGTGTCGACTAAATCCACCTATGGGGGGGGAATAGGTGTCGTGCAGTCTTTTGCGGAATTAAATTTACCTGCACAAATTAACAAACACAGCACAGAAAACACACAAAGAATTATAGTGGTTCCCCGATTTGGGTACGTCCACTTTCCCCCCTTCGACCTATCTCCCACCAAGGGACGACTCGGTCACTTCTCCAAACGAATTGAAATCCAATTCTCACACTACGGAAGGAACCCTTCCAACAAAGGAGTTAGAACTCCACCACCACGGGTTGCACCCAACCCTTACATCTAGGAATTAAAATTCCTTTACAACAAACCAAAATTGAATGTAAAAGAAAATACAAACAAAGCTTTTGGAGATTCCGATGTCCTTCTTCGTTCGTTGAAGCTTTCTTGAAAGTTACGAAGAGTCCACAACCAGATTTCTCTCTTTGAGAGGATCTTTTCAAGATCGGCGGCGTCAAGTGATTGCGGCGGCGATACTTTGTAGATCCAAACTTCTTGACGAAGCAAGCAAGGTCTACCAACGATCTCAGTCGGATTAATCGTCTCCACCGATTCGGAATAGAGAACTAGTCTCGTTCAACGAATCGAGAGAAAAAAGATCTCAAGAGAGATGCGTGAGATGCTCGGCTCGCCTCGGTACTGTCGTCGGAAGATCCAAGAAGATCGGAGATTAGCGGCGATGATGAACTGCGAGCGGCGACAAGCAATCTCCAGTTTGCTCGATCGGCTAGGGCACGGCGTCAGCTACTTTTGATTTCGCGTGAATAGTTGTTCTTAGACGTTCAAAATACGCGTATATATATACCAGAGGCCAACCCTAAAAACCGTTGTGGGACCCATAAGGAGAAGCCCTAGCACCGGCCGAAACAGCGCACAACAAGTTGGTTCGGTCCAGCGAACGGAGGAAATTTGCCTAAGGCAAAATCGGCGGGAATCGTTGGTGATTCCCATCGATGTCGGCAGGAATCACTATCGATTCCCGTTGATTCTGCCTTGGCAGAATCCCTGTTTGAAAACTGTCAGCCGGAATAAGTTGGCGGGAGAGGCTGACTGATTCTCGTCGAATCGGAGGGAATCACTAACGATTCCCGTCGAAGTCGGCGGGAATCACAAGTGACTCCCGTCGAAGTCGGCGGGAATGACTTAGTGATTCCCGTCGATTTTGACTTAGAAGATTTTTCTCTTCCTTCCTTTGAAGTCTTGGTCTTTGACCCATCTTTGCTCCTTCTTCTGCTCTTAATCTAGCTTGACCCTGTACTTGAAAATGAGTACACTCCAATAGAGAGAGCACACGTGAATCAGCACAATGATCTATGAACCGAGGGATTACGTTGCGCAGACCGTGTATATTGACCCACTGCACCCTGACATTGGCGTGTACTTAGCATGGAATAGCTGCAAGCACAACTTGATAGAATTGTCAAATACATTTTCAATTCACCTTAGCTTGACTGGAGTCTTCTTCAAATCCAGGTAATTGTGGATACAATACCCAACAATCTCCCCCTATTTGAAGAAGCCTAAACCCTACAAGCTAAGGTGAATAGAACAGATGGGAATGAAAAACAGAAACAGAAAATTTAGATGAGAGTGAAATTCATTACCATTTTCCTGAGAGCATACTTAACATTGACAGCCACCTTAGTCTTAGCCGAGAGGGTAATCTCACCCTTTTCGGCTTCTGCAAATCTAGGATTTTACTTTGAGCAAAATGCTCCCCCTCAGTTCTTGCATCCGTGCCCGATCTTGAGTTCCCAGCAGATGCTTCCTCTTGATCCACGAGCCCTGAGCCCTTCAGTCTTCAATCTTCATAGTTCAGCATGCCGAGTTCAGTTTTGAAGAGACTGAACTTGGCCTCGTCTAGGGGCTTTGTGAAGATATCTGCAATCTGCTTATCCGTGGGGACATAGCAGAGAGAAATATCTTTGTTTTCTACATGCTCCCGAATGAAGTGGTAGCGCACTTCAATATGCTTTGTTCTGCTGTGCGACACTGGATTGTTCGCAGTTGCTATTGCGCTCGAGGAGTCGCAATACATAGGAACTTCTCTGAACTTCAAGTCATAATCTTCGAGTTGATTTCTAATCCATAGAAGTTTTGCGCAACAGCTGCCTGCTGAGATGTACTCAGATTCACTCGTAGAGGTTGCGACACAGTTTTTCTTTTTACTGTTCCACGAAATTAGCCTTCTTCCGAGGAATTTGCACGTCCCGGAAGTGCTTTTCCTATCATCCCTGCTTCCTGCAAAGTCAGCATCTGAAAAGCCTATCAGCTCGACATCATTGTTTCTTGGGTACCACAAGCCAAGATTTGGTGTACCTTTAAGGTATCTAAGAATTCGCTTTGCAACAACATAATGAGATTCCTTAGTGTTCACCTGATATCTGGCACAAACGCATGTGGAAAACATAATATCCGGTCTACTAGCAGTAAGGTAGAGCAGGGATCCAATTATGCTTCTGTATTTGGTTTCATCAAAAGGTTTCCCTTTCTCATCCTTGTCCAGAGACACAGTGGATCCCATTGGAGTCCTCATGGAGGTTGGATTCTCCATTCTGAATTTCTTGAGGAGTTCATTTGTGAACTTCGTCTGAGAAATGAAAATTCCATCCTCAGACTGTTTCACTTGAAGTCCCAAGAAGTACTTCAACTCACTCATGCTGCTCATTTCAAACTTCCCTTGCATAAGTTTAGAAATCTTCTTGCATAGGTTGTTGTCCGTTGAGCTGAATATTATGTCATCGACATAGATTTGCACTAGCAAAATCTTGCCTTTGACTTTCCTAAGAAACAATGTCTTATCTATTTTTCCTCTCGAGAACTTGTTCTCAAGAAGAAAACTAGATAGAGTCTCATACCAAGCTCGAGGAGCTTGTTTTAATCCATATAATGCTTTATTAAGAAAGTAAACATGATTAGGGAATGTTGGATTAACAAAACCTGGGGTTTGCACAAAATATACTTCCTCTTTCAAATTTCCATTTAGGAACGCAGATTTCACGTCCATCTGATAGATAGTGATTACTTTGTGAGAGGCATACGCCAGGAACAATCTGATCGCCTCGAGCCTTACAACTGGTGCAAAACTTTGGTCAAAGTCAATCCCCTCCTCCTGTCTGTAACCTTGAGCCACAAGTTTGGCCTTATTCTTGATGATGACACCGTGTTCATCCAGTTTGTTTCTGAAGATCCACTTAGTACCGATCACATTCTGTTTCTTTAGTCTGGGAACTAGCGTCCAGACATTGCATCGTTCGAATTGATGCAGTTCATCTTGCATTGCCAATATCCACGATGCATCTTTGTTTTCTTCTTCGAACTTCTTTGGCTCAACCTGTGATAGAAAACTAAGGTGCAAAATCTCGTTAATTGTACCCTTGCGAGTTCTGACACCGTCCCAAGGATCTCCTATGATCTGATCTCTTGGGTGATCCCTCACGTGTCTGAGCTCTAAGAGTCTGGCATCTGGAGCTCCAACAGCTTCTCGGGCTCCTCCTTCTTCTGGGAGAATTTCTCCATCCTGACCGTCATATTCTCCAAGTGGCATTGAGGTGGAACCTTGACGTACTTGGGAGTTTCATCTTTAGTAGTCTTATCTAGACTTAGCTGCTCAAGCCTTGCACATGAAGGACTCTGTAGTAAGCATTATATCTTTTCCCATATTCCTTGTTCCAGAGCAAGCCTGGAACATCTCTTGTCTAGGTCCCATCAAGTTAATGGTTACCTAGACTATCCTGCAAAATAGAATTACCTTACCTTAGGAACCCAATAGGTATTGGGTCCTAGGTTCTTGTCAGTATAAAATACAGTATGCCTTCCCACAGGATTTCTGACAGGAAGGTTGTCTCTTGCCAAAGGATGTGGGCATACCCTTGCCCATGATACAGAAGGATTGTGCCAACAGTCTATGGCAAAGTGACCCACTTTGCCACAGCACCAACACTCATGGATATTGTACCTCCTTTTCTGACCAGATCTACTAATAGAGTTAGTCACGATCCTTGGTCTGAAAGGGGCAGAGCTGGATATGCTCTCAGATTTTCCCTTTCCACCGAAACTCGAGGGGGTCTAATGGTGAATATGTGGTGAGTGTCATGAGGCCTGGGAGGTGATGCTTTCTTTTCAGCCAGCACACATCTGGGGGCCCCATTGATGCTTGCTACATGTTTGCCAACTCCCTTTTCCTTTGTCCTAGGGTGGGAAGATATTTCGTGAGAGCTGGTTCATGCAATGTCATGAAATATGGGGGCTGAGGCCGTAAATACAAATGGTTCATGATGAGCCGTGTGTATTTTCTCAGGGGTAGCCATAACAGCACTTGCACTATGAGGTGTTTCCACATGAGGGCCGATCATTCTTGCAGTGACCATAGTTGTTCTTATGGTCATACCTGAAGGAATGAGGTGTTCCCTTCCTACTCGGTGTGGGGGGTCTGAAAACAGTTTCCCCATTTCGCCATGATTTTATAATTCGTGAGATCCACCCGTTTTCTCCCTTTCTCTTAATAGCATCTACCTTGGAAAAATTAGACACTATCCTCTTCTCGGTCTCTAGATGAAACTCTAGATCCGATATCTTCGAGTCCTTCACCTTGACGGATTCCAATTGGAGGTCCATCATGGTCCTCAACTGAGCAATTTCCTTAGCTTGTACTTCAACAAGCAAGTTGCTCTCCTAAAGGGCTCTACGAAGGGAATCAAGAGTTTCAATATGTTGATTGAAGCTATCAATGTCCCTTGCATCAACTGAATGGACAATCTTCTGAACTTCTCCTGTCTTTAGGAGATACATGGGGGAAAGAGCAAGAGGAGGAAGATACCTGATCCTGATTTGGCTGACCAGGGTTAGAGTTATGGTCTGCAGAAGCTGATGTTTCAGCTTCATCACAACTGTATTCCTCAATCTCTTCTTCAGTATCTGATAGAGAAACGGGAGCCCTGATATTGACAGGTTGTTCTTGACTTTCATCTTCAGAGATGAGGACCCCCACATATGCTTCATCTTCATGTTGGCATTCATTCCAGGCAGTCTTCTTTCACTCCATGAGGTCAGAGATTGTTTCTCACATGGACTTTGCAGTCTTACACTTATCCAATCTTGTAAGAGATGATCCTGACCAAATATCAGAGATGATCTGTCGTACCAGCTTGTCCATGTTGAATAGTGAGAGCTCAGTTTCAGACATCTCTGCGGGACTCTTAGGGATTTGGAGATCTTCTCCAGAGTCAGAAGCCTTCATGGGAATGAAAGGACCCTCTTCCACAATGAATAAAGCACAGGGGTAAATGGCTTCCAGATGATACTGAACTCTCATTTTCCAGATGGGAAAATATTCTTTTGTGCATGCAGGCAGTCTCAGGGGAGAGACATCTGGGTATAGCTCCATGCTTGAATCTTGTTTTCTCCTCGACACTAGACACATGATCTTACTCAAGGTGTTAACCTTATTAATGAGTAACCTACCTCTGATACCACTTGAAAGTCTCTAGTATCGACTAAATCCACCTATGGGGGGGGGGGGGAATAGGTGTCATGCAGTCTTTTGCGGAAATAAATTTACCTGCACAAATTAACAAACATAGCACAGAAAACACACAAAGAATTATAGTGGTTCCCCGATTTGGGTACGTACACTTTCCACCCTTTGACCTATCTCCCACCAAAGGACGACTCGGTCACTTCTCCAAACGGATTGAAATACAATCCTCACACTACGGAATGAACCCTTCCAACAAAGGAGTCACAACTCCACCACCATGGGTTGTACCCAACCCTTACAAATAGGAATTAAAATTCCTTTACAAAAACCAAAATTGAATGTAAAATAAAATACAAACAAAGCTTTTGGAGATTTCGATGTCCTTCTTCGTTTGTTGAAGCTTTCTTGAAAGTTATGAAGTGTCCACAACCGGATTTCTCTCTTGGAGAGGATCTTGTCAAGATCAGCGGCGGCAAGTGATTGCGGAGGCGATACTTTGTAGATCCAAACTTATTGACGAAGCAAGCAAGGTCTACCAACGATCTCAGTCGGATCAATCGTCTCCACCGATTCGGAATGGAGCACTAGTCTCGTTCAACGAATCGAGAGACAAGAGATCTCAAGAGAGATGTGTGAGACGCTCGACTCGCCTCGGTACTGTCGTCGGAAGATCCAAGAAGATCGGAGATTAGCGGCGACGACAACTGCCAGCGTCGACAAGCGATCGGCGGTTTCCGCGATCGGCTAGGGCACGGTGTCGGCTACTTTTGATTTCGCGTGAATAGTTGTTCTTAGAGGTTCAAAATACGCGTATATATATACCAGAGGCCAACCCTAAAAACCATTGTGGGACCCATAAGGAGAAGCCCTAGCCCCGGCCAAAACAGCGCACGACAAGTTAGTTTGGTCCAGCGAATGGAGGAAATTTTCCTAAGGCAAAATCGGTGGGAATCGTTGGTGATTCCCGTCGATGTCGGCATGAATCACTCATGATTCCCGTTGATTCTGCCTTGGCAGAATCCCTGTTTGAAAACTGTCAGCCGGAACAAGTAAGTGGGAGAGGCTGACTGATTCTCGTCGAATCAGCGGGAATCACTAATGATTCCCGTCGAAGTCGGCGGGAATCACAAGTGACTCCCATCGAAGTCGGCGGGAATGACTTAGTGATTCCCGTCGATTTTGACTTAGAAGATTTTTCTCTTCCTTTCTTTTAAGACTTGGTCTTTGACCCATCTTTGCTCCGTCTTCTGCTCTTGATCTACCTTGACCCTGTACTTGAAAATAAGTACACTCCTATAGAGAGAGCACACGTGAATCAACACAGTGATCTATGCGCCGAGGGATTACGTTGCCCAGACCCGTGTATATTGACCCACTACACCCTGACATTGGCGTGTACTTAGTATGGAATAGCTACAAGCACAACTTGATAGAATTGTCAAATACATTTTCAATTCACCTTAGCTTGACTAGAGTCTTCTTCAAATCCAGGTAATTGTGGGTATAATACCCAACAAATAGGCTCTCTGGCGAAAAATGGGTGCTCAAGCAGAAAAAAGTACGCCTGGGCAAAATATGGGTGCCCTGACGAAAAATGCACTCTTTGCGAAAAATGTGTGCATATGTAAAAAAATGTATGCATGGGTGAAAAATACGCATCCAGGTTGAAAAATGGGTGCCCGGGCGAAAAATTGGCGCACAGACGAAAAAATGGATCCCGTGCGAAAAAGGTGCATCCTGGAGAAAAATGTGCAAACAGGACAAAAATTAGCGTCTGGGCGGAAAATGTGTGCCTGAGAGAAACAAGTGTACCCTTGTAAAATTTGCGCCCCTGGGCGAAATATGATTTCTCGAGCGAAAAAATGTGTGCCCTCGTGGAAAAATGTGCGGGCGAAAATAGGGCACTCGAAAAAAAATTGCTCTCGTGCTAAAAATTGCTCATCCAAGCAAAAAATGCGTGCCTGGGTGAAAAATGCGTGCTTGGGAAAAATGTGCACACCGGCGAAAAAATGTGCACAAGGAGAAAAAATGGGCGCACAGGCGAAAAAAATAGGCGCCCTGACATAAAATGTGCACATAGGGCAAAATTACACGTTGGGGAAATGCGTGCCTGGGAGAAAAATCCACTCCTAGGCGAAAAAATGTGCACCTAGGAGAAATAATCATTTCCGGCAAAAAAAATAATAATGTATGCCTGGGTAAAAGATTAGAACCTGGGCGATAACACGCACCCCAGCGAAAATTTGCCTGGTCAAAAATGAGCATCAGCGTGAAAACACACACCCATGTGAGGTTCGTTGTTCTAGAATGCTCAATTTCAAAACATATGGTGGAACCTAAACTTTCGATGGAAGGTTTTGTAGGTTTACGTGCCAATATTGATTGATTTGGACCTAAAAGCGAATTCCTCCCCACAACCATTCATCAAAATAACAATATTGGTTTTTGTATTCTCATAATTAATTCTTGAATTTCATTGATGTCCAAATGAAAGTACCCCTAATGTTCTAGCTTAAATGAATTCAATAGTTTTTCGCTAGGCATTACACTTGTTGTGGGTCACTCGATTTTTCCCCGCTCTAGCGAATCAGACCGCCTTAGCTCGAAGTTGGATTGGGCACACAAATAGTCAATGAAAATCCAGCAGCTATGACATGTGGAATTTTTTACCATGGAAACCCTAAAAAAGGTTAAAACCATGTGGTCAGATCAATGTAGGTGAAAAATCCACTATTTCTCTTCGAATTTTCTTATTTCATGAGTTTGCTCGGAGGGTGTCAAGCCACCTCTCCGTTACAAGTTTTGAAAATAAAAACAACAAAAAAAAACTAAGTCCTTAAAGCCTAATTATGGTGCTCTATTGGGGAAAATGCTAAGTCATCAAAGCCTAGTTGAAAGCGCTCTCGCAGAGTCGGAGCCTTGATGAGAGCACTCCCGTGGAGAAGAATGCCAAGTCATTGAAGCTTTGTAGTGACTTCACGCAAGCACCCGCAAAAGCGAATTCCAGCGCCTTCCTCTCGGGCTTAGAAAAGTATCCAAGTGAACGTCGGGTGTCATGCACACTAGAGAGGGAGTAGAGCAAATTCTGAGCAGAGAAACGATCTAAGTTCCACATTCTCGCCAAAAAACCTGAGAGCTCTCTTTAGTCTCTAGACTTGCTTGTCTTCAATTGAGGGCTTGGGTGACATTTTGTAGTTTTCGGGAGGGAATTGCTTGTAATTCCCCCTAGGCAGATTTTGAGGTGGAGAATAACATTGCTTAGTTTCGGTCATCTAGAACACCAATTATCATGCAATCACGGAAGTGCCCACCAAGCAGTCTAGGCGACCCGAGAAGGTTTTCCAGGGGCGTCCGTTGTGCGTGCAATGAATGTTTGTTGCGTGTGTGCATGTTTTGTACGACCTCCATGCACGCTTGGTCCAGTTTTCCTTTTAGGGTGATTTCGGGCCCTTGGAGTGGGTGCGACTTGCGCTCGCACGACTAGGCTTGATATCGAGTCGAGTTCCAACTATTTTGATTCGACTCGAAATCGAAATTTTCGACTCAAACTTGGCTCGAAATCGAAATTGATTTCGAGTCGAGTCAACTCGACTCGAAATGACTCGATTCTGATTCAGCTTGAAATCGAATCGAGTCGGCTCGAAATCAAAACTTATCGGTTCAAAATTGAATCAAGTCGGCTCGCAATTGAGCAATTTTTTCATTTTATTCCAATTTTGCTCAAAATTAAATTATACAACCTATAAATTTAGCAAATGAAATACTTAAAGTCTTCATTCTTTTTTTAGGTATAATTTTATTATTTTTAATCTTAAAATAATAATATATTAATAAATACATAATTTTTTAAATTAATTCGAGTTTGATTCGAATCATATTTCGAGCGATTCATGGCTGGCTCGAAATCGACTCGAAATCAGATTCGAGTAAAATTGAAACGACTCAAATTGAATCGAATCAATTTTAACCGATTCTGATTCGGCTCAATTTTCGAACGATTTTCCAGCGACTTTCGAGTTTCGAATAATATGCTCAGCCCTACACACAACTCGCTCTATTTGGTCGTATCGCTTGAATATTCTCAGTTGAAATCTTATCGGTTTGAAAGAGAAAATTCAGGGGGACCTTATCATATGCCCCCAAATTTTCATGGGCCATGATCCGCAAGCAACGAGCCCAAAAATATTTAGCCATGATTATTGTGCTATAGGGTTTGTTGACTTAAGATCATTTCAGCATGCACGTGTCACAAGTTTTTTTGTTTGCAGCCTGAAATGTATCCTCTGTTAGGCCTTGACGTGCACGTTGATGTCTTGGAACCACCCGTGCCTGCTTTGTGAGTTGAAGGTTTCGCGGTGGATGCTTAGACAATGATTTTTGTAGTTAGTTGCTCACACATTGCCCTTGCTTTCTGTGTGGCGCTTGTTGCGCGTTACAGGAACGTCCTCATGCTTTGCACTTTGTGTGTGACATTGGTGCGGAAGTGCATTATTTTGTTAAATTCCGCCTTATATGAATGCATGACTATGACATTGTGTGTTAGCTTGAGTGGTTGTTGTTTGGCGCTTGTGTTGGTGTAGATTCTTGGACATGATGCGAAAGGATGTTCTTCCCCCTTGCCTTTGTGTCACGGAAGGACTACCAGGTCCGTTCCTACTAGAATATGTGAAAGGACTTGGTGTTCGTTCCTACATGGAATCATAGGACTTTATGTTCTCTCTTATCAAGAGCTTATACAGATGCTTTTAAGGAGGAGTTCATTGATGGCATTCTTGTCTTAGGAAGTCGGAACGATTCAAGCTTTCACAGGGAGTCCTAGGAGTGGAGCAGTGCTAGACGAATATAGGGGCCCTAAGATGAAAGTTACGAGGGTAGCTCCGTGATGAGCGTGCCATTTCGCTTTTCCTTTCACTTGGCAAAGGGCTTTGTGCAGCATGAAGGATACATGGGCATTTTTTCCCTTGAATAGGCGATGCCTAAAAAGATGTTGATGTTTGGAGAGTACTCGATTGTATCTGCATCGTGCGCACACTTTGTATCTTGAACTTTATGTTCATTGCATGTCACACAATATATTTGGCGATTATCGTCGAGTGTTAGTGTCAAGGACTTGCCCTCTTAAGCATTATGAGGGTGAGGGACACTTGCCTCCGTCTCCTTGACTACGTGGATGGATTCAGATTCCATTCTTTTTGTAGAGTGAAAGGACTCAAGGTCTGTTTGTTTGAGAGGTGACAAAGAAACTTAATTCATTTGTATCTCGGGACAACTTGAGGTCAGTCTTATGAGTGTGATGTTGGGTGGCAGTTGCTGGAAGTTAGCGCACTACCCGGGGGAAGTCGCTAAAGCGAGCACGCTACCTTGAGGCAGTTGGTGTAGATAAATGTGCTACATGAAGGAAGTTTTTGTAGGTGAGCATGCTGCCCAGAGGTAGGTGCTGTAAATGTGAGCCCGCTGCCTAGAGGCAATTGTGCTGGATGAGCGCACTGTATAGAGGCAGTTGTTGTAATTGAGTGTGCTATGTACCCAAAGGTAGTTGCTATAAATATGAGTGCACTGCTCAATGACAGGTGTTATGAAAGAGCGCGCTGCCCAGAGGAAGTTTCTATAAATAAGTGCGCTGCTAGGAGCCAGATGTTGTAAGCGAGCTCGCTGCCCAGAGGTAAGTACTGTAGGTGAGCGCACTACCCTGAGGCAGTTGATGTAAATGTGAGCACGCTACCTAGAGGGAGTTATTGTAAATGAGCGCGATGCTTATAGACAATTGTTGTAAATGAGCACGCTGTCCGAAGGAAGTTGCTGTAAATGAGCGTGTTGCCTAGATGCAGATGATGTAAATGTGACTGTATTGCTCAGAGACAGTTGTTGTGAATGAGCACACTACTAAGAGGCGGTTGTAGTGAATGTTTGGAGGTTCATTCTCTAATTTCCATAATGATGTTCAGGAAATGATTGCAGTAACATTAAATATCTCGCGCAAGTTTGAACTCACAGTTTATTATCTTAAAGTAATAAAAAGAAAAATTGTTGATATATGTGGCACATAATCTACATATTCTAGGCGCAAAGAAGAATCCTTGTGCCGGGGGTGTTTGTTCTCAGAGATGCCCCTCAGGCCTTCTCAAGGCTGTGTGTCATGGTACTAATGTATCTAGAAATTCTCGAGAGAGCCTTTAGTGGATGAAGTGCTCGGTCTTTTCCTTTAGTCAATCACAATCTTCAGTTTTGTGTCGATATCTACAGTGGAAGTCACAAAATTGCGACTGGTTCTTGATCTTTGGAGGAAGTGGTATGGGCCTCCTGATAACATCATTATTGCAGATGGAGAGGAGTATATTCATCTGAGAGGTGTTGAGGGGAGTGTAGGTGTGACAATGGTGGAACACCCATCTTTACGTGAGTTGTCGTGAAGCTCGTCGTTCCCCCTGGGATCTTGTTGTGGCTCCTAATTCCCACGGGGGTTGTTGCGGCAGTCATCGCTCTTGCATTGCACTAGTGATGTGAACATTGGCTCCCTCTTTTGCTTGGAGGTTCCTTCGAACAATTGGAAGTATGCCTTGATAGCCTTATCGCTGGGATTTGCGCCTCGACTCGGTGAACGAGATCTGCGTAACTTTGTCAATGTTTCCCGCATTAGAGCAGAGTAAAACCCTCTTGGGCAGAGACCTCTGAGGAAGATGTTGCAGAGAAGTTCTGGGTTAACATAAAAGATTTGCAGTGCCTTGAAAGTCAAATGGCATAAGATGTCCTTAAGTGACTCCCCTTTGTTCTAGCAAATGACGGAGAGGTGAGAAGTGTCCCTAATGATTAAACGGTTTGATATGAATTGATCAATGAAGAGGCGCATGAGCTCCTTAAAGTTATTGATCTTCCCTTCCCATAGAGAGTGAAACTAGGTGTGTGTTTGCCCTTTTAGATTCATGGGTAACACTTGGCAACGTAGTTGATTTGGTGTGTTGAAGGGGTGCATGATTGTCCCGAAGTGGTTTATGTGCTTTAGGGGGTCCTCCATTCCATCGAAGGCCTAAAAGTAGGGAAGCTTTAACTCATACAATACGGGATTCACTAGAAACTAAGGAGCGAGCTAGGACCCAAATGGAATATGCATCGCGTGCTTGCGAAGCATCGCGTACACTGGGCGTATTCTCCCTCGATCATATTTTTTACTTCTCGATGAGTGAGTCTTTGGTCATCATGCATATTGTCCACCTCCATTGGGCGAGGGTTTAGTGGAGCATTCCCTAGTTGATCTGACCGTCGTGCGACGTGCTTGGAGCTTGCTTCGTCGAATAGATCGTCAGTAGGACGGTCCTCAAGGTGAGTTGCATCTCGTGGGGGACACGCTCATATGCCATTGTTGGTTGTGTTTCGTGTGCGGAAGCAGAGTTTGGAGAATAGCAAGCTCCCAAATCCCGAAGAAGGGTGAGTACATCACCCAGACATTCTTCCATCACGCGAACACGTTGCTCTACTAAGTCTATAGGTGCGGCGGTAGCATCTCCTACTATAAGTGTAGTGTTATTTGTGAACGAGTTGGCGAGGGCCATCTCGGCGCTCCTCTGAGGATGTGCCGTTAGAGGTGTGCGTGCTCCTTCTTGTCATTGTCATATGGCAGGCGTGCTTGCGCGAGGAAAGCGTTGCTACTAGGATGTTTTTGCAGAGTTAGGAACACATTCCCACATATTGCGCCAAATATTGCGGGTCACCTGATTTTTCCACGGTCTGGAGAATCGGACCGCCTTAGCTCGGTGTTGGACTGGGCATGCAAATATTCAATGAAAATCTAGAATGCAGCAATGACCAGAGGCTTTTTTTACCGTGGAAATCTAAAAAAGGTGAAAAACCACGTGGTTGGTGTTGGTTCTACCATGATGATCTAGAAGTGATTAGACATGTAGCCTCACTACCAACACAATATGAGCCTATGGGGTCGCACATAAGAGCTCTTGAGAAGTAGGATAGGTTTGTGTTGGCCCTGCTCATATGTGATATGAGTGAATGACCAATCCTACGAAGATCTAGACATGATGGAATTCATTCCGGGAGCCATATTGTGAATGCAGGTCGGACGGAGTGAAGTCGAAATGGACTAAGGGAAATTCGGCGAATATGGCTAAGGGAAATTCGGCGAGTATCATCTGCATTCGGTGTGTATCGCCAGGATTCAGTCTGTATTGGTCTGCCCCTTTGCCGATTTGGCTGGTATCATTTGGTTAGTCGCCGATTCGGCGAGTATCGGCAGGATACTTGTCGATTCGACGAGTATCATATTAATACTCGCTGAATGCTGTTTCGGCCGGTTTTTTGCTAAGTCCTTTTGGGCCGATTTTGCGGTTTAGGTTCTTTCTTGGTTCGGTTCAATGTATAAAAGGATTTTTACTCATTGAACCGAACACACATAAAACACCAAAACCGGTACTATTCATTCTAACCTAAATCTAGAGCCCGAGAATGACGAAGATTTCTCTCCCATGACGGAATTGTTCCGCCTGCGACTTCATTGATCCGCTGTTTTCGCCGCTTGCTTCAGCCAACCACCGCCTATCGCTGGTCCCTGCTCGCTATCGTCGACTGTGTGCTATCTTCTCCCACCGCGGAAAGTGTTTCCAAGGCGCGGGGTAAATCGTTGTCACCTCTCCTTGTACGGATCTAGTAATCCGAGGAGACGTGGAGGGAAAGCCTTTTTTGAACTAGACCTTGTATGACAAGTGTCTAGGGTTCTCCGAGTTCATGTGCATTCTCCTAGAGGCGTGGACACAATTCTACGCTCGAAACTCCAGGTTGTTGCCGTTCATTGGAATCGACTCAATCGGAGCACCTTGGTTGAGTTTTGACTCAATCCCGCTGAAGTATATTTATTTTATTACAACCTACTTCTTGATTCATGATCATCGCAAGATCCACAAATAGTTTCTTTTGGGTTTTACTCTTGTTATTCCGCTGCGTGCACAAGTGTTGTGCCACCCCACCGAAAACCCAACAGTGGTATCACAGGGAGGTTGTGCGATGATCATTGTTTCAGAAGTTGTAAATCCATTGCGCGTAGATAAAGAAAATTTAGAAGCGTTCTAAAATCCCAGGACTATTCCAGTTTTCATCAAGTTTTGATGGAATGGAACGCATGCAATTTTGTTATGATATCCTTTTGTAACTCCTTAACAGTAACCATCCCTCTTGTTGGTTTTGTGAAACCAAGTGTGTTTGATTTTAAATCTCACTCGGAGAGACGAGCTTGTCTACTGTGTAAGTGGAGTTTGTGTTGCTCATGTCCAGTGCATGTAAATCTAGGGATCTAGAAATATTCTAAATGTTCAGATTTAGCTTAGTTCATCAAGTGTTGATGAGTTCGTGTACATCTAGGATGCAGTTGGATTATGTTTGCTGTTTTTTTTTGCTTGATGTGCACCCTTGTTAAGTGTTAACCATGATTAAAAAGTTAATTAAGAAATTGAAATCCCTTAAGAAATATTAAGTATTTAGATGCCTTCCGATGGATGACACTCTTCTTGCCTTGATCGATGAAGTGTGGGCTTGCCAAAGTAAGGTGCATTAATCTATCTTGGTAAGGGTGCGAGTAGATAATTGTGATATCCCACTCTCGACATCGGGTCAGTCTTAACTGGGTGACCACAAAGGTTGAGTGCCCAGAGGCATAGGGTTGGCGTGCGTCATATGATGGATGTGAATAAAGAGTTATTCACTAGCCATATAGGAATTGCATAATGATGCAATTGGCAAGAGTTGCCTACCTAAATAGCTGCATTATGAGAGAAAAGCCAAAGCTGACTCATAGTGTTAGTGAAATATGGATCTTGTCCACTAAGAGGGTTACTCGCTAAACTCTTCGGACTGATATCGAGGGTTGTCAATTTGATAAAAATAGTGGGAGTTATTTTGATTAAAGCCCTAATTGAAAAATAAATTACATTTTGAAATGTAGTACTAATTTGCTTTGCTTATATACTTGTAGAATCTCCATGGCAAGTGGTTCACATTCCACCCTATCCCTTAGAGCGATCCTTAAGAAGGAAAAGCTAAACGGGACTAACAATTTGGACTAGTATAGGAACCTGAGAATTGTTCTCAGTCAAGAGCGCAAGCTCTATATTTTGGATGAGGAATTCCCTAAAGAGCCTGCCGAGAATGCGTCCCGTGCTGATAAGGATGCTTATAAGAAGTATCTCGACGACTCCTTAGACGTCAAATGTCTCATGCTTGCGATTATAAACTCTGAGCTCCAAAAGCAACACGAGAGAATGGGTTGCATGGAAATTGACGAGCATCTCAAGAAAATGTTTCAAGGGTAAGCTCGTCAAGAGAGATTTGTTGTCACAAAGGCGTTGATTCAGTGCAAGATAGGAGCTCGGGACCTAGTAGGGACTCACGTACTTAAGATTGATAGTTTTACTTTTAAGACAACCTAAACACCTAGAGGGGGTGGTGAATAGGTTCTTATGCTTGTTTACACTTTTAGGCAGAATTCAATTACAGAATTAATACACTCAGCACAGGAATCACAGAAAATCATACAACACAGATTGCACACAATTTTATAGTGGTTCCCCAAGGTTTGGGTACATCCACTTTCCCCCTTCACCTATCTAGCAGTATGCTAGATTCGGCCAAACTTCCACTATTCTCAGATCCGCAAATCCTATAGCTCAGAACCTGGATAAGTTCCTACAACTCAGAACCCAGAATGGTTCCTACAACTCAGAGAAGAACCTTCTCCTACACTCAGGCAAACAGTCCTACCACTCAGAGATCAACTCTCCTACACTCAGCCTTTATATCACAGGATTACAACTCAGATCTGTGTAAAACAGATCCTACAGAAATTTAGAAAAGAAGTTTTAATGTCTTGCCTTTGTTGAGAGAGAAGAGGACAAGACAATTCTTGATCAGCTGATGAAATCAACTGAATCTGAGCTTTCTTCAAAGCTTCTTGAATCTGAACTTAGCTGAGTTGATATCCAAACAGCTTCTTGAGAAACCACTGACGGCTTCCTTCTTCTTCTTCAAATGGGTGGATCCCTCTCTATCCAACACCTTTGATGATACTTCTGAATTCTTGTTAGAAATCTTCTTAGATCGATCCTGAGATCGTCTTCTTAGATCTTCTGATGAAGATCTTCTTTAGTGCCTAGCACTTTCTTGAATTGATACTTCAATTGGATTGTAATCCTTAATCACTTTATGCACCCCTACACTTCCTTCTGAATCTGTCTATTTATAGACCTTCTTCATGGTAACCGGCTGATCCGGTTTCTAACTGTTTTCTGACAAGTCTGACAGCATCAGTTAACCGGTGGCAACCCATAGCTGTCAAGTCTTCAAACAAATCCTGTGCCTTAGTCTTGGACAGCAAAGTGTCGAGACAGTCTGTCAGAAAGTGTCGAGACCAACTGTCTATATGTGTCGACACAAGTGACTTTGGTGTCGACACAGTCTTTGAAGATGTCGACAAGGTTGCCTTTAAGTCGACACAGCTTCTTCAGAAAATAACTTGGTCTTGACTCTGCAGTGTGTCGACACAAGTCCTGTGTGTTGACACAGTTGTTGTAGATTCAGAACTCAGTATGTGTCGACACTGCCTTCAGGTGTCGACACAGCAATTGTCGACTCTGCCAAAATGTGTCGACTTAGTCTTCTGGTGTCGACACAAGTATTGTCGATTTCTGCCAATGTGTGTCGACTCTATCTCATTGTATCGACACAGCCTCCCAGTGTCGACACAAATATGGTCGACTATCTTTCTGTGAGTCGACGCTGATTCTAAGTGTCGACATTAATGTGGTCGACTATCTCTCTCTGTGTCGACTATCTTTCTCTGTGTCGACACAGCTTCCGTCAAGTGTCGACACAAATATTCTGAAGTGTCGACACTGTTTCTTCAGGTGTCGACACATGGACTTAGAATATTTTTCTGCATTCTTTAATACTTCTTAACCTGCACATGTCAACTTAAAACAACATCAAATACACCTTGATGTATATCATTGAGCTAAGTTGGACTTCTTCAAATCAGGTACACATTTTCCAATGTACCCAACAATCTCCCCCTATTTGGAGAAGTCATAACCCTTAAAGCCAATGATATACACCATTTATAAAAAGTATAATATGATGATATATGACATAACAGGAATACTTGATAAAAAACAAAATATGAACAATCCATCACAGAGTGAACATTATATGATTCCAAACAATATTTTGTTTATAACTTAGTAATGTTTGATTACAGATTTTTACATTGAATGATTTAATCAAAACATTACAAAATACTTTTGAAAGAACTTAAAATTAAGACTGATCAGGCTCTCTTATGACAATCCCTTTGCCAGATTGGATTTGAGCCTTCACAGGAGCTTCAGCAACTTCAGCTGGCTTCTTGCCTTTTTGATTAGCCTTCTTCTGGGCTTCTTCCTTGAGCCTTTGCCTTTCAAAGTAATGATATGGCTTTGGAAAGTACTTGCTCGGCTCCTGAGCATCTGGTGGCAGCCTACCCATCTTGGCTTTTCTCCTGAACTGTACTATGGCTTCCTGCCTAGCTTCAAACTTTTTCCATTCCATTTCATTATATCACTTTCCTCTTTCATGTTCTTGGTCCTTTACAGCCTTCCATGCAGTTAGTATAATATTTCTTGAAGTAGGGCTCCACTGCTCAAAATCTGGCTTAAGTTCAGCCTGCTCTCTAAATCTTTTCTTGGATAGTAGAGCATCTTGCTGTTCTTTCAAGTTGGCATCAGGCTTATCAACTTTTTCAATAATAACCTTGGTAACCTCCTTTGGAGGACTATACATATCCTGAACTTGCTGATCAATCATATCAAAATCTGGAGGAGGGTAAATGACTTGGGCAATCTCAGGTTGATTGCCTTCAAGTAGACCTGTTTGAATTCCTGACTCAGCCACCATAGCATCATCACACAAAGGTGGATATCCCAATGTGGCTCGAATACTATTTGTCACCCATTTGGTGTGCTCTGAGCCAGCATGAACTAACAACCTCTCCCCCTTTATGACTTCTCTGGTAATATGATCTCTTAGATCTTCCTTCTGAAATCTGATCTGGCCATCCAGATAATTCACACCCTCTTTAAAATAGGGTTTCAACCTTTGAAGCTTGTCAGATATGTCCTTTTGAGATGTGGTGATAGCAGTTTTAACTGATTCAATGGCATCTTGAAGTTTCTTATCAAACTCTTCCATCTCCTTTGCTCTTGCTTCAGTCAGCCCTGTAGTAGTCTTTTTCAACTCATCAATAATTTCTTGGTGAGATTCAGCCAAATTATCATTCATCCTCAGCTGATTCTCCAAAACATAACCTTACTTTAAAACAATATCATCCACTTTAGGGATGATAGACTGCTGTTGTTTAGCCAAAAACACCACAGCATTACCTCCCTTATGGAAGCAATCTGTCATCTCCTTCTTATTCATATTTACTTCAAATCTAATAGATTTAATATCTTGAGCCAAGTCAAATTTAAGGGATTTATTGCTCTCATCAACATACTTCTCAACAGCCAACCTGTGTTCATCCAACTTAACTTGCAAATCAACCATAAACTTGTTATAATTAAATTCAGAATGGGATTGTTGAGTTGTAGTATGTAGAGCCTGCTTATAACTTTTTGTCCTTCTCTTGAAGACAACAAGTTTTCTCTTCTTAGCCATTCTGGCTTCTTCAGTCTCAGATTCAGATAAACTATCAATTTGAACTCTTTCTTGAGGAGGAGGAGGAATATCTGTCTCAGTGCCATGTTGTTCAGCCTCAACATGCACAGACTCCCCCTCAACCACTTGCTCCTCCTCAATTTCTTTCTCCTTCTCCACCTCTTGCTCGATCTCAGCTTCTTGCTCTATCTCCATGTCTAGGGCCTTCTCAATATCTTGCCCCTCTTCTACTTTATCAGTAGCAATATCAACATTAGGAAATAACTCATCTAGAGTATATTCCTTCTGAGCTTGAACAGAAGATGTATCATTCAGATCTTCAATATTCAAATCTTTGGAGATATCAATTTGTTCTGCCTCTTGCACTGGGTCAGACATCTTCTCCCCCTATACTTGTTCAGTATTGGTAATGTCTTGGGCAGGTGAGTACACTTGCTCCCCCTGCACCTGTGCAGAAATAGAAATTTTAGAAATGTCTTTTGTAGGAAAATACACCAGCTCCCCCTGCAACGGTACCTGGTCAGGAGTACCAGGTACACTTGCTCTTCCTGCCTGTATCCTTTAGCAACCAATCTTTCTTTATTTTTCACTATTACTCCACTCTCATCCAACTTGTTCCTATCGATCCATTTTGTCCCAATTATATTGTGGCCTCTTGGTTTAGGAACAAGCTCCCAGATATTGCACCTTCTGAATTGATTCAGCTCCTCTTGCATAGCATCAATCCAGTGCTGGTCTTGGATAGCTTCTTCAAACTTCTTAGGCTCCATTTGTGACAGGAAACTTGAATACAGAACTGTGCTTTTACTTCTGCTTCTAGTCTGCACTCCCTGTCTTGGATCACCTATTATCTGATCAGCTGGATGGTCTCTTAAATTTCTTGTAGCTGGAGGAAGATTCCCTTATGGTTGAACATCTCCAGCTCCTTCATTATGCTGAACCTCTTGGTTTTCTTCATCTTCTATTGTGTCTTGTACTCTCCCTGGACAGTAGCCTTCATTTTCCAATGCTCCATCTTCCCTTGAAACTTCAGCAATGGAGAGCTTGTCCATTCTTTTGCTTATACCTGTTGAGTCATTTGATCTACAAGACAACTCACAGTTGTTTAATCTTGTTTCATCAAACACAACATGCACAGATTCTTCAACAACTTGAGTAGTCAAGTTGAAGATTCTATAGGCCTTACTATTTGTGCTGTACCCAACAAATATCCCATCCTGGGATTTGGCAGCAAACTTAGTCAAATATGACTTACCATTGTTAAGCATATAGCATTTGCAACCAAAGATCCTAAAGTAGGATAGATTTGGTTTTCTACCTTTCATAATCTCATAGGGAGTCTTTTTGTGGCTCTTGGTGATAAAAGCCCTATTGATCACATGACAAGCAGTGTTTACTGCCTCAGCCCAGAAATATTCTGGTAGAGAGGTGTCACTCAATAGAGTTCTACCAGCTTCAATTAATGTTCTATTCTTTCTTTCAGTAATTCCATTTTGCTGAGGTGTTCTAGGTGAGGAGAACTCTTGGAAAATCCCAAAGTCTTCACATAACTTTGTCATGATTTTAGATTGAAACTCAGTACCATGGTCACTTCTGATTTTGACCACTGTACTATTCAGTTCATTCTGAATTTGCTTCACAAAATTAAGTAAGACACTTGGGGTTTCAGATTTCTATCTCAGAAAGAACACCCATGTAAATCTAGAATAGTCATCTACAACCACAAAAGTGTAGACCTTCCTACCTAGACTATGAACTGGCATAGGACCAAAAAGATCCATATGCAAGAGGTATAAGCACCTCACAGAATCCTTGTTTTCAAGGCTTTGAAAGGAGGATTTTGTCTGCTTGCCCTTTTGACAAGCTGAGCATATCCCTTCCTTTATACACTTAACTTGAGGACCATTCCTCACTAACTCTTTGCTAAAGAGTTGGCCAATTGTCTTGTAGTTAAGATGAGCCAATCTCTTATGCCACTTAACACAATGAGAAGCATTGTCATCAGCTATAAGACAGATGAGAGAAGCCTTATTCTCACACATAAAATTAAGACAATATACATTTCTCTTCCTATACCCAGTCAAAATGATCTCTTGATCACTTGACATTTTGATATGACATCCATCCTTAACAAATGAAATGTCATATCCTAAATCACTCAGTTGGCTTATGCTTATTAGATTATGTTTCAAACCTTTTACATAAGCCACTTGGGTGATAGTAATTAGGTTAGAAGAAATGTTACCAAACCCTTTGATGACTCCTTTTTCAGATCCACCAAAGATCACTTTAGGTCCATCTTTGACAGATGAATACTCCTTCAGCAGCCCCTTTGTTCCAGTCATGTGCCTGGAACAACCACTATCCAAGTACCATATAGGGGCATGGCTACTTGGATTCACCTGCAACACAGATTTACTTACCCTTAGAACCCAAGCAAGTCTTGGGTCCTTGGTTCAGGTTAGCATAAACAAAGCTACCATTATCTCTTCTAACAGGTAGACTATTATTCTTTCTAACACTTGTGTTATACCAGCAGTCTAGTGCAAAATGACCTCTCTTGCCACAGCACCAACATTCAAACCTATTGTATCTAGTTCTAGATACATCCTTGACAAAAGAATTTCTGTCCATTGCTGGTGCTGC
Source organism: Platanthera zijinensis (assembly GCA_039513925.1). Classification (NCBI taxonomy): domain Eukaryota; kingdom Viridiplantae; phylum Streptophyta; class Magnoliopsida; order Asparagales; family Orchidaceae; genus Platanthera; species Platanthera zijinensis. Next base: position 46,887,369 of record CM077079.1, on the reverse strand, counting down.
AGCAGCTTCACCCACTGATTTTTTATAACCATTGGGTTTATGAACATGGGTAGGCCTGTTGGCATTTACACCCTTGTTTTTCAGAACATTAGTCTTAATATGACCATGAATATTTTCATGATCATATTGGTTAGAAGGCACTTGCACCTTTCTAAACTTAATAGGGACTGAAAAGTTCAGTGGCTTGACAGGAGCTTTGCCTTTCCTCTTGAATCGGCCAGCCCTTGAGTTACCTTTGAATCCTAATCCTGCCTTACCCTTTTGATTCACAAATTCATCTATCAAGGGTAAGACAGACTTTGGCTTAGAGTAACTAGCCACTAAATCTTTTTCAATTCTTAGTCTGGCCTCCAGACTCTTCACTTGATCATTGGTATAATTAATTGTGCCCATCTGAATAATAGTTATATTCTTCAGCTTGGCAATTTCATTTAACTTCTGATCAATTACTTTCTCTAACTCAGTTGCAGCTACCCTTAGTTTAGCAATTTCATGAGCCTGAGATTTAACTAGGTTCTTGCTTTTCTTAAGGGCCTGCAACAAGTCCCCATACTTATCTATCAATTGATAGACATCTCCTTCAGATTCAGATGCATCTACATCACTTGATGCAGATGTAGCTGATTCTGTACTTGTACTACAAACAGATTTCATAGAAGGACATTGTACCTTATTAGGACCAGACTGATTCTGGCATATGTCCTCTTCTGATCCTGCCATCAGTCCCATGCACTGATGATCCTCTTGATCATAGATGGAGTCTAGCAACTGCAGAAACTCCTCTTCTTCAGATGCAGCATATGGTCCAATATATGCTTCTGCTTCAGATTCTGACTCTGAAGTTGACTGATCTGTTAGGCTCTTATCCTTCTTTGCAACAAAGGATTTTTCCTTCTTGCCCTTTTGATAAGTCTTCTTCTTGTCTGATGACTCCTTTCTCTTATCAGGACAGTCAGCCACTACATGTCCAGGCCTATTGCAACAATAGCAGACAATCTTTGAAGTAGTGGCCTTGCTGGGCTTTGTTCTGCTCTTCTCTTTCCTTGATGACTTTTTCTTCTGATAATAGTCATCAACTTGCTGTGATGAGGAGGGCCTATACCTCCACTGCTTCTTCTTTAAGAATCTTTGGAATTGCCTTGTAAATGCAGCAAAATCTGCATCTGACTCACAGCTTTCTGAACCCTGATTCTCTGAATTTTCAGAACTAACTTCTTCAACTTCCTTAGGAGGAGATGATGATATCCTCCTATTCTTTCTAGTGGCTTCTGCCTTGAAGGCCACTGTCTTCTCTCTATGCTCTCCTTTTGAATTCTTTTCCTCCTCTTTCCTCACCATAAGTTGCATTTCATAGGATAGCAACTTTCCAAACAAGGTTGGAGGAGAAATCTCTGCCAGTTTAGCCACTTCTCTTATGGCACAGATCTTTGTGTCCCAATCCTTTGTCAAGGATCTTAAGAATTTGTCATTCAGTTCATAGGTACTGAAGACTCTTCCATAGGACATTAACTCATTCACAATTCTATAGAATTTCTTATAGCATTCAGTTATGCTATCAGTTTTTCCTTGTCTAAAACTTTCATATTCCTGGTTGAGCATAGACTTCCTATCCTATCTTACTTCTTCAGATCCCTCTATGTAGACAATCAAGGTGTCCCACATTTCTTTGGAGGTCTTGCAGTGAATCAGATTCTGAAATGTAGAATCATCTATGGCACTCATAATAATATTCTGAGCTCTCTTGTCCATGGTTGCCAAAATGATTTCATCCTTGGTCATTTCAGAATAACTCTTTGGAGTTTGAATATTAGCATCAAGAACTGATACCTTCATTGGAATGAAGGGTCCTTCCTGAACTGTGATGTATATTCTTGGGTCAGATGCTTCCATGAACAATCTGACTCTTTCTTTCCAAATTCCAAAGATTTCCTTCCTGTAGATGGGTAACTTCATTGACCCTAACTCCTTGTGATTTTCTCCAGAATCAATCTTCTTGAATCTTGATTCTGCCTTTCAGATCTACCTCAGACTGTTAAGTCCTTTTTGAGGAACCTTCCTCTGATACCACTTGATAGTTTTTCTTTCAAGACAACCTAAACACCTAGAGGGGGGGGGGTGAATAGGTTCTTATGCTTGTTTACACTTTTAGGCAGAATTCAATTACAGAATTAATACACTCAGCACAGGAATCACAGAAAATCATACAACACAGATTGCACACAGTTTTATAGTGGTTCCCCAAGGTTTGGGTACATCCACTTTCCCCCTTCACCTATCTAGCAGTATGCTAGATTCGGCCAAACTTCCATTATTCTCAGATCCGCAGATCCTACAGCTCAGAACCTGGATAAGTTCCTACAACTCAGAACCCAGAATGGTTCCTACAACTCAGAGAAGAACCTTATCCTACACTCAGGCAAATAGCCATACCACTCAGAGATCAACTCTCCTACACTCAGCCTTTATATCACAGGCTTACAACTCAGATCTGTGTAAAACAGATCCTACAAAAATTTAGAAAAGAAGTTTTAATGTCTTGCCTTTGTTGAGAGAGAAGAGGACAAGACAATTCTTGATCAGCTGATGAAATCAACTGAATCTGAGCTTTCTTCAAAGCTTCTTGAATCTGAACTTAGCTGAGTTGATATCCAAACAGCTTCTTGAGAAACCACTGACGGCTTCCTTCTTCTTCTTCAAATGGGTGGATCCCTCTCTATCCAACACCTTTGATGATACTTCTGAATTCTTGTTAGAACTCTTCTTAGATCGATTCTGAGATCTTCTGATGAAGATCTTCTTTAGTGCCTAGCACTTTCTTGAATTGATACTTCAATTGGATTGTAATCCTTCTTCACTTTATGCACCCCTACACTTCCTTATGAATCTGTCTATTTATAGACCTTCTTCATGGTAACCGGCTGATCCGGTTTCTAACTGTTTTCTGACAAGTCTGACAGCATCAGTTAACCGGTGGCAACCCACAGCTGTCAAGTCTTCAAACAAATCCTGTGCCTTAGTCTTGGACAGCAAAGTGTCGAGACAGTCTGTCATAAAGTGTCGAGACCAACTGTCTATATATGTCGACACAAGTGACTTTGGTGTCGACACAGTCTTTGAAGATGTCGACAAGGTTGCCTTTAAGTCGACACAGCTTCTTTAGAAAATAACTTGGTCTTGACTCTGCAGTGTGTCGACACAAGTCCTGTGTGTCGACACAGTTGTTGTAGATTTAGAACTCAGTATGTGTCGACACTGCCTTCAGGTGTCGACACAGCAATTGTCGACTCTGCCAAAATGTGTCGACTTAGTCTTCTGGTGTCGACACAAGTATTGTCGATTTCTGCCAATGTGTGTCGACTCTGTCTCATTGTGTCGACACAGCCTCCCAGTGTCGACACAAATGTGGCCGACTATCTTTCTGTGAGTCGACGCTGCTTCTCAGTGTCGACATTAATGTGGTCGACTATCTCTCTCTGTGTCGACTATCTTTCTCTGTGTCGACACAGCTTCCGTCAAGTGTCGACACAAATATTCTGAAGTGTCGACACTGTTTCTTCAGGTGTCGACACATGGACTTAGAATATTTTTCTACATTCTTTAATACTTCTTCACCTGCACATGTCAACTTAAAACAACATCAAATACACCTTGATGTATATCATTGAGCTAAGTTGGACTTCTTCAAATCAGTTACACATTTTCCAATGTACCCAACAAAGATGATTGGGTATATCGAGAACCTTGAAAGACTAGGGTTCCCTCTTGCCAAGAGTTGGCCACGGACCTGATCCTGCAATCATTGCCAGATAGTTACGAGTAGTTTGTCTTAAAATACAACATGAATGAGATAGATAAGACACTGCCTGAGCTCCTAGGCATGTTGAGAACTGCCGAGATCAATATGAAGAAGGTCAAGCCAGCCAGTTCCATACTGATGGTGCATAAGGGTATGGGAAAGGCCAAGGGATTCAAGAAGACAAAGGTTGGACCTAAGTCTGGATTGGATCCCAAGTCTTCAGCGCTGAAGAAAATAGGTTCATAGAAAGAGGGAAAGTGCCACCATTGTGGCAAGACTGGTCATTGGAGGAGGAACTATCCTTCATATATTGAGAGTCTGCAGAAAATGAAGGGAGGTATAACTTCCACTTCAAGTAATTATGTTATAGAGATAAACCTTTCTGTTCCTTCATCCTGGGTATTAGATACCGGATGTGGTTCTCATATTTGCATAAATATGCAGGAATTGGGAAGGAGAAGAATGCTGAGTAAAGGAGAGGTAGACCTCCGCATTGGCAATGGAGTAAGAGTTACTGTCCGTGGGATTTATTGCCAATGAGACTTAATCGTCTAGCTTTGCCCAGTGGGCTTATTTTTTGGAACTAGATAATTGTTATTATGTTCCTGCGATAACTAGAAATATTATTTCCATTTTGTGTCTTGACATGAGTGGATTTTCTTTTATTATTAAGAAAAATTATTGTTCTATATTTAAGAATGATGTTTGTTATGTTGTAGCCCAATTGTTTAATGGTCTTTATGTTTTGAACTTATAGCATCCGATCTATAACATAGAAAATACTAAAAGACAAAGAACAAATGACTCGAACCCTACGTATCTTGGACATTGTCGTTTGGGACATATAAATGAAGAAACGTATATTCCAAGCTCCATAAAGATGGACTATTGGACTCGTTTGATTATGAATTATTCGAGAGATGTGAATCTTGTTTGTTAGGCAAGATTACTAAAGTCCCTTTCACTGGCTTCAATGAGAGGGCTAATGATCTCTTGGGAATAATATATAGTGATGTATGTGGACACATAAGTTCTATGGCTAGAAGGTGGGTACTTCTATTTTGTTACATTTACTGATGATTTAAGTAGATACGGATATGTGTATCTTATGAAACGCAAATCCGAAACCTTTGAAATGTTCAAGGTGTTTAAAAATGAAAGTAGAGAACCAGCTGGGCAAGAAGGTTAAAAAGCACTCTGATCTTGATCGAGTTGGTGAATACCTAAGTCATGAGTTCCGTGATCATCTGAAAGAGTGTGATATTGTATCACATCTCACTCCACCTAGGACACCACAACATATTGGTGTGTCTGAGCGGAGGAATCAAACCTTGTTAGACATGGTGTGATCGATGATGAGTCATGCAGATCTACCTTTTTCTTTTGGGGTTTTGCTCTAGAAATTGCTGCTCTTACACTAAATTGCGCTCCAATGAAAGCGATTCTAAAGACACCATATGAGATATATACTGGGAAGCGTAATAGTATGTCGTTCATTAAGGTTTGGGGATGTAGGCATACATGCGATGTCAAATGCCTAACAAGCTGGAACCCAAATCAGATAAATGTTATCTTGTGGGGTATCCTTGGGAAACCAAAGGGTACTACTTCTACCTATCGTCTTAGGGCAAAGTGTTTGTCGCAAGGACCAGCGTCTTTCTTGGGAAAGAGTTCTTAAGTAGAAAGATGGCCAAGGTAGTACTTGAAGAAGTTCAAGGGACACAAATGGTGAATGAACCAAAATTGGAACCTGAGTTAGGACTATAAGTGGTTGTAGATGGATAACCTACTCAGGAAACACAAGTTCCACATAGATCTGGTAGACCAAGATTTGAGCCTGAGAGATATGGATTTCTCGTGTCTCAGATAGGTAATGTGTTGCTTATGGATCATGATGATAAGACAGCAACCTACTGAGATGCTAAGAGTGGACCGGACTCTGAGAAGTGGCTTGAGTCCATGAAGGCTGAGATGGACTCCATGTATAAAAACCATGTATGGACTTTGGTGGAACCACCTGAAGGGGTAAGACCCATAGGGTGCAAGTGAGTCTTAAAGAAGAAGACTGACATGGATGGGAATGTATAGACATTTAAAGGGCGACTCGTGGCTAAGGGTTTCAAGCAAATTCATGGTATTGACTATGATGAGACCTTTTCCCCTTTTGTCCATGGTTAAGTCCATTAGGATTCTGCTTGCTATTACTGCGTATTATGATTACAAGATCTTGCAGATGGATATCAAAATGGATTTCCTTAATGGGAACCTCCTTGAGTAAGTGTTTATGACACAACCCGAGGGTTTTGTATCTCCAGGTGAAGCCACTAAGATATGCAAGCTACAGAGATCTATTTATGGATTGAAACAAGCCTCTCGAAGTTGGAATCATCGTTTTAATAAAAAGATCAAAGAGTTTTGTTTTATCAAGAACGAAGATGAACCATGTGTTTACAAGCGGATTAATGTGAGCATAGTTGTCTTTCTGATACTGTATGTAGATGACATAATGCTGATCGGGATGGCAAACCGAACCCTGCAAGTTGTTAAGAACAACCTAGGGACTGCTTTTCTATGAAGAACTTAGGGGAAGAGACTTATATACTCGGTATTAAGATCTATAGAGAAAGATCGAATAAGTTGCTGGGTTTGACACAAAATACGTCAATTGATAAGGTGTTGAAGCGGTTCAACATGCTTGAGTCCAAGAAAGGATTCTTACCCATGCCTAATGGTATCAGTCTCTCTGAGGACCAATGCACTAAATCTTATGAAGATAACGACCACATGAAGTTGATTCCATATGCTTTGGCAATTGGGTCAATCATGTATGCTATGATATGTACTAGACCTGATGTCTCTTATGCTTTAAGCATGACTAGCAGGTATGAGTCAGATCTCGGTGGAAAGTTACTGGATAGCCGTCAAGAATATCCTGAAGTACTTGAGAAGGACTAAGGATGAGTTCGTGGTTTTCAGAAGAGAGGAAGAGCTCATTATAAATGGTTACGCGGATGCTAGCTTCCAAACTGACAGGGACGATTCGAAGTCTCAGTCAGAGTTTGTGTTTTGCTTAAATGGAGGTACTGTTAGCTGGAAGAGTTCCAAGCAGGATACAGTTGCCGATTCTACAACTGAGGCCGAGTACATCGCCGCTGTAAATGCAGCGAAGGAGGCTGTATGGATTAGGAAATTCATCGGCGAGTTAGATGTAGTTCCTAGCATTGTTCGTCTCATAGTTCTCTACTATTACAATAATGATGCAATTTCAATTGCTTCAGAACTTAGATCTCATCAGCGCTCCAAGCACATACTTCGGAGGTTCCATCTAATTCGAGAGATTGTCGATTGATGATACTTTTTACATAACATGGTAATAACTTGATGCGGATTCATTCTACAATTTAATAATAACTATGTACACAGGCATATGCTAAATTGATTTAACATTTCAGGCAAGTGCACCTATCAATCATAGTATAGGATAATTCTACATCTCGTGTCGTATTCCACAGGGCTTTTTAAAATACTCATACTCACCCTCACTCTATTATCACACTGATAATTAAAATTGAATTCTAACCTACATTAACCTAACTATGACTATTTAGATAAAAATACATTAGAGTGTTAAATTCATGAAAAGGTGAAAGTTAAGAGCATTCACATGAAACTACTTTCGCATTGATTCAAATCTATCTAATCATGTGATAGCAACATTATCAAATCCATTGTTATGTAAGGGTAAAACATCCATTAAATTCTCTCTCGAGCAATTCAAATCTAACAAAAGTGAGTAAATTTTCTCTCGAACAATTTACAATACTCAAATTTGCATTAAATACGTTACCCTATTTACTACACAAACTCATGAAATCCAATCTCTAACATATCATAAATTCATTTATACGTATCAAAATTATACAATTAACATATCTCTCGATCATGAAAATTGCAATGTAAATAGAAATAACTCCTAATTATGAAATTATTAACATCATTACAAACATCCAATTTCTCAATCTAGAGGTTTGAAATTCATGAATGTCAAAAGCTAAATTCATATTTAGGATAATCATTTTTGTTCTAAGGATTATATACGCATAAACTACCACAAATTTGATGAAAACAATGCGATGCATGATTAAACAAATTATTCAAATACAAAGTTCATGTAAATTATAAAATATGGAAAGTTGAATCACCAAGTTAAGATCAAAATTAAGAAGATACATGAAGAATTAAAGGAATACAAAAATCCTCTTAAATTATCCTTCTCTTGGGATCTCCACTTCCGTCCTCCAGAAAAGCTCCAATGCAAATTGATCCAAAAGTCCAGAATAAAATTCTCTCCAGGTTTTTATAGTCTCATAAAAAACATGGTCGAACACGGGTTCCAACCCGGCCGTGTTACAGGCCGTGTGGGCAGTTCCAGGGCAATTCCACACGATTAGACGTGTTTGGTCGTGGGTCGTGTTAGCGGACACGGGTACTGACACGGCCGTATTGGATAATACGGCTGTGTTGTTCTTCATGTTCTTCAGGCACGGGTTGGTCGGCTTCAATACTTCATATTTGTCCCGAAAAGAACACGGGCTGGGAACACGGGCGTGTTCCCACCCGTGTGGTGCTCTGACTTCTCCTCTGTCTGCGGCCGAAATGGAACACGGGTAGGCACACAGGCGTGTTCCTACCCGTGTATGACAATTTATTCTCTGTGATCAGCCATGTTGGACCCGTCAAATCCCATGTTTGCTCCAAGACTTTTAGTTCTACTGGTTCGCAGTACCTGTATTATAAAATGAAGTAGTAAGTGAATTGATTAATACATGAAATAAGAGCAACTTCAAACTATGCTCTACTATTCATGATAATACCAATTCTTAACTATTCTTGCGCAATTACTTGATAAAGAGGTAGAAAACAGTGGACATGATTACAATTATGATAGTAAAAAGCCTATCATAATTGTACTCATCATCGATCGAGGAGATGTGAGAATTAGCTGAGTGTCGACTGAAGAAAATATTGCGGATCCACTGATAAAGCCTCTCGCACAGATAAAGCATGATGGTCATGATAGATCTATGGGTATACGATACCTGAACTATCAACTCTAGTTTGAGTATTGTGGATTGTATGTTCGTTGGCTGTAATTGCACTTGCTTCGGAACCTAGATCTCATCAGCGCTCCAAGCACATACTTTGACGGTTCCATCTAATTCGAGAGATTGTCAATCGAAGAGATGTGAACATATGCATAGTGCTGACTGAAGAGAACATTGCGGATCCACTGACAAAGCCTCTCGCACAGAGAAATCTTGATGATCATGTTAGATCTATGGGTATACAATGTGATGCCCCAAAACCCAAATAAGGTCACACGGCCTGGGACACGGGCATGTCCAGGGCCGTTTCCTGCTCTGTGTTAGCCTGGTTGTGTCGAGTGTGGTACACGGCTGGGAACACGGGTATGAATAGTGCTGACACGGGTGTGTTGATTGGTGACACGGGCGTGTCAAATACCCGTTTCTTGCTCAAGGGTTATGCGGAGCGGTGCCGACTGAAGTACACGGCCTAGAGTACGAACATGTACTACTTGACGCGAGCGTGTCAAAGTTGATACGGGCGTGTTGGGAATCCATGTCCTTTTCGAGGATTTTGTTCGACCTGTGTCGATTGAAAGACACTCCCCTCAATACGGGCGTGTACTGTGTGACACGGGCATATCAGGAGCTTGACATGGTCGTGTCTAATCCTGTGTCCTGGTCTGGATTGAGTCACTTGTGTGTTGCTTAAGGTACATGGCTTGTGACATGGGCGTGTCACAAGCCGGGTTCGGCCCATGAAAGTCATTTTCAGATCAATCTGAGCCGTTCGATTCCTGTTATGAAGATCTAACGGCTCTGGGTATTTCCTGAAGGGATAAGTGCGGGAATTGATGAGTTATTTCTCATTATATCCTTATCATTCTCTTTCTAAGAAGAAGAGAGAGAGGAGAGCAAAGGAAGGAAGAAGAAGAGAAATCCGGCCGCAGGTGGTGCTACGGTGGTCCAAATCACGAGCCGAGTCCTGTTCTGCGAGGGCGAGGCCATTGCGGTGACTTTCATCCATCTAGTTTTCTCCATGGCACCGAAATGTCTTCCAAGGGTAACAATTTCCTTCTTAGACAAGTGAAGTCCTTCTTTACTGCATATGCATGGAATCCTCTACCAAAAAGTGGAAATCGAAGTGATTCCCTTGGGATGTTGTGTTTCATCCCCTGTTATATTACATTAGAACCGGAAGTGTGTAGTACGGTTAGGCATGTTGTATGAAGCCCATCCGGATGAGTTGGTATGGATTGGTGATGCTTTGTTTGCAAATTGGAGTAAACTCCGAGTACATTGATTGTTTGAATGGAATCTTTGGTGGATACCTGTGGCATGGTGCAACAGGAAGTACTGAAGGAAACACAGGAAAATTCTTTGAGATTTGGTACTTAGTGTTCAACTCCTGTGGCCGTGAGTGCCATTTTGTGTGTAGTTGAGCCGTTGGGCTGCAACTGTGGGATGCCTTTGTGACAAACCGGAAAGGTGAAGCAATACCCACGTTAGTCCAGTCTTATGTCTTACAAATTTGAGCAACGGGAAAGGTGGATCTGTACCCGCGTTATGGTTGTCTAACCGTGGGTGCGTAAGGCCCTGTTAGGATCACATAGTGAGAGTCTTTGGCCTGCACGCCATAAAGACTAGGAATGCTCATAATGGACCGTCATGTCTGGGACCTCTGAATGGTGGTGGGACCCTGTTTTTCCGGTACCCCAATAATGTGCCCTTAGTGAACGGAACGTCGGGCCGTCTTGCCGGCGTTTGTGATATGTATTCACTTGTGTGGTTGAGCACGTCCTTGGTGGTTTACTATATACATATGCTGTGTGAATAAAATGCTTTGCAGGGAAGGAATTCCGCTGCCCCGTGCCAGGGGCAGGGTTGTTCTAATTGGTCAGCTGAATGCTGACCGTTGCCCTGTTTGCCACCGCTTGGTGGATTTCCCTTTTGCAGGTAATGGAGGACCAAGCAGGAAATAGCAGGCTGAAGCCTTCGTTGCACAGCTAGCCCTCAAAGACTTTGTTTTGTTTACTCTTATTCATGTGTGGTCGGCCTGCGCGCCGATGTTTGCAAACCACACTTTTGTTAAGAGAAACTTGTAAGGCCATAAGGCTAAGTGCTTTATGTATTTTGTATACATTCCTTTTTTTTCTTTTTAGTGGACATTCTTTGTGATTCTTGAGTTCAAGTTTTCAACCATGAAGCTTCTGCTAGAATGCTCTGTGTTAGGGTTCGATGGTATTTGATATTATTTAATAACTTCTCCGCCTGTTTGTACAATATGGTGTGGGGCCCTGGCCGGACCTTCTATTATATTACACGTGACGGGTAGAGGTGTTACAATTTTGTATCAGCATGTTGGTCTATCTCTTCCGAATTCATGGTCGAATTCTTTTGAGGGGTGGCGAGCACGTGTAAGTGTTGTCGTTATAACACATAAAATGAACTCAAGAATGTCCACTTAGGAATGAAAATACACTTGGTTGATGAACTTGTGTGTTCCTTTTTGTATGTTTGTCGTTTGATAGGTCGCTAAATTGTGTTTCTATACATATAGGTGACTAGAAGTGTTGCGGGTTAGTCGGAACCTCAATATTCTATTGAAAGTGCGGCACCAGCTGAGGTGCCCACACCTCCGCCATCTGCCGAAACTGTACGTTTTATTATGGATACAGTACTTGCTATTATGAATGCTCAACAGGCTGGGCAGCACGATCTGTAATGGTGCCAATGCATGCTGGGTTAAGGCAAGTACCGGTGGAAGTTGTGGTTGATCCATGGACAGTAGATCAACAATTGAAGTGGTTCATGAGCTTCAATCCTTCTATTTTTACTAGGGTGGGTTCCCCAGCCCAAGCGGAGGATTGGATCGCAAGGATTAAGAGAATCTTGACAGCTATCAGAGTTGAGGCGGAACAGAAAGTAACCTTAACCACTTTCTTACTTGAGGGAGAGGCTCGACTGTGGTGGGATGAGGTGGAACTGCATCACTTGGCAGTCAGATAGTTGACAGGGGTCTCAATTAAAGAGTTCTCTCGGTTGTTCTTAGCAAAGCATCTGCCGATGTAGCAGAGAATTGCTATGGAGTTGGAGTTCCAACGGTTACTCAAGGAGAACATAGTGTGGATGACTACCTTCATGATTTTATGCGTTTGGGACGGTGTGCAGGTTCTATCTTCGCCGAAGAGGAGAGTAAGACCAGTCGGTTATATTGGGGACTACGGGATGAGCTACGGTATCTTCTCTCGAGTTCTGTGAACTAGGGGTTTCAAGCTTTGGTCTGTACGGCTCGGTCTTTGGAGACGGACTTGAAAAGAGGGCAGGGCAAAGGGAACTTGGATGTTATAAAGCCGAAGTTCAAACCACCGCGGTTGGAGAAGTTTGGGTACCGAAAGAGATGGGGTAAGAAGTCCAAATCTGTTGGACAAACTCCTTCAGTGGTTGTTTCTAAGGCATCTTCTGGTTATGGTCCTCGCACTTGCTATACGTGTGACAAGCCGGGACACTATGCTCGGGAGTGTGGAGTTGGCCCTCCAAAAGTAGAGAAGAAGCCGGGTACATCCTATGCGGAAAAAGGGAAGGCTGTGGCGGAGTCTTCTGCATCGCAGGCGCAACCCCGAGTTTACAATCTTGGACAACAGGAGGCCATCAAGCAGACCGATGTCGTCACAGGTGTGAGTAGTCTATAGTTTTACTATATTCTTTGTGTTGTGCTTATTTTAATCTTGGTGTTATAGGTTTTGTCCTTATACGGGACTATCCGGCAAGAGCACTGTTCGATACAAGTACTTCACATTCATTTCTGTCTGAAGATTTCGTCTTACGAATCGGGGTTCCTATATAGACCATGACAGACAGTATGAAGGTGTTACTACCTAACGGATGTTTGATGTGCGCGAATAAATCTTGTTGTGTTGAGGTAAAGATAGGAAGTCAGGATTTCAAGGTGGAAACATCAGTATTGCCGATATCAGAGTTCGATATAATCTTTGGTATAGATTATCTTTCAGAGCAGCATGCCTGTATAGATTGCACTTCCAAAGAGGTTACACTGGGGCAGAATACAAGAGTCTAAATTCAATGGCATGCAAGGGATAAGTAGGATATTAATATTTACTCTCCAAGTCGTTAAGGCAATTCGGAAGGGTGCAGAGTTATTCTTCACACTCGTAGAGGCAGTGGAGCCGAAGGCTAGTGTGAGTGAGGTGTCGATTGTATCAGAATATGCTAATGTGTCTCCTAAAGACCTTCCGGGGTTACCTCCCCAAAGGGAAATCGACTTCGCTATCGAGATAGTGCCAGGTGCAAAACCTGTGGCTCGCTCACCTTACCGTGTAGCGCCAAAGGAAATGGCGGAACTGAAAGTTCAGTTGCAAGAATTGCTAGAGTAATGCTATATACGCCCAAGTCAGTCACCTTGGTGCGCGACGGTTCTCTTTGTGAAAAAGAAGGACGGTAGCTTGTGTATATGCATTGACTATAGAGAACTGAACAAGCTGACGGAAAGAACAAGTATTTGATTCCACGGATTAACGACCTGTATGATCAATTAGTTGGCTCGACTGTATGCTCCAAGTTGGTTTTGAAGGCAGTTTATTATCAGTTGAGGATTTGTGAAAGTGACTTACCCAAAACAGCATTTGGAACACGCTATGGTCACTATAAGTTCACGGTAATGCCGTTTGGGCTGTCTAATGCGCCATCATTATTTATGGACTTAATGCATCAAACGTTTAGGGAATACTTGGATCTCTTTGTGATCGTCTTTATTGACGATATCCTCGTATACTCCCAATCCGAAGAAGATCATGCAAATCATTTGAGGATGGTGTTGCACACCCTGAGGAAGAACAAGCTCTACGCTAAGTTCTCTAAGTGTGAGTTTTTGCTGTCGTTAGTGGCTTTCCTTAGCCATGTGGTTAGTGGAGAGGGAATTACGGTGGATCCTTCCAAGATAGTTGCTATACGAGAGTGGCATGTTCTCACTACAGTAGCAGAAGTCAGGAATTTCCTTGGGCTTGCGGGCTACTACAGGCGCTTTGTACAAAACTTCTCAAGGATAGCCTTTCCTCTCACCATACTGACGAGGAAGGATCAGAAGTTCATTTGGATGCCCGAGTGCGCACGAGATTTCGAAGAGCTAAAGAGTCGTTTGACCACGGTTCCAATCTTGACATCTTCATGTAGTCTGGACAGCTTTGAGGTTTATATTGATGTGTTAGTGAGCGGCTTAGGTTGCATTCTTCTACAATTCAGAAAGGTAATAGCATATGGCTCACACAGGTTGAAGGTGCACGAACGGAATTATCCCGTCCATGATTTAGAGTTGGCGGCGGTGATATTCGCACTAAAACTGTGGCGTCATTACCTATATGGTGTGAAAGTGGATATATTCACAGACCATAAGAGCCTGAAATATCTGTTGGATCAGAAAGATCTCAATATGCGATAGAGAAGGTGGATGGAGTTTCTTGGTGATTACACCTTCCAGATTCATTATACTCCCGGTAAAGGGAATGTAGTCACGGATGCCTTGAGTCTTAGGACCCCAGTAAGGGCAAGTTGGTTGCTAAGACATGATGAAAGCTTAATTCAAGAACTGGAAGCATTAGATATTTCTTGTGTTGTAAAGGATTCCACTGCAAATACGTGCTTAAACTGGACGGAGGTACAGTGTGGCCTGGAGGATAGAGTTTGGCAAGCAACAGAACTTGATGAAAGTCTACAACGCTATGCATCAGAAAGTGCGGATTCTCAGTTTTCGTTTAATGACGGACTTTTTCGGAAGGACGGTCGTTTGTGTGCTCAAATAGGGGTAAACTTCGTGAAGAATTGATGTATGAAGCCCACTTCACAAAGTATTTGATTCACCCCGAGAGCACGAAGATGTATACAGATCTGAAGAAAATTTTCTGGTGGCCTGGGATGAAGAAGGACATAGCATACTATGTTGCTAAATGTCAAACCTGTGCCTTAGTAAAGGCTGAATGCCAAAAACCGGGAGGTTTTCTAAAGTCGTTGCCTATCCCTGTATGGAAATTTGATGATATTTCCATGGATTTCGTGCATTGGTTGCCGAGATCACAGCATGAAAATGATGCGGTTTGGGTGATTATGGATCGGTTAACTAAGGTGTCGCACTTCATCCCGAAACGGAAGGTCGATTCAGTTGAAAAGTTGACAAAGTTGTATGTGGATAATATTGTATAATTACACGGTGTTCCCCATAGCATCGTTAGTGATCGAGATAGGCGTTTAACTTCGAGAGATTGGAGATTAATCCACTAACTGTTAGGTATGAAATTACATTTCAGCACGGCCTTTCATCCTCAGACGGATGGTCAGACCGAATGGACCAACAGGACGTTGGAGGACATGCTCTAAATGTGTGCACTGGATTTCAAGAAGAGTTGGGAAGATCATCTCATTATGATTGAGTTCTCCTATAACAATAGAGACCAAGCTAGTATTTAGATGGCACCCTTTGAGGCTTTATACGGTAGAAAATGTCGTACACCTTTGGCTTGGGCGGAGACTGGCGAAACAATGTTGTACAAGCGAAAGGAGATGGTTGATGCCAACTCAACTATACGGTTGATACGAGAAAGGCTGTTGGTGGCTCAAGATAGGCAAGCTAAGTATTACAATGCCAAGCACTGAAACGTGGAGTTTGCGGTAGGCGATTGGGTATACTTGAAGATTAAACCCTTTAAAGGTGTGTCCAGGATACGGAGTCTGAAAAAGCTGAGCCTGAGGTATCTGGGACTGTTTGATGTGGTAGAGCGTGTTGGTGAAGCTGTCTAATAGTTAGCACTTGTGCGAGAGCTGAGTGGTTTACATGATGTGTTTCATATTTCGATGTTGCGGAAAGCGGTGAAATAGCCATCACAGCTGGTTGCTGCAGATCAAGTATCAGTCGATAGTGGGCTAACAATGAAGGTTAGGCCTATTCGGATCGAGGATACGGCGGTTAAATAGCTACAAAACAAAACTATCGGGATGGTCAAGGTCCGGTGGGACAACTATGGCCGTGAGGAGTTGTCATGGGAGCAGGAACAAACCATGCGTGCTAAATTTCCCGAGCTATTTGTGTGAGGCTGTTGTAACCTTATGATTACAAAGAGAATATTTTGTAAAATATTTTGTTTGTTGCGAACTACGTGCTTTAAAAATTTCGGGACAAAATTCAATTCAGTGGGGAAGAGTTGTAATGCCCCAAAACCCAAATAAGGTCACACGTCCTAGGACACGGGCGTGTCCAGGCCCGTGTCCTGCTCTTTGTTAGCCTGGCTGTGTCGAGTGTGGTACGCGGCTGGGAACACGGGTATGAATAGTGCTGACACGGGCGTGTAAAATACCCGTGTCTTGCTCGGGTTGTATGGGGTGGTGCCGAATGAAGTACACGGCCTGGAGCACGGGCGTGTACTAGTCGACACGGGCATGTCAAAGTTGACACGGGCGTGTTGGGGATCCGTGTCCTTTTCAGGATTTTGTTGGACCTGTGTCGATTGAGGAACATACCCCTCAACATGGGCGTGTACTGTGTGATACAGGGGTGTCAGGAGCTTGACACGGGCGTGTCTAAGCCCGTGTCCTGGTCTAGATTGAGTCGGTTGTGTGCCGCTTAAGGTGCACAGCTAGTGATACGGGCGTGTCACAAGCCGTGTTCGGCCTTGGAAAGTCATTTTCAGAGCAATCTGAGCCGTTCGTTTCCTGTGATGAAGATCTAACGGCTCTGGGTATTTCCTGAAGAGATAAGTTCGGGAATTGATTAGTTATTTCTCATTCTATCCTTATCGTTCTCTTTCTAAGAAGAAGAGAGAAACGAGAGAAAGGGAAGGAAGAAGAAGAGAAATTCGGCCGCCGGTGGTGCTACGGTGGTCCAAATCGCGAGCCGAGTCCAGTTCTGCAAAGACGAGGCCATTGCGGTGACTTTCATCCGTTTAGTTTTCTCCATGGCACAAAACGTCTTCCAAGGGTAACGATTTCCTTCTTGGACAAGTGAAGACCTTATTTCCTGCATATGCATGGAATCCTCCACCAAAAGGTGGGAATCGAAGTGATTCCCTTGGGATGTTGTGTTTCATCCCTTGTTATATTGCATTAGAACCGGAAGTGTGTAGTACGGTTAGGCATGCTGTGTGAAGCCCATCCGGACGAGTTGGTCTGGATTGGTGATGCTTTGTTTGCAAATCGGAGAAAACTCCGAGTACATTGATTGTTTGAATGGAATCCTTAGTGGATACCTATGGCATGGTGCAACATGAAGTACTGGAGGAAGTCCAGGAAAAAGCTTTGAGAGTTGGTACTTGGTGTTCAACTCTTGTGGCCGTGCGTGCCATTCTGCATGCAGTTGAGCCATTGGGCTGTAACTATAGGATGCCTTTGTGACGAATGAGAAAGGTGAAGCCGTACCTACGTCAGTCCAGGCTTGAGTCTGACGAATTTGAGTAACGGGAAAGGTGGATATATACCCGCGTTGTGGTTGTCTAACCGTGGGTGCTTAAGGCCCTGTTTGGATCACATAGCGAGATTTTTAGCCTGCGTGCTGTAAAGACTAGGAATGCTCATAATGGATCGTCATGTCTGGGACCTCTGAACGGTTGTGGGACTCTGTTTTTCCGGTACCCCAATAATGTGCCTTGAGTGCACGGAACGTCAGGCTGTCGTGCCAGCGTTTGTGATATGTATTGACTTGTGCGGTTGATCACGTTCTTGGTGGTTTATTATATACTTATATTGTGTGAATAAAATGCTTTGCAGGGAAGGAATTCCGCTGCCCTGTGCCAGGGGTAGGGTCGTTATAATTAGTCAGCTGAATGCTGACCGTTTCCCTGTTTGTCACCGCTTGGTGGATTGCTCTTTTGCAGGTAATGGAGGACGAAGCGGGAAATAGCGGGCTGAAGCCCTGGTTGCGCAGCTGGCCCTCGAAGGCTTTGTTTTGTTTACTCTTATTCATATGTGGCCGGCCTGCGCGCCGATGTTTGCAAACGACACTTTTGTTAAGAGAAACTTGTAAGGCCATAAGGCTAAGTGCTTAATGTATTTTGTATACATTCCTGCTTTCTTTTTAGTGGACAATCTTTGTGATTCTTGAGTTCAAGTTTTCAACCATGAAGCTTCTGCTAGAATGCTCAGTATTAGGGTTCGATGGTCTTTAATATTATTTAGTAACTTCTCCGCTTGTTTGTGGAATATGGTGTGGAGCCCCGGCCAGACCTTCTATTATATTACATGTGACGGGTAGAAGTGTTATATAAAATACCTAAATGAACAACTCTAGTTTGAGTCTTGTGGATTGTATGTTTGTTGGCTATAATTTTCATTTGATGAATATAAGTACTAAATGCATTTCATTTTATTTATTTGGCAAGTTCTTTTATTATGTTATTCTTTCTATTGTGATAAAGTAGTTAACTTAAATAATAAATTCTCTTAGAGTGTTTGCTTCCATAGGTTAAGTAGTGACTTGATGTGAGAACCTATGATCTAAGAAACTTCATTCTTAAAGTGTCCCTGGTCGTTGTATCATCTTAGAAGCTAAGGGAAATGATGATACCTTTAAGACAAGCATATGTGTTGACTGATGACCCATTCTCACAGGTCATGATATTGTGATATCAAGTCATTATATGGGTACTTATTATGAACAAGTTGTACTGGACAGACCCACCGTGAGAATACTTTGTGGATTGTTATATGAATGTGTCACAAGTATGGCTCAAGTGGCAATGGTGTTTGTAGTTCTTTGACCTGAAGTCACAGCACTCACTGAGTGAGAAAGAGCGTGCTTTGATGCCATCAAAAGTCCAGTCTTTAGAAAGTTGGATGATAAAGGTGGTTATTGGGTACGTTACAAATCATGTGGGTTTTTGCGTGTGAGAAGAGATGGGATTTGTCCTCCTATATGACAGGAGTTGTATCCATTGGCCCCTTGATGGAATGGAACTGAGAAAATGCATGGCCCTGCTTGGTTGAGTCAATATATGATATTGGACTCACCAATTTCTGAAAGTCCATTCTAGATCAAGAATACTAGGATTGAACAATTATGATGGTGACACGGTTTGTACCTCTATTTCTATCCGGATATAATGGACATAGGGACATGACAACACTGATACATTATTCACAATGGCTTTCGAGTTCTAAACTCTTATTACTTGGGGAGCAATGATGCATTGCTAGATGCCGCTCTTTGTTTGTGAAGCTTTTGTTTGATACTTTCAAGATCAAGTGCGAGACTGTTTGTTCTACCATGGTGATCTAGAAGTGATCAGACATATAGACTCACTGCTAACGCAATATGAGCCTATGGGGTCACACATAAGAGCTCTTGAGAAGTTTGATAGGTTTGTGTTTGCCCTGATCATATGTGATATGAGTGAAGGACCAAGCCTATGACGATCTAGAAATGATGGAATTCATTCCGGGACCCGTATTGTTAATGCAGGTCGGCCGAAATTAAGTCGGAATGGTTTAAGGGAAATTCAGTGAATATGGCTGAGGGAAATTTGGCGAGTATCATCTGGATTCGGCGTGTATCGCAGAGATTCGGCAAGTATCAGCCATCCCCTTTGACGATTCGGGTGGTATCATTTGGTTAGTCACCGATTCGGCGAGTATCGGCAGGATACTTGCTGATTCGACGAGTATCGTATTGATACTCGTCGAATGCTGTTTCGGACGGTTTTCTGCGAAGTCCTTTTGGGCCGATTTTGCGGTTTAGGTTCTTTCTTGGTTTGGTTCAATGTATAAAAGGAGTTTTACTCATTGGACCGAACACTCACAACACACCAAAATCGGGACTATTCATTCTAACCTAAATCCAGAGCCCGAGACCGACGACGATTTCTCTCCCGCGACGAAATCGTTCCGCCCGTGACTTCGCCGATCCGCCATCGCCGCGACTTTCTTCAGCCGACCGCCGCCTGTCGCTGGTCCCTGCTCGCTGCCGCCGATTGTGTGATGTCTTCTCCCGCCGCAGAAAGCGTTTCCAAGGCGCGGGGTTGATCGTTTCCGCCTCTCCTTGTACGGATCTAGTAATCCGAGGAGACGTAGAGGGCAAGCCTTTTCTGAACTAGAACTTGTATGACAAGTGTCTAGGATTCTCCGAGTTCGTGTGCATTATCCTAGAGCCGTGGACACAATTCTACGCTCGGAACTCCGGGTCATTGCCGTTCGTTGGAATCGACTCAATCAGAGCACCTTGGTTGTGTTTTGACTCAATCCCGCTGAGGTATATTTTTTTTATTGCAACCTACTTCTTGATTCATGATCATCGCAAGATCCACAAATAGTTTCTTTTGGGTTTTATTCTTATTATTCCGCTGCGTGCACAAGTGTTGTGCCACCCCACCGAAAACCCAACAGGTGGATCTATGACGGGTCAAAATTCACAATTTTTCTTTGAGTTTACAAGTTTTGGGAGTTTCCTCGGAGGGTGACATGTCACCTCTCTGTAACAATATTTGAATATAAAAGTAGAAAATAAAGTATGTCCTTGGAGCCTTGATGAGAGTGCTCTAGTGGAAAAAATACTAAATCCTCGGAGCCTCGAAGAAAGTGCTCTCGCAGAGTCTGATCCTTGATGAGAGCACTCCTACGAAGATGAATGTCAAGTACTTGATACCTTGTAGTGCTTTCACACGAGCACCTGCGGAAGAGAATTCCAATGCCTTCTCTCGGGCTCAAAAAAGCATATATGTTAGCGTCGAGCGTCGTGCAAGCTAGAGAGAGCGAAGCGAATTCCAAGTGGAGAAACGATCTAAGTCTCACGTTCTCGCTGGAAAACCTCAGAGCTCTCTTGTTGAGAATATTGCCCTCAATATTCCTAGATTTGAAGAAGCATCACCTAAAATATTAAGTGCATATTGTATTTGATAGTGCATTTATTTCATGTCTATGCAGGAGTATTGACTTTATAAATAGGTTTAGAGCCAAGAAGGGTTATACCACTGAGATGGTATATAAGTGTCAACCGTATAGTTGATATACCTCTGAGTAGGTATAAAATAGACTTACCGTTGAGCAGGTATATCAGAGATATACCGCTGAGAATAAATTCTTGTCTCAATGTTACCGTGGAGAAGCCGTTGAAAGCCACAAATCTTAGCCCAAGACAAATACTACTGAGAATTAAGTCTCGCCTCAGCGTTACCGTGGAGAAGCCGCTAAAATCCACAAATCTAAGCACCAAGGCAGATACCGCTGAGAATAAAGTCTCGTCACAGCATTACCGTTGAGAATCCGCTGAATGCCGCAGAACTCAACCCCAAGGCAGATAACACTGTGAATGAAGTTTCAACTCAACGATATAGTAAAGAAGATTCAATATGTTATCGTTGAGCCTGTACAGACTGGCGGAATTCAATTTTGGTGGGGGTGCATAAAGATATGATAAACTATTTAATTCTTGTTCATGCTATTAACGAGATATTTCCTTAGGCCGTTGCAAATTGTAAAAGAGTACAAAGAGGAACTCTTAGGGCAATGGAACAGGGACATTACACCAAATCTAAAATCCAAAGAACTTGATGGTGCTCAAAGAAAAAGAAGATAGTTCATGTTGAAGGCATACAAAAGAAAAGGTGGAGTCGTTTCTTTGACTCAAGGTTGATCTTCTTCCATCTACAAGAAGAAGAAGATCAAGGAGGAGCAAACCCTAACATGTGCAACCTGAAAAATACTATGTTCGGGGATCTGCTCAAGATCTAGCCTTCAAACCTAGAACAACAGAAGTGTTGAAGCTTCAAGGTCTTATCTTTTAGACTTTTGATGTAATTCTAAATTTCTTTTTTATTGGGCATTTGTGCCTGAGCTGTAGAGCCATTGTTCCTGAGTAGTACGGCTATTCTCCAAGCCTGAGTGGTTGGATTTTTTGATAAATCTGCAGGTGGAACTTGGGATAAGTTTCAGGTAGGAAACCTAGAGGGTTTCTGAGCTGTAGGAGTTAGAGCATTCTGAGTTGTAGGGTCTGTGTGACTGAGGTAGGACTTCTTGATAAGTCTGAGGTAGGGTCTTAGAGGAGACCTGAGAAATCCTGAGGGAGTTGTTTTGTAAGCTCAGTTGAGCCAAGTTTTGGAGGAGGTTGCCTAGTCTAGCATATAACTAGTTAGGTGCATATGGAAAGTAGATGTACTCAGAATTTGGGGAACCACACTAAATCTCTGTGTGATTGTTGTGTGCTTGTTTACTTTCTTCTTAACTACTGAAACTTGAAAAGTACCCACTAAAGTACAAGACACCTATTCACCCTCCCCCTCTAGGTGACTTATACTACCACTAACTATAATCTATCATCTCTCTAGTCTCAGAAATTGTTTTTGAAATGAGGGCGTGAAGACCCTTTTATAGTTTTCTGGAGGGACATGTTGGTAATCGCGCCCGAGCGGATTTTGAGGTGCCGAATGACGTCGTTCCGTTTCGGTCACCTGTATCACCAATTTTTATGAAATGACGGAAGTACCCCCCGAGCGGTCTGGGCGAGCCGGGCAAGTTGTCCAGGGGCGGTGGCTGGAGGCGGCATCGGCGGCCAGAGGAACCACCGGCCGCCGGCGAGCGCGCGCAAGTAAGTGCGAGCTTGGGAGCGCGGGCGCAAGGCGCTTGCGTGCGCGCCTACGCGAGGCGCATGCAGCGCTTGCATGCAAGGCGGGCGCAGCGCTTGCATGCAAGGCGGGCGCAGCGCTTGCGCGCTCTACGCGCGCCTGCTGCGTTTGTTCGGGTTTTGTGCGGCCTCCATGCGCGCTTGGTCCCGTTTCCGTTCGGTGTGATTTTGTGCCCTTGGAGCTAACGCGGCTTGCGCTCGCACGGCTTGCTCGGTTCGATCGTATCGCGTGCTTGAATATTCTCGGCTGGAGTACTACCGATTTGACTTTGAAAATTCAAGGGGAACTCAATGAAGACTTTTGATGGAGTGTTGGATGAAATTTACAAATTTTGCCTGAAACTCATATTTTGAAGAAATGTTGATATCTCTTTAATCATTAAAATTTTGCTGCAAGGCCCGCTAAATTTCATGTGCTATATGTTTTGAAATATTATGTTAAATTAGGAAATCAAAATAAATTTCAAGATACACCGTTGAAACTGAAACTTGCTTTATCTGACAAAAGTAGAACTGAACTCTCTTTCGGCCGTGTGTTTGAGAAAAAATAGTTTTTATCTTAATTTTTTTCTTTTTGCAAACAAACTTCTAGGATTATGTTCATTTTATTATTAATGTGTTTTTTTGCTAGTTGTGAACCTTAGAACTGTCTGGCCGGTTTTTTAAAATACTGGTCTTTTGGCGTTCCAGTGCGGTCCCGCTCAAACCGGTCCCGGTCCCAGTTCGGGACCGATTTTCCACCTCTTGAGGAGGACCAGTCCTAAACGTTCTCGAACCGGTCTTTTAGCTTGCGTAGACTCCGGGACTTGCTTAGAAATACAAGATTACGGTCATTAGCTTCTTACAAATTTTGCTCTTCGCCTTAATTTCGCCGCCGATCCACATTTTATCAAAGTTCTTTCATACTACCGCTTTGTGGTGGTCCTCTACTATCTCATGAGCGACAGACGCGGAGGTGGACACCAACATGAATGAAGGGGAAACCATTTGGATTCAAGCGACCATTTGGATTCGAGCGACTTTGAGAGAGAGAGAGAGATAGAAAGAGGGAAAACTGAAAATCTTGAGTGGGTGAGGGATAGGAATGACGGGGGGTGGGGGGGGATAGATTTTAAATATTAACTTTTTTTTTGTTTTAAAAAAACAAAATCTAATTAGATCAAATACCAGTCTTTTATCGGGGTCCCGGTCCAAGATCGGTCTTTGATGAAAAAAGAGGGACCCCTGAGACCAGTGCCTTGCCGGTCTTAATCGGGCCGGTCCCAACCGGACCGGTTTTTTTGTGCACACCTAATTTATGCTTTCTAATGTTATATTTGAACTATGAATTCAGCCTCAAGGTGCAAATTATGTACGGTTGGATGACAAGGTGATGAGTTGTCTGGAATGTTTTGAATCTTCAATAATGGATATTGATGAGTGCCAACCACTATATCGAGACATTCAAAAATTTTATAAAGGTTTAAACATGGAATTTGATCAGAAGATTCCATTGCATTTGGTTGAGAGTGGAGTCATTCGTTCAAAATTGCCAAGAAAACCGGTAACATAAATTTTCATATAAATATATATATACATGTATTTATACAAACACAGACACATTACACATATATATTCTTTAATTTGCTTACTTATTATGAGAATTAATTTATTTAATATTTATCTTAATTCTAGGGATACCCACCCTGTGATAATGTAGTAGCTCTCTGCTCAACCCAAATGGAGTCTGTCCAAACAGTAAGTTTTATATAACATCTTTTTGAATAACTTTTTGAAAGATGAGAATTTTTTCATGATTGTGAAGTACTAAGAATATTAGATTAAAAGTTATTATATTGCTTTGTACTGTTTAGTATTTTTACTTTGATTATTGATTAAAACTAACTTTAGCTCAAGAATTCTTCTTTTAACAATATACAATATATAAAGCATGCATTCCAATACATAGAGAATCTTGTCTCTATAGCCAAAAGGATTAGAAAACAAAGTTGCAAAAAATGACAAAAATAACTCGTCATAATTGTCATCGATAACCATATATTTTATTAGGGTTTTAGAGATAATTTTTTCCTTCTGGGGAAGCAACTCTACCTATTGACACTTCCTCTTGATCCCAATCAATACCACTGCAAAATATATTGGATTCTGATCATGGCTACACCTTGAATACAGGACATATCCTCAATCCTTTTCCTATAAGTATAACATTGTCTATATGAATTGATGGGGTTCCCCCTGAAATTTTCGAGTGCAATCGGAAGACCCCGAACCAAGAGCGCAGGGGGGAAGCCAACCCGACCGAACAAGATGCATGCGCAAAGTCGCGTCCCCCCAAGTCCCAGAAGCACCCAAGAAGAGGGCAAAACCCGCAGGCAGCACCCCACACCCCACCCCCACCCCACCCCCCGCGCGCACAGCTAGAACGTGCAGGCACGCGCGACCTGCGCTCGCAGCCAGCACGAGCTCGGCCGCGTCCCGCGCAGCCAGCCCGCTCCACCACATCCTGCGCGCTGGCGCGCAGCCAGCCCGTCTGGCTGCGTCCCGCGCAGCCACAAGTGCCCGGGCACAGCAAATCCGCGTGACCGCGCGTTGCCATCCCGCCCAGCTGCGCTCTGCACGGCCCGCGCGCACATGCATCTCCAGTTGCCTTCAGCTGACGCCGCCTCCGGACACCTTGCCCGAGCCGCCCGCCTCCCGGGGGGGCACTTCCGTCATTTTTCTAAAATTGGAGATCTAGGTGAGCGAAATGGAAGCGACGTCATTCGTCAGCACGAATTCCGCTCCAGCGCAATTACCCATGTATCCCTCCAGAAAACTATAAATTGGACTCAGACCTTCATTTAAAGACAAGCAACTCCAGAGGCAAGAAAGAGCTCTGAGGTTTTTCGGCGGGATCGTGTACTTAGGCCCATTCTCCACTTAGGACTTCGCTCTGCTTCTCTTCTTGCGCTAAGGATCTAACAAGTTCCAAGTCAAGTCGTCCACCTCCGCCAGAGCACTCCCATCAAGGCTCCGCTTCAACTAGAGCGCTCACTCCAAAGCTCCGTTGACTTGGAAATTTAAGTGTAAAGGCAACTCCCTTAATTCACGCTTTGGCGAAGATGCCAAAGTTGCTCGCCCGATGTCTCCTCCACTTTCTTCTTGATTTTTCTTTTTTGAACGGTTGACTTGAAAAGTAAATTCAAATCACTTATCCATATCTCAGGTGATTTGAATTTGTGTGGAGGAGCGACAAATGGATCATGGAAGTAGTTTAATTGCAATTTGCAACGGCTCCTCTCCTTTCTGAAATTCATTAGTAAAAGAAAAATCCAAAATAAGCCCGTCAGAAAAATCTTTGCAAGGAGGAGGCTCTTGCGAAGTTATATGAACAGACTCCGGTTGTTTATTTTCTGTAATAAAATCAGCAATTAAAAATTCATTTAAAGAAATATTATCGGCCTCCTTATTTTTATAAATTTGAATTCCTAAATAATTAGAAGTGGTGCTTGAAAATTTCTAAAAATGAGAATCGTGTGTAGTAGGAGAAGAAACATGTTCTTCTTCTAATTCACCCAGTGTGCTCATAATATTAATAAATTCTTGATATACTAATTCGCCTTCCTCTTTCAGATAAGACACCAAGGGGGCACATGAAGATTCATGCTCCGTACTAGGTGAAATATTTGAAGAGGGGGAAGAATCTTTATAAAAAGTATTAATAATTTCTTTATATAATAATTTTTCTTCCACTTTCGAATAAGACACTATAGGGAAATATGAAGATTCATGTTCCGCCATAGGTGAAATTTTCAAAGAAGGAGAAAAATTATTAGAAAAATTATTAGAAAAAACAATAATTTATTCTAAATTTTTGGGAAGATCAACTTGAAATTGTATAAAGTCCCCGATATTAGCAGAAGAAGTGTGTGGTGTAATAAAAGAAGAATAAAGATTTGAATCTAAATAATTATTCTCATAGATAGGTAATCTTTCCGGTTGATCTTGCGAACAAGAAAAATCAAAATCTGAGGTAGTAGAAGAATTATTTAAATCACAACAACTATTCACATTTAAATTGGAAAAATTATTTTCATGAAAATTAGAAGAATTGGAAAAATTATTTTCATGAAAATTAGAAAAAAAAAATATCATAAAAGTGAGAATAGTTATTTTCATAATTATTATAAAAATTATTTTCATAAGAAAGATTTTTATATTAATTATAATGATCACAATATTCACTTTGATGAGAACCACCATAATAAAAATAAGAAATTTTATGCTTGCGTGCGACTTCCAAATTATTTAGGTGATTTTCAAGCTTCGCAAGCGTGGCGGCCAATTTATATAACATTTTTTTATAAAAGAAAATAAAAACAACTGTTAGGTAATTGAAATAAATGTGAAAAAGAAAATTAAAAAGAGAATTGGGGATAGAGAAATAGAGGATAAAAGTAATAAAATTTGCGCTTTCTAAATAGCAACAAAATAATTCCCCAACAACGGCGTCAAAAACTTGATGAAGATTTTTATAGTTTTAAAAATAAATCCAAACTAAAATCTCAAATAGCCAAGTGTACCTATCGAAATATAGCATGAGAAATGTTGTATTAGACTCGGGGCTTGTTGAGTAGTTCTACTCACACAAATTAATATTATTTTTGAAAGAAATGACTTAAGGCAATTGATAATCCTCTGATATCAATTGAAAGAAATAGGTTATTCAGATCTACTCTACAGAAGGGGGGGGGTGAATAGAGTATTAAAATTTTTTTACTGTTTTTTACTTTTATATCAGAGTTAAAATATAAGTGATACCAATAATAAATAAATAAAAGAAAATAGGCAAGTTATTCTAATTATCACAGCAATCAGCAAGAGCAAGAAGAAAATGAGCAACCAGACGACACAAAAAATTTATAGTGATTCCCCAAATCTGGATACATCCACTCTTCTGCCACCCTGGTAGGAATTACTCTCAGGTTTTTGATCAGGTGACTGCCACCAAATAATATTTATTTGCAGGGAGATATTGCAATCCTTCTGGCTTTTGATCAGGTGCCGGAAAACCACTGAAGTCTTTTGATCAGGAGAACTCACAACCAAGAATTACTTTTGAAGGGAGTAAGAACCCAGTATATAGTGGGGGAAAGTAAAAGTTGAGTTGTCTTCTCTATTCTCAAACAAATGAGAGAAGACTTGAGAGTGATCCTGATGATGTCAAGGCTTGTCCTGTGATCTTGAATGGTTCAGGAATCCAAAGCCTTGCTCAGGGTGTAGGTCTTGATTTCCAGAAAGCTTAGACTGATTGTGATGAATGTCTCTTCTTGCTTCCTGGAAGAACACTTGTGTGAAGAACTGAAAACAATTCTTTTTTTTTTCTGTATTATGTTCTCTGTGTGAATGTCAATCTCCCTTTTTTTGTCTCTACTATGTGTCTCTGTATTTTTCTCTTGATTCACTGTGTATCATTCCTTTGAATAATCCAATCTAAACTCGAACTAGCACACCTTGATTGACTGCCAAAATCATGGGAACTTGTGCAACGACTATAAGGGAAATAAATTCATTTCCCTAACTGTCCCATGAATAGCTGTATAATAACTCTGTGAATAACAGTAATTAATGCTTGCCAAGGAACGATTATATTCAGATAATATATGCATCAATTACTCAGAGTCATATAAGCAATAAAATATTCAGTCAATAAAGGAAAATAATAACTACAAAGAATAATGGTTGATCTGGCGGTTATCGTTGATCTGGTCTTGTGATCGTCGAACTCAAACATCCTCTATCATTGAGCTGAGTCCTGTGATCGTTGAACTAAAATTCTGCTTTCAAAACTGGGCTTCAAGATCGTCGAACTGAGATGGTTGATCGTCAATCTCAATCCTGAAAGTAGATCAGAGATCGTCGAACTAAGTTCAGCAATCGTCGATCTTAACATTAAGTGATTAACTCTGGGATCGTCGAACGCAGAACAAAGATCGTCGAGCTCTTTTCACTTAATCAATTTTTGCCTGGTTCATTCTCTGCTGTCTTCTAAGTCTCTGATGTCTTGATCTTGTCTCACTGAGTTGTTGACCTAACTGACACCTAAGAACTTATACTAGACCCTGACAATACAAAGTGGGTTCTATTCAGCCTATATTAGTGAACCTAGACCAAATCCAAACTAGGGGTCTAACACTCTCCCCCTATTTGGGTGAGGTCACTAAACAAAATAAAAAAAAAGGAATACAACAAGAAATCTAAGCAAACATATCTGTCATGAATATAAAAACAATTCAACAGATATTTATAGAAAGAGATATAAACACAAAATGAAAGAGTTCTAAGACTTGTCAAGAGCTGGCTTAGAAAATTCAAATTTTCTTTTAGGATCTGTTGCTTGTTGTCTTGACATATTTAAGTCAACTTCACCAAGAACCTTTAGAGATGTTTCTCTGGGAACAACTGCCTCAGGGTGAACCTGCATGTAAGCATTAACATCAAAACTTTTCTTATCTACAATAAATTTTTCAAGCTCTTTCTCCCTGTATTTAAACATTGTTGAAAATTAAGAAGGGTCATCTCCTTCTTCTCTAGCTTTATTCATCTGGGAGAGAGCAATCAGTTCATGAAACCTAGCCATCCTGAAATTTGGATCTAGCTCAGGTTCATACTGTGATGTATCTTCTTCTGAATCAAGAGAAATCTTCTGATGCTTCCTGTGCTTAATTGATTGTTCTTGAAACTTTGTTTCTGTTGCTAATTGCTGGGACTGACTGTCATGAAGGTTAGGAGGAGGTCTGACTTTACTGAACATTCCAGGAATTCTGAATTTCTTGCTAAAATCTGGACTGTCTTCTTTGTCAGCCTGATCATGCTGTCTACCTCTCCCTCTTGAATAACCCCTAGAGTAAGACCTGGATTGTCTACTGTGAGATTAAGGGGTATAAGATCTGTACTGCTGGGAGGAGGTAGTAGTCCTAGAAGCAACATTACCAATAGCACCTGCTGAAGGAGGAGAAGGAGGAGTTGGATCCTTCCTGAAAACTTTGACAGGAGAGGAACCAGTCTTTCTCCTTTTCTTTTGAGCCTTCAACTCATTCTTAGAAAATTTCATCCAGTGAGGAGATGTTGGAGTGAGAGTAATGTTGTGCCTGATAAAGTAAGGGATGTCATCTTGAGGATTAGACTTTGGCACTGCCTTCACTGGAGCTTTCCTCTTCTTGGACATTTTCTTCTTTTTATTGTCATCTGAATCTGAATCCTCTGCTTGATCATCATCAGAAGATCCTTGGGGATTATTATACATAGCATCAATCTCTGCAATTACTTCTTTTGGAACTGAAACTGAAAGTTCTTCAGCTATATTAGCAGCCATAACTTCATCCAAGTCTGGGACAGGAGAAGTAGAACAGACATAGGTTAGAGGAGAGAAAGCATTGGGATCTGAAATCTCAACCTTATCCATGATGATAGGCTCAGCCTCTGGAGCTGCAGAAAGCTCAGGCACTGGACCTAAAAAACTTTGGAGAAACAGTTGCAAAATATCTGTGCTCACTATAGCAGTACAACACACAATATCTGTATAATACTGAGGTGTAACAAATGAAAGAATTGAGCTAAAAGAAAGATCAAAAAGATTTAGGATAGCAGAAAATTCCCTTGAAGGATGGATAGTATGTCCAACAGAAAGAACCTCTACGTCCAAAGAGTCAAAAAGATCATCTATCAAGAATTTCTCAAGCTCTGCATCTATCAAAACTGTATCTACAACTGACAAAACTCTAGCTGCCTCTACTACTGCAACTGCTAGAGGAGGATGAACTTCTTCACTGGGCATCTCCCCTTGCCTGGTAGCAGTAATGTCTGCTGTCAGGCCCCTAGATGAAGAAGGGCTAGAGATAGAGGCAACAATGGAATTGATGGAAGCTAGGAGAGGTGCAATGACATCCTTTACAATTGTTTTGATGGTAGGGGTCCGAAGAGTAATGAGAGCAGATAGGTCAGAAGATGTGCATGGTAGAGAAGAAGTGGATTGTTCACATACTGTACAGATGGTGGAAGTTATAGGGGGAATGGCTGATTCAGGGATATCCATGGGTTCTGGATGGGGGGAAGGTTCATGAGATGGTAAATGAGGTGGAGAAGGAGAAGGAGTTGGTGAAGGAATGTTAAGATCAAAGGTGGGTGAGGTTTGGATAGAAATGGTAGTGGAAGGGATCTCCTCTAGATAAGTTGGTGGTTGAGATACTGGAGGAGGAGATGGAGGAGGGCTTTGAGGTGGAGTTGGCTGATGTTGCAGTGGAGGAGGTGGTCTAGCTAGAGATTGAGGTGGAGGAGGAGGAATCTCTGGTTCATCTTCCCTAGGGTGAGGAGCGACTGAAATAGTCCTTGTGTCCTCAGATGCCCTGTGGGACGAGGGAGCCCTGGAGGGCCTGGAGATGGTCCTCTCCCACTTTCCAAAAAGAGCTAGGGTCAGCCTCTTGGAAGCATTAATAAAGACTATTGGGGATGTCAACAATTCAGGGCATTTTTCAGTGAGAAAAATCCCTAGAAGTTTGCCAAGAGAGACCTCTCTCTTATTTTTTTCTTCTTTATCAACTCAAACAAAATTGTAGCCCAATTCACTGCCTTATGATTTACCAAGGAACTCATCAAAAGAAGCTGATGCCTGGAAATGTTATCATGGGAAGTGTGCTTCCCAAGCAACACTTTTCCCACAATATCTGCCAAGAACTTGTATTGAGGCTACAAGTTCTTATTCAGAAGCTTTCTAGTGTATGCATCAACATGACCCATTCTGGCAAGCATGGCAGCAAACTCTTCCTTATCCATTTC
The DNA here is from genome assembly GCA_039513925.1 of Platanthera zijinensis. Lineage (NCBI taxonomy): Eukaryota > Viridiplantae > Streptophyta > Magnoliopsida > Asparagales > Orchidaceae > Platanthera > Platanthera zijinensis. The sequence goes on along the minus strand of CM077079.1, from coordinate 46,856,066 downwards.
AATATCATCTTCACCATTAACAAAACCAAAAATCTCAGTAAGAACGACAGGGGTTAGACTTACCGCCTGTTCAGAAATGGTTCCAACCAACGACTGTCCATCTGGGGATGATGATGCATAAGCCCATTCCTTAATTTCTGTCACTGGCAACTTCATCCTTATCATCATCAACTTCTGTAACCTTGGCTCATCAAAGAACTTCAACACATCCTGAAAAATCTGGTCACGGTGCTTTAATGATTCAAGATTAATGTTGAAGCCAGAATCGAACTTCATGCTTGACAGAATCGTCGCTGTGATTGCCATTTGAAAGTTCCTGCAAAGAAAACAAAGATCAAGTGCAGAAGGGAAATAGAAAGCTCGGGACTATTTCCGTATAAACCCTAGATTATAAGGTTTGAGTCGAAGAGACGGAATTAGTCGGGCGAATTAACTAATAAAACGACGTCAAATCCGTGGTTTGCAAAATATTTTAATATAAAATGAGTTTGATAACCGCAAATTGAAGATAAATAATAAATCGTCGATCTCAGATCAATGATGAATTATCTGAACCAAAAATTGTCGATCTCTGTTCGACATCAATTGTTTCACTAAGAAGTGATCGTCGATCTCAGTTCGATGATCAACTTCATGAGACGCTAGCAGATCTCGATCTCCGTTCGACGATCTGTCAACAAATTGTCGATCTCAGACAGAAAGTCAAATAATCTCATCTCCATTAATCATACCTAGCTGATTCATAAAGAATAGATGTTTCTTTTCATCCAAGGGTTTGGTGAAAATATCTGCCCTTTGCAAATCAGTAGGGATGAAGGTGAGGTTAATTTTATTTTTGTCCACACACTCTCTAATGAAATGATGTCTTACATCTATATGCTTTGTCCTAGAATGATGGACTGGATTCTGTGCTATAGAAATAACACTAGTAATATCACAAAATATAGTTGAATTATTTAAGTTATATCCATAATCCAGGAGTTGATTTTGTATCCATAGCATCTGGGAACAATAACTGCCAGCTGTTATATATTCAGCTTATGCTGTTGATGTAGACACAAATGTTTGCTTTTTACAAAACCAGGAGACAAGTCTAGCACCAAGGAACTGGCATATTCCTGATGTGCTTTTCCTGTCCACTCTACATCCAGCAAAATCAGCATCTGAGTATCCAGTTAACTCAAATTCTGATTCAGTTGGATACCAGAGTCCTAGATTTGGGCAACTCTTTATATATCTAAAAATTCTTTTTAATAAAACTAGGTGAGATTTTTTAGGGTTCACTTGGAACCTAGTACAAAGACATGTAGCAAACATTATATCAGGCCTACTTGGTGTGAGATATAGAAGGGACCCAATAATAGCCCTATACAATTTCTGATCAACTGGTTTCCCATTCTCATCAGAATCAATCACAGCATTTGTAGCCATAGGTGTTTTCTTAGCTAAGGTATCATCCATCCAAAACCTTTTGATCAACTCTTTAACATACTTAGATTGGGATAGGAAAATGTCATTAGGTGCCTGCTTCACTTGAAGACCAAGGAAGTAGGAGAGCTCACCCATACTACTCAGCTCAAACTTAGAATGCATAAGGTTGGAAAACCACTTACATAGTTTGGGATCTGTAGAGCCAAATATTATGTCATCTACATATATTTGTACTAACAGTATTTTATCATGATGATGCTTGAAAAATAAAGTACTATCTACCATGCCTCTAGAAAACTTATGCTCTAACAAGAATCTAGCTAGGGTCTCATACTAAGCCCTTGGAGCCTTCTTGAGGCCATAGAGAGCTTTATGCAATCTATAAACAAAAGAGGGTTGAGTTGGAGAAATAAAACCTGGTGGTTGTTCAACATACACCTCTTCTTTGAGTTCTCCATTAAGAAAGGCACTTTTAACATCCACCTGATAGACTTTGAATTTTTGAGATGCAGCATACGCCAAGAAAATTCTGATTGCCTCTAACCTTGCCACTGGTGCAAAGGTTTGATCATAATCAATGCCTTCTTCCTGCCTATAACCTTGAGCAACAAGCCTAGCCTTGTTCCTTATAATTTATCCTTGTACATCCAACTTGTTTTTGAACACCCATTTTGTTCCAATGATTGGGTAATTCTTTGGTCTTGGGACCAATTCCCAAACTCTACATCTCTCAAATTGGTTGAGCTCCTCTTGCATTGCAAGGATCCAGTGGGGATCTTGCTCAGTATCTTGAATGGAATGAGGTTCAACTTGAGAAATGAAGCAGACATGCATAAGATCCTGGTGGAGTTGATGCTTAGTCTGCATACCTGCTGATATGTCTCCAATCACTTGAGATGCAGGATGATCTCTAAGTGTGACTAAATTAGCAGGAGGAGTTGGTTGTTCAACAGCTTCAGGGATTGATTCCTCTTGTGGAATCAAGACTGCTGTTGGAACTTCTTCTGTTTGAACATTGTCCTCTTTATCACTGCTATCAGCAACCTGTGGAGAAGGATGTGTGACAGCCTCAGGGGTGAGGATCACATTCTCCAACTTCTCACACAAGGTGGGTACCTGCAAATTCTGAATAGTAGAAGCATTCTTCTCCTTATAAAACATGTTAGCTTCATCAAAAGATACATGTACAGACTCTTTAATTTTCAAAGTTGATTTATTATAAACCCTACAAGCCTTGCTTACTTGGGAATATCCTAGAAAAATTTCCATTTCAGATTTGGCTTCAAACTTTCTAGTGTATTTTCTGTTGTTAATATGTATGTAACAGACACAACCAAATACTATAAAATAGTCTGCTTTAGGTTTCTTCCCTTTGAGTAGCTCATAGGGGGTCTTAGCCTTAAGCTTGTGTATTAAGCTTCTATTCAAGACATATTTATCTGTGCTCACTACCTCTGCCCAAAAGGGAAGGGGCAAGTATGCATCAACAAGTAATGTACATGCAGCTTCAATCAGGGTTCTGTTTTTCCTTTCAGCTACCCCATTTTGTTGAGGAGTTCTAGGAGCATAAAAACATTGCCTGGTACCTTCCTTCTCACAGAACTCTTACATAAGAAGAGACTCAAACTCAGTACCATGATCACTTCTGATCAATACAACTTGAGTAGAGAACTCAATCTGTATGCACTTGAGAAAATCTATAAGAACCTTGAAGCTATCTGACTTGTTATTCAAGAAGAACACCCAAGTGAACCTGGAGAAGTCATCTACAATAACCAAGGTGTAAGACTTCCCTCCTAGGCTTTGTACAACAATGGGTCCAAAGAGATTCATGTGGAGTAAATACAAAATCTTAGGTGAGTCACTCTTATTAATGGATTTGAAACTATTTTTAGTTTGCTTGCCTTGTTGACAAGCCCTGCACATGCTTTCCTTCTTATAGGGGTAAGAAGGCAATCCTCTTACAAGATTGTCCTTTGATAGCCCAGCAATGTATTTTAAATTTACATGTCCTAACCTCCTATGTCATAGTTCATTCTGATTACTAGATTGGTTAAATAAACAAATTTCATTTATGGTTGAGTTAAAGTTAACAATATAAATGTTACCTACTCTAGAACCAGTTAAAACAACTATGCTGTCAGCTGAAAAAATAATGCAAGAGGACTGATTGAATGATACCTGAAATCCTTCATCACAAATTTGACTGATAGAGATAAAGTTATGTTTCAACCCACTTACATATGCTACCTTCCTGAATATGACAGCTCTTATTTTGACTTCTCCATAGCCTTCAGTCTTGCAATAGTTGGAGTCACCAAAAATAACTTTAGGTCCTAGCTTTGACTTATAGCTGAATAAGTTGTCCTTCCATCCTGTCATGTGCTTTGAGAACCCACTGTCCAGATACCATTGCTAGTTATATGATGGACAGCTCTTTACCTGCAATAATTAAAAGGTTAGTTGTTCTTGACCCAGGTTACCTTGGGTCATTTATTTTCTTGATAAGAAAAACTTGAAATAACAGAACTAGCTGGCTGAGATTGATCTCCTAGTGGATGATATCTCCTAGGAGGAATTTACCAATGTGTGAAAGGATTAACTGTTTCCCTTTTCTGATTAGAGTTTTTGTTAAAGTTAGAATTTCTGTCAGGATTAGGAGTTTTATTACTTCTTACTGGGTTCGACGATTGAAAGTGAGATCGTCGATCTGAGTTCGACGACATGGGTTGGGATCGTCGATCTCTGCTCAGAGAGGGATAGTATTCATTCTCTGTGCACCATGTTCGTTGATCTCTGCTCGATGATCCATACATAAATTGTCGATCGCAGTACGATGATTGATTATAGTAAATATTTTCGTTCATAGATCGTCAATCTGGGTTCGATGAAAACTGCTGAACATTGTTTTTTTTTATTTTGTCTGTTTCAATTTTTTTATTTGTTAGGTTTGTTTCTATTTGCAGTTGGGAGTTTTTTATAGATTAGTTCTTTACCCTTTTCAGAGATGAAATATACAGGAGTCCTTAGTATATTTTTCTGAACCAGTGGGGGTTGGCTTGATGAAGCACCCAAGCCCAACTTGCTAGTGAGTCTGGCATTAACAGTGCTTGTAATGTCCATCAGCTTGAGGCTTCTCTCATTAAGGGATTCTTCAAGTTGCCTTGCCTCAGCTAGTTCAGTTTTTAATTTGATTATTTGTTCATTAGCAAGTGTAATATCATCTTTTAGTTGATTGTTCTCTGCAACTAAATTACTTTGATCATTTAATTGCTCTCTAAGTTGTTTGATTTCTTTTTCTGAACTAATTAAATCAATACACATAGTTTTAAATTCAAGTAAGAAATCTTCTGAATTGAAATCAAAAGATGAGAGTACCTGGTCCACTTCAGAGAGTGGTTCTTCATCATCTGATAAGTCTTCTTCTGAATGAATGCTGGAAGCACCAATTGCCATTAGGTAAACTTACTTTGCCTTTGCTTCTTCTTCATCTTCATCACTGGAGCTAGAGGATGAGGAATCCTCTTCTGTATCACTCCAAGTTTCTGCTACAAATCCTTTCTCTTTCCTCTTATGTTTTCTTGAGGAAGGCTTGCTATACTTCTGTTTTTTGGAGTCCTTATCTTTTCTTTTCTCTTTCTTCTGATTCTCTGGACACTCAGAGATGTACTGTCCAGGTTTCCTACAACCAAAACAAACAACCTCTTTAGTTGGTGTTTTTTCATACCTGGGCTTATCTTCTTGTCTGGATGACTTCTTCCTGAAGTCTCTTTTGCCCATCTTGTAAAATCTCTTTGCTAAGAGACTTAAGAAGTCTTCATTAGCAGCAGGAGCTGCTGTTTCTTCTGTAGCCTTGAATGCAATATTTTGTTCTTTTCTGATTAGAGTAGAAGCCTTCTGCTCTGCCTCCCTAGTCTTTGTCAGGTGCTCAAAAGATTTGAGCTTCCCTAGAAGAGTTTCTGTGGAGATTTCTGTAATGCTTCTAGCATCCTTGATTGGCCAGATCCTTGTATCCCATGAGCTGGGAAGACACATCAAGATCTTGTCATTGATCTTAGTCAATGAGATTTCCTTGTCCAATGTCTTCAGTTCACTAATGATGGCACTCAGTCTCCCATACATTTCTTTCACTGACTCACTGTCCTCTTTTCTGAAATTCTCATATTTGGAGATGAGAAGGGATCTTCTATCCTTTTTTCTTCTACTGAGCCTGCCACCATCTTGTTCAAGTAGTCCCAGATGGCCTTTGCTGATGTGCAATCAGCAACCTTTTGGAATATGTCATCTGACATAGTCTGGGATAGTATGTTCATGGCCTTGAAATCAGCAAACTTTGTTTTCTTCTATGCAACAGTCCAGTCTGGTGGTGGAACTGCATGAGTGTCAGCTGTTGTAGAAGTGGCTGCAGTTGGTTGAGGTGGACCTGTCAAAATGGAGTTAAAAATGTCTTCATCAGTTGAGTTCACGTATAATCTGATTCTTGCCTTCCAGATACTAAACTTATTTAAGTTACAAACTGGAGGTCTGGTGCTTGCATAGTCCTTGTTCTGTGCCATGTGATAAAAGAATAACTAAGGAAAAAAGAAAATCTGAATAAGCAAGGATCTTGGTTCAATTGTCAGCTTGTTCAACCAAAGAAACCAATCCTCTAATACCAATTGAAAGAAATGACTTAAGGTAATTGATAATCCTCTAATATCAATTGAAATAAATAGGTTATTCAGATCTACTCTAGAGGGGAGGGGGGGTGAATAGAGTATTAAAACTTTTTGGTTGTTTTTTACTTTTATATCAGAGTTAAAATATAAGCGATACAAATAATAAATAAATAAAATAAAATAGGCAAGCTATTCTAATTATCACATCAATCAGCAAGAGCAAGAAGAAAATGAGGAACCAGATGACACAAGAAATTTATAGTGGTTCCCCAAATATGGGTACATCCACTCTTCTACCACCCTGGTAGGAATCACTCTCAGGTTTTTGATCAGGTGACTGCCACCAAATAATATTTATTTGCAGGGAGATATTGCAACCCTTCTGGCTTTTGATCAAGTGTCAGAAAACCACTGAAGTATTTTGATCAGGAGACCTCACAACCAAGAATTACTTTTGAAGGGAGTAGAGAACCCTGTATACGGTGGGGAATCTAAAAGTTGAGTTATCTTCTCTGTTCTCAAACAAATGAGAGAAGACTTGAGAGTGATCCTGATGATGTCAAGGCTTGTCCTATGATCTTGAATGGTTCAGGAATCCAAACCTTGCTCAGGGTGTAGGTCTTGATTTCCAGAAAGCTTAGACTGATTGTGATGAATGTCTCTTCTTGCTTCCTGGAAGAACACTTGTGTGAAGAACTGAAAACTGTTCTTCTTTTTCTGTTTTGTGATCTTTGTGTGAATGTCAATCTCCCTTTTTTTGTCTCTACTATGTGTCTCTGTATTTTTCTCTTGATTCACTATGTATCATTCCTTTGAATAATCCAATCTAAATTCAAACTGGCACACCTTGATTGACTGTCGAAATCATTGGAACTTGTGCAATGGCTATAAGGGAATTAAATTCATTTCCCTAACTGTCCCATAAATAACTGTATAATAACTCTGTGAATACCAGTAATTAATGCTTTCCAAGGAACGACTATTATTCAGAGAATATATGCATCAATTACTCAGAGTCATATAAGCAATAAAATATTCAGTCAATAAAGGAAAATAATAACTGTAAAGAATAATGGTTGATCTTGTAGTTATCATCAATCTAGTCCTGTGATCGTCAAACTCAAACATCCTCTATCATTGAGCTTAGCCTTGTGATCATTGAACTGAAATTCTGCTTTCCAAACTTGACTTCAAGATTGTCAAACTGAGATGGTTGATCGTCGATCTCAATCCTAAAAGTTGATCAGAGATCGTCGAACTAAGTTCAGCAATCGTCGATCTTAGCATTAAAAGATTAACTCTAAGATCGTCGAACACAGAACGAAGATCTTCGAGCTCTTTTCACTTAGTCAGTTTCTTCCTTATTCAGACTCTACTGTCTTCTAAGTCTCTGATGTCTTGATCTTGTCTCTCTGAGTTGGTTACCTAACTGACACCTAAGACACTAGACTAGACCCTGACTATACAAAGTGGGTCTGATTCAGCCTATATTAGTGAACCTAGCCCTAATCCAAACTAGGGGTCCAACAATTTTATCGAAATATAAATTGAAGGTAAATTAAACTAAAGAAGAAAAATAAACTAAAAACTAGCACTTGATCTAGACTCACTTTGAATTAAAATAAACTCTTTATAAAAGCCAAGCTCTATATTAACTACTTCGACCGTGGAGGTTTCCAAATTACAAGGCGACTCTCTCGAGAATATGCTCTCAAATAAACTTAGGTTGATTGATTAAGAACTCTCGGCCAGTCGAAACCCCTAAGCTTGCTTTATGCGGTGAACCACACTATTGGATTTGACTCTAATCCGGAAGATCCATGTCATCCTCTCCCGAGTACATGTGGCTCCTTCTATCTTTGAGTGATGTACTCGTACCCACAACTTCTCGATAAATATAAGATACGTCTTTAAAATTAAATCAAAGATAGATCGAAGTGATAAAAATAGAGTTTGACACAAGAAAAGGATTATTTTATTCTAAAGGTTGTCATGATCAAGTGCTAATGCAATTAGCTACTTGACATAAAAAGAGAGATACATGAAAAGAAACATAAAGACATGCTTGAAATAAAAGTGCTAGAATTAAAAGTTAAAAAATTATGAAATTGAAAATTACATAAAGGAAATACATGAAAACGGAAAAATAAGCTACTAAAACTACTCCTAGAAGACTCCCTAGATGCCCCTCAACTCCTGGCTTTGTCTAGAATTTTAGGCAATTTTCAGAAAGGTCATGCCCCTCGGTCACTCCCGTGACTAGAGGGCGTGTAAGGTGCAGAATCCGTCTCTTGAAATCCCGGGAACGTTGGATAAAAACTGGCAAAATTCATCATTCTGCGGGTCACGCCCCTAAGTCACGCCCGTGACCTATGGCGTGTCTATACTGTTTCTGGAAATGATGGGAACTGGACGTGGTGGGAACTGGACGCGGTGGGAACTGGAAGAGGCAGGAATTAACTTTGGCATTGGTGAAGAGGGCACGCCCTCGGTCACGTCCGTGACCTAGGGCGTGCAAGCTGGAACGCCTCGGATCATAAACTGGCTTCTTAATGCTACTGAACTGGATGTCGTGCCTTTGAGTCACGCCCGTGACCTGGAGGTCACGCTTGTGACCAGGGCATGTAACTTTATGCTGATGTGGAATTGTAATCTGGAGGCCCTGGAGGCGTCACACGCCTATGGGTCATGTCCGTGACTTGATGGTCACGCCCGTGACCAGGGCGTGACAACATGATTTTGCCAGAAATTCTCTCTTTATTCTCTTGATTAGCCTTGTATACACTAATTTGTTATCTACAGCCCAAACAGACCTAAAATACAAAAAGAAACTAATTATTATACATATTAATATAAAAATAAATAAATTATACTATTTATTTAATAAAAAATATACTAAAATAACTATTAAATTGACTTATCACCGCCATAAGATGAGGCTTTCGTGGTTCTGCCATATACCGACTTACACAGCCTACAACATACGGAACGTCTGACCTTGTAATCATCAAGTAAATAAGACTTCCAACCAGAGCCCGGAATAGAAGAGGATCAAGAAGAATCCTCCCCTCATCTCGCCGAAGTTTGATACAAGCCTCAAGAGGAGTAGAGCTAATTTTCCCCTTCATCTTGCCGAATCGCTAAATAATTAGCTCTGCATAGCCCTTTTGGGAAACGAGTATGGCGCTTTTTTCCTCTCCACCTCGAGTCCAAGAAAGTGGTGGAGCTCACCCAAGTCCTTCATCTCGATCCGAATGGCTAGCTCTACCATGAGCCTAGCTACCTCCTCCTCAGAGTTACCTGTGATGATCATATCATCCATATATAACAGTACCATGACTAAAAGCTCCCCCTTCCTCTTGACAAACAAGCTTGAGTATGAGTTGGAAGCAAGATAACCACAGAACTGGAGGTATTCTGATATCTTTCTATACCAAGCTCGAGGTGTCTGCTTCAAACCATAGAGGGCTTTCCGGAGCTTGCAGACGTAGTACGGATGTTCTTCAGACACGTATCTCAGTGGCTTATCCATGAAGATTTCTTTGTCGATTTACCTGTAAAAAAAAGAATTCTTTATATCCAGCTTCAACATCTTCCATCCTTGACAAGCCGCCAAGCCCATTACCACCTGAACTAAAGTCATCTTTGCCACAAGACTAAATTTCTCTTCATAGTCTTCGCCGTACTGTTGTGAAAAACCTCGAGCTACAAGCCGAGCCTTGTACCGCTTGATGCTTCCATCCACCTTCTTCTTTAGCTTATATACCCACTTGCAAGTAACAGGAGTAATACCATCAACCTTGGGCTCAAGGTCCTAGGTCTCAATCTTCCTGAGGGCAGCAATCTCCTCATCCATGTCATCTTATCACTCCTTGACTCCAGTTGCTTCATTAAAGCTAGAAGGCTCTCATTCATCTAGAGGGCCTGCGAAGAAACAGGAGACAAAGCTCACCGTGTTTCCTTCGCTATACCGAGCTGGTGGCTTGATGGTCCTCTTTCATCTCCAAAGAATCTGACCCTTGCTCACCACCTCCGTTGTTGCTTCTGAATCACCTCCATTCCCGAGCACACTTGGAGCATCGCTCCCCCTGCTTCTTGAGCCAGAAGCCTTTGCCCTAGAGATAAAAACACTTGGAGCTCCTGGTGACACAGGCATATCTACTTGAAGATCTTCAACAGCCTCCTTCTACCCTTCATCCAACCTGCTCTCTGATAGCTCCACAGATGAACTACCCTTATAATATGTTAATTCATCGAACACAACGTACCTAGAGATTGCAAACTTCCTTGTCACAGATTCCATAAACTTCCAACCCTTCTTCCGCTAGTCATAGCCCACAAAGTCTTGGCCTTGTATCTAGCTTTGTCTTCAGAAAATTCGGGATGTGTACGTAGCAGGTTGAGCCAAACACCCGAAGGAGTTCCATGCTAGGCTTCTCCATAAACATCATTTCAACAGGAGACTTCATGTTGATCGGACTCAGATGCATCTGATTAATGACATAAGATGCACAGTCTATCCCCTCCGCCCAATAAGACCTAGGGATTCCTTTAGCATGAAGCCAGAATTTGCAAGTCTCCATCAGATGATGGATCTTCCGCTCTGCTACTCCATTTTGTTGTGGAGAATGAGCACAAGTGAGTTCTCTTTAAATTACGTGCTTCCTGCAGAAGTTAGAGAACTCAGATGATACAAACTAACCTCCGTTGTCCGTTCTAAACTTCTTGATCCGCTGATGAAGCCATTCCTCCACTAACTCCTTGAACTCCACAAACAACTTGAGCGCATCTGACTTCTCCTTCATAAAATACACCCATGTGTACCTTGAGTAGTCATCAACCAGAATTAGCATGTATCTACTGCCTCCAAGACTTGTTGTGATAGTCGGCTCCATTAGATCACCACGGATGCACTCCAATGATGTTTTACTTCTTGTTTGTGACTTTTCAAATGGAAGGCGATGAGCCTTTCCATATTGACATCCTGTGTAAACATGGCCATTGCCAAAGGATGAAAATTTTGGCATGCCTTTCACAAGACTCTTATCTGCCATAACTTTCAACTTGTCTATCTTGACGTATCCTAGTCTCTCATGTCAGATAGGAGCACTATCGTTGGCCCTCATCTGATCAACATAGGAGCTTGTTGATAGCACAAACAAGTCTTTCACCCTTCTCCCTACATGATCAACATCATCCTTTACCGCTGAAATGTTGCGGAGAAACTTCACTTCTGTTGGGCCGAACAAAACATGATAGCCCGCATCTACTACATTGGTCACTGAGAAGAGGATCTTCTTCATGCCCAGTATGTGATAAACACACCTCAACGTGAGTGGACCCTTATCACTACCCAAAGAAACTACACCCCCCTTCTCTACTGCATGAATAGTATCATCATCAGTTATGATAGCTTCGTTACCTGAGAATGTTCGCAAAGAAGAGAACTTTGACTTATCTCCGGTGAGGTGATTACCACATCCAAAGTCCACAATCCAGACATATTGGTAGTTGATGGTGGACAAAGCACGGATGCAAGTGCCCGTCATAAACTCTCCTCCCCATCTGGCTTCCTCAGCACTGGAACCAGCTCCCTCCTTGTCTGCAACATTCCCAGGCTGCAGCTTGACCTTGCAGTCCTTCTTGAAGTGTCCTGGATGGTTGCACCTGTAGCACTTAAGCTACTCCTTCTTATTCCAATCTTTATTAGGAGTAGCGCTCTCCTCTTGTTTATAAGAAGTTGAAGGACCATCACCAGCAGTAGTCTTCTTCTTCTCCTCCCATCTCTTTTTCTTCCCTTGAAGAGAGCCTCACTACTTCCTTCAAAAATAGTGATTCCATCCATCTGACGTGCCAAGCTCTCCTACGATGCTAGTAGGTTCTCTATCTTTAGCAGAGATGGCTCAGTGGCCTAGCCCTGAACCGAAGTGACAAAGGCCAGATATTCCCTTACAAGCCACAGATTATATGTCTTTTCAACTTAGCCTCTAAAATGGGCTCATCAGGGTCCAACACTGATATCTCAGTGCACAAGCTCTCCATCTTAAGGAAGAACTTTGAGATGGGCATATCACCTTGAGTTGCTATCGCCAACTCATTTTCCATGAATTGTAGTCTTGCTACATTCTTCCGGTTAAACAATCCATCGAGGGATGTCAAAATCTCTGCAGCAGACCTACATCCTATGATGTGATCAAAGAGTTCAAGTGAGATAGCCTGCTTGTGGGTAAACTCAGCTTTCACGTTTGTTTTCCTCCAAGCTCTCACCGCTTCATCACCAGCAGCAACAGTAACCTCTTGCCTTTATCCTTCGCCAACAACCTCCCATATGTCCTCACCTAGAAGATAGCTCTACATACATGACTTCCACTTCTTAAAGTTTGTCAGAGTAATCAGCTCGATTCCAAGATCCCTTGCATATCTAGCTTCCATTGCACTATCCCTGGTTTACTTACTTACAGAAGCAAAACAAGAGCTAGGTGGTTGATCACTGCTCAACCTCTGTTTCCTCTGATGCCATGTTAAAAATTAAGAAATGCGAAAAATGAGAAACTAGGTGCAGGAACACTCAACCGTCATGAGTCAAATAAACCAGATGCATAAAGCAGAGCAAGAATCTTGTATTATCAACAAATCTTCTATACAAGGAAAGGAATACATGGTGAGACAAGCTTCACTGATGCATCCGATGGAAGCAAGAAAAGAAAGCAAAGTAAGAGAACAAGCCGCATGGTCTCAGGAAGAAGCCGCCGACTTTTCTGCTAACTACTGAAGGAGTCCGCTCAAACCGCAGGTCGCCAGACAGCAACCTTGTCGTGCGGACTACCAATTATTCCAAGGCGAACTCTGTTCGCCAATCTACTGTTGTCGAACTGAACTAAGCCGCCAGAGCGGACAGCTTATTGAATAGGGAAACTAGTTGCAGAAGAGAAACCACCTGGTCGCAAGTGACCTGCAGTTAACCGCCGATTAATATCCGTAGAGTCCACACTGCCTTAGAACCAAATTCTTGGCTCTTCAGTACTATCCGCACAACGTGCACAGTAGAAACCGGTTAAGCTCTTCAAACCGCGTGGATATTAAGTCCATACCACAGCAACTAGTCGCGAGTAGGCTTACTGTTCATTTACTTAAATTTTGATGTGATGGTGGGATCCTATTTATAGACAAGGGGAGGAGTGTGGTCACCGTCCTACTGATAGGAACACCACCCGAGCTCGTGGCATTCACAAAGTGTATCCGCGCAACCTGCGGATACAAACCGCAGTCCGCCGCGACAAGCCGGAAGGCAGCCTGCCACATACTAAAACTTGACGGATAGAAATCCTATCCTCCAGGTTTCCAAGGACAAGCTGGGACTTGATCACCACCAAAAACTCTACGGAAACCACCCCAGTCCACAAATCTTTGCGAACTCGGTTCCAGTCCGCACAGCTTACTGATTATGCTCCATCCTGCACAACCAAGCCCACAGCCAAGGCATCAGAATGACAACTGCCGAACTTGGAGGACAACGAGAACAGTCCACACAGTCCGCACCACAAGATAAAGCCCGTCTGGTACTTGGAACAAAGCCAAGACCACCACCAGTTCGCTAGATCAAACGGATACCAACTTCAGTTCGCACACTCCAAGCTTGCAACCACACCAAGATGAAAGTTATCGAACTCAGCGAACAAGAAAACCCAGTCTGTATAAGAACGCACGATAAACCGGATCAACCAAAGACTTAGCACCAACCTAAGTCCACACTAATAGTCCGCTGTAACCATCGGACTCCAACGCCAAACCGCCTACCATAGCGAACTCCACTAGCTCACACCAACTGCGATAAGAAGGCCAAACTGCCTGGAGCTACCATGAGGAACAACTGCAGAACACTTGCCGACCTGCTTGTCGCCAGCTCTGTTCAAACTGATCGCCAGATCTGAAACTCGAGACAGCCAATTCTGTCCGCAAAAACCGCCACTTTCACTTCAAAAAATTCAACATCGATGAATCAACACTTGATACTCGATGAATCGATGAGTTAACTCAACACACTCAATGTCATCATTCGACGAGTTAACACTTAACTCTACGAAAGCGTTGACTGGTCTCAACTTACTCGATGCTTTTGCAGCTAGGCAAAGCTAAGTCTTTTCACTCATCATATGAGCTATACCATACAGATCCAATCTCCCAATTTCTCGAAATCATATGTGTGATCCCTCTGATAGGCTCATACTGAGTTGGTAGTGAGG